>BSBK01001703.1:2577500-3225000 GCA_027943335.1 Chamaecyparis obtusa
TATTAAGGTTCAAAGACAAAATGTATGTTCCATATCAAGGCGGTTTTAGAAATTTTTGTGTTAAAAGAACATTGTGCTCCATATTTTGGTCATCCAAGAGTAATGAGGTTGTTAGCATATTTCAAACCACTATGTTTTTAAAAAATATGTAATAAGATGGCGTAAGATTTATAGTCATGTGCTTATAATGCCAGTGAGTTAAGGATGAGCATCAACATCCAATAGGATTATTGTACCCTCATGATGTTTTTGAATGGAAATGGTAGGTTATTAGTATGGACTATGTGCATGTTTCACCTATGTTAAGAAATCACCATGACACATTTCTTGTAGTTGTGGAAAAACTTACAAAGACATACCATTTTATACCAAAAAACCTAAAAAATGGAGCACCTATCATAGCAAGAAGATTTATGAAATAAATATTTAGATTTTAAGGATTTACTGAGAAGATAATCTTGGACAAAGATGCACAAATAATGTCAAGGTTATAGCAAACCGTATTTTCAATGCTAGGAACTTGATTGAATATTTGTTTATCCTACCATCTAGAAATTCATGATCAAATAAAAAGAGTAAATCAAGTACCTGAGGATATGTTGAGGATGTAATGCATGGATCAATAGTACAAGTTGGAGGATTACCTTCCATTAGTTGAGTTTGCTTAGAATGGCTCATATAATTCTATTAAAAAGTGGCTCCATTTTCATCACCAAATTGTTCATACTCACAACTTTGGTGACTTCTATATTTTTGCTAATTGTACTATTATGAGGATCTATGTGTGTCCACATGCCCCTAGTCATCTACCAAAGACCGTGTTCCCAAGATTAGCTTTTTTTGAGTTTGTTGGGAAAATGGTGTGTTGTACACCTTGCATAATAATGCATATTATTGTATTATTTTATTTTATTATGTAAATGTTGCACTTGGGAGCACCTAGATGGATGTGCAACATGTAGATATTCTCATAGAATATTCTTGGGACCACTTGATGAGTTGTATTGTAACATTGTAAATATTCTTTGATGTAATTATTTAATATTGAGGAAATAATTAAATAAAGTACCCAATATTGAATGTGGGTCAAGGGGATATGGTAGCACATGGTTTATGTAAATACCACTTGGTGGTTTTATGGGAGCTTGTTTCTATAAAAGCAACCACAATGGTAGTTGTTGAGGTTAGTCGGGTTAGCATTTGTGGAGGTTAGAAGCACGGCATGGGATATGTGGTTACATCTTGTTCACATGGAATTCTTGTTTATAGTTGAGCTTCGAAGGCTTTAATGGTGTATTGTAATGAACATATTGCTGGATAATACATGGATGATGGATGCTTTTAGAGGCTGGGTTTTTTTCCCTCATGAGGGTTTTCCTGGGATATATCTTGTGTCACATTTTTGTGGGGTATGTTGTATATTCACTTGCATGTGGATTCTGAGTACTTATTTGTTTATTTCACATTATCAATTATATGGAAATTGTCATATAGTTGGATGCAAGTTTCCTTACAAAGTTTATGTGGTAAACGATGTGGATGGAGAAAGATTTAATGTATAAACAAAACAAAGAAACTTTTCTCAAGCTTCACTTGCATAATAGAGAATTCACTCAATGCAAGGTCTAGTGGGACCAATGTTCAAAGGATAGTGTCACTTGGAAAGATTATGAATAATTCCATCACAATTTTTTAAATTTATTTAAGTTATTTCTATGTAGAAAGAAAAATTCATATTTTCTATTTTACTCCAACATCGAATAAAATTAGTTAGGGTCATGATCGTTTATAAGGAGGAGATGTCATGACTCCTATATGGATCTACTGTATCATTTTAACCAACTATAAGTTAAATACACTGATATGTGTTTCAAATTATGATATCAAAACTATACTTTGTTAACAATTATACTATAAGTATTTTTCTTTATTCTTGTTAAGGCAAAGGCCAATAATAATTAGATAGTGATTGGAAAAAATGGACAAGAAATTATTATCATTATACTTTGATTAACAAACTAAATACTTTTTTCGTTGAATGAGATGGATGGAGGAAATTATTTTTCCCCTAGATAAGGAGATAAAGCATCATCAAAGATAGGGAAGCGGGCTTAATACAATGGCATGCACACCATGACTCCAATAACTCATGTGCACACACATTGAGGGCCCATTGGAGTCCTGGAATACCAAATGCTAGATATAGTCAATTCTAGAAGATGTTGCAATTCTGGAAGATACATATCTTCAAAATTATTTATGGAATATTTGTTGGAACCATTTGGTTCACCCGAAAGATGACTGAAAAGATGTATTTTCCGCATTTGGATTTATTTTATTGTTTAATTTCTTTGAATATAAACAATTTCTAATTTTTTGTAAATGTAATTATGTTTTTGACATTTTGTAGGAGTTTTTGAATTTTTATTTTATTTTTCTATGAAGGTTAATTTTATAATATTTTGAAATAAAATTATGTTTATAATTTTTTTAAAATTTTAACATTTTGTATAACTTTTTTAAATTTTTTTTTAATTTTCCTATACAAATTTATAAAATAACAAACTCCAAAATACACAGGTCATTATTATAAACTAGCCATTCATTTTATTAATTTTTTTTTCAAAATGTTGCCAACCTAGCTCAATAGAAGCACCGGTAGGAAAGAGTCGGGTGGAGAAAACCTTCGGTCTAGCCCCAAAAAGAAAACTTAATAAGATTACAAATAAATGGATGAGGCATTCCTCATTACATATTGCAGAAATGAAATTACAACTAAATGAATTAGGCATTCCTCATTTACATAATGCAGATACAATGTTATAAATTTATAGTCTGATGAGTCTTTGACACTCTCTCATGCTCGAACTCTTGTTTTTGTCTGTGGACACTGCATACATAGAGCATACAACTACTTTGTGCTTTTGATAGTACCACAATCCCTGTAATATTTTAATGAAAAAAAACATATAAATTGTAACCCCTAATGAAGTACATCCAGCTGCTAACTTTTATATGAGTTTTAAAAAAAAATCTTATTAATTATTATTACCTTCTATGGCCTCCTTGGATTCTTACCTGAATGATCCACACTTGTTAGGATCAAAACACGACCAATTAAATGAATTCATACATGATATATCTTTGTTAACCTCAAAATTTATCTACAAACCTAGGTTAGAATTCTACAAAGCAATGTCCAGTAAGTGCATTAACCAAGAAAACATGATATATGTTAAATCATGTGACTAATAGTAGATTGGGGCTCACTTGAGCCATAAACATGAAGAATTATTGTAAAAAAGATGTAAACCATATATATGTGCACTTGAGGCAAAGAGAAGTTACGCCATATCCATATTAAAATAAAAATAAGTTACAATACGAAAATACTAACTGACTAATTCCTGAGCTCATCTCTGCATATGGTCGCAACAAAGATATGTGATTACAATACAGAGAAGGCATCGCAAAAATATAATTTCGGCATTTGCCCTAGCTTGACACATTTTGCACTCAAATCCTTCATTGCGAATAAGTGGAGATGGGCAGATAGATGCAGATGAGCTATCATCGACCCAACTAAAGTATCCGCAACCAATATTTCCCTATGATGCCCAATCTACATTAGTTCTTATAATATAATGAATAGTATTTACATTACAAACATGAAATATATACACATTAGAAACCTTTTTTCTATTTGGGAAGCACCAAAATTGTCGTCCAAGGTTGCTCTTTGTCCGTGAAGTCTTCAACACGCACTGTCCACCACCACATTGACAGTTTGGCACATTGACAAGAGCCATCGAACCTATATCAATAATGCACCACACCATCTTTACTACATTTATTGTAGATTCAAGTACTTAAAAAATGTTTACAATCAATGGTTTTCGATGACATTCATGAGGTCCCCATATAATCTCATTTACTTTCACTTATCGGACTAAAGTTGAGGTCATCTTTCCAAAGAACTCAAGATATGTCATGAGTCATGACCCTTTTAGGTAGTTGTATTATAGTTGACAACAAAATACCAACCTTATCAACTGTATCTAGACAGTATAACAACTCAATAACAACAAAACAACACAAATGATCTTTTATAATGAATACCATTGTAAAATAATACCAACTACTACCTTTTTTTTTATCTTATTCACACTGTATTATTCAACTTCTTTTCTGAAAACAACAAAACAAGATATGGAAAGAAGATTTGAACTCAAACTGATCCATTTTTAAAGTTTGGAGTAGACATTCCCATGTCTCTATGAAACTGAATACAAATATTATCATCAAAAAAGGATACCATTTCTATTGGTGTCTTTTCGTGAAGAATGTGGCAATGAAATGATGGTCAACTCATACACAATGATGCATCGACATAAAGTGTCACGAGCCATAATCAGTGTATAGAATACAAATAAATTGCTAATTACACACTAATTAATATAGTAACTAATTAATAAATATAATATTAATCATTGATGTTAATCAATGTTATTATATTAATATTAAAAGTATGTAGATAACTGGTCAATATAATATTATTAATCAATATATTATTGATCAATATAAAATAAATAAATAAATAATATGATATAATATTTAATTATAATATAAATAATATTTATATTATAATAATATTTAATCTTATATCACAATATAAATATGTGATCTTAATATGAATATATTAGACATATTACCCTTTAATAAATGTTATATACATTTGAAATATATTATCATTAATAAAATGCATATTATAAATAACAAAATACTAATTAATAATTACGGGTCTGGTATATCATAGCCGCTCTGTAATATATCATTGTTTATCATCACCGTGACTAATATTGACTTTCAAACATAACTGTTCGTCAGCGATCTCAAGTGACAAGTCGATGGTAATACAGAACAATATCAATACGGTAATCAACAAAGTCAAAGTATTATCCTGCGACTCCAACATTCGGATTAGCATTAACGGAAGATGCATTAGATATTGACTAAGAGGAAAGATCAACCAACGCAAATAGATAAGTCACACAGAGGAAAGATCAACCAACGCGTTGAATAACAATACCAAAATTAAGAAATAATTAAGCAGAATTAATCATCCATGAGTAAGAACAGTGATATCAATTATTTAAAGGCATAACTAGACGATTAACTATTCATGCTAATCGATATCATTATCATCGATCCATTACCGACAATGGATAGTAGGATTAGTTGTAAGAAATATTAAAGGATGCAATCAATAAAAATGTATTGTATTGATGCAATTAGTAAGTCTAATAAGGACGCATAAGAGAGAGGTGTCTGTTCGAAGACAAGAGGTGCGATCCCTTCAAAATACATAAGAGAAGTAAGCATAGGGATCGACTCTTTAACAAGATACTTATTAGGCTATCACCAGTTATAAACGGCAGAGATACAATCAAAGATAGTCACGTTGAAGGCAAAGAAGAAAGAGAATCAAAGATCAGTTAATATAACTAACAGTTCGTCGCTCTGGGAAAAGAGAAATAAATATGCGACAGTAGGAACAATCAGCAACGACGTCATTACATATTGTTGAGTAAAGACCATATTATTACCAGCAATAAGCATATTATAAATTTATCCATTAATATTGCATATTACAATTATCATATCCGATATAACAGAAACCACAATTAACCATCATGATAGAGATCCATTTGAGTATACATACAATTGCCTAAATTCAGTGATTGATGTTAGTTATTACCTTTGAAGATAACATATTGTCATCCCTATTATCCAAATGTCGAATTGGAATTTTGTAAAGATCAGGTTAATCAACCCTTAGTCTCAAGGAAGACAAAGAGGATCATTACATAAAGACGGAATATTGTAACATGATGATTTCATATTGGGAGCCTAGAATTTTGAGCCTCAAGATCAAATTAAATAATCTCCAACAGGCTTACATGGACACTAAAAGCAGTTATACATTTGATAACTTCATGCTGAAGGTGTAGCTTTGATAGCTCAAAACGATGTGAGATTTAATGTAACCATTTCAGCATAACGATCATTTTTAATATAAACAATGGTTACATTCTAGTTGAAGTTCATGCTAAAGGTTATAAGGATGGATTGCAATAGAAATATGTCATGGTGCAGATATATAAAACAAATTTTGTATCTGGTTGAGTGATTGTGTTCAGATATCTCAGATCAAATTCTATGATTATCATCATAAAACAGAAAACAAGAGAACTAGATCGTGATCCAGAACATGGAAAAAAAATAACCACAATCATATCTAAATACATTTATAACGTGTCTAGATAGATGGTTTCATAAGTTGATAGGTATAAAGGAGCTCAGCAAATACAGAAAATGGAATGGAAATCTTTATCAAAGGAAATTGCAGAGAATCTTCAAGATGAAATCCAAGAAAACTCGTTTACACGCAGACTAAAACAAATATTGCGTCATGCAAACCTATTCTGCCTGTGGTGTGCTTCGAAAGACAGTTATTTTGGGGGCGGCAACACACACTAAGCTTTGACTGCTTAGGTGTGCCAGATGTAGGCATTTGGCTAATACACTCTACATTCACACTCTTTGTGCTCAGAGGATATAGAAACATCACTAACTCACAATACATCATTCAAAATCCAACATCATGTGACTAGCAAGCAACCAGATACAACAAAAATATAGATGTAGGGTCTTTAAACTAGAACAGTCCTCACAAATCAGTACCTACTAATGGTATGAGAGTTCAAGAATTTTAGGAAGTAGAGCATAAGGGCATCAAGCCTCAAATTAATCAATAATTTTCTTTAAATCCATCAGAAGATTTATTGAATTCTGCTGCAGAGAGATACATCGAGTCATACAAGTCATACAATCACAAAGCATTCAAAATTCACAAAATTCATATGAATGTTGTTTTAATATAAATCAGTAGTTATAATTTGAAACATGGATCAAATAAACACACAATTGTATCAAAAGATTTTGTATCCTAACTAGAGTCCTCCAAATTTCCGTATAATGTATGTGACTCTCTCCCCTTCATTCATTCTCAAGAACCCTTTGGCTATTGCAGGTTCACACAAAAAATTATCATATGCATCAAGCATAGTACCCTCGCTAAGGCCAGGGATTGCTTTTAGTGCATTATACACATCCCTTCATCATTTTTCAAAGAAGATGATTTATCCAGTTTTAGAGGCTTGCTAAGGCCTGTAGTCAGATCTCTGATCACTTTGCAAATCAAATCCAACGAACCTACCATGCTTCCCTTCTTCCTCTTTGGCCTTCTTAACGATGTTGAAGGGTTGTCTATGCTGCTTGCACTAGATTGGTTCGATGTAGGTGTATTGATACCATCATTAGCCAAATCAGCAGCAAGCTCAAAAGATGCAGTATCCATACCATGATAAGTGACATCTTCCTCATCATTGAGATCGATGACCTCGTTCATAAAATGCCCTTCTTCTATCTCTTGAGCTATTGCAGCTGCAGTGCCCTCAGCTATGTCATTCCCAACAATGAAGGATAATTCATTATAGTATTGAAACGATTGCCTCTTATACATTCCGGTATTTTTAAGTTCCTTTCTCTGTATGATGGCATAATAATTGAATTCATTATTTGTCTTTCATTAGTAAAAAATATATATTCAACTTTAAAAAGAGATTTTAAGACCATGTTACCTTCAATAACTCATCCCAAACACTATCATTGGCATCCATAGTTTGAGTACTCTCATTCCATGTTAAACCGCTTGTATTCTTCAATTCTTTCATTATTTTGTACCCTGGCTTCCAAGTTTTGAGCTTGTTCTTGAAGTTATCCTTCGATAGGTTCATTTTCAACTCTGCGTTGAACCTCCTTTCAATGGCAGTCCAAGCTTCTTTTTTGAAACCCCCTTCAGCTTTTTTTCCAAGTTGCACTTGCTCATGTAGCAAGTCTAGAAACTTGCATTCCATTTCTTTGGTCCAAAAAACTTTCTTGCAAGAAGAAGTTGGATGGCTCAATTGAACGTCAGCATCCATGTTCATCAATAGATCCGTGTAAGACATACCCGAGGCACACAATGACATGAGATTGCCCACTTCTTTTGACAACACTAAATATGTCATAACTCAATGTTGATGATCAGATCTAAATCTAAGTTAGGGATGAAAGATCAATTGCAATGTAAACAGATGCAAAGAGGCATATGCGTAGATGTAAACATTAAATATAACAACATTAAACATAACATGACAATATTAAATATAACATGACAACATTAAATATAACAACATTGAATATAACACAACAATACTAAAATATGTCATAACGCAATGTTGATGATTAGATCTAAATCTAAGTTAGGGATGAAAGGTCAATTGCAATGTAAATAGATGCAAAGAGGCATATACGTAGATGTAAACATTAAATATAACAACATTAAACATAACATGACAACATTAAATATAACAACATTGAATATAACACGACAACACTAAATATGTCATAACGACTTTTAATATAATATCAGTTCGTGAAAATTATGAAATCGGACATTAAAGTTTAAACACTATCATAGTAGTTATTCAACCAACTAAGATCGAGATCTATAGTCTTCCCACATCCTTCTTGCTATTTCATCTCAAAATTTACCCCAATCATCTCTTTCACGCTGGCTCAACCCATATGTCTCAAGCACTGGTACATCTATCCGATCACGACCATCTTCCTCTTCAATTTCTACCTCGGATGGAAGGTCGTCCTCTATCGTAATGAAGTTGTGAAGTATGCAACATGCCAAAACAATCTTTGTTTGTGTCATGATTTGATAAGACGTTGCATGCTTCAAGATAGGAAAATGCTGCTTCAAAATCCCAAATGTACACTATTACAATCTTGAGTGAGGAGTGTCGATGATTAAACAACTCTTGTGGTGTGTTTATTGGGTTTGCTCTTGAAAACTCCTTTAGGTGGTAGCATGTGCACCGATAAAGCGTGAGAAATCTTGGTACGTTTGGATATCCAACATCGACCAAATAATATTTACCTAAATAAAAAAATGTCATTGTTATAACGTTGTGTTATTTTTCATATGCTTCACTATATAATCATATTTTACATACCTGGGGGAACTACCAGTGGATCCGCTCTAGATAGAGTCGAAGCTAGAACACAGCTATTTGCAACAGACCCTTCCCAACCAGAAAGGATGTATTGAAACTTATAATCAAACGAACACACTCCCATAACATTCTGTGACAAGATGCCTTTTCTATCACAATATTTAGCTTGTATGTTGACCTAGACAGTGACTGGTATATGGGATCCATCAATTGATCCCACACAGTCCTGTAGTCAGAAAAATCATAATCTAATGAACACGCGATAATAGGATTACAACTCAATCAAACAAGATTGAACCACTGGGAGATATACCTTGAAGTATGGATTAAAACAGTTCTTCCCACTGATTTTCCAAGGAGTGTTTGGACCAGGGGGTACTAAATAATCCGCATGGAGCGCTAAGATAGCCTTCAAGACCTTGTGGAAGTATCAGCTTACCATCTCTCTATAGTGCCCAAAGTTATGGGCAATCTTATGATTCCTTAGATTGTGGCCAAGGGTATGGAGGAACATGACTAATTGTTCTTCTAACGCGAGGATTTTTGTATCTTTGATGCTTCCTTTTTGCCTTAAAATATTGGCTAGTTGAAAGAAGGATCGTCTACTCATGCATATTTGGTCAAAGCAATCCATCTCATTGGAGTTGATAATACTCTTATAAAAAGGAATTACATCTCTTTTGCGCTTATGCATATTTGGACTACCTTCTTTTGTAGACACTGCTATGGTTGCGACAAGGGTGGCAAGAACAACTACAACAACATGAATGACTCTTCTCCTCCTAATAATCTCTCCTTGAAGATCAATATCACCAATGAGATCAATTAATTACCTAATCATACCAACAAAACAATCACCAAACAACATAAGAAAACACCCAACTATAATGAAAGAACTAGTTAGCCAATACATAAGAAAACACCCAACTATAATACAAAACATGTGTTTATGTTCTTCACACAGCAGTAGTTTCAAATAAATACCAAATTTTTCATGTCTTTTGTTGGAAGCTATGTTGAGGGCTACTCACCCTTTCTCTTTGACATTGAGATTAATATAACATGCCACATTTTTTGATCTTAGGTTGTCCTTTGTTTGCTAAGCAGACTTTATGGGGATGATCTCAATATTGGTCATCTCCCTACACTGTATGATGCCCATTTTCATTACTGTGATGTTGCTTATGGCTGCAACTGGGGGTGTTGCCATTGCAGATGTTATTATGGATGCATGCATAGCAAAAACAACATTCACTTTCCACAATTGGCATCAGATATACAGAGTTTATGTGGCATGAGCTCATCAATAGGAGCACTCGTAGGTTTCTCTACAAGTGGTGTGGCAGTGCATTTCCTTAGTGCTCAGGTTTTGATTTACATATATTTCCTCCCCTTACAAACAGATTGTGTTTATATTACCTTTAATAACCTAATACCTAGTGTTGGAAAGTTAATGAAAGTAGCATTATATTTGTTTAAGAATTCCATAGTATGAGGTTGAAATGGTAAAATATTCCAAACCACCAGCTTTGGAGTTTGATCATGAGGACTAAAATACCAAATTATTGGGCTTTCTTTTATTGTATGTATGTTTATCAACACTTGATATGACCTGTGCATGTTTTCTGATAGGGAGCATTAGGATTACTCTGCATCCCAGCTATAATGCTCCTTTTCCTTGGATTTATTCTTTATGATTGGTTTCTTTTTAGATCCAAGGAATACATTTTATTCAATCATGGATAGTTATAATCACCACTAACAACTTTAAAGTCACATTATAGCTGGGATGCAGAGTAATGTGTATAAGCATGATTGAGAGTGTATGGCTATGTAATTATTTCTGGATTGAGAGTGCATGGCTATGTAATTATGCTAGATTGAGAGTGCATGGCTATGTATCATGCATACACATAACTAGGGATAAGAAGATAATTGTGCATAGATTATTTTTGGGGAAATAATGTATTTTGGGATACATGTGACTTGCAATTCGCTCTAGGAAAGTCCTCACTATAATTAGAGTCACACATGATTCTATCAGACAGCCCTAGATGTAGGCACTTGTATATATACCCTTGGTACTGTATGCATTGAAAGACGCTGAAAAATGATGCTTTGTGAAATTGAATAATATATACTTATATATTGTTTGAATACTCTTGTAATCAGATTGCATGTGATTTTTTTAGCATGAGCATGTAATCATAGGATTTGTCACAATTGTTAGTGCACAAAGCTATGTAAAGGGTGAAGAACAGAATGTGCTACAGGTGAGACAGCGAAATATGCCAGTAAGCAAAGATCTTAAGTGCTTAACCATTGTTCATTGCATGCAGGGAAATGGCTAACTATAAGTTTAAGTTAGTCATCTGAGTTAACATGCCATAACCTACTGCAAGAGTGAATTTCTATTTATATCTTTTTAATTTTGACATGTTGATAGCTGAAAACTAGGGTACAGGAAGCCAACTTAGGTTCATAACTATATTTTATCACTCTTAAAGCTATAAGAACAATCATGAGAATTTATGCAAATGAACACTGAGGGAAAGAATAATTTGAGCTAAGTTGCTTAAATTTATATGTAACCTAAACATCCAAATTTAAATACTTTTTAAGGATGAGTTTGTAATATAATTGGAATCACTAAATACACTGGATTCAGATTTCAAAGCCAAGATTTTTTGCTTTAAGCTATTTTAATATTTTCCTTGCATCTAAATCCCTATTGCAATTGTTTCTTTACTTTTTAGGATATTTTTTGTTGCCAATGCCAATAGCTCTTAAGTTGCAATACGGTGGGTCCTAGTAGTTTTTTTTCATTTGGAGGTCAAATCTTCCCTCATGAAACTAGATTCCAAACTTGATTAAGCTGCATTTGAGAAGTACTTCACATCACACTTTCTAGCAAATAGTTATGTTCTCCCAAAACACCTTTTTATCTTCATAAAGTTTGCAGAGCCAATGTTAGATTTCAATTTTATTAAAACTCCTATCAGATTCAATTCCTTCTCACGATAGACTTTCATGATTCTGTTGCCTTTTTGCATTAGATACTGAGTGATCTAGGTTATGTTTGAATCGAGATTTGTCTAGGGTGATCTATCACTTGATCGAAACCTAAAACCAAAGTTATTGTTTTGAGTCTTTTCTATGACATTAGTAGCCAATAAAGCAATTAACAAGTGTTATGTGGTCCATTATAAGCCAATGGTTAGAGTTGATGGGTCATTGAGCATTCGTAGACTTAAAGCCCAATTTTAAGCTGAAAAACATAAAAGGACACAAGTAATTAGAATTAGTAAGTCAGAGTTTAAAACATAATCCCCAAATTCCCTCTTGTTGACATTTTGAGAAACCGAGGAGATGACTAATGTTGCCTTCACAATGATTCTTCACTCAGAGTCTTGTAAATCTTTATCACAAGATTTTAAGAACCTAAAGTCTAAGATTGTGACAAGTTACAAGCATTTTGACCAGGACCCTTTATGATTTTTCAATCGTGTGTGCATACAAAGGTCAGAATTATGAGCTCTACAATGACAACACATGGCAAGCGACTCACTTTATGCACCTTTTTAAACCAACGCTCTTATTTGGATTTATGTAATCCAAAGTGCATGAGATGAACCTAAGTGTGCAAAAACCAGAAGTTCCTTTGAAATTTTTTACGTGCATTACAGTAATAGCATAAAGTAATTTTCTACATGATTTTGTTGAACATTTCTCTCAATGCTTTTCTCAAACTAGAAGTTAACAAACACATGTAGTCAATGGTTTCGAGTGCCACAATGTGTAAAGAAGTCAGGATGGATGAAGTGCATGATGGTTGGGAGCTTCCTAAAGATTTTGTTCATGAACGAGAAGCCAAGGACCAGAACAGGGCATGTGGGCATTGGAGGAAGATTACTAGGATGAAGGCCAGAGGTGTGGAAGATGACTGGGATGAAGGCCAGAGGTGTGGTTTTTTGAGAAAGGCAAGGTGGGAGAAGGGCATGAGTAATAGTGATACTTGAGGGATCCAGTGATACCAGAGGGATCCTCTGTTGCAGCTAAAAATTTGTAAGGCCAAGAAAGCCAAAAAAGAAGGTGATCAGGAGGGTGGGTTTGTATGATCTTTTTAGCTCTTTTTTGAAACCATTGGTAGACATCAATTATTTGTTTCAAAAATAATTGTTACAAATGTAAAACCACAAGGGAAAAGGGCAAATCGGTCACAGATACGAAGGTTTAAACTTACCAGACAAACGGGAAATGGTTTAAATGAAGGTTTAAACTTACCAGACAAATGCGCGGCCGCAAAGAACAAAGCTCCTATGCAAATGCAACTGCGAACGATGAAAATGTGAAACGGTGAAAATGCCTAGAGGAAAGAACGGCTACAAACGGTGAAAATGTGCGATGGTGAAAAAGCCCTAGCGGACATCAACCAAAAATTTACATGCACGCAGACCTGACGGACTTTTCAAAATAGGCATTTGAAAAGTGCAATTTGGTGGTCAAATTATAATTCCACCTTTTCAAGTGGAAGATGAAATGCCCATTTTGGGGGCAAAATTGGAATTTCGAAATTCCAATTCCAATTTGTTGGATGGACACAAACATGGAATTGACATTATGCGGAAATCTAATTCCGGAATATGGGCTCTAATTCTAACACCCAAATGGGCCCTAAATTATGTTTGTTGTCTATTCTTTCTCTTTATTCATATTTCCATGATGTGTCTTTTCAACTTCCCATTTTCCATATATTATTGTCTTTATATCCTAAGAATGATAACATTTTGTCTCAAGAAGGTCGTGTAGTTATTTATTTATGGAAAACATTGATGTGTGTTTTCCCCACGCATACACACATTTATATCTTAAATTTGTAAGTTCACATAAATAATATATGTATCTATATAAATGTGTGTAAGGCCTTGCATCACATGTGAATAATACCACCCTACATTGATATATGCATTTTCTTTATAGATGGTTAGATGGATTGGAAATTATCAATAAATATGATTGTGTGTTCACATGTTGACAATATTCTTGATTCCATTGGTACATTTAATGAAAATTGTTTATCTCTCTTTCTTCGAACTGCTATGATGTGAATGCATTTAATATTGAAGGGAAATTTAACAATGCATTACGAATGAATCTCTAGTAGGAAGCTAATAACTCTCGTATTCTATTGTTGGCATCTTGCTTTACCATCAATATCTTATGAAGATGTTAAGAACATGTAATTCATTCAATAAGTAGCAAAATTATATAATGGATCATTATTCAATATTAGAATTTGATTAGCAATTATATTTTAGAAAAAATAAAATTTGAATTTGTATTGTGGGGTGCCAAACTTTGGGTCTATGAGCCTTATATCCAATCAAGTATTAATACGGGTCTAGGCACCATTTGAAGGACACTTTTGATTAGTGAAATTTGTTATTACAACCTATATTCATTCCTCCAACAAGAATGAAAATATTTGTTATGAAGATTTTAGGTGGGAAAAAAACCCCTCCACTTACATTTATTGGTTATACTCAAATATGGATTTCAAAATTGAATTGACTTCCAATTTGCCATTTCGGGCTTGATTGTGTATTGTAGACCTATTCATATTAGCAAACTGGTATTAGTTGCAAGTTCAAACCAATAGAAGACTTCTCCAATGAGAAGCAACGAATAATCAAACCACAAACCTCATGAATAAGGATTCATCAACACTCTAAAATAGATCAACACAAGAGAATAAGGCTATTCACCACCCCGATAATTGAGAGTTATTCACTATGGAGGGTTATTGGAGGTCGCCTATTGATTTTGGCAATTGTTCCACTCATTAATTGTTGCAAATATAACCCTAAAGGTGGACAACAACGTCCAAACCCAAAGAACTTATAGCTAATAGTCTTCATTGAGGGCTTTAAGAGGATAGTTCTCAGAATTGGTAGCTACACTCGACATTACAAACCCTAAACATACTGTAATGTCCCTATTTTTTGTAGGTCATTGATCTAATGGTGCCAGGTCATTATTGTGATCCTCGTGGTATGGCGAGGTGTTTAGAGGGTCTTTGGTGTGAACTTACTATTTATAGTAAGTTAATGGATAGTTTCGATGAGCTCAAATGAGCTAGAGGAGTTGAATGATGCTCCTAGTTTTCATTTCGGGCTTTCGGTTTGGGCTCCAAGAATCTTGGAGAGAGCGTCTATTTTTAGTAAGTCACCCCGTCAAGTTCATTCATCATCTTTCATCATCTAGATCAATCTTGTGTAAACAGATTTCGATTCGGATGCTTATTCAATTTTCACAAGACAGGGGGTTTATTATTATTATTTAATTAAATTTGCTAAGGTTGCCATTTTTGTTGGTATTATATGTTGGATACCTTAGTGTTATAGCTTGTTGGAACCAGGATGAAAAGTTCTAAATCTTGGACACAAGAAATAGGGACCTTGCGTGTCATAATTTCATGATATTGGTGAAAAGGCTTTTTTTTGGAGCAAAATGAATTAATAAATTATATTATTCAATATGTGCCCAAGTATAAAAAGTGTTTTAAGTGAAAAGTGTGTGGGAGAAGACACTTTTGAAATATAAAAGCAATGCTTTGTGAAAGGAAAATCATCCATTGTTCATTTTGATAAAAATTATGAAGTCTTTTGTTGAGGGCTTTCAACAAGGGTTTGAGGACTGATTCATCTCTGCTGCACTTTGAATCATTCCTGTGGTGGTGAATTGTGCATTTGATTCTACTGAAGAAATTCTGATAATTCATGGCTGCGAATTGATGCTGATGTATATCAATTTGGTTCAAGAATAAATTGAATTCATTACTTCTATAGTTGGGTTCGATTTTCTTTTATCTAGATGCCACTGCTGAGTAAGGGAGGCTGATGTATCTCCTTATGATTGTTGCATTGACTGTACGGCTGCCTACCAATAAATACAGGCTGCATTAATTATTTTGGAAGTTGCGTTTCAATTTCAGGGAGCCACATTCTAATTTCAAACAGCTATGTGGAGTCCTTTCTTGCCTGCGAGTTCTTCCTAGGAGGCAATGTTTTGATTCCTTGAGCTGCGAAATTTTTCCTAGGGCTACGTGATAACACTTGGAGTTTATTCATCATTCAGCACACATACTTTGCTTGCCAGGTGCCATTTTTTTATGGAATTAATTTTCAGAATTTGAATTTACAAATTCTTTGTATATTCATACCTGTGAGTTTAATTTATAAATGGATTATTTGAAATTTATGATATTATAATTGTGAAGAAATATCCAAGTTATATATTTTCCTTGATAAAATTCTGTGGAAGTGTTATCTATTTCAAATAATTGAATTTCCTGGAGCCAAGAACTAGTCAGGCTCTTTACAGTGGTATCAGAGCTTTTATCCTGCCATCCTATGGGGTCTGGATTCATTTATTTTTTGAAGTATTTTAAAAGTGACCAGCACTTCCATTTTTCCTAGCTATGGATAAATACAGGAGATCCAATTTCGGAAGTCGTCATAGCAGTAAGGGAAATAGAGCGGAATTAAATGCTTTAGTAGAAACCATGGAGAGACTTAGACTGCATCAACAGAGATTAGCAGAGAGTTTGTCAGATCCAATTACAGTAGATAGGGCAGTGAGATATATGGTCTCTGCCTTTAGAAGGCCGACATCGAGTTTGCAGGGGAGAAGGCTAGAGTTTTCTCCGATAGTTGTTTGTGATGCTGATGTTCCTACATCTAGCTCAGCACCTGCTATTCCCATTCGTAGTGTTGATGATGGATTTATTACACCGGAACCAGTGAATGTTTCAGTGCCATTAGATGATAGTAATGCTGAGCATCACCGGGTTGAGGCTCCCAGAGCAGTCACTACGGATTGTACAGAGGCACCTGATATTACAGTTATCACTGAGAGTTCAAACTCTTTCATGGAGGGAATTATTATTGGAGATGTTTATGTCAGTTGTAGTAGTGTTGCTCCAGTTCAGGAGGCAGTTGCTTTCTCAGATAGGACCGAGGCATGTACGGAGTCTCCCAATGGTGAGGTTGGTGATCTGGGCATTATAGCGGGGTCAGTTGATGACAATTCGTGCTCTAGCATTATTGGTGCACAACTTGACATTGAGTCATGTGTGTAGAGACACATGTCCGCAGATGAGATTTCAGCAAGAGATGTGGGAGCTGATGATATAGACACATCTGATGACACTTTTGAGGATGTTGTGAGTTGCATTGGAGATGACACCCCCTATGAGATGTTGGGTGATGACTGCGAGGAGCGTATGAGCTCTGACAACTCAAAGATTTATGATAGCAGTCACAGTGTGGGATCAGTACAGGAGACAGTGGTTTCTTCCTGTGTTGAGGATGTGTGCATGGAGCTTTCTGGTGATGACACTCAGGATGGGAGTGTTGCAGTTGATTTGGGCGACGTAGTTTCATGCCACTATATAGTTGATTCACATGACGACATTGAGTCATGTTTGTAGCCAGAGTTAGTAGAGGAGATGTGGATAGATGATGTGGACACTAGCAATGCAGATATCTCTGATGCTGAGAGCGAGGACGATGAGTGTTGTAGTGTTTCTAGTTTTCTATATTTGACTTTGGGTGTAGATTCAGCGTTGTCATATGGTGATGGTGGGTTCCAGGATTCTGTGTTACAGGGACTCACAGATGAGGACAGGGAAGCTTATGAGTGGCAGGAGTTTGTTACGGCCAGGGCTTCTACTTTTAGAGACGGGGTTACTTCTTCGGTAACTCATGAGGATGTGTCTCAGGATCTAGACTGTCAGATGGTTGCAGAGGACGAGGTAGCTGGAGATTGTGTTGAGTCAGATTCAGCAGCAGCTTCCTCGGGGTTAGATGAGGACGTGTCTGATGCCTGTACTCAGTTTGTTGATGTGTACTCAGATGAAAGTACATAGAGAGACGGTGATCTTGAGGGGAGTTTGTTGGATATAGCTTCCTCTCATAGTGTAGACAGTGCGTTTGAGGTTGTTCGTAGGAGGCTTGTTGTGCAGAGTTATCATGTGACTAGCCAGTTACGAGTTGATGAGAGAGATATTACTTCTACTCTCGAGCATTTTGATGCCGCTCGTCAATTGTTGGTTGTTTATGGTTGGGGTGCTCCTATGACAGATGAGGCCAGTGGTGGTTACCTCTCATTGACAGAGATTCATACTTTGCATGAGGTTGTCAAGATTTTGAGACATAACTACTTACAGATGGTAGCCGACCGAGATCACCTAGTGGACTGGGGAGTACAGCTTATGAGGCACTGATGGACAGAGAGGAGGAGGTGAGTGAGCTTACCTAGGAGCTCACAGTGACTACTAAGGTTTTAGAGGACACTCAGCGGACCCTTCAAGAGTCATAGATCCAGTTAGAGGAGGTGACCGTGGAGTTGGAGCATTTGCGGTCCACACCAGCCCTAGACCTAGTTCGATTGCACATTGAGGTGGTTGGCGGTGACTTTGCACTTACGGGTGGTGATGAGGAACATGATGATGTGGCAGACACACATGTTCAGGATATGGGAGCTCTTGGTTCGAATGAGGTAGCAGTATCAGTGGAGTCGAGCTCTCAGGTTGATTTTCTTCCCTTAGCTAGGAGTGAATCTATTTCATCATCTCACATAGCTGATAGCATGGGACAGTTGATTGTGTCACATTTTCAGAGGGATCAGTTGTGGATTGCGAGGGAGCAAGTTGATGCTTCCATGTATAATTTCTACTGCATCGAGTCATTTATGGAGTATTTACTTGAGAGTGCAGATGTGCAACAGGATTCTTATAGAGTGTTTGAGGGTACTCTCATCCGAGGCTCTTGTGTTATTGGGAGGTTGGTAGGAAGGATTGTGGAGACTCTATCTACAATGCTTCCCCACAGGGATTTCGAGGTTGGGTTTGTTGAGAGAGTTACTCAGGGGCCTACCCAGCCTACAGTTATGCAGAGTCAAAGATTGGAGCCATCTCATAACCTCCAGTTTGGTAATGATGAGCTATTGACATAGATTGGAGTTTCCGACCAGCTGTATACGATGGGGCATGTTCATCATTTGTTTTTTGACCCACAGGTAGAAAATTTCATCTCTCGCAAGGGTAGTTTGGCTCCTAGTCCTTATCATCCATTATGGGATGGGTTCTCGCCATCAGTAGTTGATGGGAGTTTTGGTTGGAAGTTAGTAGCAAGTGACTTGTAGAGTTATGGTGACTACAAAGATTATGTAGCGTGTGGATATCCAAGTCCTAGTACAGCTTTGTTCAAGGGTATTCATCACTATTGTGCAAATGGTCTACACACTCAGTACAGGTCAGTTGGGAGCATAGGGGGAGTTTAGTGTGTATGGGATCTGAGTCTCCCATACATCTTGGTTTTTGATGATCCTGAAGTTCACTTCTTTTGAGATCCGGGCAGAGACAGATTCAGTACAGGAGTTTGGGTGAGTGGTTGTTTTGGGTCTCTTTACAGAGTTATTCGATTTGTATTTTGGGTGATGTTACAGGAGCCTGCAATTGATGTCAGTGGCATGGTATATTCTTTTCTGTGGGATCCAGGTGGATTGTGATGTTTCTTGTTCCGGTGATTTCTTGGGGACAAGCAATCTTGGGGAAGGAGGACTGTAATGTCCCCATTTTTTGTAGGTCATTGATCTAATGGTGCCAGGTCATTATTGTGATCCTCGAGGTATGGCGAGGTGTTTAGAGGGTCTTTGGTGTGAACTTACTATTTATAGTAAGTCAATGGATAGTTCCGATGAGCTTAGATCAGTTAGAGGAGTTGAATGATGCTCCCAGTTTTCATTTCAGGCTTTCGGTTTGGGCTCCAAGAATCTTGGAGAGAGCGTCTATTTTTAGTAAGTCACCCCGTCAAGTCCATTCATCATCTTTCATCATCTAGATCAATCTTGTGTAGACAGATTTCGATTCGGACGCTTCTTCAGTTTTCGCAAGATGGGTGGTTTATTATTATTATTTAATTAAATTTGCTAAGGTTGCCATTTTTGTTGGTATTATATGTTGGATACCTTAGTGTTATAGCTCATTGGAACCAAGATGAAAAGTTTTAAATCTTGGGCACAAGAAACAGGGACCTTGCGTGTCATAATTCATGATATTGGTGAAAAAGCTTTTTTTTGGAGCAAAATGAATTAATAAATTATATTATTCAATATGTGCCTAAATATAAAAAGTGTTTTAAGTGAAAAGTGTATGGGAGAAGACACTTTTGAATTACAAAAGCAATGCTTTGTGAAAGGAAAATCATCCATTGTTCATTTTGATAAAAATTATGAAGTCTTTTGTTGAGAGCTTTCAACAAGGGTTTGGGGACTGATTCCTCTCTGTTGCACTTTGAATCATTCCTATGGTGGTGAATTGTGCATTTGATTCTACTGAAGAAATTCTGATAATTCATGGCTGCGAATTGATGCTGATGTATATCAATTTGGTTCAAGAATAAATTGAATTCATTACTTCTACAGCTGGGTTCGATTTTCTCTTATTTGGATGCCATTGCTGAGTAAGGGAGGCTGATGTATCTCCTTATGATTGTTGCATTGACTGTACGACTGCCTACCAATAAATACAGGCTGTATTAATTATTTTGGAAGTTGTGTTTTGATTTCTTGAGCTGTGAAATTCTTCCTAGGGCTGCGTGATAACACCTAGAGTTTAGTCATCATTCAACATGCATACTTTGCTTGCCATGTGCCATTTTTTGATGGAATTAATTTTCAGAATTTGAATTTACAAATTCTTTGTATATTCATACCTGTGAGTTTAATTTATAAATGTATTATTTGAAATTTATGATATTATAATTGTGAAGAAATATCCAAGTTATATATTTTCCTTGATAAAATTATGTGGAAGTGTTATCTATTTCAAATAATTGAATTTCCTGGAGCCAAGAGCTAGTCAGGCTCTTTACACATACTTCCATACTTGATCTACAAACTTGGGAGGGAGATCACAACAATTACTAGGCACTATAAGGCACAAACATCTAGGTAAACTTATTGTACTAGGGATTTGTTCACTTGGTCAGGAGCATTTTGAAGGTCTAGTTCTAGGGTGCAATCATTTCTTTATCTTTGCAAGTGATATCCCACTTGATTTTCTAGTTGCCCACCATAAAGACCATCTATAGGTTAGATCATGAAGGCAAGAGGTTTTCAAATGCCAACTAATCCACCAAGTTACTACTAGTCAATCTCATATCTGTCATCTTTATCTATAATTTGTCACAAATAGAGAATGTCCATAAAAAAATTAAACAAAATTGTCGCTGAAGGTATTATCAACTATACATCATTGTGTTGGATTTCAATCCTTGGGTTGTTTGTTAAGTGTGAAGCAATGGATATCAGATATGTAATTCTTTGACATACTAAGTCCAAAGTCGTCTAACAATTCTTTGTTGGCATGTACTACATTCAATTCTCAATTTGAATGTTTCTCTAAATGTGAAAACTTATTGTGCATCATTTGTGGTTGAAATTTTGTGTGCGCATGTATATGTATATGTAAATTTTGTGTATGTGTATGTGCATGTGCATGTGTGTGTATATGCATATGTATATGTGTTTGTATGTTTATACACACACGCATATAAATATATATGTATACGTATACATGCATACATATATGTATGTATATGTACATTTGTATACATACATACATATGCATACATATATATATATACACACAAACACACACACACACACACACACACACATATATATACATACATATATATGTAAACATGTGCACACACACATAAACACATATACACATAGTTTATGGAGAGTGAATCTAAATATGGTTAATTTTAATTATAAACCATAGGTATATCACATGTGCACATTCTCATAACCCTATAAAGCTTCATTGATTTTGCTCACTATTCCTTGCCAATATGGTAAATTAACATCATGGAAAGGCAAACTATTTGCATAGACACGTCTTGCAATGTGTCAATCGGTAATCTCTTAGATCTATTTAAAATGTTATTTCCATTAGTCCCTTTGTTCTCTTATACAAAGTGAAATCTTCTTTATCAAGGATAAAAATGCCTAGCCAAGAATGCATGGGGAAGAAAGGCCATTATTGCTCAATATTGTTTCTTTGCAAAAGGCTGACTTATTCTAGGGGCAATCACTACATCTAGTCTTCTCACTCTTCCTCAAAAAAATATTTTAGCAAGAGATGTTGGCATTGGTGCATCCACTTTTCAACATTGTCACAACTTAGGTCCATGTGAAATCAATTCAATACACCCAACATGGAAATGTATTAAAAACGAAAAACTACATGCCATATCCCTTGGTTGACCTCCCTATGTTTTGATGCCCTTTTTTCTTGGGCATGCAAAGTTTAAATTAATATCGTACCCCATTTGGGCCAACCGCATTGGGAAAAGAAATTTAAAATTATGCATGCATACATACATATATAGTTTCTTGGCCGATCTAATTAAATAGTTGCATTTGTTTACCAAGGGGAATGTTGATGGGTATAATGACAATTCGTTTGGAAATTTTTAAACAAGCAATTCACTGAATATCCTTCCTACACAAAGCAACTTTTAAGCAATCTAAGAGCAGAATTGAAGGCATATTGTAGTAGACCTAAGAGAGAAATTAAAGATGAACTGTAGCAGACCTAAGGAGCCTTTAAGAGCATGTTTTTACTACTTAAGCAGATTTACTACAAGTGATTGCAATGCCTACTTAAAGCAGATTTTAAATAGAACTAAGGGCAAAATTGAAAGCAAATTGTAACAAATCTAAGAGCAGAATTAAAGATGAATTGCACCAGACGTAAATAGCCTTTGTGAGCAAATAGTTGAAGGCTTATTTCAGATATAATGAGCAAACTTATTTCAGACTCCGTGAGTTGTTTACTCCAGACTTCATGAAGGCTTATTACAGACCTATGAGCAGAGATTTCTTGAGCAGAATTGTGAAGGATTTAAGATTTGATTGAAGAAGAAAGTCAAATAATTATTGTATCATTTTTGGAGGTAGGTGCCTCATTTCCAAAGAGATTAGCATCTCTTGCTGAGTTGGTGTTCAATTGGTGGGGATTAATGTCTCGTGTGGATTGATGCCTATGAATCACTTATAGTGAATTGGTGTCTCCTGTGGGTTGGTACTTACAAAGATTGTAACAAGTTTCTAGTGCTTTCTTGCTGCAAGGGTTTCCTTGAAAATCATGTGTTCTTGTATTTCTACTTGCTAGATCTTGCATCTCCCGTTGATTACATTTTGAAGCATTACTACTGTGATTAATTAGGTTTTGAAAAGTAAAAAGTTTTTTTGATTTTCGTGTTCCCAAACTCCTGTACCTGAACCAATTACTTAGTTTTGAAATTTAAGTGTACCTCTGTAAGGCTTCTTAGGTGCACCAGTCAGTTTTCTTTGACAGTTGTTAACTAAGATTAAGGTTGCAGTTTAGCAAACTAGTTTTAGGATATCTCTCAATTCTAGTTGGGGACCATGTTCTTTGTGAATTATATTTTCAGTTTAGTTTTCTATTGTTTTTGAGTTTTTTTCCCTATTAGTTTGAGTTTAACCGTGAGTTAGGGCACAGAATCAAACTGAAATTGTTGTATTGTATCTTGGAGGGCACTACCTCGTCCCTTATGCAGATATTGTTTGACGGTTGATATCTCACTCTTCTCAGCTCTATAAATTGAAATGACAGGTATGAATTGTGAGAGACGTTTCTTTATTTTTTATTCAGAATTCTTGTAAACCATAGATAAGGTTTTGACAATCGTCCATTCAGTTATATCTATTGTTTTCCATAGTATGCGTACATAGATTCTTGAATCAGATAAACTGTTTCAAGTGGTTTATATTCTGTTTTTTATTCCTGTAGGAATTAAATTACAGTGCAGTATATGTTTACCATGATTAGAAAATTGAACACTTAGGTCTTGGGATGTTCCAAATTTTGTTCCTCAAGCTCCTATAGCTACAAACAATGCGGCTGAAACAGAAATGCTTGTAAAAGACCTCATTTTGAGATAATTTTGGCATGCCAAAACTAAGGGTTAAGGCAATATGATAGATTCTCATATTCACTATGAAAGGGGACAATTCAGTGGCTGGCCACTAAGGTTTGTAATTTTGAGGCAAAACTATTGTTAGGAAGCATGAAGACGTATCCTTTTGGTGCTGTTTATATATGAATAATGGTGAATTTGACTTCCTGTTAACACAAGGACAGATGGAACTTGTATGAGTAACAATATGAATTATTTTGAGGTCTTAGGGAGTATTTTAGTATAGATGATATTCCTTTAAGATAAAATTCTCTGTTTATTTTCTACAAACTTTGGGATCGACTGACCTCACACCACTTGAACATTTATGCTGATTCAGATATTGTTATTGGTAGAATGAATTATTATTATTAGATGCGGTAAAGATCTGTTGTCACAGGCTCTTCACTCTCCATCTCCGGAAGCAGCCATGCCAAGCTCAATGGGTTAACAATGCTGGCTTATAAATCCAGTTAGCTTTCTACATATTACTCTACACACTCCCATGCTCCTCTGTGGGTAATGTAAAGATAGGAAATAATTGACTTGGAATTTCATAATGGCCTTAAAAAAAGCTAAGGAGCACGTTCATAAAATTGCTGCTGGAGACAATTGAGTTACCAGTTTCAATTGGCAAAGGAGATAAGAGAACCGGATAGAATTGTTTTGTAGTTGACATGTGCTGCCAAACTCCAGGTCAACAAAACATAAGGATACTACCCAAGCAGTAGGTTGCTACTGACTGATTAGGTTAAGCTTCTAGCAGTAAGTGTTTTGCCCTGAAGGACGGTATCGCAAAATCTAATTAGGATGTTTGCCATCAAATGAGTTAAGTAGTGTGTTTTAGACTTGTCTCTTAATGGAAAACAAGAAGCAGATGGCCACACACAAGGTCTATGATGAGGAATTCTAAGGTGAACCACTCTCCCCACATTCCAACCCTGCTACACGGACAACAGAGAAAAGCCTTGGTGTTACCCTGCAATTCCAAAGATTACTAGAAAAAGATAACTGTTCCCTATCTGCTTACACTCTGTTTTGTATCTTTTGGCATGTCAAATTTCTTTGGTTGGCCTTTATGCTGTTGTGTCTATTTTATATTGGCCACTGGTATAGAGATTCTGCTTCTCTTCTATAATCAAGGTGCTAGTTTCTTGGTTCATAAAACGGGTGATCGTTCCTTTCTACAATTAAAGTGCTGGTTTCTTGGTTCATATTAGGGAGGCCATTGAGAAATCCTTTCTCAAACAAGACATGATATTTGCAGATGAATGTTGATGCTTGGTATTCAGTCAGTTAATATATATTTTCTTGCAGGCATGGTTATGTTGTTTCTCATCTGTTTATGCTGTTCTCGAAATAACCGGGTTAATATCCTGTCCAAATACATATGTGAGGTTTAGTTCATCTTGCTGGATATGGGTCCTAATCAGACTGCTTCTGAAATTCAAATAGTGTCTCTGTATACACTTTTTATAGAAATTGCTGAAGGTCAATGCTTAATGAGTTTCCATCCTGTACCATACAGTTCTGGCTAGACCACTCATTAAACAAACCTTTTGATAACAAGAAATACTTAAAGTCCAGAGAAATCCTTTTTAACCTTAAAGTTAGAAATTCTGATCTAGTCTATAAGATATACCTTTCTTTGTATGTACAGCCTTGCTGCATTTATTCCTTTGTAGCAGCATCTGAATTCAATCATATTTGATAATTGTCTTGTTTTACCCTTTACACAAATGTGGGGTAGCTCTATTACAACACCAACATTGGGTGCTGCACACTCCAATCTGATACATTTTGTCTTTTACCTGGAAAAATATTTTGGGTGGGTGAAATTTGTGCAGACTTTAAGAGGAGTTCTAGGCAGTTGAGTTTTTGAAAATATATCAGGACTCTGGGATGATTTCAGCAGTTTGTTTATAACTCCATATTGTATGTCTTGAGATTTTCAAGTTACCTTACATCAGCGGATCTGTGTGCTTGGAAATTGGAAGAGTGTAAGCAGATAGGGAACAGTTCTCTTTTTCTAGTAATCTTTGGAATTGCAGGGTAACACCAAGGCTTTTTTCAGTTGTTCGTGTAGCAGGGTTGGAATGTGGGGAGAGTGGTTCACCTTAAAATTCCTCATCATAGACCTTGTGTGTGGCCATCTGCTTCTTGTTTTCCATTAAGACACAAGTCTAAAACACACTACTTAACTCATTTGATGGCAAACATCCTAACTAGATTTTGCGATACTGTCCTTCAGGGCAAAACACTTACTGCTAGAAGCTTAACCTAACCAGTCAGTAGCAACCTACTGCTTGGGTAGTATCCTTATGTTTTGTTGACCTGGAGTTTGGCAGCACATGGAAATTGTCTTGTTTTACTGTTTACACAAACGTGGGGTAGCTCTATTGCAACACCAACATTGGGTGCTGCACACTCCAATCTGGTACATTTTGTCTTTTACCTGGAAAAATATTTTGGGTGAGTGAAATTTGTGCAGTCTTTAAGAGGAGTTCTAGGCACTCGAGTTTTTGAAAATATATCAGGACTCTGGGATGATTTCAGCAGTTTGTTTATAACTCCATATTGTATGTCTTGAGATTTTCAAGTTACCTTACACCAGCGGATCTGTGTGCTTGGAAATTGTGGAAAAGTTTCCTTTTCTATTTATTCTATGGATACCGTAACAGCCAAAATTGGCAGAAAAACATTGTGCACACTTATAGCTGTCATAAGCTTTTTATGTGAGATGTTTTCAGTTCACGCTGATTGCTGGTAGCATGCATTTGGATGGTTAAATGTTGGTTCAGGTCTATAAATCCATTTCATAGATGACTTTTAGAGGAAGCAGCTGCTGCAAAAATCCATTTAAAGAATGATTTTAGTAGTGGAAGCAGCTGCTGCAAAAACAAGATGTTCCAAGTAAAAAAACAAGGTAAATATTAGATATGCAGCTTCATTACAACGAGTACTAGCACTACTGCTCAATCATTTTATCTTGGATTTATTTGCCCAATTTGGGAGGAAAGGAGCCTTGAAATATGGTGCTCCCCAATCTCCTTACTTATTGATAATAGTAACGGAGGGATTGGTTGGATATCTTGTGGCTTGGTTAGAGCAAGTTTGGGTTTTCAGTTTATTAATTAAATGTCAAGCTCTATTGCTTTTATATTGTACCTCAATTTTTTTATTGATCTGCAATTGAATATTTCTAGATAACAAGGTTTACATTCAGATGTATAATAATAAATCTTCAAAACATACAATACATATATTCGTCAGATAATCCTAATAGAGATTGGATATTTGATATTTCCTTAATTCATCCAACAGTCTTCCAAATCACATGTAGGAGAATGATTTACTCAATCTTGCAGCTCCTCCTCAAGACACCATTTTCAATATTATTCTGCTCACACTGCATTACATTTGAAAGGTAAAGGTTTATGATTATAATCAGACTGGATTGACCATACATTTGAACGGTAATCAGCCTGGATCGCCCATCAATCTACTATATATCATGAGCCACTATCTGGCAGAAACTGCATGTTGCCTTCTCCACCCTGAGTTTCTCAACGAACCCATTCTGGGTTGCTGTATTCTTGTGTTTTAATGATTCCTGGAGGCGACTGATATAGCTGCAATATTATAGTCCAGAGCAGTGTTCTGCAGACTGAGGATGAACTAAGGAGCGACAAAATAAGGTTTCACTTGAGAAAAATAAGATCATTCATTGCCAAGGTTATCTGTTCTCGTCATGTAATAGGCAAAACATATGCCACATTCAACATGGAGTTGCATTTGAGATTGAATCTGCACAGGCACAAACATATGCTACATTCAATGTGAAAATCCAAACGAGATACAAAATCTGCTAGTACTGAGGCAAAAAACAACAAACCTAAATTTTCTCTGTGAATCTACAAGACAACAACTAGTTTCACAGATGGGTTTCCATGGCTGTACTTGTAAAAAATGGTAGTAATTCAAGAAGGGCAAAGAAAACAGAAATTCAAGTTGAGCATTTCTGCTCCCATTGCATTCAAAAGATGGACACATATTAAAGTAAATTAAAAAGCTGTTTCAGTCAAAACATGCAAAACATTTGCAAATAATATTTGTTGCACTTCTATCACCCATTCAGCTATATTGGTATTTTGTCAAACAGTTGTCATGCACTTGCTGGTCCTCACAATCAGTTGCAGGTGGTTTAAATGTTTGTTTTCAAACTTGCAATTGTGTTCAGATTTGCAATATATTTTGGAATTCTAACTGTGCTTAATACATTTGAAAGATTCAACAATTTTAAGCACGCATTTAAACATAATGCAGATTCAGAATAGAACTTAAACAAATTATCTCTGACCTTGTGTCCCACCCTATTTGCACTTAGAATTTTGTTGCACTTCTATCACCCATTCAGCTATATTGGTATTTTGTCAAACAGTTGTTATGCATTTTCTGGTGAAGACATTATACTTGCTGGTCCTCACAATCAGTTGCTGGTGGTTTAAATGTTTGTTTTCAAACTTGCAATTGTGTTCAGATTTGCAATATATTTTGGAATTCTAACTGCGCTTAATACATTTAAAAGATTCAACAATATTTTAAGCACACATTTAAACATATGCAGATTCAGAATAGAACTTAAACAAATTATCTCTGACCTTTGTATTTTCCAATTACAGTCAATAAGATACAAGAAAATCTGATAATGATTTGCAACTACGGCAATCTTCTATTATTTTCAATAATCTTCAAACAAGCTATGTAAGATGATGGTGTTCCAAAGATATCCACCCTCTACGTACAACCCTCAAAATGAGCCTACATTGACACTCAGATATGTTGCAGCAGTCTAAGTTAACGGATTCCTCTAAATGGGCCCAGAATCTGATTCTGGTTCTGTTCCGGTTCTGACTCTTCACAGATTCCGCCCAGATTCCGGCAGGGTCCCTCATGGGCAGCTGGATTCCCTGTGGACCCTGCAGAGCAGGACCCACAGGGAATCCAGCCCCCCATGAGGGACCCGAGTGGAATCCAAGCGGAATCCGATGGAATCCATAGGCACCCAAGGCTGTGGGCACCCAAAAATGGGCCCTACATGCCATTTTTAAAAAAAAATTCTAAAAACCTTCTAAAACCCTAATTTCGACCATAAATACCTTCTAATTTAAATTTTCATTGTGTAATGACATTTTGAGACTTTTGCAAAGTATGAATATGAAATATAAAGTAATTTTATTTTATTTATAATTTTATTGGCAATTATGGATTTATGAGTACCAAGCTTCTAACTTCTTATTATTATTTATTATACGTTCGAAATTTTTAAGCAATGATGAATGAACATTGAACATGTTAAATGTATGAATCTATGATGTATATATAAATTTATAATTTTAATATATCAATATGTATATATATAATATATTAATATACATGCACATATATATATATATATATATATATATATATATATATATATATACCCGCAGTACTGGAACCCGCCCAAAAAACATTTTTGTCGAATCCGCAAACATAAACCTGAACCTGAATCTGTATCAGAACCAGGATCAGCAACTTAGGCAGCAGTACCGTTTGCAATCAGTCATCAGCCGCATAAGATATTTCAATATCCAATAGGGTCTTGCAAGCATCCTAGGGTAGTAATAGGATCTTAAGCATAGTTACCAGGAGACCCATCTCCTATCTGGTACCGGAGATATCCCCATAACATCCTCACACATAGGGTTCCTCTAGCCACCATCCGCCATCATCTCCAAAGTCTCCCCAACCACAAACTGATGTCTCCCGCCAAAAAACATCACGCATAAGGTGTTATAAAAAACTTTGATTCTTATCCTCTATGATCACCTTTGCGAAATCATTATTACTTATTTGTTAATAATTATAATGGTAGCCACTATAGTCTTCTAAGAAATGTGCTCAATTGCCTCTCCACAAAGACTCATCAATGATGTACAATTATTCACTTTTCTTGTAGTGTCATGATATGCTAACCACTGTTATTTTAAAGAGGTCACCAGAATGGTAATAAGAGATCTTTGTGTAATGTCAATTCAACTACTGAAATAATAGATGCTACTAAGTATCTCCATCATTCTCAAATATCTTACAGGGACACATCCATGTAAACCTTCTCCACTCTCAAAAGACATGTACAAAATTTCTCATAACTATGCATCTCATATCTTTTGGCATGTGTATCAGAGTTAAACTATCAATATTGTTGAATTTCAATATCTAATTACTAATGATAATCTATATGAAACATGTAGTGTGAGTTTTGAACTCTGTGACTCTTCGACACTGTGACATTTGACATTTGTGTATTTAAACTTTGTTAAACTTTAACACCGTTCTTGTTTTCAAAGGTCTCTATCATGATATTTTCTGACAATTATTAAATTATATTTTAAAAAATTGGGGTGTCAATGTACCCCCTCTCCTATTTATGAAAATTAGTTGTACTGGTACCAGTACCAGTCTCTGGAATCTCCAAGTACCCCCATTTCCTGGTAACCTTGATCTTAAGGCTTTCCCAAACTCACTAAGCTCTTTAAATACGTATAGAGATCTGAAACAAATTTGCCCACTTCAATAAATCTATTCCAAAATCTGAGAAACTTACTCAGAAATATCTGCCCCAATTAAAGAGGATCTGAGAGTGTAAATCACAAGAGTTAACCCTTCAAAGAAACCACACCAAGGGTTTAGAAACCCACGTCAAGAAAGTGGTTAAAACCTCACGCCAAACGATAGAGTAGAACCCACCCCAAGAATTACACCAATGAGCCTCTAAAACCTCCATAACTCACACAAAAATCTCCCCTGCAATTCTGATACTGAAAGAAACCACACAAGAAATCTCCAATCTGAAATGGAATGTGAAGTACCTGTAAGGTATCTCCAACAAATATCAACTAGGGTTGATCTTTCACGACCACAGACAATCTTCCCCCAATGGGATTTTCAAATTTTGTTCTCAGGAAGGCTTGAGATGAACCACGTTCGATCTCTGAACCACAAAGGGTGGTTTCTTCTTCTCAACCACAGAGAAAATATCAGAAAATAACAAACTTTAGCAAATGGAAATGCGAGTCAAATGAGAATATATAGAGTGAAAGAGAAATTAGGGCAAGCAATTTGCAAATTGAACTAATTTACCTCCAAAACCACCAACAAAAGCTCTCAACAAATAAACATTTGACTTCACTTTATTTTCCCCTCAAACTAGGCGTCCACCTTGGACCCAATTAAATAACTTCTAAGAAAAAATAATAATAAACCTTCCCCTTCCTACGCGTCAACATAGGATGCATAACTGGCCCCTTTTTAGAAACAACTTAAAGTTGTTATCACTAGGCAAGATACAAGGGGTACACTTTATTATAAACTTTATAAAGTCTTGCCCGGCTTGGTGAATGAATCAAATCTCTTTCTGAAAACATACGAATTTGCCATGTCCCAAACTGAAAACCACTACACAGAACTGAGAGGGGAATGCAGGCCAAGACCAAGTGCTAAAAAAGCACTTACTAAAAATAGCCATAACTATCCAAAGTCAAACCCTGAAACTGAAGATATTACGTGCTGAAGCTGAGAAGAGACCAAAGCCATGACCAATCACCAAAAATATAAGTTACTAAAAATAGAAAGTCAGCCAAAACTCCCAACTGACCAATTGCTGTCCAAACTAACACTCACTAAAAATAGCAAGTCCTCGACAAATTATCTGAAATCACTCCAGAAGTGTCATACATCTCCATTAATCCATATGAACACTCTGCTGACATCAAAACACCCCTCTAATCCTGCTGCCACCAACTCAGAAAAACAACACCAATTGCACTACAAGAGAACCAAAAAATGGGAACTTGATAATTAAGTCCATAAATGAAAGCATATGTGGTGAATCTTTTAATACAGAAATACTTTTGAAGTGAAATTTTTATGTGTTAAATGTTTGGTTAAATGCTCTCTCCATTCAGAGGGTTTGGTGCTCATGCATAAATTTCATTAATGGGGGTTTACTTCTTTATACTTGTCCCTGCTGTTTACTTATTCTAGTGCTCTGTGTTTCCTTTCTTTCCACTCCATATAATCCATAAAATAAAGTATATGTAGTGAACTTTCACTCAGGAAAAACTTTCAAAGTGAAACTTTTATATGTGATGAAAGTTTTCTTGGATGCTCTCCCCACTCACAGGCTTTGTGCTCATACATAAATTTCATGGTTCAGAAAGTTTATTTCTTTATATATACCCATCTTGATTACTTTTTCTAATCCTCTGTTTAGTTACTTTTCTCACAGTATAGTGTTTTTATGGTAGAACTTCTCTCACATAGCTGGTGTATTTCTTAAGTCCATTAAGCTAAGTTTGGTCATCCATGGGCATCTGCAAGAGTTCCTTTCTTCCTCTCTATGTCTTATATAAATCTTCATGGCTGATTGAATTTGCAGAGAGCAAAATATATTGCACTGGAAAAAAATAAGTAAAGCCCAACAAAGAAATTTATTTCATCCCAAAAACAAGTTATAGGAACTAGCTGTGAGCTTCAGATTTAATGAGCCACCACAGAATAATAATTTATGTAGCCCTCAGACCTTTAAAACAAATGGAAATTAACTGTTTTTCCTTTAAACAAAAATAATCTGCAGAAAAGATGTAGCAGGTCTAAAACACAGAAAAAATAAATAGAAATAACAATAATGCTGCTTCTGAAAATGCAGGTAACTTCATATTTGCAACTTGAGATTTCCAGTGACAGTATGGTCAGTATATTTGGCATGTATCTTCTAATTTTCCACATGTCATTTATTTTGAGATTTTTTTCTTAAGTAATGTGTTTCATATGTATGTTAGGTCCTTTTAAATCCATCTTAGGATTTATGTTGCAAGATCCATATGCAAAAGGTGAGGAAAAAAATAGAACAACTACAATGTACCTTCAAGAAATTGAAGAAAAAAATAATATAAACTGAGCTTATTTGAGACACCTCCAAAAGGTGAGAAAATAAACAACATATTTATATGCAGACTAGATTATAAAAGCCCTTTGAACTAAACAGACATCAAATTCGCTTAATCTGCATCATAGAATCTTGAACAGAAGTCTGACAATCCTAACATGAAAGGAAAAAGCATATTTGAAAAGCTACGATACCTTTTGCTAATCCTCTGTAACAGCGTTTTCCGAGCCTTCCAAAGATAGTGTTCTTGGTTCAGCAGCATCAACAATTCCCTGAGAACAAAAAATTGTAAGATTATGATGCATACTGAAAGGAGCCAAGTTGTATAAGGCAAAGGAAAAAAAACACTTTATCTAAATGAAATGGTTATTTTCCAGTTGTTCAACTCTGTACCTAAATAAAGAGACCTGCAAGTAAAATTGGCTGAAGGGTGCAACAATATAGCCTCTAAAATTGATGTTGCTATGTAAATAAATGCTCATATCTAGACATTTTGAACTAAGTTATCAAGAGAATAATCTAAACAGCTTGCTGCTTGCGGGTAGTTTATATAATCCTACCTCCTCACTTTGAAGAGATTGTTTTGAACATTGTTCCGCATTTTCATCATCTTTTGAGGGGTCATTTGAATTGTTTAAATCCAACAATTCACAAATTGCATGACCATAACCTGTGTGCATCAAAGGCATTTCGTTGTCATCCTTTGCGTGCCTTAAAAGTCCAGCCAAGTTTGAAAACTTTCTTTCACTTCTGCCAGAACTCAAGCAATGTCAGCTAGAAAGAATAAGTAAAACCAGTCGAGATTTATCCAAATCATGTAATATTTCTAATACCATGATAATGCTTAATACCAAGAAAAAATAATGCACAGAAACCCGTATTCAGGTAGGGAGACTTACACAGATGACGAGCTAAGGCATACAAGGCAGTCGAATTCCCTGGACCCATCACGAGATTGATAAAGATGCCTCAAAAGAGGGCAATCTTTAAGAAGGTCCCGGAAAAAGGTGATTGCTGATCTTTCTTCTTCATCCATTCCATTTGGCTGAGACTCTGCAGCTGGCACATTTCCTTCATCCTTTTGAGTGCACTCTGTTGTCTGTCCCTCTTCAACAACTGGCAATGAAGACTCATTTGAACTAGCTTTATGGATCTTGGCTAACAGACTGGAAATCTGAGCAGATGCTCTCTGCTTCTCAATCATAAAGGAATCAGGTTCCTCGATCTCCTCAGCTGTAGCATTATTTAGATTAAGCTTTTCATCAACAGTTTTGCTGCCAGTAGACAAAGACTCTTGCTCATCATTAGAACCAGAACCAGAACCAGAAATGACGGCTTTTATTGTTGCATTAGCACTTGGACCCTTTTTCTTTGGCATCTTCTCATCCAACAATTCTTCTTGCTCAGCAGGTTCAAAAACAACTTCCCCACCTGAAGGGAATGATTTCATCTGTGCACTTGTCTGCTTTGCTTTGAGATTGTGCAATCGAAAGTATTCATCTGCCTGGGAAATCCGACCAGGAGGCCACTCTCTCTTTCTTTTAGCTTCCCATCTATTACTGCTGCACATACGATTTTCCATGTCTCTTTGTGAAAACATTGACCTCGATCGTCCATATGCAAACATTCTTCCATCCAGAGACACCGAATCGCCACCATGAGCACCACCAAACTCTGGAGGCCATCTACTAGATTCTTGTTGATGCATGAAAGAAGATCTATCCGAAAAAGAATAAGATTTAGGAAACCTATCCTTTTCGGAAGCTATAGAATAATCTAGCTCCCCATCCTCTTCTGCAGGCTTGTTTGCCCGAATCCTAGTGGACTCAGAACCAGAACCCCTAAGATTTGAACAGGACTTGCCAGATTCCTCGACAAGATCATCATCCCTACAATCATTTGATCCTCTACCTAATGAGAACTCCCCACTATTCCTCACCCCGTGAATTGGAAACAAGTGCCTATCCAAACAGTGTTCAGCATCCATCACTTTATGTCTTGTGATAGAGCGTGCCTTGGTTGGAACTTGCCCTTGACTGCATAGCTGGACAAGATCAACCCTGTTAGGAGAAACCCCTCCAATGCTCCGATCACTGACTTTGCTTCTTAATTCTTGTTCATTTGATAAATGACCTCTACTCGTATCTGCAGGTGATGACCCTCGTGAATCCTTAGAAATAACATCCGTCTTTGCAAAGTGTTGGTGCAATGGATTATGTATTTCCCTCTCATTCCAAAATGAATCCCTTAACTCTCCAGACTCTGTAGGTCTATCCTCCTTGTCAATAATTGCACAATTTTGCAGCTCAGACTTCTCTATTTTCCTTCCAAAAGGATCATCTGTACCAAAGGACTCCTTAGCCTTGCTAACAGATGAACAAAGAAGCTTTGAATCTGTTGTATCTGGAAACTCAAAGTTTTCCAGGTCCGAGTCTGAATCACCCTCAACCCCACTTTTACAAGATATAGAATCCATAACTCTTGGCACTCCCCCGAGGTCTATAGCCATTTTCTCTCCATGATATTGAGTTAAATCATCAACAGCAGTCTTACTAGCACCAAATTCAATACATTTTTCAAAAGAGGGACCATACCTACTGTCTCCTAGATTCCAATCCTGCATAAAGGCCTTCAAATTTCCTAATTTTCTATCCTTCAACTGTTTCCTACCATCTATGGAATCGTCTGGAACTTTTCTTTTACCACCCACTAACATTTCAGAGGTTCCAAAGTCAAGCTTAGCTTCGTCGTCCCTTATAGTCAATGACGATGAGCCAGACATAGCCTCCATTGCCATGCCAACATGCTGAGCAGAATGAGGACTGCCATTCTCATTTGCCATTAATTCTTTTTCACGAACCCTGATCTCAGGACATTCCTTGGGCAATCTTGCGATGTTGCCATTCTGCCCCCTGTGAACCAAGCTACTGTGTGGCAGAATACCCTGAGAAACCAAATATTCTGCTGCAAGTCGCCCAGCTTCCATCATTATATCAGCTTTCCGTGCCATTGAAGGTGGTTTGGACAAACCTCTCCCAACCCCACGCCCTGGGCCCCTGAAATCAGATGAGTGTGACATTTGCCGCCAACCCAAGTCCGGGCCATTGCGGACAGAAGGCTGCCCAACTCCAAAGGAGTTAGCCCGCAACCCCTCGCCAGGGATTCGGTGTCTGGCGTGCATTATCAACACCAAATTCTTTCTTCTCCTGCTCTTCTATAATTTCTCCTCCGATCAAACCCTAGAAAACACTTTTTCTCCTCTCAGCTCATAATTGTCAATTTTGAACTGTAATAACTCTCAAATTTGTATCTTTCATGTTTACATCTCCGATAAAACTCGACAGAAATAAAAAGAAGGAAAAAAAATCCCTTCACTCAGCTCCCAATTCTCAAATTCTACCAGCCCAATCCTAAAAGTTTACCCTTCGCCTTCTCAGCTTCAAATTCCAATTACTCCACAGCATACCACTCAGGTATTCATTTCATCCAACTAAAGGCCGTGCGAATTTCAATCAAAGCCCGTCCCAAACCACTCACTTAACAGTAAAAAAGTCTCACAGAGATGAGAACATCACTAAAGGTCCAGCAAAATCCCCACACCATCTCAAGTCTCTTTTCACAAAGATCACGATCATGCAGCAAAACCCTCTGACCAAGCATTCAGATTTCAAGCACCATTTTGCTGAATCATCTTTAACTATATTTTCACCGATGCCCACAAGCTACCCTTTCTTTCCTCGAACTACAACTTGTCACGACAAATACCCTCGCAAAAGGAGAATTTAACTACTACAAAATCATCGTCTCAATGCATTCTTGCTCAATTCAGAACTGTTTTTTTCCACCGGACTGAGAAGCTAAACCCTAGATTGATGAAGTAGATCACAGGTCTAAATCAATTTTTACTACAATTTTACAAATCTGGGGTCTCTGAGCACAAATGTTATACTTACCTTTCAGATTACCTTAAAGTGTTTTTGGATTTCCTTAATGTGTTTTTGTGATGTTTCGATCTCGCAACCCTATGAAATCAAGAAGAAGTTTTCGACTAGAAAAAAGGAACCAGCAGTTGAGAAGCTTCTGATTTTATTATAGGTCCAAATTAATTTAGAAAATAAAAAAATACGATTTAGCCATCTAAGGACCTGATATACGGATACGCTAATATAAATACGTTGTATAATTTTTTATTTTTTATTTTAATTTACCTTTAAGGGAATTATACTAGAGAAAGGAAATGATTTTCGAGGGGAAAAGGTTGTCTTTTTTTTTAAGCTTCTTGAGTTTCTATTAATAGTAAACTAGCAATTGCATGTACAATTTTTGTGTATTGATATACTATGTAATTTTTAAAGAGGCATTAATTAGTGAAGAGGGTTATTTTTTCAAAATAATTGGCACATGTCTAATTAAAATTTTGTATATATATTTTATATTGTTAATTATAGTTAAAGATAAATCATTATAAGTATTTAAAAATAAAACATTAGAATTTAATAGTGAAATGAAAAATAGGATTTAAAATAAAGGTTTGATAGTAGTGTGTTGTTTTATTTGGGATTATATAATATCATATGTAAGTTAAAGTTTGTATATATTATTAAATATAAATATACTTTTAACATTTTAAAATGAAGTTGTCTATTTAAAATAAAGCTTTGACATTAGTATCTTGTTTTATTTGGGATTATTTGTAATATAGTAGCTGTAAAAAATTTTGTATTAATATTTTATATTAGAATGTAATATTTCTTTTTAACTAAAAATGGCAGAGCCATTATACTTTTTCTTTATATAAATTGCTTCAATGGGGCTCAAGGGGGAAAGAAACAGGAAGAAAACCCCCTATCCTTGCCACAAAAGTACAAAATTATTTACAAAGTCAGACCAACTATCTACATTACACCCATACATACCAAAAACCCTATGTCAACACATTCTATTACAAGTTTGATACCAAAAATACCACCCCCAAAGCAGAATAGAAAAAACTCAGTTACATTTTATTACCTAAGGAAGTATCAGGAAACCTTCAACATATCCAATTACCCATATGAATCCAAAACCCATAACCCCAAAAAATAAGACACATAGTCATAACGATATACAATGATACCAATTACATTGAGACCACCATGAACCTCTCTACAAAACAAAACTGTGTGTCTTGAATTCCAAAACACCGATAGAAGAGTGTAGTCGCAACCCTTAAGAGCTCATCCCAGCCCTGTCTTTGGGCCTAATTTTTACTTTTCCCTTGCATCAACATCCTCTAGTCGCATGACCATGTAATTCTGAGCCTCTTGAGGAACTTGAGGAGTGAATTGAGTGGATAGAGTGAGGTGAAGATGAAGAAACTAGACCTGAGCTCTTTGCAAAAGCCAAAAATGTACTGATAGAATTAAACAAAAGACAAGTATCCACCACTATTGAGTTTGGAAAAACATCCATTAGACAGTTGATCTTTGTCCTATACCAGAAAGCATCCCTCCCTTCCAAGCTGGGTTTGAATGTGTCATACAACTTGACATATTCTAAGTATGTGTGAAGCCAAGCTACTAGAAATAGGCCTCCAACCAGAGCTTGAGAGGACAACAAATTATATCCTTAACTTATCTAACCATGCTTGACACCAAATTCATAATTGTTTTGTAGCCCTGAATCATATGAAAGCAATTCAAAAGAAAACTAGACAACACTTGGGAGTGGAACAACGATCTTGGAGCTCTGGGGCAGCATAATACCCTCACCAATAACTCCCCTAATTTCTTCAATAATATCCTGGCATATGGTGGGGAAATTCAGAGAAGAGGCATTCCCAATCTTTAATAGCCACTTGAACTCACAAATTTAAATCTCGATAATCCATCGTAATGAAATAATCGAAGAGAAGCAACCTTTTGAAAAACTCTGAACTACAGATAATGTCGAAACATTAAACTCCAAGCTCAACCTTTAGACTATTGAATAAGTAACCCCACAATGTTTGATGCTTCAAATAGACAAAAAATAGATGTAGTAAAAGTTCTAGTTCATGTCGAGAGATATGAATCCATGCCTCCTCGGTCGACTCAAGAGCACCCAAACAACAAAATAGCTGAAAAACTATTATAAAATGTAGATATAGGATCTAATTTTGTTAATATCCTATGAAAATCCCTCTCCTCCAGCAATTTGCCCTTAAACTTTGTATAATCCCACTCCACTAAGCCTTTAGCCAAAAAGACTCCTTTATTAGTGAGCCAATCCACCACTAAGTTAGCTTCTCTTTAACAATGGGAAATTTTATACTCCTCGAATTGGTGGAGTAAAATCAACACCCCATATAATAAGTAATGTACTCCCCAGTTGATTATATGTTTAGATGTTAGGGCTAATATAATAATTTGAGAGTCTCCCTCTATATGAATCTTCTTTACTCTTGATGAAAGAGCCAATTCAACCCCTAGTTGTAGGGCACTACCTTCTACGATGTTATTGGAACCAAATGGAATTATGCTACATGTTGCTTTAATTATACTAGATGTCTGATCTCTGAGGACATAGCATGCCCCTAATATCCCCAGGTTACCTTTGGAGGCCCCATCAAAATTGAGTTTGACAAAATGATCATTAGGAGGCTCTCATTTGACATCCTTTCTAATCTCCTTTTTCAACTTCTTCCAAACCAACACACCCTTAAATGGAATAACTATATGGGGCCAAGAGTTCAAAATAATTGTGTCATGTGAAGTGAAAGTACTAGAAGATAGAGATTTAGATCTCATTGTGTAAGAATATATCATATCTTAGATCAAATTTTCCACTGTATCCCAGACTTGGTCTATTGAACATTTCTTCTTTCAAAAAATCCTTTTATTCCTCTCCCACTAGATGCTCCAAATCACTGTCACTGGCAATACTCTCCAAATTTTAGCAAAAAAAGTATCTTTATTTAGTAGTGGTCATTGCTCTAAAACTTGGGGGAGTTGAGAGGGAAGGGGGCTTTGCCAATTCAACCTCCCAAGAACCTAGTACCAAATCTCTTGGGAAAAGTTACAACTCATTAGCAAGTGATTCGAATCTTCTTGTTCCTATCCGCACAAGACACAGTTGAATTTGTCTGCAATTCCTAATCTGAATAACTGATCTGTAGTTAGAATCCTCTTATGAAGTTCCAACCAGAGGAAATACCTTGCTTTAGGAAGTACTGTTGAATGCCAATAGAATGTAAAGATGTGATTATTTAGATTCTTCTTATTTTCTGTCAAAGAAAGGTATCCTTCTTTCACCAGATATTTACCATTTGTTGCTTTTGTCCAGACAAGTCTATCCTCTTCATTATTGATGTGTAGCAGCCTCTGATCTAGAATCTTCATGAAGAGTCTTTTTGAACTTGAAGTAGATTTAGATGAGAAAGATCTTTTCGATCATCTTTTGTGATCCCTCTTGACTGGGTCAGCACTATATAATCTCTAACATGCTTCCCCTACAATTTTTCTAGGGCAGGCATGGTGTTTTCTAAGATTTCCTTAGAAGAAGAAATAGGAGGATGACCATTCCATGAGTCATCCCAAAAGTTTACCTAATTGCCAGAATTAACCACCCAGGACAAATGTGGAAAAATTAATTGTCTACACTTTATTACAAAATTCCACATAGAGGAACCTAGAGGCGGACTCCTCAATGTGAAAATCATGGTCGACTCATCACTGTCCAAATATTTGATTCTGATTATTGAGCCCATAGAGAATCATTTTTCTTGTATAACTTCCAAGATAATTTGGCACCTAGGCTAATGTTCCTTTCATATAAACTGTGAAGGCCAACCCACAATCTTTAGGTAAGCATATTCTATCCCAGGAGATGAGGTGAATTTTAGCTTTGTCATCCATGTTTCCTTTCCAAATGAAATCTTTAAGACACTTCTTAATCTTTTCCATTACTACCTTTGGGGCTAGTAGAACTGTCAAAATATAATTAGGGATGGAAGATAGTACTGACTTGACCAATAAGATCCTTCCAGCAAGGGAAATCCATCTTACTTTCCAGGAGGTGATTCTATCCCTGATGGATTAGAAAACATTATTCCAAAATGATGCTTTGCAAGAGCCTTGGAAGAAAGGGATCCCCAAATACTTATTAGGAGTCTCAGCAACCTAGAAACCTAGATACCTTTTGATAGCTGCCTGAGTCAATCAGGGGATGTTGAAGAAAAATATCTTTGACTTTAAGATGTTTAGTTTATGTTTTGATGCTTGACAATACTCATTAAGAGACTCCTTAATCACCTTAGCCTCCTTCAGGGTTCCTTTACCGAATAGAATTGAATCATCCACAAAGAGGGTATGTGTGATAGACACATATGATTGATGAAGTGAGATTCTAGCCCATAAACCAAGATTTTTCTTGTGATAAATTAATCTACTCAAACCCTCAGCCATAGTGATAAACAAAAATGGAGACAAAGAGTCCCCTTGTTGAACCCCTTGTGACAAGAAGAAGAAGCCACACAGGGAGCCATTAACCAATACTGAAAATCTTGCCCTTGTAACACATGAAGGATCCATTTAATCCACTTTCTCCCGAAGCCAAATCATTCCAAAACCTTATCTAAGAATGACCAATTTACTTTATTGTAAGCCTTCATCATATCCAATTTAAGAACCATTGCTTGCATAACCTCAACCTTGATTGAATGTAACACCTCATGTGCTATAAGATCACCCTCCACTGTGTCTTTACCTAGAACAAAGGCTCCCTATTGTTTAGAAATAATCTTAGGAATGATTTCCCTTAGTTGGACAATAATAAATTTAGTAATGATTTTATAGATAGTGTTACATAATGAAATTGGTCTAAAGTCCGCAAACGTGGAATGGTGGAGACACTTCGGGATGAGTGTAATAAAAGTATTATTGAACTGTCTAAACATGCAAGCATGTTTCCTGGATTGCTCAACAGCTTTAAGAGTATCCTCCCCCATAAAATCCTATCATTTTTAACATAAATATAAAGATTTTTTTTTATATTGTTAGGCATAGAGGAATAAAGAAGTACTTTTGAAAATGAAGCTTTAGAGAAATAAACATGATAAATAGCAAATACTAGTAGTTTACATGTCTAGGAGAGTTATTAGAAGTATAATATACATTGAATATAAAACCACATATTTCGATCAATTAGTATATATTTAATTTAAATTGTGTATTTATATTTTACACTGTTAAATTTAAATATATTTACATATTATATCCTTAAATATATTTAATGATACATACATTATACAAAGGAATCAATTATAAAATGTTAGAGTTTAGAAATTGAAGGATTAATATTAGAATTTAATATAATTTGCAATGATTTTGAAATATATAATATAAACATAGTTTTAATATACAAGTTCTTGAAAATTGATATTGTTATATATAGACAAATGAAGAAGTACTTTTTAAAATGAAGGTTTTGAGAAATGAACACAATAATGTGTGGCATACAGAGAAATAGAAAATATTGATAACATCCCAATTAGTTTACATGTCTAATAGAGTTATTAGAACTATAACGTGTGTTACAAATCCTTTTTTTTGTTTGTTTACATGCTATGGCATGAAGTATTAGAGACAGGACAATGCATTACAATTTACATTGTTACAATAATTTGTATTTACAACAATATATTTTGTCCAGGCAGTGTATTGAAAAGATAGATAACATTTTTCTGGATAGTAGATTCTCAAGACCAAGGTGTAAAACTTTTTGGAAGCCAAAATTCTTAGTGAAAATATTCTTAGAATCTAAATTTCATATACTTGAAATCAATTTCACCCATAGGGTCCATCTATCTCTTGACATTTACTTCATAGATGAGTTGTGCTATTTTTAATTCCATGAGATTTTAGCTTACTCTTTCAAAAGTTATTGTTCCACCAATGTGTGATGGGTATCTATTTTATTGAATTTTGATTGTGTATATACCTCAAACTCTTATATTTTTTGTCTTGCATTATTGCAATCATTTGAAAAGGCATGCACGGAAAGGCTTGGAGTGTTGTTAGTATCATAGCTTCAGTTTGTCTAATCAGTATATGATGGTTTGCCATGTTCAAGGGATTGAATGCAAAATTTTGAGCAACACATTGGAATCGTTGTCTGGAATTTGTATTGTGCAACAAGTTTGATACATAACCCAGTCCATAACTGCATTCAAATTTGAAAAAAAATTACTATAAAATTAATAAAAATAGAGGTAACATTAATATTAGGATAACTAAGAAAGGTTACCTAGACCAAGAGAGACAATAGTTTATATGTGCTAAAGTTGTTGTAGTCAGTGTATTTGAGTTTGGATGTAATTAAATGCAACATACAAAATATGGTCAGAAGGAATGTTGTGTTGGTAGGCAACTGTACGATGTAAAGTACAAACATTTTGGTAAGTAGAAGGAAAGAGTTATGAGAAAAATTAAAAATCTTACACAGTGGAAAACATCATAAGAAGGAATGAACCCTACAAGAAAAGGTCATCATTAGTATTAGCTAATTGCATAGAACTGTATATATAAGAAATACAAAGGCAATAAAGAGTCATGCAAATTATATTTGTTAGGCAAGAATATAATTACTAAAGTGCCTACATGGAAATTGAGGCAAGAAGTATTTTTGACATAGCAACAAGTAGTGAGTTGTAGTAGTTGTGATGTGTTGATTCAAGAAAATAATAGAGGCGCCAATTTTTATTTTTGATGTACAAAGTGCTTGTTTTTTGTGTGTGTATTGAATCGGTACTTGCAACCAAATGAAAACAAAGATAGCTAGGAAAAATGTAAGCGAAAAAAGTGGTTAGCATTTAGTAAATGTTATGGTCTAATTAGTGTGCATTGGTGGGAGATATTATGTTAAATTTTATTTGTAGGTGTGGAGTACACAAGTTTTTAATTATAAAAAACCTTATCTATATCTGAGGCACATACACACTGGAAGCTTTGATCACATTCCAAGCTGACTACATACCCATTGGCTCCATGGGATCAAGGTATGTTGGATTTGCACATTTTGTTTGATATGTAGTTCTATTTTTGCTATTGTTTTGATGCAGTTGTGTGTGAAAGCATAACCCTTTTGGGGCATTGGTTGCATTCACACAACTCTTTGTTGTTGCACACCCACTTCAGCGGCTCGTGTGTGTGTTAGTAAAGTTATGGTTGGTAAAAAATGTTATTGGTTTGTCTGTGCAAATAGTGTTTTTCACTCTCCTTTAATTTTCTTCATAAATTTATTTAAGATTCAATTTCATTCTATTTGAAATTATTGGGAATTATTATTTTAGTAATTATTTAAATGTGAAATTGTGTAAAAAAAAAATGAAAGGGTTTCTTTTTATAGGTAAACGGTCGTAGCCAAATGATTTTATTAATAAAATAGAAATAAAAAGTACAAAAACTTTGTTCCGTGAGGGCACTAGTAGGAAAGAATAGAGAAGAAAACCTTTGATTTGGCCTGGGACCACACGGTCTAGATAAAATGTTGTAATGATAAATGCCATGTTGAGAGAAAATAATAACTTAGAGTACATCTTTACAATTATCCTAATTTAACTAGATAAAGCCACCATCTGGTTAGTCCTTTTACATCCTTTATAAACCAAGTAATGAGGTAAATCCACATCCATGTCGAGACAACCAACTATTTTCAAGACTATCCCTCTTTCTCCAGAGTCCTTTAGCCAAAAGAACACCCTAGCCTATGCACAAAGTAAAAACCAACACCAAAATATTTTCCAAATATATCTTTTATTAATGGTTAGAGATCACATATATAATACTCAAAATATCGTTAAAACTAATTCTTACCAGCACTCTAACATTCTAATATTTACCTTTACCTTATGATTTTCTTTTGAAAATAATAATAATAATAATAATTGTACTGGCAAATTTTATCCACCGTTTGAAAATTTATTTACTTTATCGGTTAATCTTTCATTAATTATGGAAAAAATAAATATTTTATTGGTGATTATCAAGGGTAGGGACTAGTCATGTGGGAAAATGCCAGTGCCAAATTTATCAAAGATCTAATTGATCGTGGATGTCTATAATTAATATGTTCCTTCATGTGATGTATAACGTCCCTTAATGTATCCCCTTTTGTACTCCTTGAGTTTTAAAATGTCGTATTGTTCAATATGTTCCTTCATGTGATGTATAGTGACATACAACCAATGGTGGCGCCTTAGAATAACTCATTTTTGTTTTCTCCATTCATTGACATATTCTACCTCACATACTCCAACGGGCATCGGTCCATCCGATTTCACCCTTCACTGCTAGTGAAACTTACACCGATGAGTTTGTCGCTATAGCTTTCCTCGATATTGTTCCAACTTTTATCGACATATCTCACAACAATGTGCTTATCAACTATTGGTCTGAATTGCTTTTCTCTCAAAAACTATGCCATTTACTATCTCAGAGTGAGCTTTCCCGATGAATCCAAACTCTTCCCTGATGTGACATACAACGATATGTCCATCGATCATCGGTCTAACTCCAATCTTGCTTAGCCACTAACATGTGTTATGCCATTGGTCTTGTCAGGGTAGGCTTTACCAATCTTTGAGACTTTTTCCAATAGACGGTGTCGAGGGTCCCACTTACTTTGCCTTTTTGTCAATACAAAAAAAGTGGTGGGGTCCATGACACTTGTCATCAACTGTTAACAACCATTGGATGAACTTGAAATTAAGGGTCCATGAAGCTTTTCGGGCCAATTTGAGAAAGGACCTCCTCTTATTGGAAATGATCTCTAGAAATAGGACACGTGTCTAGAATGGGCCTTCCATGTTCGTTACCATATAACACCCACCACAAGATGAACATGAGATCTATAGTCCACGATGCATTTCAAGATGAATTTTGGGAAGCACCTTCTCCTTTGAGAATGTGCAGCAGAATGAAGACATGTGGTATCTCTCAACTTATGTTTTAATTAATGTTAGATCAGGATGATCTGAGATCGGCGACTTAAGATCCATTTTAGACCGAAGTTGTGAGGGTTACAAAATTTGATAGCCATCTTCCAGAGAAGTGACATGTGTCACATAAACATCTACGTGTCAATGTTGAGGGACCTACAACAACTGCTACCGGATACCTATTATCGTCAAGTCATCCATTGGATTATAACATATCAATGGTGTATGTTGTGTTCCGAGTGAAATGTGGGCATGATACACATGTTTTCCAAACTCCATCCATAAATGAAACACATCTCATTTATAAACATTTAATTAATTATAGTTAACTCTATTTTGGGGAGAGGTCGCAAATAATTAAAGTCTTGAAAACATTCTGGAATAGTGTCACGTGTGATGGGCATTAAACAATAAACATTTAATTAATATTTTAAGTTTAGTTAAGATCTAAATTTGGTGAACCATCTAATTAATCATAATAAACCTTTTATTAAGTGTAATAAGCTATTAAGCTGAGAGATCTATTTTGGGCAGTAGTTGTAAAGGATTAAAAAGTCTTCCAGAACATTCTAAAAAAGTGACACATGTCACATGTGACGCATCATTTGTTAGTCTTCATAAAGACAATGCAAGTCGTAATTAATAATAATTTATAAACTTCAAACACAACTATACAGATTGTGCCCTTTTGAATTCAAAAATTTTAAGGGTTTTAAAACTGAGGTTTTTAACCGTAACACCTATTGGAAATAAGAGTAAACTCAAAATTGTAGATAGATCAAGTTGAGGGGATCACAATGATAAATTCTTGTCCTTAGATTTTAAATTTTAGCACCGTTCAACTGATGTTTATGATTCATAATGCCTTCTTATCTATATTTTGGCATAATTTTCATATTATCCAACTTCCTTTATCAACCTATTAATTTAATTGGGATGTTCAAAGTAATTTTACTCTTCCTATGAAATAGGGGGCTCGACACTTCTATATATGTCTTACTTCCTAATAGTCACCATAGACCTTAATCATTTTGTGGATACTATATCCTCAAATTATAGTTTTCCTTTTTGAGGCCTTCTTCTATTCCTAGGTTTGCTAATTCATCTGCACTTTGGTTGCCTTCTCAATATATATGGTTAATTATGATCTTATCAAAGGATTGACATAACTTGATTTCTATTGATAAGATTGAATCTAACCTCCAATTCAGGAGGGATCCTTTTCTTAAAGCATTTATGATAATTTTTTAGTCCCCTTCAATTTCCAACTTTTTGCAACCAATGCTTTTACATAATGCTAAGCCTTCCACTAGGGCCATTAATTTTGCCCAGTTATTGGTTTTTATTCCTATAGATTTAGCCACCTTCGCTATCTCCTCACCATCTGAATTGTGGACACTACATCCTATACCTTCTCTACTTGGATTTCCTTGAGATGCTCCATCAAAATTGGGTTTAAACCACCCATTTTTTTTGGGGGGGGAGGGGGTAGCCACTTATAGTTTTCCTGCTTCTTGGATGTAATGTCTTCCCCTTGTCCCACATAAGGGGGAAGTTTTAGACCTACCCACTTTCCCCTCATTTTGTTATCCCAGTGTGACATCTTTGAATCCTTTTTTTGCTTGTTCATAACCCGATTGTTTTTTATTACAGTAAAAATAGGTTTTGAAGGGGCCCCGAAACCCTTTAACATCAAAGAAGTGAGATAAGCATGGAAGACCCAAAGAACAACTAGTTGCTCCTAAGAAGGGAGAAGACTACAAAGGGACAAATCCCAAATATTCAATAAACACCTACACAACAAAAAAGCAAAAGATGCTGGAAGAAAAACAAAGAAAAAAAAAACCACCAGCACCAAGATCAAGATAGAGTCTTCAAGAAGCCCTCAGAGTCCTCCAGTTGGGCCTACATAATCTTGACATTATCTTTTAGCCTCTAAATATCCTGATCATCAACCTTGAGTTTCTTTTTGGTATTAGACCTAGTTTTGGTACCAGGTCCCATCTGCTGACGAGGGCCAGTCAGATCAATTTTGTCACTCGGGGGGGCTTCTTTGTTTCCTTCCAGAATTTTGCTGAGCATGTTCAAGTTCTCCAGAGTAGACTTCATACTTGTATTAGCCAGACCAAGCAGATATTTTAACATATCCTCATTCCTACTCATCTTCTCATGAATAGGGATCATGGCTATCTCAACACCTTTTTTAATTTTTTCATCCAGTTCAGAACCGTAATAAAAAACACTGACATTAGCATTGAGAGCATTCTCCTTCCTGATATTATCAACCATATCCTCAATCATAGAATTCATATTTTCCAATTTGATACATCTGTTCTTCAGCTCAACCAAATCGTTCTGCACCCATTTATCCAGATTATAGCTATAGATGGGCTTGTTTTTAGCAATTTCAAGGGGGGTCATTATGATTGATCTTTTGACCTGTGAATCCATCTTTATGAGGTCATCTTGAAGAGGTTGGGACCTATTACAATCAAGGGTTCTCTCACTGTCATCCTTCTTGTTCTCCTTCCCAGAGCTGGGGGAATCCAGATTATCCTCTTCCACAACCTTGAAGCTATTATTCCCCGAGTCTTTAGCATTACTATCAGCCACATTTGTTTCAGCCTCTTTGTCTTTGTTTTCATCAACCTCAACCTCATTCACATAAATGTCTTTACCTTCAGAATTGCCAGTCTCCAGAATAGGGTTAGGCTTATCCCCACTATTATGATTATCCTGATCTTCCCTGAGACTACCCTTGGCAGTAGTGGCATCAGGGTTCTCCAAATCATTCTCCTCAGGGGTCTGGGTAGAGGAATTGGACAAAAAATTATGACCCACCTGGGTATTCTCTTCAACCTCAGCCTCAGTATCATGCAGCTCCAAGGGAGTAGGCTTCACACCTTCAGGCTCTGACAAAACAGGACTAGCAAGGGGCTCCAAATTAGTATTATCTGTGACAGAGACATTGACATCACAAGATTCCTTGACAATCTTCAAATCATCCTTAGGCTTAGAAGAGGCAAGCTCAGAGAGGGGGAGAGCTTTCTTAGGTTTCTTTTTCCTGGACGGAGAACCCATGTTCTTCCTTTTTTTGACCTGGGCAGGAATAGGTTTAGGAATGTGGTCTCTCACATAATTTGCAATAAGGAGGACAAGCCCAACATGAAGAATAGGGAAGTTCTTCACTCTATATTCAATAATGCTCTGGTTGAGTGAACACAGGAGAAAATAGGGAAAAGAAATTCTTTTGTCATGCCTAAAATGATTAGCTAGGGAAAAATGGTAGTTATAGACCCTAGAAAATCTCCCCTTTGGAGTGAAATATTCCATCATAACCTTAATAACATAACCCCAAATTCTATCAATATTATCCATATCCACATATTCTTTCTTACCTTTAAGCAAAAGAGCCCTCTCCTCGTCAGTGACAGGAAATGACTGGTAAGCTCTGGTTCTGACCTTGATCTCTTTTGAGTACTTCAATCCATCCAAAGGGAGACCAATAATTTCTAAGAGGAGCTCAAGGCTGAGGCTAAAGGACTTGCCAGCCAGATTCACCATGCCCTTGTCCCATCCATCTGCAAAGGCTTTGGAGACATCGTTATCAAAACCATGGAGTCTCTGGAGAAACTGATGAACATGGCCTTTCTTTAGAATATTCCAGACTTCCTTATCCTACTTCCACTTACACTCCACTAACTCTTCCCTCCTAAGATCACCACCCATGGCCGAACAATCACCCTACTCTTTTTTCATTTGCTTCTTATGCTTAGACAAGCGAGTGCTATCAATATGATGGTTCTTAAGCATAAAAAGACTATTTAACTGGTTCACAGTCCTATTCACATGCGCGGACTGGCAGTAGTTACTAATGATGATGACGACACACATCAAATTTTGAGCTTTCATTAAGGGATAATAATTTTGCATCTTGGAGATGTACTTAGCAATATTTTGAATGACATTCGAAATCACCCCAAACTAATTTGAATTAAATAATATCATTAATGTTCATATTAATGACTCCTTCCTTGTGCCTAATTTTATCATAATTAAGAGACGAGATGACAACATCATTACTAATTATGTTACCGACCCATTTTTGAATCCTCTCGCTTTTGGCTCCAATATTAGCAAGGCAGTCAACAACTTGATTGGTTTCCCAGTAATTGTGAGAAATATAGAACACCTCGAAGGATTGGACAATGATTTTGATTTTGGATATTATATTTTCAATAGTCCAGGAGGGTGTATTGATATCTTTAATATTATTTATAATATTTAAAGAATCACCTTCAAGCCAGACTCTTTTGAAGCCCAGTTCTTCCACCATCAAGATAGTATTGAGAGCAGCCAAGGCCTCAACCCTGTGATTAGTCTGTATTCCCAAAAGGACCAAAATAGCACCTAAATAGTTACCATTACTATCTCTAATGATTCCACCACCCCCTGAGACACTCGGGTTGCCTTTGGAGGCCCCATAAAAATTAGCTTTAACCCAACCGATTAGAGGAGCAATCCAGTCAGAGGTATCTCTAGGAGAACAAATGTGAGAGTTGTGTTGTGGGAAATTCCAATTATTCCAATCCACATTAGGGAGATAATCCCTAAGCTTACTCTTGTTGTTATTGAAGGCATTGATGAAGTTTTCCTTGATAGCTCTGGAAAGAATGTTTTAGATAATATCAGGTTTGGCATATTTCTCTCTGAATATTCTATTATTTCTTTCCTTCCAGATACACCAGCAAAGATGAGGCGGGATGAGATTCCAGAATTCTCTTGCAAGATCATTGTCAAAAGGGCATCTCCATTGAGTGATGAAATCCTACCAAGAGTTAGGAAAGAACCAACACAAATTCCAATTTTGAAGAACCAAGGACCAGACTCTCCGATTAAAACTACAATGGAGCATAAGGTGGTCACAAGATTCAGCTTGATCCATGCAAAGAAATCATCTATTAACATGACAGAAACCTCTTTTAACTAAATTATCAAGAGCAAGGGGCTTATTCTAGATAAGAATCCAAAAGAAAAAGTTAATCTTCGGAGTGAGGAATTTATACCAGATAGCAGTGCACTGAGACTTAACTTCCTTGGAGAAGAAGAAGGAGCAGGCAGAGGCCACAGAGAATTCACCATTAGAAGAAGGATTCCACACAATTTTATCAGGATGATTAACATCTCTGAACTAGGACTGTAGCTCAATCATTAGGGGAGACATACTTCTATCAAGGCTAGAAAGATCCTTCCAAGAATTATTAAGCCAGTAGTCAGAGACTTTGCAACCAATAGTAGTTTTTGCTTGATTTATGATATCCTTCCAATCTTGTCTATCAAACAGGGGGCAATCATGGATCCAAGGGTCATCCCAAAAGTCAATATTGGTCCCATCTCCCAGTTTCCACCTTATCCCATCTCTTATAAAGTCAATGGAGGAGCAGAGGCTATTCCAAATGTAAGAGCCATTCACCCTTGCATCTTTGTTTAAGAGGTCCTTCAGATTGTTAGAATTAAAGAGGTATTTGCTTCTAATAGTACCAATCCATTGCTTTGTATCCCCATAGACTCTCCAAACTTGCTTGGCCAAGAGGGCTTTATTGATAAGCCTGATAGGTCTTAACCCCAAGCCCCCTTTACTCTTAGGCTTGCAAAATTTTTCCCACGCAACTAGACTTAGTCTTTTTTTTTTATCTTCAACACCTGTCCATAAGAACCTTTTTTGGATAGTTTCAAGCACCGTCACAAACTTGTGAGGAATATTGAAGAGGCTCAAGGCATACACAGGAAGGTTTTGCAGAGTAGACTTCAAGAGCTGAAGCTTGCCAAAGCTGCTAAGAAGGGCACCTTTCCAGCCAGCCAACTTTCTATTGTATCTATCAACAATTTGATTCCAAAAATTGTCAGGGGGTTTAGAGCAAAGAGGGAGACCCAAATAGGAAGAGGGAAGAGCACCAATGCTACAACCAAGAATTTTGGAGATCTTAGCCTGTCTCTCAAGGGGGGTATTGATAAAGTATATGAAGCTCTTGTTCCAATTGATAAGTTGACCCATAGCCGAGGTGTAGATAGATAAGGCTTTTTTAAGATTCCTATCTTCTTTAACAGTAGCTTCACCCATAAAAAGGGTATCATCAACAAATTGTTCATGGGAGTAGGAGGACCTGACCGAGGAAGGTTGGAGACTAGAGATGGTTCCTTCATTGACAAGTTTTGAGATATATCTTCCCAACCCTTTAGCCAAAATAGCAAACAGGATAGGGGATATATGATCCCCCTGCCTAAGACCCCTTGAAGGTTTGAAAAAGTTTGAGGAACTACCATTCACAATAACAGAGGAACAAATAGTAGAGACCAACTGATCAACAATTTTGATGACCCCCAAATCAAAACCAAAGCTTCTTAAGACTTTTTGAAGAAACTGCCAATCAACCCTATCATAGGCTTTAGATAAGTCCAATTTCATGAGAAAGCCCTATTTCTTGGCAACTTCAAGGGAGTGAATATTCTCATGAGCCACCACAATGGAGTCAAGGATTTGTCTCCTCAGCACAAATCCATTCTGCTAAGGTGATATAATAGAGGGCAACAAAGAAAGCAATCTAGAAGTCATGACTTTGGCTATGATCTTGTAAATCCCATTACAGAGGCCAATGGGTCTGAAAGAATCCACCGTATTAGCACCATGTTTTTTAGGGATAAGGACCAAGAAAGTGGTGTTGAGTTCTCTAGGAAGAGCTTTAGTACCAAAAAATTATTTGACAACATTCAGAACATCTTGACCAGTAATCTCCCAAAACTGCTGAAAGAAGAAAAGGGGGAAGCCATCAAGACCCAGAGATTTATCACCTTCAAAGGAAAAAACAACATCTCTAATTTCCTTATCATTTGGAATAGCTTTGAGTCTAGAATTGGTGTCTCTGTCAATGATCAAGGGAATAGCAGAGATAATTTCATGTTGACTCTATGACACAAGGTTATCCTCTTTACAGAGGAGGAGAGAGAAGGACTGAAGCATTTCCTTTCTTATATCTTCTTCCTTAACCAGAGTCTTCTTATTCACAATAAGGGAGGAAATTCTTTTAATAGCTTTATGTTTCATAGCTATCATATGGAAGAATCTAGTATTTCTGTCCCCATCTTTAAGCCATAGGGCTCTTGATCTTTGCCTCCAAAAAGACTCCTCTTTAGAAATGATATTATGGTACTCAACCACTAGCACATTTTCAACTCTTTTGTGCTCCTCAGAGAAACCCTCTTTTTGAATAGTCTCCTAAATGACCTTGATTTCTTCTTGTTTATTACTTTTGGCCTTGAAAATATCTCCAAAGACTTCCTTGTTCCAAATTTCAACATTTCTCTTGACATTACTCAACTTTTTAGCTATTCTATACATAGCACTTCCTTCCTGATTGTAGTTCCACCAGTTAAAGATATAGTCCTTCAGACTAGGGTGGGCTGACCACATCTTCTCAAAGTGAAACGGGATATTCTTTTTACCATTTAGAATGTTAGCATTGAAAATAATAGGGAAGTGACCAGATCCAATCCTAATAGAAGAAGATAAAGAGCGGGAAAATTAGAGAACCAATCAAGAGAGAGAAGGGTTCTGTCAATTTTCACCTGGATAAGATCATCACCAGTTCTTCTATTCGACCAAGTATAGGAAATCCCTTCCAGCTCCATATCAATGAAACATTGGTCATTAATATACTCCATGAGATCCATTCTACTATCAACTTGAGATAGAGCTCCACCCATTTTATCATCAGCCTGCAAAGGGGTGTTGAAGTCTCCCATAACCATCCAGCTAGGGGTCTGGAAGTTATTTCTGATTTCTTTTAATCTTTTCCAAAATCTCAACCTGCCACTTTTGGTATTTGAAGCATAGATATTCATCAAATTCCAAGAGCAATCAACTTTAAGGTGTTTAACATGGATGAGGATAATGTTCTTCTCAACATGGAGCTTCGTGCAGTTAACAATAGAGTTGTTCCATAAGATAACAACCACTTTGGAAGCACCATCAGAGTCGCTGCCAAAACTACTAAGATTCTTAAAAGGATTAATTTTTTCAACTTTCTCTCTGGTCATTTTTGTTTCCTGAATAAGCATGATATCAGGTTTGATATCTCTTACAATATTTCTGAGAACATCTTGTTTATGAGGACTGTTAAGACCTCTTATATTCCATTTCAATACATCCTTCCTGAGAAGCAGCTTGGGGCTGAGGATCCTTCTCCCTATTCCCAGTAATAGGACTAAAAGAAGCAAAAGAGGGAACATTATCCACTTTTTTCTCTTGTTCTGTGGCTTTTGGAATCTCCTGCTCCAGAGTTCGGGATTGATCCTCTTTGGCTATTTCCTGGTTTTTATCTCCCTCTGATGAATTATTTGGTTTAGCAATCTGGGCTTCTTGTGATTTGTCTTCCTCTGATGACTTAGGAGGATTAGGGAGAGAAGAGGAAGATCCATTTTTCTCTCTCCATTCAGCTCTTGGTTCTTTCTTTTTAGGCTTTACAATAGGTTTTAAAGGGCATTGTTTTGCCCAGTGCCCTGACATTTTACATGTAAAGCAGGAAAAAGGAAGGGATTCGAATTCCACCACTTGAATATGAGTTCCAAGTTTGGAGTTAATGGTAATAACTTCTGGGAGGTATGCCTTTTTTATTTATGTTGACACAGACTCTAGCATACACTAGTCTTATCTTTGCAACTATCATTGGGTCAATTGACAGAAGCTCCCCAAATGAACTGGCCAACCTCGAAAAGATGTCTTCATGCCAATATTCTAGAGGAAGACCCTGGAACCAAACCCACACTGGAGCCGATTCAAACATATCCATATTAAGGTCAAGTTTAGCCCCCCATTTCTGAAGAGCCAAGGATGATTTATTGAACATCCAAGGGCCTCTGCACAAGACATCAGATAGTTCTTCAGAGCTAGAGAACTCAAAGGTGAAAAAACCCTTTGGCAAAGCTGCAATGTCGACTTGACCCTTAAGCTTCCATTTCCTTGCTACAAAAACCCTTACAGCATCTATGTTAGGTCTTGGACCCATGAACTTTCCTACAAGAATATTTTTCATAGACGCTACTATATGATCAACCAGAGAATCAGGAAGAGAAATGCTGAATAATCCCTTCTCAGGATCATACGTGTTGTCAACTAGGGGAAAAAAAGATTTCCTAGTAGGTTTCACACCAAATAGGGAAGTCTAGCTACCTTTAGCAGCATTTTCAAAGAAAGTTTGACCATCAATCACTTCTGTAGAAGACTTACTGACAGGTTTCCTTGCCTTTGGATCTTCTTCTCAGTTGTGGGATCTAGGAAGAGAATTGTCCCCCTTATTCTCTTTTGTGGAGCCCTCCTCTGCTACATCTTTGTCCTTTTTCTAAATTTCTGGCATGGGAGATCTCTGAGCATTTCCAGAGGCATCATTCCTACTCATATCATGATTTGAAAAGCCCCTTTTCCCACCTTCTCAGGACGGATTCCGATTTGGGTCTTTGTCCCCTTCCGCATCCTTCTTCTCTCCCTTGGTATTCTTGACACCTGCCACTGTAGTCACCTAAGATCCTCCTGCAGCAGGTTTCCCGCCCAAAGAAGGATTTGAATTTCCTCTAGCCACTCACTCTCCTCCTTCGCTCTCCATTCACAGAGGTGAGTTCTATGATTGAGGATTCAATCTAGTTAAGGAGTTTCTTTACATCCATCTTCTGATCTTGAAATATCCTCTTGTTGTGCTCCTAGATTTTCCACAAGACAATTGAGGGAGTATAAATCCATAGTGAACCATATATGATTACTTTTTTTAGGAGAGGCCATGATTGAAGCATTTATGTGATTATTCTCAGGAAGGTCGATGTCCATCCTAATTGTGAGCATAGCCATGTCCAACATTGTCTAGAGAAGGGACACTCTAGAAATAAATGATTAATTCTTTCCTCCTCATTTTCACATAAAGGAAATATGATTGGACCCTACTAACCCATTTTCCTAAATCTTTTAGTTGTTAAGACCCTTTTCTTCCAAACCAACCAAGTAAAAAGCCCTACTTTGGGCATACATGCCTTGTTCCAGCAGGAAAATAGTAGGAAGAGCCTCTATTGTGTTGATCTAATTAGATCTTTGAAGTTTGTATCCTTCCTTCGAATTGTCTTCCCCACTTTTACTTACATCCCACATCAACTTGTCCTTTCCTAAATTGAAAGTAGTTTTCCTTTCTGCCAAACTTCTTTTCAGAGATTTTTTTTTCTAAGAAGGGGAGGTTTATGTCTCTAAAATCTTTCCAATTCCATCCCATCCCATCTTCCTCTAAGGTCACATAGTCTATAACTCTCTTCCCCCATCGGGCTTCAAGAATACTTATTGTCTGGACCAAGTTAGCTTCAGTCTCCAAAGTTTTATATCCTCCCCACAAATTACAAGGGTATTAATATATCATCTGATAGTATTTTAAGATGTCACGTTCTATAGGGATGGAAATATCCTTTTCACATTTGCATGTGATATGATATTTTTCAATCATTTTTCTTGTGATATGGTATTTGTCAAGTTTTAGTAATAACAATTAAATGCACAAAAAAAAATACAACGTGATGTTAGAACAGACATAGTTATTATGATCAATGTGTATGCAAAAGGAGAATAGCTAATGTGATCCACAAACCATAAGCAAAATGTTGATAGGATTTTTTTTGAGATGGAGGTTATCAAAAGGAAAAGTAAAGCACACTACAACTACAATGCATATGATGATTTTAAATAAGAAATTAGTGTAGAAGTGGAGCAATAATATCTGGTATGTTCAACACATGAAGAAATGTAAAGTAAAAGAAGTATAGTAAACTAGTCTATCAATACACAGTTTGGAACTGCAAGTTTGAGAAAATCTCCAATAGTTGGGAAGTCCATGAAATGGAATGGTGGCTTAAAAGAAGAGAGTTGTCCAATATTGTCGCGCCTACAAAAATTCCAAAAAGTTTAATCTAGCATAACATTTATAAGGTAATTTATAAGAAAATAAAAAGTATTGAAAAAGAAATGTTTAGTACAAAGGTGAGCACCAAATGGTATGTGAACATTGAATTTTGAACATCTCGTGTATGATGAAGCTTGAAGAGACTTTCATGGTAGATGTGAGCCTTGAATAACATTAATTTTTTTAGTTGTTTGAATGGACAATGTGTGTAACTGTGCCTCTTCTTTTTTTCTAATTGTTTTATAGGCACTATTTTTCATTTTAACATATATTTCATAAGAGAAGGTTGGTTCAATTCATAGATCCTCAATTGTCTTTACTCTTGAAATAGTTGTAAATGTGAGTCCTTGCTTTTCAAATTTTCATATGTCTATTTTTGCTCTATTCAAAGTCAAACCTGGAGATTTGTATATGGTTATGGCCCAAGCAATTATCAATGGAAGTTGTGTTCGATTTCCTCATACTATTGGTACTATGGGGATGTGTTTTGGGTTTTCACTATCCCATGCATGGCCATTGTAATTTGAATAATCAATGACAACATATTTAGGTAGTTTTGGTGGTTTGGACTCATATTCAGAGAAAATTGCTTTTATTAGACCAATTGAGCCATTGAAAAGCTAACTTGAATCCATAGATAAGTTATTAACATTACTTGTTGATTTATACATAACAAAATCTCCAATGGTAGTTGTTCATCGTTATCATATTCAAAATGTAGGTGTCAGCCAAACTTTGCAATGCACAGGGCAATTGGCATATTCAATTGTTGAGCATTTTTTTTATTATGCACTATAACCATATCATTGGTAGAAAATAAATAGATTTATGAGTCAATTTTATTTTTTTGTTGAAGACTTAAATTGTTGTTTGTGTTCTCCATAAGATTTTCCCAATTATTTTGAAAGGGTTCAACATTTCTTATATTATGAAGAATTCTTTGAAATGTCAGTTGTGATTAAGAAGCACCTTGTTGGCAGAATATAGTGTCTAATCTAATGATAGTTGTGAAATTAAGCCATAAAGTAAGTTCCTTAGAGTGTGATGTATATATGGGTTTGTCCATTATAGGTGGTAACTATCTAAGGTCACCAATGATAATAAAAAACATGCCACCAAAATTTTCATTTTGTTGGTTTGGGAATGCTTGATGTAATCGACTGTCAATTTTTAGCAATAATTTAGGGCCTAAAAAGTTCATTTAATCTATTAATATGTATTTAAATTGTTGTAACTATTCTTGGAATGACATCAAAGTTTTTGCTTGCAAAGGGTGAAACTCCCTAATAGGGATATGAAGGGATGCATGTATTGTTGTTGCTCCCACATTATAAGTAGCAACACCTATGGTGTAACAACTAGAAATAGGTCCCTAATGTCAATTGGAGATATGTTAAGCATTTTTCTGATGAAATTGATGAAAAATGAGTTACCAGTACCTGTTGTATCTTGAACATTGATTAGTAATGGTGGTAGGTGGTTTGTATTAGTATGGTACTGAAGAATTATATTCATTGCAAGTTGTTGTTTCGGTGCAAGATAGAAAAAGCTATTTTGTACAAATGATATTATTTAGAAATAGTTTCTAATGGTCTTTACTTTCTGGTATAAACTATACAATAATATCATCCAATTGTATTTCTGTTCCATGAATTCTTTTTTATCAAAATCTCATTTACCCAACATTTTCAATTTATTTAGAATAATATTATTTGTAGCTCTCATGCGAGAAAGGAGCTCTGATTCATAGAGGTATAGATTATTGGCATCCTGAGAATTATTTACATCATTTGCATCATCATTTTCAAGTTCAATGTTATCTACAATAGAATCAACATGCCACCATGTGTAATTTATTCTCTTAAATAATTTCCAATTTTTTATTATTTTATCTTTTGTGATTCCAATGTGGGAAGATACACAATGAAAATGTTTATATAACAGAAGCTCACTCCAACAAAATGTTTCAAAATCATCACTTGCTTCATCTGGTGGGAGTGCAAATTGAGGATGAATAATGACAACTGTTTTCTTCTCTCTTTCTTTCCATTTACTTTTTTTCGGTGAGGACTATATGAATAATTTTATGTTGACTATATTAGAGAAACAATATCCATATTGAATGGTCATTCCATATAATGGTGTATATAAGTTGTTGACACTTCATTTTTGTATTCAGATCTTGCAATATGTTGCAAGATCTTTCTACCACCATTTAGTGATATAAATAAATGGCTACAGTTAACAAGCAATAATGTTTGCAACATATGGCAGGTTTCTTGTACTCCAATATCACAATCAACAATGATACCCATCAAAAAAATTTGGTATGCTAATAAGACCATATCTTTAGGTTTTCTTGTATCTACTATGTTTTTTAACATTTCAAAATATGTCTCATAATTTTTTTCTGATTTTGAAGCATATTTTGAGATGCATTGTAGGACAAATTGATTTTAGAAGTTATGGGTTGACAATCAACATTGGCCCTCCAAATTACAAGTATTTTCGGGCTATGAATATTCAAGTGATCATCATTTCTTGCAGATCTGAAAGAGATGTTTTGGTTATCATCCACTAACAATGTGGAATTTTATTGTGTCAACCATGGTGCTTTATAATGACATTCTAACAATGGACCTTTTTTGAGACATGTATGTTCTAAACACTTAATGTGTCTTTGAACTATGTTAAATAATGCTTCATAATATGTAGCAACATCCATGGAAAATATGTGCATTGTGTCAACTATGCATGGTTCATCCAGTAAAGAATGATTGATTAGATTTGATCTCTACTGTTCACTTCAAGGATTCAAGCACAACCAAAGCTATCAAAAAAATCTATTGGTGTGTATAAAAGTATTTGTCCCAAGGTACGTTGTGTCAACCATGCATGGTTCATCCAGTAAATAATGATTGATTAGATTTTCTCTCTACTGTTCACTTCGAAGATCCAAGAACAAACAAAGCTATCAAAAAAATCTATTATTGTTTCAACATCAACATTATTTAACCAATCAAGCATGTCCATTTTTTGTGCTCTGAGCATCCATAGAAAACCATGGATGTGGCCTAAGCCACGATGCTTCCATTCATTTCTACACCAATAATTGCAAGCCTAGGAAAGTTTTTTGATAACCTCTTTACCAAAGATTATGAATCAGTGATGGATGTATAGTGCGGTAATGTGTGGGTTCTCAATAAAAATTTTCAAGAATTATTTTTTGGAGAAATGTATATTTTCTTTGTTGATGCCCATGATTACTCTATGAAAGTTAGGCCATTTTGTATCAAGTGAACTCATTGTGAAAAATAGGGTTGGAGTTCCAATTTGATGGATCATAGAAGTAAGTTCTTTATGATGTTTGTTCTAATACACATGAGTGCCTCTCAATGATGCACCAAACCAGACAATTTGATATGGTAGTTGGTCATCAAGGGTGTTTTGCAACCTTTCTTGCAGAGAGTGAAAACTAATCAGAACAACATCTTCTAAGTTGGTTTGAGGAAAACAACAATTGATTGTTGGCAGTGATGCCTCATAATCAAGTTGTAAAGAAAATAGTGGATTCTAAGATGCTTCCCAATTATTTGATCATGGTATCTCATGAAATGCAAAGCGTATTCATCTACATGTACATGTTTTGGGTAGGGCTGAAGGGGAAGTGCTACACTAGTCGAGTATAAAGTAGGAAAAGCCATGTCTAACAATCTTACAATATTGTATCCATTAATTAGAAAAGGATTTATTTCTGGCTAGGGGAGGGGGTATTCACCTCAGAGCCAAGCTACAAAATTTTTTTATTACCTCTAATATAGGTGGTTCATTATTTAGTTTTGGCACAAATGGAAATGATGACTACAAATTATTTGTATTATCTTTTAGATTGTGCAACATATTTGAAACATCAGTGGTAGAATCCGAGAGCAAGTTGAGAGCATCATAATCAACAAGAACATCACTTTAGTATTGATCAAACTTGATTTTGTAAGTGAGGGCGTCCATAACATGAAAATTATTTACATAAAAGTCATGACTTTGACCTTATATATTTGATCTAAGAATAACAAGCTCTTCAAGATCTTGCAATTTGTATGGTAGGATGCATGCAATATTTGAGATATCTTAGGGGAAGTTGATCGTGTGACTATAATATTTGTATTGGCCCCCTTTTGCATGAGTGACTTGCAACACTGGAGCAACCCTAATGAAGTTAGTAGCGAAGTGAGAATACAGATAGAAGGTTGGAGATCATGGATCTCACATGCATGAGGATTGTAATATCTTTGTAATTGAATTCTATTGTATTGGCCAAAACCAGGAAGGCCTCACAACCCAACATGTATGAATTTTGATGAATAAATGAATATGATCTATGTTCTTCTCTTTGTTTCTATGTAATTGCTTCCATGTTGTGATTCTACAAGGTGGTCTGGTACTTGGGAGAGCCATTGTGGTCAAGAGCACCAGGGCCAAGGAAAAAGGCCTAAGAGGACACAAGGGTCATTGAATAGATCCTAGGGGGAGTTAAAAGACAAACATGACTGTGATGGGTCATTTCATTGTAATAAGATCTATAATGGTCCTTTAAATGTGTTTTGATTATGTTTTGATCATTTTTTTATAAGATCAAATAATGTAAGCCTTAATGGTATTTTGAAGGTTAGAGTGTACCTAGGGGTCACTTGGGGATTCTAAGGTTGATGAAATATTTAATGACCTTTAAATGTCCTAATAAATGTAATATGGCCCATAAAGCCATTAAAAAGGATGTAATGCACTAAAAGTGCCCAAAATTGTAATTTGCCTAAAAATGGCAAAATCTGGCCTAATAAGGGCTAGTACTGTGTTTGGGGGGTTAGTATAGGTCTAAATATGAGGATTGAATTCCTAAGAGGATATTTAGAAGGCATTTAAATAGTAAAAAATGCAAATATACCATGTATGGGTTGAGTTGACAAGGGTAGTTGTCAACTTGACAACTTTTATAAACTTGCAATTTGTAAACAGTCAGTTTTAGACTATTGTAGGGAGTTGGGAGTTGGTTATTTGGGTTGTTATCAATTTGTGGGAGTGTAGAGGATCCATTTAATGAGGATCCATGTGAGTATGAAGGTAGGAAGAGTGGTAGGGAGTTTGAGAGATTGTTTGTGTTGAGGAAAGAAATGTAAAATAAAGTTTTGAATCAATGAAATTAAATTCACTGCAATGTGATTGCCTTGCTGCCGTAAGGAACAATCATCCTTCTTGGCATTGTTAAACTCTCTTTTCAATACAAATTTGATTGGAAATGGAGTGAAATGATATTAGTTTAATTTTTTTATCATTTCCATACAAGTCTGTGTTTTTATGAAGTTTTGAATCAAGGGAAGTCAAGTTTGTATTGATTGTTCTAGATTAACTTTGTGTGCAATCAGAAAATTATTTTGAGGATTCTATGATTCCCTAGGCTCTCCCACTTTTTTTTATAGATGTTACTTGCAGGAGAGACCTAATACAATGTATTATATGTTTTATTAGATGTTTGTATGCAGGGAAAGTCTGATTGAGAAGAAGATGATTACTAATTGAGCAAGTGTGAATGAAGGACTGTCATAGAAAAATTAGTCTCAGTGTGGGGGACATATCTCCCTAATGAACTGTTGGATCGGGCCAAATTTGGGATATGTTGGAGAGGGCCAAGTTGTGCCAAATATGACTAGAGAGATAGAAGAAATTTGATCAGGGTCAAAAGTTATGAATGATTGTATTCGGGTCTATGTAAGGGACAACGACAGGGCATTTTATGATGAATTTCCTTCATGAATGTGTTGGGGAAGTTTTGTGAAGGGATTAGGTATTGTGTGGGGATAAGATGAAACTAGTGATTGGATGGAGGGACATTGGGATGATTACAAAGATGTAGAGCCTATGGTGGCATAAGAGGTTGGTGTGCACTTTGAGAGAGATAGTGTGGCTTGGATTAAGGAGAAAGATCCTCATGAAGATGATTGGTTGGTGTTGTAGAAATGTTTGTGAAGTCCCTCTTAGCATGGATGATTGCAAGTCCACCTAGGGCCTCTAAATCAAGTGGTATTAGAGCAAGAGAAAGGTCTGGGATTTGGAGGATTGAAAGCCCTTTGTTGAACCCTTGGAGTTGAACTTTCCTCTGAGAGTGTTCCAAAGTGGTGGCTAGATATCTAACGAATCCTAGATTGGTGTTAGAAGATGGAATTGACCAGAAGTGAGAGAGAGAGTTGTACAAGTTGTGGAAGGACTTCTTGAATGAAGAAAAGGAAGAAAGAAAGAAGAAGGAAGAAGAAACAAGGAGGAAAGAAGAGTTGAGAAGCTTGAGGAAAGCTTTGGAGAAGCAAGAAGAAGAGAGAAATCAGAGAGAAGAAAAGATAAAGATTCTTGAGAAATCCTTGGAAGAAGGTGAAGCAAGGTTGGAGAGACTTGAGGAGATACTCAAGGAAGCTACTGTATACACCTAAAAATGGTTACCTAGACTATTAGCCCCCCTTGCTAGCATTTTTGGTAAAATCATCAATTGCTTATTCTTGATCAAATCCTAGCTCTATCATTTATTCAATTATTTTCTATGGGCTAACCATTTTATCCTAAGTCTTTATTTATTTAAAATAAATATTTCCTCCCCTTTTATTAAATAAAAATCCCCCACTTTTCCTCTTATCCTAAGTTGCACAAATAAAGCATTATTCTTATTTTATAAAAAGGGAAAAAGCACTTTTTGTCTCATATGGACACAAAAGTCAACTCTTATTTTCCCATTGGAGGATATTTGTGCACATGGATTGCTCCTCTTTTAAACTCCACCGTTGATTAAATATTTTGCCTCTTAATCTCCATGGTCCATTCCTTCTCATTTCCTTTAAAAGGAGAGCTCTCTTCTTCATTCTAGATTCTCAACTTTTTATGCTAATGTTATGCTGCAGTTTTTCTAGGTCACTTTGGAGCTTTTTGAAGATTTGGAGCATTCTTGGCTTTTGCATCTACATGTTGTCATAGTTTCATTTCTTGCACAGTAGCTTCATTTTCATGGCATTCTTAGCTTAGATTTCCTTTATGCTTTAGATTAATTCATCTAGCTTAACTAGGAGGCTTTGTAATACTTGCATCTTTCATTTTCATAGCTTAGCTTACATTTCCATTTCTAGCATAGCATTACATTGCATTTTCATTTGATTCTTGAGGATATTGGCATTCTTGCCCTTGTCTTCATTTGAATCTCCCATTGCATGGTTTACTAGCAAGGTTATTGGCTTAATAGCTCTAGTTGAGAGCATTCTTAAAAACCCTTGCACTCCATGCCTAGGGAGCTATGGATTGATTTTTGAGACCTCATTCTTGAGTGTTCTTGAATGTAATGATTCATAGAAGTGTGACACAATTATAGCACATAGCTACAAGTTGGCACTTAAGGTTGAAGAGGAAGAGGATAAGATGGCCTATTCAGAGACTAGTTGTAGTAGCAAGGATGAAGAGACAAGAAGAGGGTACTAGGATGGGTACTCTTAGAGTGGAAGATGCACCTAGGATGAGAGGTGTAAAGGCTTATGAAAAAGTCTTGGTAGATGCTAGAGGAGATAGCGTAGAGGAAGGCATAGAAGGTCTTGAAGATGAGTTGGATTTGTGGAATGAGTTTGTTGCTATAGTTGAAGAATGGCAGAGTTATGGAGGTAGTTTGGAGGCACATGAGGGAGAAACCTTCAAAGAAGACATTGAATTTGTAGAGATGGGCCATGAGGAGGCTCAAAACATGAAATTTTTTTCTCCTAGCATGGAGATGGTGCAAGTGGAAGCAGAGGTTCCGATTTCTATGATGGGGAGTGAGAAGATGCAGCATGGGCAAGCTATGTTCAAATTGGTGAGAAGAGGAGGCAAACCTAAATGCAAGATGAAGTTGCATGGAGCATCATGGTTCCAAGAGGACCTATATTTGCCAAAGGTCAAGATGAAGGCTTGATTATTTTTACTGACATTTGTTTTATTTGCAGGTTTCCAAGAGGACTTGGAAAAGTTTTAAAGCTGTGGAGTATGGTGTAGGAGCACCGGGGCCAAGGAAAAAGGCCTAAGAGGACACTAGGGTCACTGAATAGATCCTAGGGGGATTTAAAAGATAAACATGACCATGATGGGTCATTTAATTGTAATAATATCTATAATGGTCCTTTAAATGTGTTTTGATTATGTTTTGATCATTTTGTTATAAGATCAAATGATGTAAGCCTTAATGGTATTTTGAAGGTTAGAGTGTACCTAGGGGTCACTTGGGGATTCTAAGGTTGATGAAATGTTTAATGACCTTTAAATGTCCTAATAAATGTAATATGGCCCATAAAGCCATTAAAAAGGATGTAATGCACTAAAAGTGCCCAAAATTGTAATTTGCCTAAAAATGGCAAAATTTGGCCTAATAAGGGCTAGTACTATGTTTGGGGGGTTAGTATAGGTCTAAATATGAGGATTGAATTCCTAAGAGGATATTTAGAAGGCATTTAAATAATAAAAAATGAAAATATACCATGTATGGGTTGAGTTGACAAGGGTAGTTGTCAACTTGACAACTTTTATAAACTTGCAATTTGTAAACAGTCAGTTTTAGACTATTGTAGGGAGTTGGGAGTTGGATATTTGGGTTGTTATCGGTTTGTGGGAGTGTAGAGGATCCATTTAATGAGGATCCATGTGAGTATGAAGGTAGGAAGAGTGGTAGGGAGTTTGAGAGATTGTTTGTGTTGAGGAAAGAAATGTAAAACAAAGTTTTGAATCAATGAAATTAAATTCGCTGCAAAGTGATTGCCTTGCTGCCGTAAGGAACAATCATCCTTCTTGGCATTGTTAAACTCTCTTTTCAATACAAATTTGATTGTAAATGGAGTGAAATGATATTATTTTAAGTTTTTTATCATTTCCATACAAGTCTGTGTGTTTTTATGAAGTTTTGAATCAAGGGAAGTCAAGTTTGTATTGAGTATTCCAGATTAACTTTGTATACAATCAAAAAATTATTTTGAGGATTCTATGATTCCCTAGGCTCTCCCACTTTCTATTATAGATGTTACTTGTGGGAGAGACCTAATACAATGTTTTATATTTTCTATTAGATGTTTGTATGCAGGGAAAGTCAGATTGAGAAGAAGATGATTACTAATTGAGCAAGTGTGAATGAAGGATTGTCATAGAAAGACCAGTCTTAGTACGAGGGACATATCTCCCTAATGAACCGTTGGATCGGGAAAAATTTTGGATATGTTAGAGAGGATCAAGCTGCACCAAATTTGACTAGAGTGATTGAAGAAATTTGATCAGGGTCAAAAGTTATGAATGACTGTATTCGGGTCTATTTAAGGGACAGCGATAGGGCAGTTTGTGATGAACTTCCTTCATGAATGTGTTGGAGAAGTTTTGTGAAGGGATTAGGTATTGTGTGGGGATAAGATGAAACTAGTGATTGGATGGAGGGACATTGGGATGATTACAAAGATGTAGAGCCTATGGTGGCATAAGGATTTGGTGTGCACTCTAAGAGAGATAGTGTGGCTTGGATCAAGGAGAATGATCCTCATGAAGATGATTGGTTGGTGTTGTAGAAATGTTTGTGAAGTCCCTCTTAGCATGGATGATTGCAAGTCCACCTAGGGCCTCTGCATCACATTGGCCCTATTTATCTTCCCTTCACTGCATTAGGTGGTATTAGAGTGAGGTTTTGTCTTGATATAGGTTTGCAAATTCAGGTCTTTAGTCGAGGTTCCTTCTTGTAAACCCTAGTTGGTTGATTTGTTGTGGCGTAGAAGATTGCAATTTGAATTGAAATTGTACAGGGTTTCAAGATGCTTTGAGGAGGAATAAATGTAGACCTAGGCTTAGCTGATATGCTAAGACAAATTGTTGTTAGATTAGAAGTTGTTGAGATAGCCCAAGACTGAGGAAGACATCTTGATGATGTTAGTGAAGATGAAGCCAAAGAAGTGTAGGAGGTAGTTGAACTTGTACCTATAATGGATCAAGGAAAAGAAAGATTCATGAAGGCATTGACTAGTTTGAAGGCTACATCCCATTCTAACCCTCCTGAGTATAGTAGAAAGCTGGATTCAGATGAATTGATGGATTAGATCACCGAGATGGAGAAATACTTTGAGTATGAGAACATATAAATGAGAAGAAGGTGAAAATTGCAAGCAAAAAATTGAAAGGTCATGCATCCTTATGGTGGGAACATCTACAATTGGATCGAAAGAAGAAAGGTAAAACCAAAATCAAGGTATGGTAGAAGATGGTAAATAAGTTGAAGGGCAAGTTTCTACCTTGTGATTATCAAATTAACCTAGTTAGGAGAATGCAAAATTTGAGGCAGAAAGATAGCTTGGTAAAGGATTAAACACCAATGAATTTTATAGGCTAGATATCATATTTGGACATATTGAAGATGAGGTGGAAATAATTGAAAGGTATCTAAATGGTTTAAGAACTTCTATTCAAGAAGAGATCAGTTTGGTGAAAATAGAGAGTATTAAGGAGGCTTATTCAATTTGTCCTAAAAGCTGAGGAGAAATTGAATAAAATGCATTAGAAAAGACAAAGAGGAAGAGGTGGTAGATTCCCTATTGGAAGAGTAGATTCTATGGTGAAAACAATAAATATGATAAGGACAAAACAAATCAAGACAAAGGAAAGACTGAGTGGAAAGGTGAAATTTCATTCCGAGAAAGAGGTAATTACTCTTGAGGTGGCTATGTAAGAGGAGGATTTTGAGGAACTTGTTACAATTGTGGTGAAGAGGGACATAGATCATTTGAGTGTACACATACAAGTAAGAATGTTGGTAAAAAAAAAAATTATTTGGTGCATGAAGAATCATATAATGAACCAGAGAAGGAAGGAAACTTGATGGTTAGAAGAGTATGGTGGAGCGAAAAGACTAAGGAAGATCTGGTAAGAAAGAGTTTGATCAAGACTAGATGTAGAGTTACAAAAAAAGTTTGGAAGGTGGTCATTGACACTGGAAGTTCAGAGAATCTAGCATCATAAGAAATGGTTACAAAGTTGTAGTTGGAAAGAATGAAACACCTGAAGCGTTATTAGATTTCATGGATCAAGGATGAGCATACACTTATGGTAAGTGAAAAATGTTTTGTAGATTTGAAAATTGGAAAGTATAATGATAAAGTGTTGTGTGATATTATGCCTATGGAATGTTACCATATTTTGTTGGGTAGATCTTGACAATATGATAGACATGCTATATATGATAAAAGATTGCACAAATATACTATTTGGGCCAATGAAAAGAGAAAAATCTCATTAACTTTGAGTGAAGAATCTATTGTTGAGATATGTACATCTTTGAAAGTTTGTTTGATGGAAGATAGATCATTTGTTAAGGATTTAGAGAAAAATGATGTATATTATGTTGTGATTCCTAGAAAATTGAGTGAGAAAATAGTAGATAAAGTTCCTGAAGAAGTTGAGAAGTTTCTCACCGAGTATAAGGAGATCATTTTAGATAATGTACTTGATGGTTTTCCACTGATGACAAGTATTAGTCATTTTATGGATCTGATTCTTGGAGCTAGTTTGTCGAATAAGGCACCACACCTACTGACACCAACTGAGAATGAGGAACTCAACTAACAAGTTCAAGAGTTGTTAGATAAAGGTTTGATCTGAGAAAGTTTGAGTCCATGTACAATACCAAATGTGTTGGCACCTAAGAAGAATGGAGAATGTTGAATGTGTATTGATTCTAGAGAAATCAATAAGATAATAGTTAAGTATCAGTTTCCTATACCGAGAATGGATGATATAATGGATTATTTGAGTGGAGAAAAATATTTTACCAAGATTGATTTGAAGAGTGGATATCATCAGATCAAAATCAGAGAAGGTGATGAATGGAAGACTTCTTTCAAGACAAAAGAAGGTTTGTATGAATGGTTGGTTATACCTTTTGGTTTAACTAATGTGTACTTTTATGAGGTTAATGAATGAGGTTCTGAAGAAATTCTTGGGTAAATTTGTGATTGTGCACTTGGATGATATTTTGATATTTAGTAAAACCAAAGAAGATCATTTGTTCTACATTTCATCCACAGACTGATTGACAAACAAAGGTTGTAAATAGGAGTTTGGGTAACCTATTGAGATGCTTATTTTGAGACAAACCAAGTAGTTGGGATTTAATATTAGCACAAGTAGAGTTTGCATACAATAATTTAGTGAATAGGAGTACTCACAAGACACCATTTCAAATTGTTACTAGCATACAACCGAGAGGTATATCAGACTTGAAAGATATTACTAGAGAAGAGAAGAGGAGTGCTCAAGGGGAAGAATTTGTTGAGTTTATGAAGTCATTGCATGAGGAAGTGAAACATAAGTTGGAGAAGAGTAATCATAAATACAAGGATAATGTAGATAGGTCAAGAAGACATAAGATTTTTGAATTTGGTGACGGGGTAATGGTTCATTTGAAGAAAGGAAGATTTCCTATTGGATCATATATTAAGTTGAAGATGAAGAAATTTGGTCCGTGCAAGGTATTGAGGAATTTTGACAGTGGAAATGCCTATGAAGTGGAGTTACCTGATGACATGGATATACCACCAATGTTCAACATTTCATATTTGTATGAGTATCATGAGCCTTATGAAGATTTGAAAGTGCTGAGTGATTATCCTAAGAAGTAAACATAAGAAGTTGAATAGATTTTGGAATAAAGAGTTAGAAAAACCACAAGAGGAAAGGACTACATGGAATACTTGGTAAAGTAGAAGAACAGACTGATTGAAGACTCTACATGGATTTATCAATCTGAGTTGGATTCAACTTAGGTTGTACCTCACTCATGATTTAGAGAATCATTTATTTTCAACCCTAGGTGTCTGATCCAAGAGCATCTTAGGTTTATGGCAATCATGTATCTCGATAGCTTGTTAGATGTGCTCGATAACTACTTTGGAGTTCTCGATGGATTGTTCTTGTTGTTCACTAGTGATCTCGATTACCTATCTCTACCCGGTGGTGCCTTTCACTGAGTTGGTTCGGTGTGTCTATGTTGCTCAGTGGCCTAGTTCACCAACGGGTTTATTTTGATTGTTTTGTCGAGGCTGACAAGTGCATTTAATTTTGGTCACGATCTTAATGTTGGGATCGCTCATTGGGAAACATGTGGACCTAAATCTGGGTCATTATTTTTCCAATGCTGGATCTTGAGGATTCTTTGGGACGACATGTTCGGTAGCCTCAAGTATAAATGTAATAGTTTGTTCTAGGTTTAAGTAGCAAAGTTAGTAGCGAACTGAGAAGAAAGATATAAGGTTAGAGATCATGGATCTCACATGTATGAGGATTTTAATATCTTTGTAATTGAATTCTATTGTATTGGCCAAAATCGGGAAGGCCTCATAGGCCAACATGTATGAAGTTTGATGAATAAATAAATATGATCTACATTATTCTCTCTATTTCTGTGTAATTGCCTTCATGTTGTGATTCTGTAAGGTGGTCTGGTACTTGGGAGATCCTTTGGCCCCATTTATCTTCCATTCCTTGAATCACTATAAAAAATGAAAAATGTCCAATTGAACAAAATTTGGAAAGAATCTCTTGAAAGAAAAAAGGAAAACACTAAAAATAGTGAACACAATATACATGACACTAGTTCAGCTAGTGATACCAAACAAGACCATATGTGTGAAACTTTAATCCATGGATTCATTGAATCTACCTATATACATAAAATGCAAGATAAAATAATTGAGATTGTACCTACACAAGACTAATATTGTATTGGAATATTTAAAGACAAATGTGTTGAGGAAATAAACATTCCTACATTATTCTTTAGCAATCCACAAGATGATGAAATTGTAAAAAAAAAATTAGCTACCAAAAAATTTGCAATGGTAATTGAAAATGCAAATAGGCATTTTTCATACTACACAACTAATCTATTTTTCAAAATAATAAAGATAGTTATAAAGTAAGTTTTGTCTATAATGTGGATTAGAATTTGTAAAGGAAAATTAAAGTAAAGAAAGCTAATAGTAAAGGATGTAAAACATAAACTAAATCTAGAAAAGATACTAAAATTAGATATTAGCTATGTTGACTTTGAAAGAATAAGAATATCTCCAGACTAAATAAAAATACCAAAGAAAAATATGCTTGCAATTATAAGATAATTAGGGCCACCAACAATTTTCATTACATTTGGCAATGCTGAGAAAAATTAGGGGGCTTTGACAAATACACTAGAACAATTACACAAAACACATCGCTCCACAAATTTTTTTCTTCTTATAATGAGAATGAAATTGAAAAATTCCAACTCATTATAAAAGACCCAATCACACACGCATAATACTATAGACATAGGATAAATGCATTGAAGAAATTGATATTTAGATATCAATATTTCTTTAGAAATGTAGTGGGATATCTATCTAGAGTTGAATTCCAAAATCGAGGAAATGAACATGATCATTTCCTTGTTTGGGTTAAAAATGCACCAATTTATAACAAACAAAGCAATAGAGACATTGTGATATTGCTATCAGGATTCAACTGTGTAGTTTTTTGAGTCAAACTCATTGATCCATGTTTCATGAGTAGTGGTTCACATGAACCCATCTCTCATGAGAATGAATGGAACACTTAGCACTCATTAGATCTAGGTGATGCTCACAGAGGTGAAGCACCGGGACTTCCCTGGAGGTCACCCATCCCAGTACTACTCCAGCTTGAGCGCGCTTAACTATGAAGTTTCCTCCATGGTTAAACCCACTCCACTTGCAAATGAAGTTGCAAGCGGAGTGGGTTTAACCATGGAGGAAACTTCATAGTTAAGCGCGCTCAAGCTGGAGTAGTACTGGGATGGCTGACCTCTAGGGAAGTCTCGGTGCTTCACCTCTAAGAGAATCACCTAGATCCAATGAGTGCTAAGTGTTCCATTCATTCTCATGAGAGATGGGTTCGTGTGAACCACTACTCATGAAACATGGGTCAATGAGTTTGACTCAAAAAACTACATAGTTGAATCCTGATAGCAATATCACAATTTGACTTGCTGTGGAAAATATCTCCTTCTTATCAATAAAGACATTGTTGAGTTTGTTGACAAGTACATTATGTAATACCTACCCTAGCATCTTCATATGTTAGACTGACATGACTATTACTTGGTACTTTGGATTATATTGCTTGGACTATTTTATTTAATGATGGGACATTTGATTTCATATTTATTGATTAATAGAGTTTATTATGAGATATTAAATGATTTGAAATAAAATGATGAATGATTAGAGATGTAATAATTGTGAAATGTTTCATACTTGATTTATATATTTAATGGATCTAACCCTTCTAACCCCATTATGTTTTAATGTTTACACTGGTTGATGTGAGTGTAGGACGAGGAGAGGCATTCATAGTTACTCCTACAGGAAGTCCACATGATGTTGCACTCTCCCTCCTTGTTTGCCACTATCTGTTTATATATATATGTGTATATACATGTCGGTTGGTGATGCAAGATGTAGGTACCATGCATCGACTCCACCTGGCTACATAGGTCTGAGCGTGCCTTCAAAATCCTTGAATTATTGTTGTGTGGAGATTTTACCAAGCTACTCTCAAGGTTTCCCATGGACTTAGATTTATGTTTAGGAGGTTACATTGAATGTAGTTTTATAATGTTGTCTTGTGATTTATGATTCGATGTTATTCTAAGATTTATGTTGTGAGTTAGATTTATCCTTGTACGTATATATATATTTATTCTATATATGTGCTTAAATGAATGTATGTTATATAGGTATGTATATATGTGGGTGCACATGCATATACCTGTGCATATATAAATAGTATTATTTATGTGTTTTTAATTGCTTGTGTAAATGGCTTCTTAAATGTTTAATCAAAATATATTAAACAAAAAGTAAAAATAATAATAATTAGAGATAATAAAAGGAAGCTCTTTTTGGTAAAACTAGCTATCTAGGGGGAGTTGAACTTGAGACCTCCTAGAAGTTAGGATATTTTGATTCCAAGTGGGCTATGAATGTTACTTGAAAGCTTTATGTTTATTCTTCTTGTTATAGGTTTCTTTGGAGGCTATTTTGATTAAATTTATTAAGAAACTTTATTATGAGATTACAAGAACGTTGGTTTGATTTTTCCAACCAACTATGGAAATTTTAGAAGTTGCTTCCCATAAAGAAACTCATCTAACTATATAGTTGGAGGTTAAATTATTGTGTTTTGGGAGTCTAGGGGATTAGAGGTTTGGCGAGATATTTTAAAGGTTTTTGCAATAATTATTCCAGGAAGTTCATTTTGAGGTTTCCTATGAGGTTGAGTGTTCTTTGGTTTTGTGGGGGAAAGTGTGTGTGTGGTTTGTTTGAGGAATATTTTTTGCCAGAGGAAATCCATCCAGGAGGCTACCAACTCTGAGCTTGGAGATTTGCAAAGTGTGCTCCAGCCACTGGAAGAGGATTCTCCACAGGACCCTAGGTAGGGTCTGAACTGGGATGAATATCTATTATTCCCTCTATGTGTGTATTTATGAATGTGTATGTTATGTATGAGGATTTTTTTTGGTAGATAAAGCCATGAATTGAAAAAGTAAATTATAGGGTATGTTTTCCATGTGTTTCAATTTATGCATCCGGGAAGTAATTATGTATGCTTGTATGGTTTTTGTATTGTGAAATATTTCTTGGAAGTTTATGAATGCTTTTGATTGTGTATGATGGTGTATTTTATTGTTATTGATTGGTTTAGGAAATTTTAGGAAGATTTAGGAAGGGTTAGGAAGGTTTAGGGAAGGGTTGTAGGCAATTTTCCCCTTTTTTACTTTTGCAAGCTTTCATTGTGATTTGTTGTTTTTATTTGATTAAACTTGTATGGGAATTAGGTTGTGTTGAGAATGTGTTATGGAAGTGGTACTGAGGTCCCTGCATTAGGTAGACTTTAGGGAACCTTTCCTAGGCACTCTCCACACCTAAAAATGTCAATTTCGGGCAATTCTGGGAAGTTTTGAGTACAGTGTCGTAAGAGCTTCCTAGAGTGTCGTACAAATTTGTACTCATACCCATATGAAACTTGGTCAAATGTCATATGAGCATAAATGGATTGTCATATGTGTAGTCATACAATGTCCTTTGGGGTTTTAGTGCATTTCAGGGGCTCAAAATTGACAATTTTTGGGCTTATAACCTCTATAACTTGTTCCTTATGATTGGGTTGCATTTAGTATCACTTATGAATGTCTATCTATGGTTTTTTTGACATTATAAGGTGTTACTTATGTTATTTAGTACTTAGATTATGCTTGTATTCATATTATGAGGCTAGGACTCGTTCTGGTGGCCTACGTGCACATGAGGATTCCCTAGACCTGCAAGATGAATCTTTTTGAAGTACTTGATGGTTTCAGGGCTTGAGTGTGTGGGTAGGGGACTAGGTACCCTAGCTGAGTGGATCACCATAGGTGTTGAAACCCTAAAGTGGTTGCCATAGGATCCTATGGGTGGGTTAGTAAAAAGTGATAACTTGATAATGAATTTGGGAAGGGGGGATTCAAAAGATAATGAAAGACACATAATAATGTCCACATAGTCATGTTAGAGTACCGATACCATAGGTAATTGCTAGGGTAGATCCCTATTCATAAAGGAGGGACCGAGGTTACATGGTTATCAGGGTGGATCCTAATATACAGGATATGTGATGACACTCACCTAGAGGGTATGCTAGAAACCTAACCTATGTGTATAGTAAAGTTATATCTTGTTATGTCTTGTATTGTTTTCAAGTTATGTTTTGTAAAGCCTTAGATTTCTTAGGACCTTGTGAGTATCTTGGTTCTATCTCCTAGCACGGGGGGTGGAACTTCATTAGTTTCACATGGTTGGGTGGCAAGATCTTTCGAGATACTATTCTTGGTTCGTGACTTGGATGTGTTCAGTGTTCATGCAATAATAAAGATATTTCTATTTTGTATCATGTATTATTGAAAAGGAAGATGTAAATATATGTTGTAGAGCATTCGGGCCATTCATGTACTTATTATTGTAATTGAATTCATTATCAAAAATTATATTTGAAAAGAACAAGGCAATGTAATCAGGGAGGGATAGTTCTAGGGGTTTTCAAGGGATGTTATTTGAAAGTTCAAAGTTGAAATGAAAAATATAGTGTTGATTTATCTCCTCTATCTCTCCTACGTTGAAATGAAAAGAAATGTTTCCTATGTAAAGTTTTAAATGTGAATTGTAAAGGAAGTTATTCCATGTGTAGGAAAAAGGAATGGAAATGAGTTAGGAAGTAAAAGATATAGTTAGGAATGAAATATTACTCTCTCTCTCTCTCTCTCTCTCTCTCTCTCTCTTATTTTGAAATGCAAAAGTAAAAGAAAAGGAAATGGAATTCATTTTGGTTAAGTAATGAAATGCAATGCTTAATGTTGATAAATGAATTTGAATAGGGAACCTTAAGGAATGTACTTGTAAATGTAAGAATGAAAGCATATAATGTTAGAAAAAAAATTGTTAGTTGTAATTTTTGGTCAAAAGACCTGATTCCTTATGGGTTCCCTAGCGGGGACATTACATTTGGTATTAGAGCACTAGTTTCTACACTAGGAGCTTAGAGTCTATTTACGTTTTAAACTTAAACTCTTCAACATATTGAATACTCCTTTTTAAACTTGCACCTAAAACTAATGTTACACCACTCTTCCAGGATGCCTCCCGTTACCCACAAAAGAGCTAAGGATAGAGTTCAAGAGTCTTCCTTGAGATCTCGGTGGAAGATTATGGAAGAAAATTCTATGAACTTAATCCTTTCTCGGGTTATAAAGATGAAAGACCCATTCTTGTCCAACATTTCATCAGAGGGTTGAATGACCGTATTTTAGGGGATGTGGCAGTCTTCAAACCCAAAAATATCTAGGATGGTATCACTAAAGAATACCTAGTAGAAATCAACGTTAAAGGAAAAGGTGGCTATTCTAGTGGCCAAACTTTCAATGTTGGGTTAGGTTCTAAATGAAACTTTGACCAAGGAAATTCCAACTCCAAAAACCAACAATCATCTTTCAAACGAGGACAAAGAAATTTCAGAATAACAACCAAGGTAATGGGAAGTTTCAACAACCCTAGAGCCAAAGCAATTATCGAACTCAAAAAAGGTTTCCTCCCCCATCCCAAAATTCTCAAGATGTCAATAGAGGAGGTTATCAACAATTCAGTGCACCTCCTACAAAGATCTTTGGAAAGAATACTGGGTGTTATTCTTGCGGGCAACAAGGGAACATTGCAGTTCACTGCACTCAATGCACTAATTTCACCAATCAGAATCAAGTAGTTTTAGAACCAACAGTGGGAGATGTTGGCTGGTCTCACAGGGTGTTTGTCACCACTACTACATTTGGGGCCAAATTTCGATAGAAGTTTTCGACAGGTAAATTTTTATTACAAATTTGGTGTTTTTTTTGTAGTAGGCCCCGATGATGTCAGTATTCTGATGGGTGTTTAATTGACCATTGGAATTCTGATAGATTCAGGGTATAGATAAAAAAAGAAGTGAAATGGCCTCATCATTTTTATTTTGATTGGATAGAGGGAGCGGGAGAAAAGGAGTGAAAGATGAGAGTGGGAGAAGGTATGTGATTTCTTCATCTTTCAAGCCTCTGGCATCATATTCGAATGCATTTCATTTTATTTGATCATGAATGCTCTCTGAAATGACCGCATTCTACTGGTGTCATGCCGTAGCTAGTGCTTTATCTCTATTATTTGATGTTATTGGTGCTTGTGCTCAAGGATATTGATTCACTGTATTCAAATGTATGGATTCACGTTTGTTGATATTACTGACATATATGTTTAATGGTGCCATTGTAAATTGATGTCACTGAAATGACCACATTCTATTGGTGTCATGCCCTAGCCCGTGCTTTAACTCCATTATTTGATGTTATTGGTGCTTGTGCTCAAGGATATCCATTTTTTTGAACTGTTGACTGTGGTTATCAAATGGACAGCCTGTGAGCTTCTAGCTAGGCACCATTTGTATTGATAGCTTAGGGCATCAAATGTATTGTATCATTGATAGTTGATACTTTGTTAAAAGGAAATAGGACAAAGAATGATTTTTATTTAGTTTCTCTATTTTGATCCCTAAGTGGCTTACAACCCTAGAGAAGTATATGCAAATGTACAGATGCAGTTGCAGGATACATAGTAGCCGATAATTCACAATAAATCCATGCATCCAATTTGAATAGCAATTAATAAAAAGGAATAGGGTCCTCCAATGGCGCAATCATCCAGACCTTGACTGTCCCCTCAACCAGTGACCCTTCAAAACCAGGTTATCATGCAATCGGTGAGTGATCCTTCATTCTCCTGGTCTGCCCTACATCCAAACATATTGGAAATACACAATACAATTATAACAAGTCTTTCACAATCCCCCTTCCCTCAAGGAACACTATCAACCATCCCTTCCACATAGCATTTCACTATTTTATGAGTGGATTGTGTAGGAACAGTTAACATTAAACAAGAGGCAAACTCCTCAAGACATCTTGGAAACCATTGAATTCAATAATAAATGAAACCTAACACCAACACTATTCCTTCCATAGTTGCAGGATACATAGCAGTCAATAATTCACAAGAAATCCATGCATCAAATTTTTATAAGGATATCTTACTAATCAATAGGAATTTTCTTGAGATGACCAATGATTATGCATTTTGAGGGCAGTGTGCTAGTTCAAAAGGATAATATAAATCTGAAACAATTTTTTCTGATTTTCTCAAACTATAAATGTGGTTAACGGGAAAATATTATGTGGAAAACCCACAAACCAAGCTAGCAAATGATTGTACATCAAATTATTCCTATATTCATTCAAGTATTGCTATGCTTCAGCTACCTGACATTTGAGCTTCATCTAGAGGAATGTGTAGCTTTAAAATAGAGTTACTTCTTGGGCCTTACAATAGGGTGGAATATGATCAAGATTTGTTTAGGCTGTATCTTTGTTAGTCCCATTGTTAGGTTCTTATAGTTCATGGTTTGAATCTACTATGGTTGTGTAAGGGATTTGTAGATGCTTTTTCTAACATAATTATTGGACACCATGATTGGAACAACTGGTTGTTGGCTATTATACACATGAATCATATCTATCAATGGTTCTTTGTGTTCAAGAATTCATTTATCAATCTTTGAGATTTATTGTCCCAGCTTTAAAAGAGTGATAAAAGATATAGTGAGTGCTATCTTTTCCAAGTGTTTTGTGGGTGCCATTATCTTCTAGGAGTAATTGTTGGAACCAAATTATGTTCTTTGCCTCTAGTAAATATTGCAGACACAACCATCTTCTTGGTGAAGGGTTTCTTCCATCCCCATGAGGCACTATTGCATGGTTTCCATTCCCTTGTAGTATAGTGAACCTAATTTAATACAAGTGTGCACTATTTTGGTTTCCATAATTTATGGCCCCTACACTGTGGTTGTTAGCCTAATTAAGACAGGCCTACCTTTGCATATAATAAGAGGCCAACATGAAACAAACATCCAAAGGTTAGGGGGTTGTTCCCTGTCCATAATTTATTATTTAAGTGCTAAGTGATGATGGGTATATTGTGTAATTCATACCTAGTGTGTCTCTTTCTTTCTCTCCACATTTCACATTAGGAGTATATGTTATAAAATACTAATGAAATCAACTATAGGTCAAATCTAATCAAAATTACAATATAAAGATTAAAATAGACCTTGAAGAAATATGGGAACCATTTTTGACAGATATTGTACAAACGAAGAGAATAATCCGAAGAGGAAATGCTTCAATGTGGAACAATTGAAGGACAATATTTTACTTTTATATGCACATCTGCAATGTTTTTGATATATTTCTGAGATAACAAAACCATAGAAAGAATAGCATATAGAAGAAAGTAAAGAATAATGATCATACTTTGAGATATTGTGGAAAATTAAAGGAAAGAATGCTTGGTGGGGTTATCATGCAATCAGTGAGTGATCCTTCATTCCCCTCTTCCAATGACCCTTCAAAACTGGGTTATCATGCAATTAGTGAGTGATCCTTCATTCTCCCAGTCTGCCTTGCATCCAAACATATTAGAAATACATAATACAATGATAAAAAGTCTTTCAAAATCCCCCTTCCCTCAAGGAACACTATCAACCATCCCTTCCACATAGCATTTCACTGTTGTATGAGTGGATTGTGGAGGAACAATTAACATTAAACAAGGAGCAAACTCCTCAACACATCTTGGAAACCATTGAATTCAATAATAAATGAAACCTAACACCAACACTATTCCTTCCATTCACTTCTACCAAGAATAAAGCATTTAATCCATTCAACATTACATATAATCATTAGACAGTTACATTTCCTGACTGTGTAGAGGATCAGTCACGACCAAAACAATCAAAACTACTTTCACCCTTGCACAAGCTTTTCCAAACTTCAAGTAAAATGAGCAATATGCTATATCAAATCATTCATATTCATAGTAACCATTCGAAGGATCATTTTTTCAATGAACCCTCTGACTGTACCCCTGCGGCAGAGAAAGGAAACCTCAAAATAGAGAAAGGAAACTTAGTAAAACTAGTCTATGCCGATGTTTGTGAGGGAAACTTACTCACAACATCAAGTATCATCTCATCATGGTCTATTCACCATGTTTCAACACCCCATTCACTATGATCTATTCAACTTACACCATTCTTCTTCTCTAGGACTCAAAGGCTTGAAACACTATATGTGGTAAAAATTCACGAAATACTAAAGAAGACCTACTATTTTTCAGACATATCTTCATTGTCCCCCACAAAAAACTAAGTAATAACTACTCTACCCTTAAATTTTTTAACAATGCACCATATTAGATAAAGTAGGTTCTATCACACATGGCACAAACTCTCTTCAAACTCACAATATGTATCATGAGTTTTTTAGCTAACATTAGATAATTGAATTACATATGTAGGTACCCGGACTCCTTTCACAAGCATCCCACACAGTCTCATGGATCGACAGGTATAAGTCAATACACCCTATAGAGATTAATGTATTTCACATTTTGCAAAATATCTCGCATTACTTGCTATCTCTCTCATTTGATGGAGTGCAGGTAGTAGCAAATAGGTATTTGTCAGATGTGCCTTCCTTGAGCGAAGAAAGTGAGTCATTTAGTATGTCTGAATTAGGAAGATCAACTAGAGGTCAAAAGACTAGAAGGAAATTCAATAGATGCATGAAATTTTTCCTTGCTCAAGGGGGGTCATGTTCTTATGATGATGAGAGCAAAGGCAACATCGAGGTACCCTCTAGGTACCAAAATCTACAGAGACAATGGGTCCCCAAGGAACTTCCTCCAATAAACACTGATTTTAGTGTTAAAGGCAAGATATATCGTATTGCACCATCGTCAATACATGGTTTGGGCTTATTTTCCATGGATGGCATAAAGGTCTCTTACAACAAAGTTGTTGAATTGATGGAGTATGTTGGACCTTGTTACGATTACAAAAGTTGGATGCGAATTGTTCAATATAAAAAAAGTATGCGTAGGTATGCACTCTCGGAAAATTATATTCAACAAAAAGACAATGAGAAAAGTAAAAGAGTAGCTATATACATTTACGGAAGGCCAAAAGCATCTGGGAATATTGTAGGTTTTATAAATAGCACACAACCTCTGTCAACTATTAAGTAACCCAATTGCATATATGAGGTGTGTGAGGGAAATCATGTATTTGTATGTACAATAAAATCAATAAGTGCAGGGGAAGAGCTGCTTATTGATTACAATTTGAATCGCATAGATACAAATGATGTCACTATCATTAGGGTGTAGGTACGTACTATGTACCATTAAATAATTGAGTTTTTTTGCCAACCACATTTAGAGAGTCTCCTCACCATCCACCTCATCTCCATCATCATCTTCTAATGAAATTTATTAATGTAGTCCTTTCTAATTATTGGTTAACTTTAAATAATAACACATGACCACAATATGGAGCAACCACGTAGTGGGGACAATGATGATCGTGCATGCACTTCTTCCCACTAGGTAAACCTCTTTGTTATTGAACTACAAATTAGATAGAAGCAAAATGTTAAATAAATTTTTTTATTATATTCTTTTCATCACTATTTCAGATTAATTCTAATAGTGTTAGTAATATTGTTGTCACAAACAAGTGGTCAACAGAGAAAGGGAAAGGAACCCGCAGTCCCTGAAGAGGAGTCCTTTGACAAGGAGCCAGTTGTTGATTTGGGTGCTTGTGATGAGACGGCCTCTGCAATTAAAAAATGCCTCCACAAAATTGAAAATAGATTGGCTAAATTGGCATCTATATTCCCTCTGACTCTTGAGTCACAAAAGAGGGCAACGAAACTGATGCACCTATCTCAAAATTACCGAGTAAGTATTAATGTAATTTTTAATTATAACAAAAGTTCAATAATAGTTTTTATGTTATAGTAGTCTTTTATGTCATTAAAAAATAAGCAGATGTGTTGCTTTTACAGCTTTTTTTGCGTAATTTTGATCCTTGTGGCCATGATGAGGGTACTACAGCTGGTTCAGGTAGATCGCAAGTTGGACTATATTTTTTTTACTCTCTAACAATATTGTCAATGCTAATCACTGGTTTTATTATGCTCTAACAATCTTATTCTTCAGCACATGTCAATGATCATTTACTATCGTTGCCTCATATGATGGTAGGCTCAGATGTATCACGTCCTGCAATGTCGGCAACACATAGCATGGCCATAAACGCCATGGCACCACCTACTCGTACAGGTATTTTATTTTCTCTATCATTATATATATGTTTATTTCCCTTGAAGTGTTCTTTCTTAGGGCCATTTCGTAATGGATTCAATTTATGCAATAGGGGATGGTGATTTTCCTGGATGTACTAGTATTGCTAGTACGGGAAGGGTGAAGGATTGCATATTGCTTGTGTCTAAAGAAGAAGGACTTCCCTTGAAAATAGAAAAACTTCCAAGTACTTTAAAGATTGGACCTTTCTTTTACTATACAATTGTATGTTAATTACACCTTGCATTCAATATGAGAAGCTTACATCTATTGTGTTCTTATTTAATACTATTATATCCTTCGACTAATGATCCCATGATTATTTTGTAGGGAATGATGTTTTCTATAGTAAACTTAATGATGAGTGTTTGCGGATATTCGGGCCCACCATCTGTACAGGGTGAAACATCATATCCGAACTAAAACCCCAATCCACTTTTTTGATTTCATATCATTGCTAGGATAGTTATCATTACATCCATTTTTTAATCTAACACTGTTTTCTTTCTTAAAAGGTGGAAAACCCAAAATCAAAAGTTAAAGGATGATCTCGTAGAGAATATGACAAACTTGTTTGGACCTCATGCATTTGAGAAGGGTGAGCTCCTTCAAAGAGTTGGGATATGTTTGAGGTATATTAGGGACCAGTACATGTGTACATTAACCAAAAACCCACATTACCAGCACCCCCCTTGCATTCCTGATTTAGAGTGGAAATCTATTATTCTGGATGCGAATGAGAAAACTGAAGTAAAAAAAGGAAATACACCACCAGAGAACAGAAGAAGGTATGTGATACTGTTAAGAATGTAATTGTGTACTAAATACTCTTCATATTTATATGAACTAACATATTTCAATATCTTCATAGATTGCCTGACACATCAAAGGCAACAAAGGCAAGATTGCAAAAGCACAGACAACACAAGCTAGGCTCTGGCAGTTATTCAAAACTTGTTGCGTGTTGGAAAAATACAATCTTTACATGGCTTTTAACACTAAAAATAATTCTTTGATCTTTAAATATTTATTTATAATTTGAAATATTTTTTTGTTTTAATGAAACAATAAAATAAAATTTGACGATACCAAGCAAAAATGTAGGGTGCGGAGTTCAATATAAGTCTCACAGAAGAGGACAAGAGAATTGGCTTCCAACAAGGCTATAAAGCTATAGCAGAAAGAATAAGAAGTGCACAAGGTTCTACTGATGGATCCGTCGGGGTAAGTAAGCTAAATAGATGATATTTCAAATTTAATTATTTACCAATTAGTTTATTTGATGTTAAGTTCCAACATAAAGTGAGTAAATTTGTTTTAAGTAAGAAAACAATGATAACATGAATGCGTATGAAATTGAAATGCAACCTGCCGATTCTTGCCGTACACAACCTGTGGGTGTTGATGACAATGAGGATGTGCATCACAGTTGTGAAATTACAATAAACTTTAGTTTGATATTATTATTTTTCTTGATTTTTGTATATGATAATCCTTATTCAGCCCTGCTGTATATAATTCATCTCAAATACAAAAATATTTATCAATATATATATGTCTTTGCACATAGAAGGAGACGTGACTCATAAATGAGTCACGTCCCTTCAATACCGATGCCCTTTCATAACAAATTACCTTTACCGATAATCGAATATTAAAGACTGCACTTTACATATATTGTAACTACGATATATGTAAAGTGCAGTATCGTATGTTTTTGTATTATATAAGCCACGGGTAACATACTGCATGATATACATATTGTAAGATATGTATACCGTGCAGTATGTTATATGAATTAACAATCATATAACATATTGCATACGATATCCGATATATATCATAGTCGGTACTTGGTATAGCAGTCGATATTAATTGGTATGTATTATCGTATCAATAATACATATTAACAATATGTATTATTGATATGATAATATCATATCACATCAATAGTGCAGATCGATATATATATAAGGCTTAGTTATATTATTAAATATATATATATATATAAGTATATTGATAATATTAGATATACATAAATATGTAATATTATCAAGTATATATATATTAATATAGAATATTAATATAAAATTATCTAATCATAGCTATTCATTGTTAACACTCCCTCTTAGCTAGATAAGATAATTTTCACTTTATGTTAGCATTATATTTTCATTTGAAATGAGGAATCACCATTCATTGTGACACCTAGTTTCCATATCATAAAGATATGAGGAATCACCATGCATTGTGACACCTAGTTTCCATATCCTAAAGATATGAGGAATCAACAATTGATACCTATTTCCATATCACAACGATATGAGGAATCAACAACTGATACCTATTTCCATATCACAACGATATGAGGAATCAACAACTGATACCTATTTCCATATCACAACGATATGAGGAATCAACAACTGATACCTATTTCCATATCACAACGATATGAGGAATCAACAACTGATACCTATTTCCATATCACAACGATATGAGGAATCAACAACTGATACCTATTTCCATATCACAATGATATGAGGAATCAACAACTGATACCTATTTTGTATCACAGTAATAGTGATACAAGGATATATTAAATATAACATTATATCATATTTTATATAACCTCATTATGGTATGTGCACTAACAGATAATCTGTTTACCATAACAACACCACATTACAAGATCGTCATCTCGTAATCAAATACAAGTGTTCATTATCTAAGAAGTCGTCACCTCTAGAAATGTCCACAGGATGGATGAGCCCATAAAATAACATTTATATATTATATATAAAATCATATTACAATCATACCAAGAGTTTTCCTAAAGTGATCAACTTTCACCTTTGGAAGAGCTTTGGTGAGAATATCAGCAGTTTGATTTCCTGTACAAACATATTCCAACTGGAGTACCTTTCTTTCTGCCATATCACGAACATAGTGATAAGGAATCTCAATGTGCTTTGATCTATCATGAAATACAGGATTTACTGATAACTTGATACAGCTTTGATTGTCACAGAAGATAGTAGTTGGTGGTAGAGTTTTACCAAATAGTCCACTGAGTAGTTTCCTAAGCCATACTGCTTCTTTAGCTGCCATTGAAGCTGCAATGTACTCTGCCTCTGTAGAGCTTTGAGCTACTGAAGATTGTTTTCTACTGATCCAAGACACCATAGCTGATCCCAAGCTAAAACAACATCCTGAGGTACTTTTACGATCAATCACACTTCCAGCCCAATCTGAATCAGTGAACCCATGAAGGTTTAATTTTGTCCTATCATACTTGAGTCCATAGTTTAATGTACCTTGGAGATATCTCAATACATGTGTAGCAGCAGTAAAGTGAATTTCTTTGGGATCACACATGAACTGACTTAATGTGTTTACTGAGAAACAAATGTCAGGTCTGGTATTCCCTAAGAACATTAGAGATCCTATTAATTGTCTATATAAAGAGATATCTGCAGAAGGAGATTCTGATGTTGCTTCCTTTAGTTTATGAAAATTTATTTCCATGGGTGAAGACATGGGTCTACAATTCAACATGCCAAATCTCTTCAAGATATCAAGGGTATATTTGCCTTGATTCAAAATAATACAGTCTGATTTCTGCCAAACTTCTAGACCAAGAAAGTAGTGTAGAAGACCTAAGTCCTTCATATCAAATTCTTTGGCTAAGTCTTTCTTACATTGTTGAATCAAATAGTCTTCCCCTGTAATCAGTAAATCATCAACATATAATATGATTATCAACATATCACCTTTGTTTACCTTGAAGTATAGATTTGGATCAGCATCATTTTTGGAAAATCCTAACTTTGTTAGATAGCTGTCTATTCTAGCATACCAAGCTCTGGGGGCTTGTTTAAGTCCATATAATGCTTTCTTCAACTTACATACATGTGTTTTAGGATCATGAATCTCAAATCCTTCAGGTTGTTCTAAGTATACCTCTTCTTCAATACTTCCATTTAAGAAGGCTGTTTTAACATCCATTTGATGAACTTTCCAACCTTTGGCAGCTACAATGGCTAGAACTGTTCTAATAGATGTGTAACGTGCAACAGGAGCAAATGTTTCTTCATAGTCAATCCCTTCCTTTTGAGAGAAGCCTCTTGCTACAAATCTTGCTTTGTACTTTTCAATGCTACCATCAGCTGCATGTTTGATTTTGAATAACCATTTAGATGATACCACAGATTTTGATTTTGGTCTTGGTACAATATCCCACACATCATTCTTTATGATAGATTGATATTCTTCTATCATTGCATCCTTCCATACTTGTTGTTGAATTGCATCAGATACATTTGTAGGTTCTAAGTTAGAGAGTTCACTCATGAGTGCTGCATAGCTGGATAATATGGAAGGCCTTTTTCTTTCTCTGACTGTTCCTGGAGGAGCACCAAGAGTCTTTCCTTCTTCTATGAGTTTAGTGGCCCAAAGTGGTCTCTTCTTAGGATTTTCTAGTGTGGATAGATTTTCATCATTTTCTTCTTCCTCAGAGTCCTCCTTTTGAGTTTCCTGTGAAGTGTTTTCTTTTGATGGAACAAAAGTCTCTTGCTCTTGTGAATTTATACTTTTAGAGCAAGCTGTATCTTCCTCAAATATTACATCTCTACTTAATTCAACAAGGTTCTGCCCAGGTATATAAATACGATATGCTTTTGAGGTTTCACTATATCCTACAAAGATACCTTTCTTCCCAGACGGTTCTAACTTTGTTCTCTTTTCCTTAGGAACATGAATGTAGACTGGACATCCAAATATTCGAAGATTACTTATATCAGGCTTTGTCCCTGTGAATGCTTCTTCAGGAGTTTTATTTTCAATGTGTGAGTGTGGACATCTATTTTGTATGTATACGGCTGTATTTGATGCTTCTGCCCAAAGAGAGGTATCAAGGTTTTCATCAAGAAGCATTGCTTTGGTGGCCTCAATAATAGTTCTATTCTTTCTTTCAGCTACCCCATTTTGTTGTGGATTATAAGGTACGGTGTACTCCCTCTTAATCCCAGCCTCTTTACAAAATTGTTTGAATATTTCAGATGTGTATTCTTTTCCATTGTCTGTTCTCAAAATTTTAATTTTCTTTCCAGATAGATTTTCAGTAATAGATTTGAAGTCTTTAAACTTACTTAGTACTCCCTCAGAGTCTTTGTACTTAAGGAAGTAAATCCAGGTCTTTCGTGAGAAGTCATCAACAAAGATTATATAGTATTTGCAGCCTCCTATTGAAGAAACAGACATGGGTCCACATAAATCTGAATGTATCAATTCTAAAACCTCATTAGTTCTGCTTACACTAATTTGAAATGTTCCTTTTGTGTTTTTGCCTAGTGCACACCCTTTACATGCACCAGAATGATATTGTTTAAGTTTTGGTAATCCATTAACCAAATTTTCCATAGAAGATAAAGTTTTATAATTTAAATGTCCTAATCTTATATGCCATACTTCATTTAAATTTGAAATGTCATTTACTAAGACTTGATTTATATCAGTATTTAATTCATATAAGCACCCTTGTCTTCTTCCTATGGTATTAGCTTGTTTGAAGGTTAAACCTTTAGGCCATGCTTTTACTTTGCCATCCATGAAAGTTACTCTATACCCATTATCTTCAAGTGCCGATATGGATAAAAGGTTTCTCTTGATTCCTGGGACAAATAGGACTCCTGTGAGTTGAATTGAGATACTGGTCTTTAGTTTGATTGTGCATGTCCCAATGCCTCTTACTGGATAAGAGGAGTCATCTCCAATGGTTACCTCTTCATCCAGTTCTTCTGACATGGTTTCTAGTAGTTCTTTGAACCCTGTAATGTGACGTGAGGAACCGCTATCAATAACCCAAATGTTCTTGTTTGGAACTTGATTTGAGAGTGCAGAGTAGAGTACAAATTGCTCCTTCTTGATTTCTTCATTGGGCTTCTTCTTGGATTTGGTAAAAGAGGCTTGATGATTCTTGTAAGGACAATTTGTTACAACATGTCCGGGTTTGTCACACCTAAAGCATTTAACATGAGATAGGTCTCTTTTGGGATACTCCGTATTGAATTTCTTCTTTCTGAAATGTTTTAATTTCTTCTTCTTGTGAGTATTTACATTTAGTGCATGATTTTCTTCATCATTGATCTTTTTCTTTAATCCTCTTTTATCTAACCTTGATTCTTCTTGAAGACAATCTGTTCTTAATCGATCAAATTTTGGAAACTTGGATCTAGCACTTATACCAGCAACAAAGGTTTCCCAAGATTCAGGTAGTCCATCTAGAGCAATTAAGGCTAGTTCCTTTCCATCAATTTCATGGCCTAGTAGTGAAAGTTGATCTCTTAATGCTGATACCCTTAGAAAGTATGCATTTATTTTCTCATTCTTATTCATACTAATCTGGTTCATTTCTCTTTTCAAAGCTAGTTTCTTGCTAGCATTATTTATTTCATATGTTTTCTCCAATGCCTTGTACATCTCATATGCCTTATCATATTTGGATAGGATTGGTACAATATGATCTCTGACCCCATCGATAATTATCTTCATGGCTTTGTCGTTCCCTTCATTCCAATTTGATAGATTGGGTTCCGCTTCTGGCTTAACCTTGTCTGGTTTAATAAAAGTTTCAACTTTATTCTCTTTTAGTAGCATTATGATTCTTATCTTCCATGATTGGAAGTTATCAGCCCCTGCAAGTCTGTCCTCAAATCTTATCATGTTTGCCATTTTATAATATCTTAAGTTTATTAAATTTCTTTAAATTTCAGAACCTTAGCTCTGATACCATGTGAAATTACAATAAACTTTAGTTTGATATTATTATTTTTCTTGATTTTTGTATATGATAATCCTTATTCAGCCCTGCTGTATATAATTCATCTCAAATACAAAAATATTTATCAATATATATATGTCTTTGCACATAGAAGGAGACGTGACTCATAAATGAGTCACGTCCCTTCAATACCGATGCCCTTTCATAACAAATTACCTTTACCGATAATCAAATATTAAAGACTGCACTTTACATATATTGTAACTACGATATATGTAAAGTGCAGTATCGTATGTTTTTGTATTATATAAGCCACGGGTAACATACTGCACGATATACATATTGTAAGATATGTATACCGTGCAGTATGTTATATGAATTAACAATCATATAACATATTGCATACGATATCCGATATATATATATATAACAGTCGGTATGGTGGCCGATATGCATAACAGTCAATATGGCATCCGATATATATCATAGTCGGTACTTGGTATAGCAGTCGATATTAATTGGTATGTATTATCGTATCAATAATACATATTAACAATATGTATTATTGATATGATAATATCATATCACATCAATAGTGCAGATCGATATATATATAAGGCTTAGTTATATTATTAAATATATATATATATATATATATATATATATATATATATATATATATATATATATATATATATATATATATATATATATATATATATATATATATATATATATATATAAGTATATTGATAATATTAGATATACATAAATATGTAATATTATCAAGTATATATATATTAATATAGAATATTAATATAAAATTATCTAATCATAGCTATTCATTGTTAACAACAGTAATACAAGTAAACATCTTAAATTGATTGGTGTAGTAATACAAATTTAATTGCAATTGGTGTTTGGATTAATGTAACAATTTGTATTGTAGTTGTAGAGAGTGTAGAGGCCGTTGTTAATGAGCATGTTGAGGTTGAGGCCGAGGCCAGACAAACTAACCTCGATGTTGATGATGTGACTAGATCAGGTAAAGAGCTATATGATTATGGCCTGTAAAGTACTAAAATACTTTAAAATGTTTAAAATGTTTTTAATTATAAAAAAATGTTTTTAATTTAACCCTTTTATATGTTATTGTAGATGACCCCCCTTTGCATCAACAGAGAACTAGGTGTGCATTGAGATCTAATGAGAGGGTAGATGATCATGATGATGATATCGATACTCATCTTAACAATTACATCTTAAAAACTAGAAATCAAAAGAAAAAAAAATGATTTTCATCTATGCAACTTAATTGATAATGACTGATTTTTATATGCCAATGAATTTAATTATGTGGTAGTGAATGTTCATAAATTTTATAATGTGTTAATGAATGTTATCATCTGATAATTAATGAATGTCACATTTTATTAATGTGTGAATGAATGTTATCATGTGATAATTAATGAATGTTACATTTTATTAATGGACGAAATAATGAATGAATGTTAGATGTTAACGGGGAATTTAGAGTGATGTTAGGGGGGGAGGTGGGGCCAAATGAGCTTCACCTTCACGTGGTTGGCCTTGTTTAGTACACAATATAAAACTATTCTCGAAACAAAGTGAAGCTCAATAAGTTTGTTCCTTATATAGGGTCTCAAGTGTAGCTTTTATCCCACTCTCAACATTGCAAGGCTTCAAGTGGTGTTCTAATATTGGTTTCTCCATCTCCCACTGACATATTGTCTTTCTCCTAAGAACTCTCACCGAGCTATGATACATAGATGAGCAGAAGATGTCCCTTACAGGCTACACATATATAATATGGTAGATCTACGGAACAAATATACTACAACATAGAATGAGTCAACTTGAATCTATAGTTTCTTCATTCACAATGAAAATTCAAATTACAAACCATATTTTAGATTTAATATTCATATTTATCTTCATCATGATCATAGCCATCATGGTCAGAATTTGGTTCAACTTCATTTGAACCACACTCCATGTTGGGTACCATTATAAGGCATGGAGTGTGGTCATACCCATGTTACCATAATAATGAGTTAGCCTATAAAATTATGAATAAAATACCTCATGTATCATATTTATAATACTGCAGGTGCACTCAGGATTGGCCCAAGTACCCAAGTTCCCACCAAAGGAACCCAAGTCAAACCCAGAGGAGAACAAAAGTGAAATCGGAACCCGGCCTCAAACAAAGAACCAGATAACTTGGCTTTTTTCTAATTCAAGTTTATTTCTGAATTCTTCTCCAATTCCAACCTGATTATTCCATATTTTGTTTTCCAATTTTCCTTCTTCCTCGCTCCAAATTCAAGGATCACCACCCATGACTTGGTTAAGATGATGAATGCTGGCAATGCCTTTATTACCAAGGAATCACTGCCTGCCATTAATGAATATTAATGATCATTGTTTCCTAAGGGTAATCACTATTTGTGTATGCTGATCACTCAAGTCTTTGGTTGTGATTTGCATGCTGTGAGGTTTGTTAGAAGTGGGGGTATGACATGCTGGTTGGATTATAACATATTGACACTTACACCATGAAGAAGACAAATGATTAAATAGAAAGAGAGGACCAACTGAACCATCTTGTGGTCAATCTATATCACATTGAGAAACAACGTCAAGACTCGAGAATCAAAACAATCAAAAGTTAGTTCAAGACCATGAATGATCAACAAAATTCCATTAGAAAACAAAACACTAATCTATATTATCATTAAGCCATAAAATATGTCTTTAAAGTTTAAAAGCATCACAAGAACTTTCAAGAAACATAGTACAATCCAAGAACCAAAATGAATACCCTCCAAATGATTATGATTATGTTGATGTTGATGTCTATAATTTATGTCTAATGATTATGATGATGTTGATGTTGATGTCTATAATTTATTTCACTTACTGATGCTTGCCTAGATTGAATTTTGAATTGCCAGGCTGGAGAACGCTTTCAAAGTTTAGGGTCTGTTCTACATGATACTCTTAGTTACAGCTCAAATGCAACTCAACATATTTTTGATGCTGTGCAACCCACTGTAGAAACTCATCCGCAAGTGAAATTTAATGCTATGAATCTTGGCATTGTTAATGTTATTACTTTTCCTCACGTTTCATATTTGTGAAAATGTTTCTTGGCACTATCTTATTCTTATTACAATGTTCTTTGTTGTGGGGTAGGAGGTCAATCTTCATTGTCTTCATTGTGGGGGACAATGAAGATTTCTTTGACAAATAGCATGTCTTCTTTAATATCTTATAAAAACATGCTAAACTGATAAAGGTGTTATGGGCATTTAATCTGCAATTACTAATAGACTAAGCATATTATTACTATGCTTAATGTTCCATTTAAATGCATTTAACACAAAAAACAAATTTACAAGACTGAACCAATGGCATGTTTACAACAAAGATGTGTTGAGGAGTTTGCTCCTTGTTTAATGTTAACTGTTCCTGCACAATCCACTCATACAACAATGAAATGCTATGTGGAAGGGATGGTTGATAGTGTTCCTTGAGGGAAGGGGGATTGTGAAAGACTTGTTATAATTGTATTGTGTATTTCCAATATGTTTGGTTGTAGGGCAGACCAGGAGAATGAAGGATCACTCATTGATTGCATGATAACTTGGTTTTGAAGGGTCACTGGTTGAGGGGATAGTCAAGGTCCCAATGATTGGGCCATTGGAGGACCCTATTTCTTTGTATTAATTTCTATTCAAATTGGATGCATGGATTTCTTGTGAATTATCAGCTGCTATGTATCCTGCAACTGCATCTGTAAATCTGCATATACTTCTCTACAGTTGTAAGCCACTTAGAGATCAAAATAGAGACACTAAATCAAAATCATTCTTTGTCCTATTTCCTTTTAACAAAGTCTCAACTATCAATGATAAAATATACATTTGATGCCCTAAGCTATCAAATATACAAATGGTGCCTACCTAGAAGCTCACTAGGAGAATGAAGGATCACTCACTGATTGCATGATAACTTGGTTTTGAGGGGTCACTGGTTCAGGGGACAGTCAAGGTTTGGATGATTGGGCCATTGGAGGACCCTAGTTCTTTGTATTAATTTCAATTCAAATTGGATGCATGGATTTATTGTGAATTATCGGCTGCTATGTATCCTGCAACTGCATCTGTAAATCTGCATATACTTCTCTAGGGTTGTAAGCCACTTAGGGACCAAAATAGAGAAACTAAATAAAAATCGTTCTTTGTCCTATTTCCTTTTAAAAAAGTATCAACTATCAATGATACAATACATTTGATGCCCTAAGCTATTAATACAAATGGCACCTAGCTAGAAGCTCATGAGCTGTCCATTTGATAACGACAGTCAACATTTCAAAAAAATAGATATCCTTGAGCACAAGCACCAATAACATCAAATAATGGAGTTAAAGCACATGCTAGGGCATGACACCAGTAGAATGTAGTCATTTCAGTGACAACAATTTAGAATGCGGTCCTTTGGCGTGTATTAAACAGAATAGAATTTTTAACATATTATTATCATTCTATTTCTTTGTTGTAAACATGCCATCGGTTCAATTTTCTAACTTCACTGTTGTATGAGTGGATTGTGGAGGAACAATTAATATTAAACACGGAGAAAACTCCTCAACACATCTTGGAAACCATTAAATTCAATAATAAATGAAACCTAACACCAACACTATTCCTTCCATTCACTTCTACTAAGAATAAAGCATTTAATCCATTCAACATTACATTGAATGGATTAAATGCTTTATTCTTGGTAGAAGTGAATGGAAGGAATAGTGTTGGTGTTAGGTTTCATTTATTATTGAATTCAATGGTTTCCAAGACGTGTTGAGGAGTTTGCTCCTTGTTTAATGTTAATTGTTCATACACAATCCACTCATACAATAGTGAAATGCTATGTGGAAGGGATGGTTGATAGTGTTCCTTGAGGGAAGGGGGATTTTGAAAGACTTGTTATCATTGTATTATGTATTTCCAATATGTTTGGATGTAGGGCAGACCGGGAGAATGAAGGATCACTCACTAATTGCATGATAACCCAGTTTTGAAGGTCGCTAGAAGAGGGGAATGAAGGATCACTCACTAATTGCATGATAACCCCACCAAGCATTCTTTCCTTTAATTTTCCACAATATCTCAAAGTATGATCATTATTCTTTACTTTCTTCTATATGCTATTCTTTCTATGGTTTTGTTATCTTAGAAATATATCAAAAACATTGCAGATGTGCATATAAAAGTAAAATATTGTCCTTCAATTGTTCCACATTGAAGCATTTCCTCTTCAGAGTATTCTCTTCATTTGTACAATATCTGTCAAAAATGGTTCCCATATTTCTTCAAGATCTATTTTAATCTTTATATTGTAATTTTGATTAGATTTGACCTATAGTTGATTTCATTAGTATTTTATAACATATACTCCTAATGTGAAATGTGGATAGAAAGAAAGAGACACACTAGGTATGAATTACATGATATACCCATCATCACTTAGTACTTAAATAATAAATTATGGACAGGGAACAACCCCCTAACCTCTAGATGTTTGTTTCATGTTGGCCTCTTATTATATGCAAAGGTAGGCCTGTCTTAATTAGGCTAACAACCACAGTGTAGGGGCCATAAATTATGGAAACCAAAATAGTGCACACTTGTATTAAATTAGGTTCACTGTACTACAAGGGAATGGAAACCATGCAATAGTGCCTCATGGAGATGGAAGAAACCCTTCACCAAGAAGATGGTTGTGTCTGCAATATTTACTAGAGGAAAAGAACATAATTTGGTTCCAGCAATTACTCCTAGAAGATAATGGCACCCACAAAACACTTGGAAAAGATAGCACTCACCATATCTTTTATCACTTTTTTAAAGCTGGGACAATAAATCTCAAAGATTGATAAACAAATTCTTAAACACAAAGAACCATTGACAAATATGATTCATGTGTACAATAGCCAACAACCAATTGTTCCAATCATGGTGTCCAATAATTATGTTAGAAAAAGCATCTACAAATCCCTTACACAACCATAGTAGATTCAAACCATGAACTATAAGAACCTAACAATGGGACTAACAAAGATACAACCTAAACAAATCTTGATCATATTCCACCCTATTGTAAGGCCCAAGAAGTAACTCTATTTTAAAGCTACACATTCCTCTAGATGAGGCTCAAATGTCAGGTAGCTGAAGCATAGCAATACTTGAATGAATATAGGAATAATTTGATGTACAATCATTTGCTAGCTTGGTTTGTGGGTTTTCCACATAATATTTTCCCGTTAACCACATTTATAGTTTGAGAAAAAAAAATAAAAATGTTTTAGATTTATATTATCCTTTTGAACTAGCACATTGCCATCAAAATGCATAATCATTGGTCATCTCAAGAAAATTCCTATTGATTAGTAAGATATCCTTATAAAAATTTGATGCATGGATTTCTTGTGAATTATTGACTGCTATGTATCCTGCAACTATGGAAGGAATAGTGTTGGTGTTAGGTTTCATTTATTATTGAATTCAATGGTTTCCAAGATGTCTTGAGGAGTTTGCCCCTTGTTTAATGTTAACTGTTCCTACACAATCCACTCATAAAACAGTGAAATGCTATGTGGAAGGGATGGTTGATAGTGTTCCTTGAGGGAAGGGGGATTGTGAAAGACTTGTTATAATTGTATTGTGTATTTCCAATATGTTTGGATGCAGGGTAGACTAGGAAAATGAAGGATCACTCACCAATTGCATGATAACCCGGTTTTGAAGGGGCACTGGTTGAGGGGACAGTCAAGGTCCGGATGATTGTGCCATTGGAGGACCCTGTTTCTTTGTATTAATTGCTATTCGAATTGGATGCATGGATTTCTTATAAATTATCAGCTGCTATGTATCCTACAACTGCATCCATAAATCTCCATATACTTCTCTACGGTTGTAAGCCACTTAGGGATCAAAATAGAGAGACTTAATCAAAATCGTTCTTTGTCCTATTTCCTTTTAACAAAGTCTCAACTATCAATAATACAATATACATTTGATGCCCTAAGCTATCAAATATACAAATGGCGCCTACCTAGAAGCTCATTAGGAGAATGAAGGATCACTCACTGATTGCATGATAACTCAGTTTTGAAGGGTCACTGGTTGAGGGGACAGTCAAGGTTCAGATGATTGGGCCATTAGAGGACCCTAGTTCTTTGTATTAATTGCTATTCAAATTGGATGCATAGATTTATTGTGAATTATCAGTTGCTATGTATCCTGCAATTGCTTCCGTAAATCTGCATATACTTCTCTAGGGTTGTAAGCCACTTAGGGATCAAAATAGAGAAACTAAATAAAAATCATTCTTTTTCCTATTTCCTTTAAAAAAAGTATCAACTATCAATGATACAATACATTTGATGCCCTAAGCTATCAATACAAATGGTGCCTATCTAGAAGCTCACGGGCTGTCCATTTGATAACCACAGTCAACATTTCAAAAAAATGGATATCCTTGAGCACAAGCACCAATAACATCAAATAATGGAGTTAAAGCACGGGCTAGGGCACGACACTAGTAGAATGCAATCATTTCAGTGACAACAATTTAGAATGCAGTCCTTTGGCGTGTATTAAATAGAATAGAATTTTTGGCATATTATTATGATTCTATTTCTTTGTTGTAAACATGCCATCAGTTCAGTTTTGTAACTTCACTATTGTATGAGTGGATTGTGCAAGAACAGTTAACATTAAACAAGGAGTAAACTCATCAACACATCTTGGAAACCATTGAATTCAATAATAAATGAAACCTAACACCAACACTATTCCTTCCATTCACTTCTACCAAGAATAAAGCATTTAATCCATTCAACATTACATATAATCATTAGACAATTACATTTCCTGACTGTTTAGAGGAACAGTCACGACCAAAACGATCAAAACTACTTTCACCCTTGCACAAGCTATTCCAAACTTCAAGTAAAATGAGCAATATGCTATATCAAATAATTCATATTCATAGTAACCATTCGAAGGATCATTTTGTCAAGGAACCCTCTGACTGTACTCCTACGACAGAGAAAGGAAACTTAGTAAAACTAGTCTATGCCGATGTTTGTGAGGGTAAAGTCATGATAAGTGCCTCTCAAACCTCTCCAAACATGTAAGATTGTCTTTAAATACTTTATTGATTTCTTCTAAACATTAACCAAATCAAACGTACATTTGAATCCACACACAATAACCCCAAAATGAAGGGTTTGTATCCTTTAATGAATCTTAGTCACTGGTAGCGCATGGATAGTCAAACCAGTAGTCTCCAAAGCATTCAATAAGTGACTGGATTGTATTTAATACACACTATTCCTTCCATTCACTTCTACCAAGAATAAAGCATTTAATCCATTCAACATTACATATAATCATTAGATATTTACATTTCCTGACTGTGTACTAGAGGAACAGTCAAGAAATGTAACTATCTAAACGATCCAAACATTTGAAAATAGTGAATCAATATCCTTGAGCACAATCACCAATAATATCAAATAATGGAGATAAAGCACGAGCTAGGGCATGAAACCAGTAGAATGCATTCATTTCAGAGAGCATTCATGATCAAATAAAATGCAATGCATTTGAAATTTGCAGTTGAATATGATGCCAGATGCTCGAAAGATGAAGAAATCACATACCTTCTCTTGCGCTCAGCTTTCTCTCCTCTATCCAATCGAAATAAAAATGATGAGGTCGTTTCAATTTTTTTTTTATAGCCAAATCTTCCTTGTACCACACGAAGAACATGCCATTGGTTCAGTTTTGTAATTTGTTATTTGTGTAGTTAGTAATTGGAAGATTAAATGCAGATAACACCTTTATCAGTTTAATTAGCATGTTATTATCATATCAGATAAAGTATGTTTAAGAATTGTTGGGATTGGTCCTTTTGCATGTATTAAACATAATAGAATTTTTAGCATATTATTATCAATCTATTTCTTTGTTCTAAACATGCCATTGGTTCAGTTTTGTAGATTTGTTTAATCCGTTAAATGCATTTTTCGTGAGGAGGGGTCTTGTTCTCAGGAGATTGATGAAGATTGTGCACCTCAAAAACCAATTCATAAGGTACCAATTATGTTTCCTATTCGCTTATATTTTTGGGTTGGTAAATCTCCTTATAAGTTTCATGTCCTTTCTTTTGATTACTATGGATGAGATAGATATCTTACATTTAACATTCAACTTCTCTACATTTTAGAACATGTAGTGTGTTTTTTGAGGATTTTACCAAATCAACTTTTAACATAAATCAAAAACACCAAACTGATATCTTGCCCTTTCAACTTGACAAAATATTTGCATTTGACCAATAACTGCAAGCAACTGAATGATAAATCCACATACCTGTATCTTTGTAAAATACCTAGAACATCAAAAAGATGGCTAAGTGGTTGCCGCCATGATTTTTATCTACTGAATATTGGAAAAAAAAACACCAAAAAAATTGAATAGAAAACATGATTGGTCATTTTAGAGAGCATTCATGATCAAATAAAATGCAATGCCTTCTCTCGTGCTCTATCAACTTTCACCCACTCATTTTCTCCCACTCCTTTTCTCTACAAATGAAATAAAAATGATTTGGCCGTTTCAAAATAGTGAATCGATATCCTTAAGCACAAGCACCAATAACATCAACTATTTTGATCTGTGGGTACCCTAATGTTGGCAAGAGTTCTTTTATTAATAAGATTACTCTGCAAGCTTGAAGAAGCAATATATTTTGGCAAATGAAGAGTAGAAAGAGGATGATATTCCTGAGATCATGGATGGACACAATGTTGCAGACAGAATGGGAAGACATCTTTCTAGACTGGCCCTGGATCCTTTGACAATTGGGGTAGGATCTAGACCCAGGCTAAAAAGATGTCTTCCTTTCTGTTGTGGAATTATCCCTTCTTTGGCCTGCACTCATTCCTCTTCTCAAAAATGATTATCTAGAAACTTTGGATACTGTTTCTCATCCATGCATGAAATGTACTAGTGATCGTATAAAATTACTTTAGGCCTCTAGTATTGATGAGATGTACAAGTGTAAAATGTTTTTGCGAGACTGGGATCAATTTGTGCACTGTACATAAATGCAAGGTGGTGATTATTCTCGATGATCGACAGGTAGCTAGGACTAAAGATAACACAACTCAAGAGACCATCATAGGTTGTCTCTTTCTTCGGTCTATATTATTGACAGAATATTTTACCTTTCATTAGCTCATCAAATCCAGGGATTTGAAAGAATTTAATAGAATATTTTCATGACAACATATATTATTTAAGTTGACATTACACAAATTTATCTACTTCACGCACTTGTATACCATGAAGATGACGATAAAGAAGCATCTCCTCTCATGGCCATGCTTCTTTATCATCGTCCTCAGAGTCTACAAGTGTGCGAAGTAGATAAATTCATGCAACATCAACTTAAATAATATACGTTGTCATGAAAATATTCTATTAAATGCTTTCAAATCCTTGGATTTGATGAGCTAATGAAAGGTAAAACATTCTGTCAATAATATAGACCAAAGAAAGAGAGAACCTATGATGGTCTCTTGAGTTGTTTTATCTTTAATGTGCGTATCCATCATTTTTTCAACACTTCATAATCAATTTTGATAGAAGTTCTACGCATTTGATAAATAAAATGTCAGAGAAAAATAATTTACGACAATACTTCCGACATTAATGCTATACATTCGACAGGGAAACCTGGCGGAGAAATGTTGAAGGACTGTTGCTCTTCTGACAGTTTAAGTGTCGCAAATAGAAAAATTTTGATAGAAACTTTGACATTAATGCCATATCACCGATAGGTATATCTATTGGAATTAGGTGGAAACTATTGCTATTCAGTTATAATGTTGGAAAGGATATGTTTTCGACAGTTAATTCCGATAGAGATTGTATATTTCTGATAGGTCGTTGTGTCAAAATTTTGATGGATGAACCATAGAAAATGCCATAACGAAGCTATTGCCATGTGCAAGTTTTCAACATGATATGGTGTTGGTAAACCAACGGATACGTCTTCTGTCGTAATTTCCTACAGAAAAATGACAACGAACTCATCTATCAAAATGCTGACAAATTAGCATTGCAAATCTGACAAATGGCCATCAGAATTTGACCTCAAATGTTCTAGTGCATAGTTGAGCATAGATAGGTTGATCACCAGAACATGGTCATTGAGACTTCACGTTCATTAAAAGGGTAAAACTATTTCTATTCTCTTTGACTCAGGAGCAACCGACTCCTTCATATCTCCTTCTTTGATATAAAAGTACAAGCTAGCGGTAGTAGGGAAAGGAGTTAAGTGGCAGGTAGAGCTAGCCTCAGGGGATAAAATGACCACATGTTTGTGTGTTCAAAGTTGCAACTTGGGATTAGGACCTTTCTCTACCAATGTTGATCTTCGAGTTATTCCTCTTGGATCGTATGGAGTTTTCCTAGGAATGGATTGGTTAGAAGCTCATGAAGCTAGGATAGATTGCAGAAAGAAGCTCATTCATTGCTTGGATGATTTGGATAATCCCAACACTATTGTGGGATCCAATGACCCATATCACATCGGATGATATCAGCTATGCAACTTAAGAAATGCATGAGAAATGGATGCCAACTTCTTGTAGTCTCAGTTGATGAATTGGCTGACAAGAAAGATAGAGAAATTGTACTTGAGCACCCTTTACTTCAAGAGTTTGTGGATGTCTATCCAACAAAGATACTTGGATGACTCCCAAAAGAAATATTGATTTTCGCATAGAGTTAGTACTAGGAGCTGAACCTATCTCCAAAGCTTCTTATTGCATGACTACTCAAGAGCTAAGTGAGTTAAAATTTCAACTAGAAGAACTCTTGGGAAAAGGTTTTATCAAACCAAGTGTGTCACCTTGGGGAGCTCTTGTCATCTTTGTTAAGAAGAAGGATGGCTCACTTAGGTTGTGCATTGACTATCATCAACTCAACAAAGTAACCATTAAGAATTGGTACCCTTTGCCAAGGATTGATGATATGTTTGATCAAATGAAAGAAGCTAATGTATTTTCTAAGATTGATTTGAAGTCGGGCTACCATCAGTTAAGGATTCATGAAGCCGACATTCACCGAACAACTTTTCATACTCGATATGGGCATTATGAATTTACTATAGTACCTTTTGGTCTCACCAATGCACCTTCAGTGTTCATGAGTCTCATGAATGGGGTATTCAGGACTTAGATAAATTTTTCATAATATTTCTATGACATATTGGTGTATTCTAAGTCAATGGAAGATCATGAACAACATCTTCGACAAGTGTTACAATGCCTTCACGAGAATCAGTTATTTACAAACTTGGAGAAGTGTGAATTCTTTCAAATTGAAGTTAATTATCTTGGTCATGTTATCTCAGGAGAAGGTATATCAGTTGATCCTACCAAGATACAAACTATAGTTGAATGGCCAACCCCCACCAACGTCTCAAAGGTTCGTAGTTTCATGGGTTTAGCCGGATACTATAGATGCTTTGTCCAAGGATTCTCTATAATAGCTTATCCCATCACTTCCTTGCAAAGGAAAGGGAAGAAGTTCATTTGAACTAAGAAATATTCAGAAGCTTTTTAGATCCTTAAGGATAAACTGACCAGTGCCCCGATTTTGGTGGTACTTGGCCCGTTGAAAATTTTGTATTTTTCATCGATGCCTCCCTGGAAGGCATAGGGGCAGTATTGATGCAAGAAGGAAGAGTTATTGCTTAAGAGTCTATAAAGCTCAAGGACCATGAGCTTAACTATCATACACATGATTTGGAGTTAGTAGTTGTAGTTCATGCCTTGAATCATTAGAGACACTTCTTATTAGGGTATCGGTTTGAGTTACACACTGATCACCAAAGTCTTCAATACATTTTTACTCAACCTAACCTCAACGCCAAGAAACACCAATGGATGGAGTTCCTATGTGAATATGATTTTGAGGTTAGATATATCCAAGGTAAAGAGAATGTGGTAGCAGCTTCTTTGAGCAGAAGGAGACATGATTTATCCATGCTTTCCCTTTCTACTGATTTGAAAAGTTAGATCTTGGAGTCACTTCCTTCAGATACTTTGTATCAAGAAGTTAAGGCATAAATTGAGTCAGGAAGTGACTTAGAAGGAAGGTTCTGAGGGTATTCCTTAGAGTTATATGGATTGTTGAGGGAAACAAGGTTGAATCTATGTACCACTTTCAGGTGATCTTTGGAAAGTTCTCCTGGTGGAAGCACATTGTGCTCCCTATTAAGCTCATCTAGGTGTTAAGAATATGTATTCAGATCTACGACCGTTATACTTTTGGTTGGGTATGAAGAGGGATACAACATATTTTGTGGCTAGGTGTCTAGAATGTTAGAGGGTCAAGGCCAAGCATCATCACCTAGTAGGCCTCCTTCAACTACATTTGATTCCCGAATGGAAATGGGATATGATATTTATGGATTTTATTATGGGACTCCCAGTCACTTTTCGGAGACATGATGTTATCATGGTCACGGTAGATAAGTTAACTAAGGTGGCACATTTCTCTCCTATGTAGTCATCCTATACTACCACCTCAGTAGCCAGAGTCTTCCTAAAGGATATAGTGAGGTTGCATGGTGTTGATAGGAAGGTTATCTCTGATAGGGATCCAATGTTGACTTTAGAGTTTTGGACCTCTTTGCAACATGCCTTAGGGACTTAGTTGAATTTCAATTCAACATATCATCTAGAGATTGATGGTCAGATAGAGCGAGTGAAAAAGGTGCTTGAGGACATGCTCATAATGTATATGATGGACCGACAAACCCATTGGGAAGATTATTTATACCTAGTGGAGTTTGCATACAATAATGGCTAAAACAATTCTATAGGGATGTTGCATTTTCAAGCTCTTTATGGGCATCGTTGTTGTACCCCTCTGAGTTGGGATCGCTTAGAGGACAAAGTACTCCTTGGCCCTGCGATGTTATAGGATATGGAGCAGTAGGTTCAGAGGATCTGAGAGCATCTTGTGACAGCTCAGGATAGGTAGAAGAAGTATGTTGATGCTCATAGGATCGATAGACAGTTCTCTATTGGAGATAAGGTGTTTTTGAGAGTTCACCCATGTAAGAGCCCTATCCATTATGGAAAAGGCTCTAAGTTGGCACTAAGATTTGTTGGTCCATTTGAGATCCTTGAGAGGATAGGACCGGTTGCTTACCAACTCGCCCTACCGCATAGGCTTGCATGTGAGCATGATGTGTTTTACGTATCCATTCTTAGAGAGTATATTCTTGATTTGACCTATGTATTGGATTGGAACACTTTGCAGGTAGAGGATGGGAAGCTGGCTTTGGAGCTAGTGCGTATACTCTAGCAATGGACTTTGACCCTCAGGGGTCGCAACATAGAGTAGGTAAAGGTCCTATGGGACCCTAGTGATGAGACCTCCACCACTTGGGAGGATGCTAGAAAACTCAGAACTACATATTTGTACCTATTTGTAGGCTTCCAGGAGTAAGCCTAATCCTAGGAGGAGAGGATCTAATGCCCACCCTAGAATCTTCATATGTTAGATTGAAATGAATATTACTTGGTACTTTGGATTATATTTTTTGGACTATTTTATTTCATGATGGGACATTTGATTTCATATTTATTGATTAATAGAGTTTATTATGGAGATATTAAATGATTTGAAATAAAATGATGAATGATTAGAGATGTACTAATTGTGAAATGTTTCATACTTGATTTATATATTTAATGGATCTAACCCTACTAACCCCATTATGTTTTGATGTTTACACTGGTTGATGTGAGTGTAGGATGAGGAGAGGTAGTCATAGTTACTCCTACGGGAATTCCACATGATGTCGCACTCTCCCTCTTATTTTCCACTATTTATTTATATATATGTGTATATACATGTCAGTTGGTGATGCAAGATGTAGGTACCAAGCATCGAATCCACCTGGCTACACAGGTCTAAGTGTGCCTTCAAAATCCTCAAACTGTTGTTGTGTGGAGATTTTACCAAGCTACTCTCAAGGTTTCTCATGGACTTAGATTTATGTTTAGGAGGTTATCCTAGTTGGAGGATTTGAATGCAGTTTTATGATGTTGTCTTGTGATTTATGATTCGATGTTGTTCTAAGATTTATGTTGTGAGTTAGATTTATCCTTGTAAGTATATATATATATATTTATTCTATATATGTGCTCAAATGAATGTATATTATATAGGTATGTGTATATGTGGGTGCACATGCATATACCCATGCATATATAAATAATATTATTTATGTATTTTTAATTGCTTGTGTAAATGGCTTCTTAAATATTTAATAAAAATGTATTAAATACAAGGTAAAAATAATAATAATTATAGATAATAAAAGGAAGCTTTTTTTGGTAAAACTATCTATCTAGGGGGAGTTGAACTCGAGACCTCCTAGAAGTTAGGCTAGTTTGATTCCAAAATGTGAATCAAATACAGATGCACAATTTGTGTTGAGTGCATATGCTACACCAATGTACTATAGTTATTCTATGGCCAAATTCGATAAGTCTATGACAAATAGATTTAAGAAAATACAAAAATACCATCAACAAAATAATATTGATGCACTTAAAATGATAAGAAAATTGGGCAATGCTTCCTAAACTTGTAAAAAATATCATATCAACTATCTGTTCATCTTGTTTATATCATTCCCACTAAATTATAGCTCATTAAAATGTGTCTTCATTGACACAACATAAAAAAATGAGTGTGCATTGACATTGAAACCCATGAAAAATTATAAAAAGAAGCTAATGAATCAAAAAGTGTAATGTGCAAGTCTCTAATAGACTATTATTTAAAATATCCAAAAACAATTAACATATTTCTTGCAAAATTCATTTCCAAATACAACAATAATGGTACTAAAATCAATGAAAAAATGAAACCAAATGTTATTCAATTTGTAAACTTCACTAAACATATTGATTTAGAAAATCATTGTAGAGAGAAATTGCTTTTCTATGTATGGTTCACGTTAAGAGAAGATAAATTAATACAAAATTTTGACTCTTGGTGCATGCAGTTTTGTACAATGGAGAATAATTCAAACTGTTAGTCCTAAGGGTCCAAGATTACTGAGAGGGGGGGGGGGGGGTGTTGAATCAGTAATCAAAGATATCTACAACTCTTTACTTCTTTACCTTGAAATCAATATTCACAAGTTTACCAATTGATAAGCAAATGAAACTTAATCAAATAAACACAACCACCACAATGCATGCAACACATAACACAAATATTTTTCCTGTGGAAACCCAAATGGGTGAAAACCACATGTGAGATGATGCTCACAAATTATGTACTCTTTTGAAGTACGCCCTGTTAGGAGCTTAACCCTGTTAGGAGTTTACAAAGAAACTTTTAGGTGCCACCTAGTTATGGGATTTACCTCTAGCCCTATTAGAATATTTACCTTGTTAGTAGTAGCCTTGTTAGAGGAATTCAGAAACTAGCTAAAGTGACACCCTATTAAAGGATTTATAGAAAAGATCTGTTAGGATCTACCCGGTTAAGGGATTTTATCCTGTTGTAACTGTTAGGAAACAACAAGAAGGTTGATCTAGGAAATAGAAATTCATTTTCTTTATCATATCCTTTTAAATACATACATTCTATCCTCAAAAGACTTTGGAATACCCTGGATTGATTGCACCATCAAAATCATGACCTACACAAACAAAGCTTTGATTTCATGATATAAATATCACTGCTCAAGCCCTAATCCTGCCACTACCCTAAAAACTCATCCAACACACTTGAAATAACTTTTTCAATCTTCATGCCCAGAGAAATCATAGAAAAAATACACATACTAATATAACAACCATCTATACCAAATAGGTTGGCCAAAGGATAGACCCTTACAATTTATTTTACCAAGAATAGTCAAACGCATTTTGACCAACTCCACCTTCATCTTGATAAAAAATCTACCTTAATCAATGTAATGCTAACACATCACCATAAATGAATTGAGACATGTTAGATGACAAGTGGAATACAAATGATTTATCACAACTTGATTACCGATCGCCAATAGAAGATCTACCATCGGTAACACAAGAACACTATCACTGGTCACTGAAACAACTTTTATAACAAAAAAAAATGCTTATCAGTCATCCAAATTAGTTGCACACATAACCATGAGCACAACAAAGTATAAAAAATATAATTATATGATCACTCCACTAACTCACCATATATTTGATGAACCAATTAAATCACCCATTGCCAGTCACAGACTATTCTAGCAGTTACCCTATCATACTTAAATTAATCATAACTTACACAAATCATACATTCAATAGTTGTGAACATATAGTTATCATATAAAGACATTCCCATGTCTCCCTTAATAATCATGACCACTAGAACCACTTGCAACACATTGTTCATCCTTTGCACATACTTGGAAAAACATTAAGAACACTAGGTCAATACTTGGCATCAATGAAAAAATAATAAATGATCATCTCAACACCAAATATCTACCATCTCATCACTTACCATCACTACATTAGTTATGCCAACAATGTAACCCTTTGGCATTGATGGCAACACAATAATCAAAACATCTTCTCAATTGGGTAACCTTCCCTTCTTGTATTCTTACACTAAATCCTCATCTTTGAATCAACTACAACTATGTGCCTCACCTTTCTCTCTTTCTTATATGTTTTCTCGCCACTTCTCAGTACATCTCTCCCCCTTTGAAAATAATTCCAAAGATGCCATACCACATTGACTACTCCCCCTAAGGAGTAGATCCTTATTACATCAATCCAACAAAGATTTCCAATACAAAAAATTAGACTGATGAAACATCACTTTAATTCTGCTCAAGTAGGGGAATGACCCCAAAATTTCCTCTTAGATACTCAAACATATCCTTTGGTAGTGGATTAATAAAAATGTCTGCAACCTACTCCTTAGTTGGAACATACTCTAACTAAATCTCTTTCTTTTGAACCTTATCTCTAAGGAAATGGTACTTAATTGCAATATGCTTGGTCTTAGAGTGCATCACATGGTTCTTGGATATGTTTATAGAACTAGTATTATCACAATAGATAACCACCAGTTCAGTTACCTTTTTCTTAATACCTTCCAATAACTGCTTCATCTAAGCAACTTGAGTGTAATTAATTGTAGCAACAACATATTCTACCTATGTAGTAGATTGAGAAATACAATTCTATTTTTTGCTTGTCCATGACACAAGTCTGTTTCCAAAAAATAAAGATCCTCCACTTGGGCTCTTCCTATCATCCACATTACCTACCCAGTCTACATTGGTGAACACACTGAAAGTAAAATCTCCTTTGTGATTATACCAAAGACCATAGTGTTTAGTACCTTTTAAGTATCTAAATATTCTCTTTGCAACCACCATATGGGATTCCTTTGGATTATCTTGAAATCTTGCAACTATCCAAATTGCATGTGTTATATCAATCCTACTATGAACAACATAATGCAACTTACCAATCATGGATCGATATAAATTTTCACTCACCTCTTTAGAATCATCTTCCTTAGATAGCTTACAACTGGTCACCATTGGAGTTCCAACCGATTTAGAATCCTCTAACCCAAAAGTCTTCAACACTTCCCTCACATACTTTGACTAGCTGATGTAGATTCCATCATTGAGCTTAGATATCTACAATCCAACAAATAATTTGATCTCTCTAAATATCGACATCTTAAACTGTCCTTATTCATCTGCAAATGCAATTCTCATTTCATCATTTCCATCAAAAAATGATCTCATCCACAAAAACTTTAGCAATCAACAATCGGTCATTCTTCTCAATCTTCAAGTAAAAATTACTATCCTCACTTGTCCTGATGAAAAAAATATTGATCATATATGAGTGGAGTCTCTCATACCATGTCCTAGTGCCTGCTTCAATCCATAAAGTGTCTTCTGTAACTTGCACACCATGTCCTCATCTTCTGATAGTGCAAAACCATTAGGTTGTTTTATGTAAACTTCCTCTTCTAAAATTCCATTCAAGAATGTAGATTTGACATCCATTTGAAAAACTTTAAAACCTTTATAAGTAGCATATTCTATAAAAATCATCACTCCTTCAAGTCTAGCGACTAGTGCAAAAGTGTCTCCATAGTCCAAGCCTTCTTCTTGTGCATACCCCTTAATGACAAGTCTTGCCTTATTTCTAACTACTTCACAAGATTCATTGAGTTTATTTTTGAAAATCCACTTAGTTCCAATCACATTCTTATCAAAAAGTTTGAGAACTAGTACCCAAGTATTGTTCTTCTTTATTTGATCTAATTATTCTTCCATGGCCTTAACCCATTCTTCATTCTTCAATGCCTCTCTTATAAACTTAGATTCATGTTCAGAAATCAAATAGGTACTTTCTCTAATCTTTCTTCTAGTCTAAACATCAAAATTCTTATCACCAATAATCTGATTAGTAGAATGATTCAACTTTGCATACCTTGGTATCATCGATTTAGGTCTAGGAGCCTCTTATACCAATTGACCTTGTTCATCCTGATTGTTCTAATTTTTAACTTATTTCTCCACCAGTTGAACATATACAATCTTTTGATCATCTCTTGATTTATTCTTTCTTAAACCATCATTCTTCTCTGGGAATTCATCAATCTTCACATTTTCACTTTCTATCAACTTGTTGGTTCTCTTGTTTAGACACTTGTATGCTTTTCTTTTTGTAGAATATCCTAGGAATATTCCTTCATCACTCTTAGGGTCAAAGTTCCCTATATAGTCATCTCTCTTTATGTAACATCTTCTCCCAAAAACTTTGAAATATTTCACACTAGGTGTGTGACCATGCCATAACTCATATTTAGTCTTATCAGTGCCCTTATTCACTTGTACCTAATTCAATGTATAAATAATAGTGCTGAAAGCTTCTCTCCAAAACATCCAAGGCACATCTCTTTGAATCATCATTGATCTTGTAGCATCAATAATAGATATGTTCCTTCTCTCTACAATCCCATTTTGCTAAGGAGTTCTAGGTTCTAACATTTGCCTCTTAATTCCATGTTCTTCACAAAACTCAGTGAATTCCAAATATGTAAATTCACCACCTCTATCAGATCTCAAGCACTTTAGACTCTTACATGTTTCTTTTTCAACTCATTCTTTAAAGACCTTAAATAAATATAATGCATCTAATTTGTCTTTTAGAAAAGTAACCCACATCATCCTACAATAATCATCAACGAAAAGCATAAAGTAATTATCTCCATAATAGCTTCTTGTTCTCATAGGATCACACAAATCAGTATGAACTAAATCCAAAATGACTTCAAATGAAAATGTTTTTCTAATAAAAATAGAGCTAGTTAACTTTCCCAACTGACATTCCTTTCACATGACATTATCTGGTTTCACTAGTTGTGGAAAACCTCTAACAATATTCATCTTACTCACTTTGACCAAACTATCAAAGTTAACATGAAAAAATATTCTATGCCAAAACCAACTATCATCAACTTTTGCAATTAGACAACTCTTTACTATAGCATTCAATCATAATAAGTTATCATTAGTCTACATACCGGTAGCAATCAGATCACTAGGTCTTCCAAGTATCTTGTAAAAACCTCCTTTGAACTCTACAAGATAACCTTTCTTATTCAATTGTGCTACAATCAACAATCCTAGGCCTTCTACCTAGTAAACATCATCACAATTTATTTTTCTATTTAGTGAAATAGATCCTATTCCTTTTAATAAGAAAGGAGAACTGTTACCAAACCTTACTGCTCCACCATCACATCCTTCCAACTTAGTGAAATTAATCCTATAACTGGTCATATGATGTGTACATCCACTGTCTATTACAAAATATTCACCATGATCCATGCTATAAATCAAGGCTTTTTTTACCATCTACAAGAGGATTTTCCTTAGCAACAACAAAGGTAAATACATCTTCTTCATTATCCTTAGATTTCTCATTGGTATAGATTCTATGTTTTCATTCTCTATGATTTCAATACAATCTACAAGAGTTTGAAACTAATCATTGGGACTTGATTGGACAAGACTTTTTGTTTTGTAATTTTATTTCTTATATATAAATTCATTCTCAACATATAGGTTTTGTGTGTTTTTATTTAGTTTTATTTGTTCTTGTAAAACCAAACCCTCACTGGACTATACCTTGCCAGTTTGAGAGGTTGCGGTGTAAATATGGTTCCAGCATTACTTCCCTCCATGGAAACTTGATGGCTCATGGAGGAAGTAAAGTGGAACCCTTGTACAATATGTTCCTTCTTGAATAGGTGCCAGAAGTGATGGGATCTCATTTAGGTGGCTTTCCCTAGGCGAGACAGGGAGTCTCGGTTAAGAGCAAGCCTATGACAGTGAATGTTTTGATGCAGGGTTGGATTGGGAAGTGACATTTTTGGATTGGAGAGTGATAATAAGGGTTGGAGGAAGCATTAGAACCAATGCCAAGAGTTGGAGGAGCCGATCTTGCAAACTTAGTTGAATGACCTAGTCAATTAGGCCTATTTTCTAGGAAGAAGACTCAGTAAACATAAGGTACTATACGACTAGTTAGGAAACCCTAAACCTTGAAAATATTTGATTTTTTCCAAAAGGGTATCTAGAACCAAAATCTGGTTGGGGGCGTCTTTGTGAATTTTCGGAGTTATTAGACAAAAACTATGTTCAAAGACCTAGTTTTGGCCTAATAGGGCTACAAGCCTTTAAAATAGGAAACCTTGAGATCGGTAAGAAAGATCAATCTAGATAGTGTCAATTTGCATCAAATGAGTTGAGAATCACCTATCTAAAATGAATTAAATACTATTTAATGCTAGTTATAGGCATGGTGTGTTGATGGTGAACTTACACTGGTGAGTTCAAGAAAGAGGAAGGATAACTAATTGGTAGGAAGACCCTTGAGTTGTGGGAAGATTTGTCTAGCTTCTTCCAAGGTGAAAGGGTGAGAAAAGAAACCCATAAGAGGTCTAGGAGGTGACCTTAGAGATTGAGCTTTCTTGGCTCAAGGAGTGATAGAGGTCTCCCTATCACCCACTGTATTTATGGTCCCACGGGAACACAAAATTGTTGTATTAATAGTCCGGTGAGATTGCTAAATCATTTTCCCGTTGGAGTTTTGTCAGAGAGAATAAGATAGAAAATAGAAGTTGAGTAGTATTTCATTCTCATAGAAGTTTCTGACAAACTCATCAATCCACAAAGCGTTCTCGTTAGAGTTTTTCTGATGACTTGTGCAGAATTTGAAACCTGCAAGTGGTGCATGAGCTTTCAATCTCGTGGTTCCTGGTATAAAGTGCTAGAAAAAAACTTTGAAAACATTGAAAATATGATAAAAATAGTTAGAAGGCTAATCTAAATGACCATGAAGTTCACATCGGGCATGCCAAAATGTGTGCAATAAAAGTGTGAGTTCAAAATAGAATGCAATAACAAGTTAGAACATTGAAACTACACTATTAAAACAACATTTAGATTAGACATGAAAAAGAGAACACAATAAGAACAAAGGGAATGCAAACCTCACAATCCTGATTAAGAAGTTCCCTTTGTTGAAATTATTTGTCCAATAGATTGGATGTGTGCTCACAAGGATGTTCAAGCTTCAAGGATTGGGGATGATTTTTGCATTATAAGGATATGGTTGCTATAATTTTGGGCTCAAAATGTCATGATAAAAATGCATAAAAGGTGGGTGATTTGTGAAGGATTGGAGGTTCAATTTATAGAGTGGAGGGAGGATGAATGGGTGGTTGAGATTGAACGATGAGGAAGGGTTAAGATTTATTTTGAGGGAAGCACATGGATTATGCTTTCTCAAATCCACAACATGGTGACAAGTGTCACCATGTGAGGAGTTGTGAGAACATTGGGGAATGTGGAAGATTTTCCATGAAGGCATATGTTTTCCCACATCTCAAAAGGCCAAAGTAGGGGAATGTGACCATTTTGAGAAGAGTGGAGGGATTTTGGAGAATGTGAAGAGGCTTGGAGGATGTGAAAAAGGAATTAAAAATTCCTTTGGAGGGGACAAGTGTGTAAGAGACCCATGTGGGTCGTTACACATGTGGTAGGGGATTGGGATTTATGTGACAAGAGTTGACTTGGGTGGATAAACCAAGTTGATAGGAATATGCAGATGATTAGGAAGGGTATTAGGTGAGAGATTGTGATTAATTATTGGGCAAGTGGGACATTTAGGAGGATGTGATGGGAGGATAGAGAATGAGTGGAGGGTTAATTAAGCAAATGAAAGTATTTACTTAATTCAATGAGGAATTAACATGTGCAAGTGTGATTGTTAGGAGTCATGTGCTCAAATGGGATTAAATAGGATTATTTAATCCAAAATGGAGGAATATGGGGATTTATGAATTAATTGAAACTAAAAAAGATATTTGTTTAAATTAATAGAAGAAGGGGGATTAATTAATTTAAATGACTATGGGTTCTCATTTAATTAATTGAACTTTAGCTGACTAATTGAGTAAATTTGGCTAGAAGGTTAACATTGATCAATTAAATAATGCATAATTATTTAATTTAAAATGAGAGTAAGAGAACCAAATTTAATTAAAATTATTAATCAAATTTAGGTGTCTACAAAAAGATAGTTGAAGTAGTTCCTTTGAGAGGGATCTAAAGATGAAAAATGATTTCATTAAATCATTGGAAGAAAGCTTGTCTCACAAAAGAAGTTGGGGGAGCTCATTTATGAAGAATGGAATTGCAAATTTTATCTCTTTAGGTAATTAGGTTAGAAGATGTATAGAGCACCCTACAAATTATTGTGTAAGATCTTGCAAAATAAATATTTGGATGAAATGGATCCAGCTAGGATTCAGACAATTGCCAACTCAAATGGAGGCTCTGCAGTCTAGAAATTTGTGTGGGAAAGAAAAAAATTATTAATTAAGCACTTAACATGGTAAGTTAACAATGGGAGGTGTGTTGATTTCTTGCACGATTCGTGGAATGGTCACTATCAATCAAGGATGAGTTAGGTCATGTTGAATGGTTACATAAATGTCATCTCTTTGTTTGAACAAGTATCATAGACTATGTTTGGAATGATGATTCTAGTGTCAAGTAGAACTACCATTGGATTGGGGTAGCTATGTTGCCAATACCAAGGGTAGACCAACAAAATTTATTAGGCATTCTCAAATTTTGAAAGATAATGTTATTAGAAGAGGTAGACGAGATTGTTTGGAGTGGAAAAAAATTTGGCAAATAAGTGGTCAAAATGGGTTACATTATACAAAAAGGTCAAAGGAATCTGGAGAAGGGGGTCCTTCCCAAGGCCAATTTTTTCCTCTGGGAAACACTACAAAAAATAATTAAGACTGGGGACATACCAATGAGATTGGGTTTTCAAGGTCCAAACATTTATCCTATGTGTAGGGTTGGCAACAAATTTGTTAATCACTTGTTACCCAATTGTATGCATGCTCCAATGTGTTGTGATTAGCTTCATAATTCACTTAGGTGGTCATCTCCAAAACATGAAGATCTTTTGGAATTTTCATTAAGTTATCCTTGACTGGTAAAAGGCATCCCATTTGAATTGATGCACCCTCCTTTATTGTATAACATGTTTGGAAGGAAATGAACTGGAGAATATTTTGCAAACAAGATCTAATTTTCTTAGCAGTGATTGGGAAAATAGAAGACACCATTTTTTAAGTTGTCAATGCTAATCTATATAGCTCGCCTCATTCCCATTTCACTTTGTGGGATAATGCGATACAAAAAAGGTGGGAAATTTTGAAAAGGCCTAAATGAAATACAATCAACAAAACAAAATCAAGAAAAGAATCTAGTTGGATAGTCCCAAGGGAGGGGAGAGTCAAACTCAATTTTGATCAGGGTATAAAAGGAAACATCATATTAATTAGGATAGGATGCATTATCAGGGATGAATTTGTTGGATTCAGGTATGGAAAGGTAAGTACTGAGAGGGGAGGGGTGAATCAGTACTCTAAAACACTTTTAAAATTTTTTGAGCTTCCTTCACATTCATTTACTGATTACTTAACATTTGCATGCATCACATGAAAATAAATAAAACATGTGATAATCAACACATAACACTATTATTTTGGTATAACAAAAATCCTTGTTAGAGTATAAAAACTACTATGGTTGGTACAATTCAACCATTAGATAAGTTCTGATGAGATAGTTGGTAGAAATGTTAGCTTTTGACCATGTGGCATTTTTACAATGTCATGTTTGTTGTCATTCATCTTGTCTCTAGGCATGTTTTGTCCTTTGAGATTATGTTTATATCTCAAGGCATGCTTGGGACTTTATACCATCCTTGGAATAGTTTGGATCCCTTCAAAATATGTGGGATTGTTGTGTTGGAGTTTGATGAGCGATCGAGGATGTATGTTGTAGAGATGGAGGAGAATATGATTTGGTGTGAAACAATCCTTGATGGTCGAGTGATCGGAAAATATGATCGACCACATGAAGTTCAAGATTAAATAATGGTGATGGGCCAACAATGGTAAAACATTATGGCTTCCCATTCTAGTGTCCAATGTGGATGCTTGGAGGAATTGATGAATGAGTAGCTTGCAAGATTTCCCAATAACAAGAGAAGGTTGTTGTTGTTAGTTACACATTGTGGGGAAATGGCCATGTCCATGATGGCATGGTTTATGATGCTTTCTTCATGGTGGTAGTGCAATTTTTAGGCAATTGCATGTAGGGGATCCAATTCAACTTGTTTGTCATTGCGTATTGTATAGCATAGAGGTGAAGCCACTTTTTCTATAGTGTTGGCTAGTTTGTTCAACTTGGAGGTGGAAAGAAAGAAAGGGAAGATAAGAAAGACATGTAGACTCTTCAGGAAAAGTAGATCAACCAAAATAATTTATCATATACAACATAAAATTAAAATAAATAAATATATTAACAATTTATTTATGAAGCACGAGGTCACAGGGTCCAGTCTAAAAATAAATAAATATCTTAACATTATATCATATATAAATATGTAAACATATAATATTGTGTTATATAAAATATATAATATTAAATAATAATTCTCCATGATGACCCTTATTTTCATCAAAGATCAAAATTTTGCATTTAACTTGAAGAAAGTTAAATACTTGTTTTGCAAAGAAAATTTCAACATTGGATATTCTAAAATTTTGAATATTATATTGTTTCAAAAATACGTATTTATGTGATTGGGGTGGAACTTTATAGCTAATCAGATTAAAAAATTTGCATTTTACACGATATAATTATATCCTTACAGCAAGTTTATGCCTAAAAAACATTTGACATTTCAAAAAATTAGGGATGAAAAATGGGGAGAAACTTTACAGCTAATCACATAGCAAATAATGCAGGTGACACTTTATAGCTAATCAAATTGCAAATAATTCTAAAATTTTGAATATTTTATTGTTTCAAAAATACTTATTTATGTGATTGGGGTGAAACTTTATAGCCAATCAGATTAAAATTTTTGCATTTTACACGATATAATTTTATCCTTACACCAAGTTTATGTCGAAAGTACATTTGGCATTTCAAAGAATTAGGGATGAAAAATGGGGAGAAACTTTACAGCTAATCACATAGCAAATAATTCAGGTGAAACTTTACAGCTAATCACATAGCAAATAATTCAGATGAAACTTTACAGCTAATCAAATTGCAAATAATTCTAATGAAATTTTACAGCTATGTGGAGGAAACTCTCTGATTAATCATGTTTGAGTTGGAGTCTAGTGGGATGGGTAACTCCGAGAAGGCTCGGTGTTTTACCTCTATGATCATCACCTAGATGCGATGAGGATAAGTGTTCCATTTATTCATGACAGATGAATTCTTGTTAACCACTACTCATGAAACAAAAGTCAATAAATCTGATAGCAATATCAAAATTTTAAAAAAATCAAAAGACATTTAATTTAATTACAAATTGCATATATTATAAGCACCCAAATATTTTTCTACATAAAAAAAATTCTAACTTTTTTATTATTTAATAATTCTAAAAATACACAATATACTTCTATCCTTACAACATAATTTATGCCTTAAAATTTTACATACATAACCAACATTTGATATTTCGTGTAAAACATAAGAAATTTTATACTAATACATTAGCAGAGCTCATAGCAATATCCTAAAAGTAAGGATAGGGTCATGCCAACCACCCTTATCTAACATTCTTCAAATTATCAGTCTCACTCGTGCTCCTAATGCTACTATAGGATGATCAATTTAAGCCAGCCAATTTGGTGCATTTTACCCTATTGTTGCATTGCTTAGTTAAGTTCTTTGTACAAGAGCCAAATCCAGAACTTATCATCCTATTTAGTCAAAGTTTCATTTCTATACATGGGGGCGGAATATCCATGTCCTTCAAATATTCCCAATGTGAGATTTCTGACTTTTGCAACATATTTGTCACCTCCACAACTGTGAGAATCAGAAGTTCTGGCTCCCCAAGGAAGCAATGTGAGAATAAATTTGTAGGCTTCTGATCAATATGTTTACCTGTCCTCCAGTTTCCGAAATTGGTTGAAAACGAGGTCCTCAAAAGTCTACTAAAATTATTCTGAATGTTTATCCTTGTATTGAGATTCATTCCTCAACTTCACAATAAGGAACTCATGACTCAGCATTTAGCAAGTTTCTAGAAATCACATGTTTGTAAGTTGTGGGTACTGATAACATTCTAATTTCATGAAGTCAAAGATCACATGAATATACTGATGTAAGTCAATACATGAAAAAATGGTTGAAATTTGATAGCAGACTAGCCTAAATCACTTATAGATGGTGTTCCCAGTTTAGAAGAAAAATGATGTTATTGAAAATTGCACCGAGATGACTTCAAACTTCCATAACCACTGTATTTTGCAATCCGACAACCATGCACAAAATCTTAAGTTGTGGGACTCTGTAATGTCAAGGTTCTCCTCACAAGTCCATCTTGATGCTTGTCTTATAGTGTTGAATCTGTTGGTATTGGGGGAACATATGTAGTATATATATATGGTGGGTATGAGTTGAAGAAATCATCAGTTATTTGTTTAGAAGGCCATAAAATCGTCAGTAGTTTGATCAGAAGGCTATAGAAAATATTGCAGTCATGGAGATCTTGATGGTGGTGTTTGCAATAGCATGTTTAACTGTAAGAGCAGAACTAGTTTACGGTTGGACCGAAGGGCATGCCACATTTTATGGTGGTAGTGATGCCTCTGGAACTATGGGTCAGTTTGATTTCACTTCTTTTCTGTTACAGAGCTTAGTTTCAGAATGCTTTTCAACTGTAGTTTCAATCTAGTTTTTATTTTCAACATTTTGGATCAAATTTTTATACCTTAGATATTATTTGATCTTGTTGAATAGGAGATTGAATGAAAGTAAGTAAAAAAGATGATGTTGTTGTTGCAGGTGGGGCTTGTGGTTATGGTAATTTGTACAGCACTGGATATGACGTACACACTGCAGCTCTGAGCAGTGCTCTGTTCAACAATGGAGCAATGTGTGGAGCCTGTTACAAGATAAAGTGTGATGTTAAAAAGGATCCTCAGTGGTGCCTATCTGGAAAATCCATTACAATTACTGCTACTAATTTTTGCCCACCCAATAATGCTCTGCCAAATGACAATGGAGGGTGGTGCAATTTACCTCTTCGGCATTTTGACATGGCGCAACCTGCATTTTTGCAGATTGCTCAATACAGGGGTGGAATTGTGCCTGTTCTTTACAAGAGGTAAGTCTAATTATTTCTTATTCTTTCCATTATCTATATTATACTCTTGGTGAAGATGTATATTTTATTATAGAAATTACATGCTAGAATTTGAACTCTAAGATGTGCAAAGTAGAAAATCCAATTCCTAATTTCCAATCCAGATCTGTGTAAAGAGCTCTCAACTCTTATAATCCGATTGGCGCCCAGCCTGGAAGTGAGAAGGAAAAAAAATGTACCTTTATCTTTTTAGATTTTCATTTATAAATTGTTTAGATGTACAAGAGATAGATGTTATGAGCTTCAGCGTTCAGGATCTCAATTCTAAATTGTTAGATCTAGAATTAGATAATCTGTATTTAAGTTTTTAACTTGTTTTATTTATGGTGTGCTAATTTTTCTAAGTAGTTTCTAAATCTGATTACATAAAAAATGTTAGTCATTTTCTTGACATTTTCTCATTCTGATCATGGTTCAAGGAGTCCAAAACATTAATGCTAAAAATTACATACAATCAAATTTAGAAACTATTTAGAAAAATCAATAGAATATAGAAATCTGATAACATTGAGTATACTGATTTGTTAAATTTTTTAAGTCAAACTGCATATTATGAAATTTTAGATGATCTGAACCTTTTCACATTGATTCCAGGGTTCCTTGCAAAAGGACTGGCGGGATCCGTTTTACTATAAATGGGCGTGATTATTTTGAACTAGTGTTAATAAGCAATGTGGGCGGAAGAGGAGATATTGTAGCAGTTTGGATAAAGGGGTCAAACACTGGATGGCAACAAATGAACAGGAACTGGGGAGCAAATTGGCAGAGTAATTCATACCTGAATAGACAGACTTTGTCATTCAGAGTGATGAACAGCAGAGGAAGAATTATTACCATGTACGATGTGGCTCCTTCCAATTGGGGATTCGGCCAATCATTCACTTCCTCTGTAAATTTTCGATAAGTAAAATTTGTTGCAATAGGTTGCTGCCCTGCAAACTTTTTTAGGTCTGTGATACTCATAAAAATGTCTGCAGAGGCGATGTGTAACAACCAGAATTAATCCTGCAAGTTACAATCAATAAGTAAAGAATAAATTATTCTACGGTAAAATTGTTAGCATTAGATGCAATTCATGGCCGATCTGCTTCTCTTCCTACTGAGATCTTTATAGAGTAGCTTAATCTCTGGTGTGAAAGAAAATAGAATTCAACTCTTTATCCAAATCATTTTGTTATTCTGATAAGTTTCTTTCAATCTTTGTGCCAATTTGAATGATTATATGTAGCAATATTTCATCATAAATCTCGCGGGTAAAATTGTTTTAGCTATAGAAACGGACAAAAAGAGTGAAATGCAATATAAACCCTAAGTACAGAAAGTAAACTACAATATACCAGAATTGTGTCAATGGAAACCCTAACCAGTCATTTTTTTTGTTCCGGATTTCACAGATCCGTGTTTGGGTTTTTAAAAGAGCAATGCGCAGCTATTTTTGCAGATCTGAGCCAAAAAAATTCACACGTGTTCTGTAAAAAACTGCTAAAATGATATTATAGACGATTTGTCATTTTGTGAAATGTTTGTCAATATCAAACTATTTAAATATAATAACTTTCACACGCTCATATTTTAAAATTCTTCAGCAATTTCGTCTTTTCTTTCGCTTCTTTTAACGGGGGCGGGCTATCCTCGACAGAATGTACCTTAAAATTAAAATATTAAATTATTATTTTCTATATTTGTAAAATTATAATGATTTTATTGTTGATATTTTTGTTGTTTTCTACCATAAATCTTTCTGATCATAAAGAATTCATCTTGAAAATTTTGTAAAATTCTGCTGTATTTTCAGAATTTCCAAAAAAAATCAATAATGGAGGACAGCCAAATCCCTTTTGATATATTTTTTTTAATTTTTATTTATACTCATGTGTTGTTTTTTAATAGGAGTTATAAAATAATTTTGAAGTAGTATTTTTAACAATATTTTGTGGATTTTTCATAATATTTTGATAATATAATTTTTGCAAAGTTTATAGTATTAATTTTGGTAAGACGGGATATTATTGTATTTATTCAATTATATTATTAGTTCCTTATAAGAGAGGATATTATTGATTTATTTAATTCTATTATTTGATTAACTTTATCAATGTTTACATAGACTTTAAATTTTTGAAACATATATATTGTAAATTTAATTAATTTATTATAAAAAATTATTTTTCTTTATTTCTATTGGTAATAATGAGTGTAAAATTCATTTTTTTTAAAACACTTTTTTTTTATGGGTAATAAGCTGTAGTCTATAAATTTTATTAACTTCTTAAAAAATTTACATTCATTGAATATCCATAGGAAAGAACCAGACAAAGAAAACCTCTCATCTTGCTCATATAAAGTTAATACTAGCAGTCGTTCCCTTTTGTGTGTCCAACGATGAGCCGATAGAAAGTTTGAATTTTCTAAAAGTAAAATAATTTACATAAAAGAAAATCTGAAATTTGAACTATAAAATTCCATCAGCCTACGAATACAATTTTTTTTCAAATCTAGAAATTGTCAATGTAATATTGAACTGAACTAAATATCTACTTTAAATTAATTGATTTATTTAGTTTCTTTCAATGTTTTATTTTTAAAATTATTTTCTAATATCATACTTTCTATTTCTAAAACAAATATTATTATTATTATTGTGTCTTTAGCGACGACTTTTTAAATTGTGAAGTTTTTTTCTATTATAAATCAAATATCAAAATAAATTTATTTTTTAAATTATTTTTTCATGATTTCTAATTTTTTATTTCATAACAAATATTTCTATTATAAACCTTTAAATAAAAATAGTTGTTCACAATTAGAAACTTTAGTATATTTTTAGGATTTATAATAAAAAGATTTGTTTTAGTATAATTTTAAGATTTATAATAAAAAAAATTTGTTTTACAATTAGAAAGTTTGATTATTAGAAGCTTTTAATTTAAATTAATCTTGAATTTATAATCAAAATATTTGTTTAATAATTAGAAAGTGTAGTTATTAGAAAGTTTAATTTAGAATTAAATATTTGAAGAACCAAAATAAATGAATAAATAATATTAAATCTTGAGCTTTTTTACAATTTTTCACATTTTGCATTATGTATGTTTAACAAGGCAATTGCAATTAATAAAGTCTTTTTTTCCATTGTGCTTTGATGGATGGTGACAATAAAGATCTTCTAACCCATCTATTTTATGCATATTCTCCATCTATGAAGAAATTTTGTTAAACATGTGCAATTTCAAAAAGCTTTAAAAAGCATGATCACAACTAATTAGTGATAACTTCCTAAATAAGTAGACAAGAAATATTCTTTTTCTTTAATATCTAAATATCTACAGATTATCTTATAATATAAAATGTATGTAAATTTTAATTTTCAAATTACTTTTAGATTAAATGCATTCAATTACAATAAGATAATACTAAATCAATTTTAGCTAAAATTTAAAGAAAATATCAAGTAATGGACTAAGTGAACAACTATCTAACATAAAATAATTTAAAATACATAAATAATTATTTATAATTTTTTTTAATATTACCAAATTTATTTAAATAAAATTTATATATAAAACAATCCTAACCATAATAACACAATTTTAACTAATTAATTAATTATCCTATAATCAAATTTCTAATAAAAATCTATTAAATTTTTTTTAATCTAAAATAGTTTAAAAAATACACCTAAGAATTATAATTTAAAAATAATAATCAAACCAATGTATAATTTAAAATACAGATTTGGAATTATGGAAAAATAAGAAAAATATTTGAAAATTTTGATTCTTAAAAGGAGAGATTTTTATAGAAAGGTAATAATCTAAGGAGAGATTTTTACAATAAGCTAATATAATAAAATCTAAGATTTCATACGTTGTGTGTGAATCTTTTAACATAGCACCTAAAACTAATTAATATATCCAAATGAATTTGGCAACTCATTAAATAAATTATATGAAAATAAAAATAGTTAAATTCTACCATTTAATTTATTGAGCATGAGCAGATTTGAAACAAGACTTGCTTGAGGAATAAAAGAAGAGAATAGAAGAGAATGCCATGGGCATAAAATGGGGAAAAACTATTTGAGAGAGTGCATAGAACGAGATGTTTGAGATGATGGAGAATTAACACAACTTCCAATAAATTTTACAATCCAATCCTAAAATTAAATTGAATGAATCTCCTTCATAATAAATCCCCTTCATCAACATGCTGGAAGATCCTTTAAAACAATAAAGAAATTTTCCAACTTTGTTTCCTCCTCATAAATTTTACAATCCAATTCTAAAATTGAATTGAATGAATCCCCTTCATCAACATGCATGAAAGATCCTTTAAAAGGATAAAGAAATTTTCCAACTTTGGCCGAAACAAATTTAGAAACATCTCATAAGTTAACTCGACTACATAACAAAAAAATTTAGAAATCTTAAAGAAAATCAAACGACATTAATAGAACTTTCTAAAATATTAATACTTTCGAATAGAAATATACGTGAAAATAAAAAATATAAAAAGGAAGATAAAATCCGATTGGAAAAGTAAAACTATCCAATAAGAGGGCTGACAATTTTTCGGAAGAAAAATGTGATTGCCGCGAGCAAAGCTCCCACACAAAGCTTATCGGCTTAAAAATATTATAATAAATAAGTATATGACCAATCCATATGAAATGTACAGATTTAGTTTACAATACACAGATTTCATGTTAATATAGACCAAAGAAGGTATGTAACACTTTCTAACATCCAATTACTCTCTATGTCCAAATCTTTCTAAGAATTTGCCTCCTTTCTAGTACTGGGGCCATCTGGAGTTCTATTCTGACTTCAAGTTGAATAGCATTGTGCCTGAACATTATTGAAAGCACCACCCAATACTGCTCTTACACATTTGTTAGTAGCCAAAGTGAAATATTGAAATAGGATATACAACATTTCCATATGATTCATGATTTCAAATTTGCAACATGAGAAATCCTCTAATATAACTAGAATCTTCATGTCAAAATTTATTACTAAGTTCACATTATCTGCAATTTAAGGATTGGTGCAATTAAGGATTGGTTCTATCCTTATAATCACACCTTCCCTTGTCTTGTTGGGAGCACTGTCAACTAAAGATTTATAAGCAAAGAAGTTCATAAGATAGTGCTAATATAGTAAAAATCCTTTGCTATATTAAACTATGGGTTTAGACTAGCCTTTATTACTCTTATAAATCTTTAAAAAACACTCATCCTTCCTTGATGATTAACTCAATAATTTTCTTTATTCTAGATCCATATCTGAAAGAGTGCATATCTTGAGCTATTTTCTATGTTTACTTAATTAATGTTCATCCATATGCCTTGATATATTATGCCTACTATTTAATCACTCATTGAGTATACTCAATTTTGCAGAATTCCTTAAAGATTTCCTTACCAAATTGTAGCCAATTTGATCAAACTTGGTCTTAATGTGAAATAAGTTGAATGTGCAAACATGGATGCTATGTTTTAACCTTAAGGCCCATACTGTAATGATTAGGTTAGACTTAGCACCCAACCTATTTTTTATGAAGATAGATTTAAATACCGGATTTTCTTTTTGTACTATATGCCTAAGGAAGGGATAAGTTCTATGAAGGGGCTAATTAGCCACAGAGAACATTATATTCCTCTATATTGGAAGGACAAACAAAATTAAGAGACACAATATTTCTCCTTCCTAACTATGTAATAATAGCTTGAATTTCTATTATACATTGCATATAAATGTCCTAATAAAGCAACATTGTTTGTTTGCGCTTGTCTTGCTTTGTGAGTAGTTATCTTAATTATTTTATTAGTTTAGGCTTTTGGAACTATAGGCAACGTTTTTAAAGTAAAGTTGTAATTTTTTTAACAAAACAAATTTAAAAAATTAGTTTTCCCAAATTTAATTCGTTAAAAACTTTGAACGATATGAACTCTTTTTTCAAGAAAAAGTTATATGACAGATTATATGACTTTGTAATATCTTGTTTTATACATTTTAATATATAGTATTATAATATCTTGTAGTTTATATATATATATATATATATATATATATAATAATAATAATAAGAATTGTATTATTATTATTTTAATTTATCATTTTAATTTTGACTTTCTTATTTTATGTATTTCTTATTTCTATATTCTAAAACTATTTTAAGTATTGTATATTAAATCACATAATAGCACTTTGAAGGTCTGTATAATTTTATATTTTTTTATTGAAGATTTTTTTTTTTTAATAATTTACTTATATTTTTTATTTTTTATTTTTCAACTTATCATCTAAACAAATATTGCTTTCCCTTTCCCACTTATGCAATTATTTTTATAGAAAGTTGGGCTATTTTATTTCATTAAAAGATTCAACCATTTTATATTTTTAGGTCAATATAAATTGAGTACTAATTTGTTCTATTATATTAAAATATAATTTTAAAATAATTTTATTAGAATTGACAAAAAAATTATTATTATTATTATTTATACAAAAGAAATTTTCTTCTTATTTGACATCAAAATTAATGCAAAATTCTTATTCTAATATTTAAGATTTTAATTTTGATTTCTCAATTGAATTATTATTTCAAACATTCCTACCAACATTTTGGGAGGAACTTAGCTACTCTGTGACCTTATTTATAAAAACTAGAATAGAACTAAGCTTGTGTGATTTAGCTACTATCCAACCTAATTCGTGACCACTTCTATTAAAGATCCTATTTTATATAAAATACAGCATCACCCATGTCAATCCATTATCCAATATTCTTCCTTAAAGTTTCCTCTGTTAATAACCATTGTAATGAGAGAAGAATGCCTTGAGTTTATCACAAATTCAATACTTATCAACACAAATTCATTAAGAATTTTACAGATATCAATGCAACTTATAGTAGGTAAATAATTGTCCATATTTGAGATGTTTAAATTGAAACTACAACAAAACCACAAAATATATGTTGTGGGCTTATCTTAACATTTTCAAGGAGAAAAGTAGTGAAGAGATGTTTTCATTACATCTTTAAAAGCTAGCTATAAATGAAATATATATTGAGTGTAAACAAAATATTTACATTTTCAAAGTACTCCTTAGATCTGTGATTAGCATGTAGGGCTTTCTTCTTAACATAGTTCATTGACTAGGACTTACACTTCATACTAAATACTAACATACGATCCAAACTGCTATACCATTATATCGTAAATATATATACAATCTTAGTAAGGATCTTTCCTCTGTATCTAGAACCTTCCCTACTCTATGTTAGTATAGACTCAACCTCACCACTCTAGGTTAGAGTAATGATGCAGGAGCATCTCGGGTCCTTGGCAATCCTGTGTCACCAAAATATGTTTGAAGTTTTATGTGTTGCTTGGTTCCTTCTTTGACCAAGTTGGTTCAGTGTTGCTCGGTTTTCTTTGTTTACCGGTATTGGTCGGTTATCTCTCCAGCGCTCAGTGAATTTCCCTGGCACTCGGTGATGCTTGTCTGGCGCTTGGTTATCCTTGCTTACCAAGTTGTTTATTTTGGATTTCTAGTGAGGTTGACTCTTGCATTTAATTTTGTTCATGGATTTAATGATGGTATCTATCATTGGGAAGCATGTGGACCTAGATCTGGTCGTTCCTTCCGTTGATGGTGGATTTGAAGGCTGACTTGTATGGTAGTTTCTTGTATAAATGTAGTTCTTTGGTTGTAGTTTAGGGAGGGAGTTTAGTTAGAGGATAAAAACAAGAAGATTAGAGATTATTGGCAGATCCTCGCATGTTAGAGGACTTTTGTACTTGATTGTAATATATGGCCTAAACTGGGAAGGCCTTACAACTCGACATGTATGAATCAAATTGAAGTAAATATATGAAAGTTTCTGCATTCTCTCTCTCACTTATGTGTTTGTTACTTCTGTGTGTGATCTCTGCAAGGTGGATCTAGTTATGGTGTGCCTTTGGCCCCTCTCCCCATCCTCCTTTACGTCAAGTGGTATCAGAGTGAGGTGAGATCTGGATCTAGGTTTACGAATCTAGGTTTGAGGGTTCCTTCTTGTCAAAGCCTAAGTTGAATTGTTGTGGGGTAGTAGATTGTGATCTAACCTACAATTGTAGAGGGTTTGAACAAGATGGTTCGTGGGAGGCAAGATGCAGATCTAGGATTGGCAAACATGTTGAAACAACTTGCTGCTAGATTAGAAGTTGTTGAAACAACCCATAGGAGAGGAAGACATCTTGAAGATGTTAGTGATGATGAAATTGAGGAAGAACAAGTTAATGCAGAACCTGCACCTGTGATTGATCAAGGTGAGGAAAGATTGTTGAAAGCTTTGACAAATATGAAGTCTACACCACACTTTAATCCTCCTGAGTATAGTGGAAAATTGGATTCTGATGAATTAGTGGACTGGCTCACCGAGATGGAAAAGTATTTTGAATATGAAAATGTACCTAAGGAAAAGAAGGTAAAAATTGCAAGCACAAAGTTTAAAAGTCATGCATCCTTATGGTGGGAACATCTGTAGTTGGATAGAAAAAGGAAAGGCAAAGACAAGATTAAGGTATGGAATAAGATGGTGAATAAATTGAAAGGAAAGTTTTTACCTTGTGATTATCAGATTAACCTAGTTAGGTGAATGCAAAGTTTGAGGTAGAAAGATAGCTTGGTAAAAGAGTATACTGAGGAATTCTATAGACTAGATATCAGATCTAGACATGATGAAGATGATGTGGAAAGAATTGCTAGATACCTAAATGGATTGAGAGTTTACATCCAAGAAGAAATTAGTTTGGTCAAATTGGAGAACATTGAAGAGGCTTATCAATTTGCATTGAAGGTCGAGGAGAAATTGAGCAAGAGACATGAGCAAAGACAAAGAGGTAGAGGTGGTAGATTCTCTAGAGGAAGAGATAGATCTTATGGTGAAAATAGTAGATCTGAACCTAAAAAGACAAATCTGGATAAAGGCAAGACCGAGTGGCTAAAGGCAAGACCGAGTAAGAAGGTCAGTAGCAGTAGAAATGCTTTGGTGCAAGAAGAGTCACCGAATGAACTTGAAAAGGAAAATAACTTGATGGTAAGGAGAGCACTTTGTAGTGAAAGTCATAAGGAAGATCCTGTAAGGAAAAGTTTGTTCAAGACTAGATGTAGAATTTTTTATGAAGTTTGGAAGGTAATCATTGACAATGGTAGTTTAGAGAATCTGGCATCTGAGGAAATGGTCACAAAGTTGCAGTTGAAAAGGATAAAACATCCGAAGCCCTATCAGATTTCATGGATCAAAGATGAGCATACACTCTTGGTAAGTGAACAATGTTATGTGAATTTGAAAATTGGAAAGTACTATGATAAGGTGTTATGTGATATCATGCCTATGGATTGTTGTCATATTTTGTTGGGTAGACCTTGGCAATATGATAGACATGCTATATATGATGAGAGATTGCATAAATACACTATTTGGGCTGATGGAAGAAGACAAATCTTGTTACCTTTGATTGAAGAACCTATTAGTAATGTGTGTACATCTATGAAAGTTTGTTTGATGGAAGGAATAAAGTTTGTTAAAGATTTAAAGAAGAATGATGTATGTTTTGTTGTGATTCCTAACAAACTGAGTAAGAAAATAGAGGATAGTATCCCTGAAGAGATTGATAAGTTACTCATCGAGTACAGTGAGATCATTTCTAATAATGTACCTGATGGTTTTCCAATAAAGAGAAGCATTGATCATTGTATGGATCTAATCTATGGAGCTAGTTTACCAAATAAGGCACCACATTGGTTGACACCTATCGAGAATCGAGAATTGAACCGACAGATTCAAGAATTGTTGCATAAAGGTTTGATCCGAGAAAGTTTGAGTCCTTGTGCAGTACCTGCTGTATGGGCACCTAAGAAGAATGGAGAATGGTGAATGTGTACTGATTCCAGAGAAATCAATAAGATAACAGTGAAATATAAGTTTCCTATACCGAGAATGGATGACATAATGGACAATTTGACTAGAGCAAAGTATTTTACCAAAATTGATTTGAAAAGTGGGTATCATCATATCAAAATCAAAGAAGGTGATGAGTGGAAGACTAATTTCAAGACAAAAGAAGGTTTGTATGAGTGGTTGGTTATGCCTTTTGGTTTAACTAATGTACTGAGTATATTTATGAGATTGATGAATGAAGTTTTGAAGAAATTCTTAGGTAAATTTTTTATTGTATACCTTGATGATATTTTGATATTCAGTAAGACTAGAGAAGAATATTTGTTGCATGTTAAACAAGTATTGCAGAGGTTGAAAGAAGAAAAGTTGCTAATAAATCTGAAAAAAGTGTTCATTCATGAAAGAGGAGATTGTGTATTTGGGATTTGTGATTACAGTTGATGGTTTGAAAATGGATCCTAAAAAGGCTGAAGCTATTTTGAATTGGCCTACACCTAAGAATGCTAGTGAGGTAAGATCATTTCTGTGCGTGTGAATTTTGTACCTGATCTGTAGACACAACACTCAGTAAAACATTAGAGGTTAGTGATAATCAAAATCGTGCAAAATTGAAATCTAATCTAACCAAGCGATTTACTGCCTTCTAATAGGTGCGAGATTGATGTTCTCAGATTGTAATCGAGATCAGTGACCTAGAGGACACCTAAATGAAGGATTTGAATGCAATTGATCTAGATATGAATTGAATGCAATTAATCTATTTTTTTTTATATATTTTCTATGCAATATGAATGTTTAATTTGATATGAAATCTATGCTAGATGAAATTGATATGCTATGAATGCTATTGAAAATTGATATGCAATGCTAATCTAACAATGATATGCAATATGAATGCAAAAATAAGATTGATCTCACAAAGATGTCGATTCGCAAGAGCTTTGATTCTTCAATTCCAATTCTCCAGCGTGATTGTGCAAAAATATGAGATGCTTGGATGCAAATTTGAGAGATGATTGAGAGATGAATTATGAAGAGCTAAGCCTTGTTTTTATAGAAATCCAAGGCTTTGGAGGTGCATGAGAAAAAGCCATAAATCACTCAAGTAACTCAGGTTGATTTTTGAGTTATTTTTAAATAAAAGATAATTAACTCACAAAAATATGCAAAAGCTAAGTTTTAACTCAAAATAGAGTTTAGCTTTAATTGATAATTGATAGTTGTCTGCTTTTATGATTGTGCATATTTTATTTATGAATTAATTTAATAATAAAGTGATTTATTTCCAACTTAACTTCTTTTAAAAATAAAATAATTGATTTATGGGTTAATCAATTATTTAATCAAACTTTTATTAAAAACTATATTATTAAATAATGACAACTTGCTTTAATTAATTAAATAAGAATTTAATCAATTATTCATATGATATTAGATTTATTGTCAAAATTAAATAATTAATAATAGATAGAATTAAATTTAATTACACAATTAAGTGGCAAATATTAAATCTAATTAATTAAATATGAAAATATTCAATTAATCAAACTTTAGGATAAATGTGATTTATTGCCAAATAATTATAAAATTAAAGATAATTATGATGATTAGGAATATTCCCTGATGCAGAATTTAAGATAATCAATTAGGATTCGATGATGTGCAGATGGCCTTAGATTAGGACTTTGATGTCGATTTTGTATGATTTGATGATGTAGGAGATTAATGAACTTATAGCCCATTTTTGGGGTATTACATTTTGCCCCTCTTTGAATTACTGTGCGAAGCGCAGTGGTTCAAAGATAGTCTGTGTTTGATAGAGATATGAAACTGATGTTTGAAATTGATAATTGATATGAGACAGAAGCTTATTGATATTGATTTGATATGAAGATAATAGGTCCTGAATGACCAAAGATAATGTTCACTATAACAGCAAATGAACCGAGGATTGCGAAAGAGTGTCAAAACGCCTGATTCCAAACCTTAGGATTGCAAAGAAGTGAGTGACCAGTTCTAGACTTGATTGTCTTAGCAGAACTAGCAGGTATCACATCCAAACCCTTCAGTTGTCGAAGAACCAAGGAAAGAACACTATGATCTGATGGTTGCAAAAACTGATACAGTTTACAAGATTAGGAGAATACCAGATTGATATGGATCTTGATGAATCTGATATGCCCCAAGTGATGATAGATTTGCCCCGAGCGATGAGGACTTTTGATGAATCAGTGACTAGACGTGATTGTTGTCTTGATCATTGATGAAATATATTGATAGATTTGATCGATAGAATTTGATTTACAGACTTTGAATGATGTGCAATACCTGCCCCCTTCGGGATTAAAATTGAAATCTGACAAGAAAAATCAGCGTTGATAGTTTAGAAGCATGTTAATTGATTTGAGAAGTGGTTAAACATGTTTGAGAACGCATTCTGCATCGTTTAGAGGTCCAAAAGACCAAGTTTGATTAGGTGAAACTATGAGTTGACCATGGTTGACCAAGTTGAATTTTTGATAGTTTGATGTTAGATAATCAGTTAAGTTGAATACTGGATTCCTGTGATGATAGAAGGTTGATTATGCAAGTAATTAATAATATGAATGATCTCAGATTTCAATTTTGATCCCGAAAAGGATTCTACTTGCTATTTCATTGGAGGAACCTTCATGTGAGATTTAGCTCTTGTTAGATTTGAAGAGACAAGTGGAGAATTGTTTAAGCATTGAAGTTCGTTTAGTCATTGTGAGATCATGCAAAGATGAAAAATGCAAAGAAGCATGCAATATGAAATGCAACCTAAGACCTAGGACCTAGTCACTGATCATATGTCGATTTGTTATCATCATTAAACTTTTTGGTAACCGGATAAATCAATACAATGCCCCCTAGCTATGAAACTATAGACATATGAATATCAATTTGTATGCGCAAGAATCAATACAACACCCACTGGTCAACAACCATGGATATATGAATATTGATTTTATTTTCAGAATGTCGGAGTAGATATAAGCACCAAGGCACAAATGCCAAGATGACCTGAATATCATGTCCATTTTGATATAGCAATTTGTATAAGCATCAAAACATAAACGTCATGATGACTTGAATATGCCTTGCATTGCAAACACATCAAAGAGTCAAGAGATCATTCTAAATCCAATGTGAATTACCTGTAGTGACCCTTTATCGTTCACATCCTTAGGCAAGATCGCGTTCCACAGTAAGAGAAAGAGCTTACTCAAAAAGACAATAGTTAGATCAAACTTCCTTGAATTGTCTAGGTATCAATGGTCAAGGTACGCATGGCCATCCAATTCGAGATAGAGGCTCTTATAGTCAGACACCATTTCAATCTAGAATTTCCAAAGTTATTAGATTTCACATACAAGAAGAAAACCAAGAAAAGATTATCCCCCAATCATCACTCTCTAAATCCTGTAAAGGACATCATCGAAGAGCTCGAAGGGACACAATATGCAAAAATCTCAATGCGAATCAATAAGCATACAAGGAGATAAAAGCATGAAAAGCACAGATTGTTTTCAGTTGAGTTTTGATGTTTGATTGCGTTGTTGTAGATGCAAAATCCTTTCTGGAGACAAGACTGATTGACTGACTCACATGAAGCTTCAAAGGACTTTGACTAGATATGATCCGTCTAAGATACATGAGAGACCATAGGATATGACATTGATTGCCCCCAAGTGTTAAACATTGATAGGATACAGACGCTTGAGCCGATTGGTGTACATACCAACTTATTGAAAATTGGAAATGTTGAAACAAACCGGGAGATATGTACAAACTAAAGCAAGACTAAAAGCTGGGAAAGACCAAGATTGTGTTGATAGATGGAGCATTTTGAACAAGTGGCACCCATTTGTCAGGTTTTCACCATCTTGGCAGAGATTCTATTTTTGCTACCAAGGCGCCTGTTTCCAAGTTTTCACCAAGGCACTTTTTCTTCTTTTTCATTTTTTTCAATTTTTTTGAATTTTTTGAATTTTTTCAATTTTTTTGTGAATTTTGATTTTTTTGATTTTTTTGCGAATCATCAAGGCGCCTATTGCTAGGTTTTCACCAAGATGTTCATTTTTTTAAGGACTTTTTCTGATTTTTAAGATTTTTTCAGGACATTTTACCAAGCACTGAATGCCTTAGGCATAGAATTTCTTCAGATGGAGAACGTTGATTGGTTCTCAGAGCTGTTCTCCTTCAGTCGTTAAGAGTTGATAGGCACCAGAGCCAAAAGTAGCAGTGATAACAAAGGGACCCATCCAATTGGGTTCGAACTTCCCCTTGCGTTCTCGATGGGATTGATTTTTAGGATTTTCTCTCAAGACTAGATCACCAACCTGAAATTCTCTATGTCTGACTTTCTTGTTGTAGCCTCTAGACATTCTCTTCTGATATACTCTAAGATGATCATACACTGCTTGCCTGCGCTCATCTAGTAATTCAAGTTCTTGTAAACTAGACACTCTGTAGTCTTCATCAGTGACAAGTCCATGCATTCTGATTCTAAGTGATGGGATTTCAACCTCAATAGGCAGTACCGCTTCAGACCCATAAACTAAAGTGAATGGTGTAGCCCCAGTAGGCATTCTGATACTAGTTCTATTACTTGTTCTGATAGTGATTATGATATTGGTTCTGATACTAGTTCTGATACTTGTTCTGATACTTGTTCTGACACTGGTTTTGATACTGATTCTGATAATTATTCTGATACTAATTCTGATACTGATTATGATAATTGTTCTGATACTAGTTCGGATACTTGGTATACTTGATAGCATCTTTTTCCATTGCAAACTCCCAAGCAAGATTATATCGTGTAGTCCCAATGTCTAGCAAGGTGGAGAACAAGAGGGATTGGCAAGCTAGTGGAAGAGATGGAAGACAAGAGAATGAAGGAGAATAAAGGGAAGAAATCCTCAAGGGAAAACTCTTCAAGGGTACCCAAGCTAGGGAAAAATTTTCATGTAAAGTGCATTTGGACAAGCAATGAAAGGCTAGCATAGGATAAGTCACAAAAGTGTAATGCCAAAGAAGGATAGGATGTAGTCCAAAGGAGGAGGCATGTCAAGAGGCTTCATAGCACTATGTTTTACTCTTTCTTTCTTTTTATATTAGATCAAGACCAAAGGGGAAAAGGATAGCGATAGGTGAAAATGAATGGAGGAAGATAGATATGAAGGCTAAGCATGAAAGGAATGAAAGCAATATCATCATAAGATAGCTCACAAGATAGCCAAATGTTCATGTATAGATCAACATTGTCAAGATCAAAGAGAGAAGATGGAATGGATGAAATATGTAGAAGAAATATGCATGATGCCTGATTGCCAGGTTTTCATCATGGTACTTATCCAAGGTGCCACAAGGGAGTGGTTTTCACCATAGGATGAATTTATTTCTCTTTACTTTTGCTACCAAGGCACCTGTTTCCAGGTTTTCACCAAGGCACATTTTCAATTTATTTTATTTTTCATTTCTTTTTTGGAAGAAGGCAACCTTTTTAAATAATGCTCCTTGAAAGGATAAACCATGATATGCCAAGGATTCAAAATGATATGCTCAAAGATGCTGATAGGGAAAGGAACATGGAAGAGAAAAATGGAGGATAGGGTTTTATGTAAAGCGAGTGAGGTTGGAAGATAGGAGGAATAGGCAAATGAGGAAAAAGGATAGAAGGTAGAAGGTTAATGAATGGAAGGATTGTGAAAGGGTAGATGGAAAGGAAGGCAAGATCAACATAAACACACACCTTGAAGGGTGGTGAGAGGGTGGAGGAAATGTGAATGAAGGAATACGTGAAGGAATATGGCGAATGGATAGCAGAGGTTGAGGTTTGGGCGCATGAAATGGAAGAATATTTTTGGAAGGAGATGTAGTGGAAGCCTTTGGAAGCTTGAATGTTAATTTCACTTTTTGTTCAACACCAGTCTCTTTCAAGAGAGACTTTGGAATCCATATAGTCGTAGGCTTTTTATTTCCTTTTGATGATTTAGAGATAATATCTTCAATGATAGATTTTGGAACCCATACTTGTCTTGTAATTTTTTTTTTAGATATCTCTTTTGACTTTATGCCTCCATGTCGTTTAGAGGAGACATGGTGATCTTCTCTTTTTGATGAATTCTTGTATTGCTTCTTTTTCTTGTATTGAACATTCAAGTTACTTCCAAAAGACTTGGGATTTGTGGAAGAGGGAGGATATGACTGGTTTAAATGGGTGGGTGGATGAAATGGATTTAAGGGTATGAATCTATGTTGATCTTGAGGAAAGATAGGAGATAGAGGTATGTAAGGATCCAAGATGGATGGTGAATTAGGAAAGTTAGAAGGGGAAAGTGAAGGGACATAAGGACCCAAGATGGAAGGTAGATGTGAAGCCCTTAGTAGTGGTGGAAGAGGTCCAAGGATGGAAGTGGAAGATGCAAAAGGATAATCAACAAGTTCATCAGCATCTATATGACAACCAAGGATATCAACATCTTTAGAGTGAACATTAGAATTTTCAATAGAATCATGGACATCTTGAATATGAGCACCTTCTTTGATAGGATTGTTCAAAGCTTGCAAAGACTTAGGAAGAGTAGAAAGTGGAAGTGAACATGGAGTGGTAGAACAAGAAGATGAAAGACTTTGATCTTGACAAGGATCTTCGGATAGCATAAGCGCATAATTTTTCTCTTGATTTTCAATAGGCTTAACATTGGAAGGAACAACACCATTTTTACCAACCTTAATGGAAGTATCATCTTTGGAAAGCGCAAGTGTAGTAAGGTCATTTTGATTGTAAATAAGCTCAATAGTGTAAGTAGTAGCTTGATCTTGCTTAGGAGAAGACTTGAGACATGGTGGACTGCATAAAAAAGGTTGTACAGGATCAAAAGAACCATGAAGCAGATAAGAGACATCAGGAAAAGGAGTGGATGACATGGAGGGTTCTTGATCTTGATCTTTCTTTATGTTCTTTTCTTTATCATTTTTAGAGTCCTCTTGACATGGAGCCACTTCTAAGGACAAGGAAGCATGTTGGGATTGTATGGAAGACTGTTGCAGAGATGGTGAAGGACTAGCTGAAGTAGGCATTATAGCATATGAAGGCTTAGACTCTTTAGGTTTATCATTATTGAAAGTATTTGTAGCCAAGTGAAGGTTAGCTTGAGTTTCTTTAAGAGGTAGCCCTAGAGGATAACTATAGGGAACCACATGAAAAGTATTAGGGCTTGTGTCGGATGAAAATTCTGTGAAAGATTTGAAAGACTTAGAAGCTTTAGGAAATGTACGGGTATTGGAGGAAGTAGGGGATGGAAGGGAACCATCACTAGACAAAGGTTCAACATTAACATGACCTTGCTTGAGAAGATAATCTTTATTTTTAGCCTGAGAGTTCTGAGAGGAGAGATCCTTATAGTATTGACATTTCAAGCTAGCACAATGCATTTTATAGTCCTCAGCAGTAGTAGATGGATCATCATCAAGGTATTGTCCACAAAATCCATCAAAGTCTCTTTCAAAATTAGAATCATATGGATCACCATCATGATCTATCCAATGTGACGGCCCATTTGTAGTAAGCAGGAACGAACGACGAGGAGGATTCTTAGGAACGGAGGTGTCATAGGTATCATTACATCATCTATCATCATAGTCATCATAGTCTCCAAAGCTAGATGTGTCACTCTCTATGGAAGAGGTATCATAAGGATTGTCACGTTGCTCATATTTTGTCCGGAGGCATGGTGACATGTACAAGTCTTTATCAAATGGAAAAGAGTATAGAGATTCCATGGAGAACTCTTTAGGTTCCCTTTCTTTCTCAAGTTTGTCGAGCTGGACTTGCATAGCTTGCAGTTGCTTCATCATAGCGGTGATTAGAGCTTCTTCCTCTCATGTACTGATTCTTTGAGACATGTGTACTGATTCTCAATAGCTATTGCTCTATTCTTGACACAGTGATATTTTTGACAGATTCTGGAACTAGGCTGGAAACATTGGATATCTTGCAATTTGACAAATTCTGACAACTCTCTCAAATTTTTCCAAATGACACTCTGCAGACTCATACGACACTAGGTAGTCTATGAAATGATAGTTGCTAAACTCATACGACAATTGGGTAGCAATGAAATGACAGTTGACAAAACTCATACGACAGTTGCTAACAGGGTTTTGACTTTCTTGAATTTTTTGGTTTGAAAACTCATACGACACTAGGTTCTCAATCATACGATAGATGGGCAATACTGAAACGACACTTGATAAAACTTGTACGACAGTTGCTAATAGGGTTTTGACTTTCTTGAATTTGCTGGTTTGAAAACTCGTACGACACTGGGTTCTCAATCGTACGATAGATGGGCAATACTGAAACGACACTTGACAAAACTCATACGACTTTTGACTTCTTGAAATGACTTTTGACTCCAGAAAGATTTTACGTCAATTTTTGCAAAATTTAAGGTCTTAAGTTTTGGATTGTTTGCAAATTGTACTGTCCAGATTTTGAAGGTTATACTAGATTTGATCATTTTTAATAGCCAAGTAGATAAACAATCATGTAGAACAGAAAGCAAGTGATTCCAAGCATGTCTGAAAATAATGAACAAGGGCAAAAGCAACCTTGCGCATAAACAATCAAGTGACCAAATTGTGCTAATCTCTGAGAGTACTAATTGTGTATGTTCTGAAAAGTTTTGCAATAACACACATATACCTGAGAATGAAAAATTGGCCTCTCTAGGGTTTTTAGTAATGGTTTGACTCTGCAACTTTTATGATTCAAAGGGGTGAACTCCAATCCCGGTGCACCAGGGTTTTGACACAGTCCGAGAACTTAATCTTCAAGAGCTGCTAGGGAGATCTGACAACCCAACAATGAACCATACCTGTGGAGATTTCTTCCACAAGGACATTTATATAGCGGCTGTCACTACCATGGCGAAAATGGCTATTATCGCTTGAGGTTTCGTCAACGCAGTTTGCCTTGTGAAGGGATCATCTGCTACGGTTAACCCTCTCTAAAGGTGACTCACAGATTTATACCACAAGGGGAGTTGGCTCCAGATCCAAAGTTTTTGACACCTTTTCACTTTTAACCCAAACAAAGCAAGCAGATTAATCCGACATGCTAAGACAAAGTTTTGTTCCACCAAGGTCTGTGATATCAACTCCACATGATCTATCAAACTCTCCGGGGAGAGAATGTATCAATCAATAAGAGAAGACGCACTAACCAATTTTGATTCACCAAAGCTTGGGATATCAACCCCACGTGATCTATCAACCTCTCCGGAGAGAGAATGTGTCGATCAATAAGAGAAGACGCACTAACCAAGTTGAATGTGAAATGCACTAAGTATCCTCCCTACCTACAAGGATTCTGTCGTCAAGAAAGATTTCGCTAGGAATCCAATCTCTCAAGAATCAGGAATAGTGTTCATAGGGCCTAATTACTATGTGAGCACAGATATATTTCTGAAAGCAAATCTACCAAAAGCATCCAAAAAGTAGAAAGAGGAACACTTAACGCTTAAAGAAAATATGAGATGAGTCCACAAGGTGGAACACTTAACACCTCACACAAGCTGAAAATGAGTCCACAACTTAGAAAACAAGTGAGTTCCTAAATGCACAAAAGGGTTGCCAAGTGGAACACTTAACGCTTCTGTCCTGTTGACCCCTCCCCTTTATGGTGTTGAGATTGCAACCACGGGGTGGAAATGAGGGGTCGGTGGATTAGCGAGTCCAATAACCCAAGATAGCAATCAAGATCAATCACACGTATTCTAAGACTACTTAATGAATCCTTAAGGGATCACAACCTAGTATCAAATTATGCAAGTGTGTAGAAATAGATCAAAAGCATGAAAAGATGCACACAAGCTTGACACATAAGAGATTTATTTTAAGTTCCAAATTGAAATGTTATTAGATGAAGGAGAATACCTGGGATCCTTGCAACGTGCTTAGTAGATTTTACCTAATTTTTAGCAATTTTTGTTGAGCTTTACTATGCAAGCAAGCTACGAACTCTCCAACAAGCCAACAAGCAAACAAGATATGCAAGGTATATTCAACTTATGAAAACCCTAGGGTTAGATCTAAAAATCAATTTTTAGGAGAAATAATAACCAGAAATTAATCCAAATGACAACTCATATCATGCATTGAATCATATGAAAAATAAATGCATACCCATCACAAAATTTTAATTTTTTTGCGCTGCATTTGACCTAGTCAACAAGATCTAATTTTTTTGATATGATTTTGGCCAAAAAAATAGAAATTCAGAATAGAGACCCCTGCTAAAAAATAGAGAGCTTTCCAAAAATGCAAAATTTTTAGAAAAATCTCTTCATTTGTGCCCTAGAGACTCGTTTTATCAAAACAGACCAGTTTTTGCAAATTGACTATTTGAGCTATTAAATTGCATCCAAATTTAAAACAAAAATAATAGACCTTTCTGAAAATGTAAAAATTTCCAAAAAATATTTTGATTTGCGCCTAAAATTAATTTTTTATGAAAAATAAAAAAAAAATTATTAAAAATTCAAAAAAATTTAGAAAATTCTAAATTTGTTTTGAAGCTTCCCTGATATGTCTCCAACTTGCCAAAAAAATTTCAGACCAAAACTCCAAGCTGTTTGGGAGATAAAATTAAATCTTTGAAACTTTGGGGTTTTAGCTCCCAAAAAAAAAATCAAAACCAGCATGCAAAGGTGGGTTGCCCCACGGTGGGCGCCAGAAATGTGTGTGTGAATTTTGTACCTGATCTGTAGACACAACACTCAGTAAAACATTAGAGGTTAGTGATAATCAAAATTATGCAAAATTGAAATCTAATCTAACCAAGCGATTTACTGCCTTCTAATAGGTGCGAGATTGATGTTCTCATATTGTAATCGAGATCAATGACCTAGACAACACCTAAATGAAGGATTTGAATGCAATTGATCTAGATATGAATTGAATGCAATTAATCTATTTTTTTTTTGATATTTTCTATGCAATATGAATGATTAATCTGATATGAAATCTATGCTAGATGAAATTGATATGCTATGAATGCTATTGAAAATTGATATGCAATGCTAATCTAACAATGATATGCAATATGAATGCAAAAATAAGATTGATCTCACAAAGATGTCGATTTGCAAGAGCTTTGATTCTTCAATTCCAATTCTCCAGCGTGATTGTGCAAAAATATGAGATGCTTGGATGCAAATTTGAGAGATGATTGAGAGATGAATTATGAAGAGCTAAGCCTTGTTTTTATAGAAATCCAAGGCTTTGGAGGTGCATGAGAAAAAGCCATAAATCACTCAAATAACTTAGGTTGATTTTTGAGTTATTTTTAAATAAAGGATAATTAACTCACAAAAACATGCAAAAGCTAAGTTTTAACTCAAAATAGAGTTTAGCTTTAATTGATAATTGATAGTTGTCTGCTTTTATGATTGTGCATGTTTTATTTATGAATTAATTTAATAAGAAAGTGATTTATTTCCAACTTAACTGCTTTTAAAAATAAAACAATTGATTTATGGGTTAATCAATTATTTAATCAAACTTTTATTAAAAACTATATTATTAAATAATGACAACTTGCTTTAATTAATTAAATAAGAATTTAATCAATTATTCATATGATATTAGATTTATTGTCAAAATTAAATAATTAATAATAGATAGAATTAAATTTAATTACACAATTAAGTGGCAAATATTAAATCTAATTAATTAAATATGAAAATATTCAATTAATCAAACTTTAGGATAAATGTGATTTATTGCCAAATAATTATAAAATTAAAGATAATTATGATGATTAGGAATATTCCCCGATGCAGAATTTAAGATAATCAATTAGGATTCGATGATGTGCAGATGGCCTTAGATTAGGACTTTGATGTCGATTTTGTATGATTTGATGATGTAGGAGATTAATGAACTTATAGCCCATTTTTGGGGTATTACAATTTCATGGATTGGAAATTTTTTACTGAAAGTTCATTAGGAATTTCAATTCAATTTGTAATACTATGACTGAGACTATGAGAGGAGACAAAAGAGAATTCAAGTGGACACATGGAGCTGACAAAAGTTTTGAGACTCTGAAGAAGAAGGTTGTTGAATTGCCTGTGTTAGCATTGCCTGATTTCAATAAGGTATTTGAAGTGGAATGTGATGCAAGTGGAAGTGCAATAGGAGTTGTGTTGAGTCAAGAAGGTAAACCTGTTGCTTTTTTTAGTGAAAATTTGAATGATGCAAAAATGAAATATTCTATGTATGACCAAGAATTCTATGCTAGTGTTCAAGCATTGAAGAAATGGAGACATTATTTGATACTGAGTGAATTTGTGTTGTATACCAATCATAAGGCTTTACAGTATTTGGGTAGTCAGAATAAGTTGAATCAGAGACATATGAAATGGGTTGAGTATTTGCAGATTTATACATTTGTGATAAAACATAAGAGTGGAGTCACTAACTAAGTTGCTGATGCATTGAGTAGAAGATCTTTGATGACCGAGATGAAAATTGAAGTTCTTGGCTTTGATGACATGATAGATTCTTATGAATTTGATCCTAATTTTTATGAGCCATGGAGAAAGTGCAGAGCACCTATTCAAGATCAACCGAGTACTAAATGGGAAGAATATTTCATTCAATGAGGTATGTTGTTTAAAGGTATTCAATTGTGTATATCGAGAGGATCAATGAGAACTAATTTAATAAAGGAGAAACATAGTAGTGGTTTGGCTGGACATTTTGGTGTTGATAAAACATTGAATTTGCTTAAGGAGAAATACTTTTGGCTGTAGTTGTATAAAGATGTTTAAAAATTTGTGAAAAGTTGTGGAGTTTGTCAAGTTGCAAAAGGAGTAAGTCGGAATATTGGATTGTATACACTGATTTATGTTCCTGAGAAACCTTGGATTGATATCAGTATGGATTTTGTTCTTGGCTTACCGAAGACAATAAAAGATAATGATTCTATATTTGTTGTTGTGGATAGATTTTCCAAAATGGCACATTTTATACCTTGTAAGAAGACATCAAATGCAGTACATATAACATATATTTTCTTTAAGGAAATTGTCAGATTGTATGGATTACAGAGGAGTATCATCTCTGATCAAGACAGTAAATTTGTTGGATACTTTATGAAAAATCTTTGGATAAAGTTTGGCACCAAGTTGAAATATAGTTCTACATTTCACCCACAAACCGATGGATAGACATAAGTTGTGAATAGAAGCTTGGGTAATATTTTGAGATATTTAGTTGGAGACACATTGAGTAATTGGGATTCTGTGTTGGCACAAGCAGAGTTTGCATACAATAATTCCGTAAATAGGAGTATTGGAAAAACACCTTTTGAGATTGTAAATGGCATACAACCGAGAGGGATAACAGATTTGAGGGATATTGCTGATGAAAAGAGAAGTGCTAAAGTAGTGAATTTTTCTGAGTACATGAAGACATTGCATGAAGATGTGAAACATAAGCTGGAGAAAATTAATCAGAAATACAAAGACAAAGCTGATAGATCAAGAAGACATAAGACTTTTGCAGTTGGTGATGAAGTAATGGTTCATTTGAAGAAAGACAGATTTCCTGTTGGAACATATGGGAAACTAAAAATGAAGAAGTTTGACCCTTGTAAAATTTTTAAGAAATTTGACAGTGGAAATGCATATGAGATTGAGTTACCTGATGATATGTATATATCACCTATATTCAACATTGCTGATTTGTATGAGTACCATGAACCTAATGAAGAAATGATAGTACCAAATGATTATCCTAAGAAATAGATGGAAGAAGTTGAACACATTTTAGAACAAAGAATTGGTAGAAGTACAAGAGGAAAATAGTATATGGAATATCTAGTAAAGTGGAAGAATAGACTGATTGAAGACAGTTCTTAGATTTCACAATCTGAGTTGGATTCAGCTCGAGTTGTACCTACTTCATGATTCAGAGAATCATTTCAAATAACCCTAGGTGTCTGATGTAGGAGTATATCAAGTCCTTGGCAATCCTGTGTCACCAAAATATGTTTGAAGTTTTTTGTGTTGCTCGGTTCCTTCTTTGACTGAGGTTGTTCGGTGTTGCTCAGTTTACTTTGTTTACCGGTGTTGGTCGGTTATCTCTCTGGCACTCAGTGAATTTCCCTGGTGCTCGGTGATGCTTGTCTAGCACTCAGTTATCCTTGCTTACCGAGTTGTTTATTTTGGATTTTTGTTGAGGTCGACTCTGTCATTTAATTTTGGTCATGGATTTAATGATGGTATCTATCATTGGGAAGCGTGTGGACCTAGATCTAGTCATTCCTTCCATTGATGGTGGATCTGAAGGCTGACTTGTTCGGTAGTTTCTTGTATAAATGTAGTTCTTTGGTTGTAGTTTAGGGAGGGAGTTCAGTTAGAGGATAGAAGTGAGAAGATTAGAGATTATTGGTAGATCCTTGCATGTTGGAGGACTTTTGTACTTGATTGTAATATCTAGCCTAAACTGGGAAGGCCTTACAGCCCAACATGTATGAATCAAATTGAAGTAAATAAATGAAATTTTTTGCATTCTCTCTCTCACTTGTGTGTTTGTTGCTTTCACGTGTGATCTCTGCAAGGTGGATCTGGTTAGGGTGTGCCTTTGGCCCCTCTCCCCATCCTCCTTTACATCAAGTAACAACAATAGTATTTTATAATAATTGCAAGTACATTTTCCCTCACCTTGATGTTGTAATAATTGTAAAGATACTTTAATAATTACCTCTATTAGTAAAGTGATTGCCAAAGATGATAGTATCACCGTCTCCATGTGAAAATTAATGCCCTGATTGAATATAAGATTAGAATAAGCTTAAAATGTTCTAGCTCTTGGCTTAGGAGAGTTGATAATATAGGAGGTATCTGTTTAAACTAAAAATCACATCCTAATTATTTTTACACATTAGGAACCTACTAAGACATCCTTAATTAAGAAGTCTAATGTTCAAGCAGGTTAATTTCACAAAATTGATAATGCATATTGATTTGTGGATATTTGAGTAATACTCACTTATGATTATAAGTATACTAATATTTTTAGCTTGCAAAGATATATTGGCAATCAATATTTTGATCTGCCCATTGATGCTTACTAATGTCCTTACTTTCTAGGTTATATCTTAGAGTTCAGAAAACTAAAATGCTTTGATTATCTTATTAGAACAAACCATTTCAAGTTTACCTCAAATGATATAAGGACGTCCGACCATACCACTTGCTTGAATATTATATGTTAGTATTTCATAACAAAAAAATTTAGTCTTCAACTTTTCGGGGTCATTTTACCAAAATTCACTAGCCTAGCAGAAAATATTATCATCTTACACTATTATTTCTATCATAAAGCATCTCAGTCCAAGGTTGTCCCAAGGAGAGCTTAATAGGATACAATCCTATTTTCAATAACAAATATATTTTCATGGTAAAGGTGTATACCATATTCTACCAGTACACTCTTCCTTTGAGAATAGTTATCCAAGCATACCTTCTACTACCACCTTCCTAGAAAAGGATTCTAATTACTACCTAATGTCTCAATCCAGTATCCATCTGCCCTAATATTTGCCAATTCATCTGCCTTTTTTTTTTCTCTCTCTCTCTCTCTATATATATATATATATGATTAATGGTATATTATTCAAAATGCCTTAGCAATTCTACAACTTTTCCCAATTTGGAATTCAATTTCCAATTCAGAGTTTCGTTGGATCTAAGAGCATTCACTATAATTTTTGAATTGTCTTCTATGGCTATTTTCTCTAGTTGTATATCTTTACAAAGGAGTAATCCTTCTACTAATGCTGACATTTTAGTAATGTTTTTGGTGTCGATGCCTATTGGTTTGGCTAATTTAGCACAAACTTCCCCATTCCAATTATGGATGATACACCCTATGCCCACCACCCCTGGATTACCCCTAGAAGCCATATCAAAGTTTAATTTGTACCATCTAAAGTCAGGTTTAATCCATTGACATTGTTCCCTTTTTGTCTTTTTCCTTCGCATTATGATCCATATTTTGGGGTATAATTAGTCCAAATCAATTCTTTCTCAATTTTTTATCCCAAAGTGTAAACCTTGTATCCTCTAAATTTCCATTTTTCAACCTGCTATTCGCAATTTATGTTATGGATGCTTCAATCTTGTTAATCAAACCTACCCATTCCATTCTCTTTTCTTGAAAGATTCATTTATTTCTTTCTTTCCAAGTTTCCCAGATCATAATAGATGGGGTAATTTTCTCTAGAACTTTGTAGAGGTTTATATGGCATATATTTCTAGCCATCCTATTAGTATGTCTATAATGCCCCGCCAAGGAAACTAGGAGAATTTAACCTAATACATGTTACTATGTTTACATAATAATTTTTTTCTTAAGATTTTACAAACAATAACGATAACAATGTGGAAGCAATACAATCATAAGATATAAACAAGTACATAAGTACAACTCAATTACAATTAACAATTCTCAAGGGTCCCATGAAGTATTACTAATTTAATATTTTAGATTGAGAATAATTACAAATATCTCAAGTACAAATGAATAAAAAATACATCCAATACCATAAGGTATAAATACAATGAAACAACATCCTCTACACAATTCATAGGGTATTCCATGATAACAAAATACAAAGTAATATAATATCTGAAAGGAATCAACTTTGAAGCACTGACACAATATATAATTATAAACACAAAGAATGATACAAACAAGCCTCCAATGAAGAACAAAAAGAAGGTAACAACAACAAGTATCCTCCAACACCTCTACAGGAACATCAAAATCTCAAATGGTAAAAGAAAACACTACCACACGACCTCGTGGAACCAAAGGTTTACTCCCACCATGCTGAGGAGATAACAAAAAACCTCACTTAGATAACAAACTAAAAAAAACAACTAAGAAAAGGGTCCTAAAGGATTTATATCTCAAAAGGTACCACCAACTAATGATAGATAAAATATAATAGACATACAAATACCAAAATATCAAACAAATACCAATCACCAAATACTCAAAATAGACCACTGGGTAATAATGAAATAACAAAGATACACCACCAGAGGCAAATACAGAAAAATATGGAGTAGAATTAGGCTACATACTATGATAGTGTCATCACATGACCATCTACTTGATTTACCCTAGATTGGCCACATTGGACCCTCAAGCATTGAGTTACCCTGGACTGGCCACTCTAGGCCCCAGACCCTCAATACGACCCACGTGGAACTCGAATACCCTCTCAAGAACATGATGAATTCTAATCATACCTACTCTCTAGGTATCATCTCATTCCCATCCTTAGCCTAGAGAAGCGTTCAAGGCATAGGCGAAACATAATCTCTAAATTATCTTTTTAATGAACTCTATAAATTTTAATTACTATGTTATCACTTATTAACAAAACTTATGATAGGTTACCTTGGTGCTGACTACTTTGGGTCTCAGACCCCTATTGTAAGCCACTCCCCTAAGATGCACCTATTTAACCTCCCCTAGGCTCACAATCATAATTAATCGCTTAGGTTTTATAAAATTATAATAATCAAATCTCGGTCCACAAAAAGATGACAGGGACACACACTGGTCCTTAAACCAAAACATCATAAAACACACTCTCAAGGAGTTTCACATTACCATAAGATTCCACAAAACAAGCTTGAATCCAAAAAGATCGAATCAATACAACATAATAATGCATGATATAGGAATGCATATGCAACCATAGAAAACAAACCCAAAATAGCCCTAAGATAAAATGCAACAAAATCCAAACACGAAGACAAATACTCCCTAAGCCTATGGTTTAACAATCTCCCCATAGGTCTCACTACCCATAAAAAATGGAAAAAAAACATCTATGTCTATAAACAAAACAACTAATTTAAATAACCAATGATACTTAATTAACAATCAATAATATACACCAATATCATTAATATTTAAATTAAATAACCTAAATTAAATATTAAATATTAACTAAACTGATTTTAAAATTAAATTAAATTAATAATTAAACAAAATAATTTAAAATTATATTAAAATTTTAATTAACTAAATTAAATAAATATTAACTACATTTAATACTAAAATCTCTTTCCTAGGCACTGGTAATCCATCTAAAGATATCCATTTCAAACCGAAAGATGGATCACCATTTGGAATTTCAATGTAGTCCTTCACCAATCTTCCCCAATTTGTTTCAAGGCACTCTCTAATATTTAGTAGGTTGGGATTGTTTCTTATAGCAGTGTAACCCCCCAAGAGTCGGTCCAAAATAAAGCCTTATCTCCTTCAGCGATTTCCCAGGATATTTTGTCATTTATCAAATCCTTACACTAATTCAAAATAAAATTCCAAAACCTCTTGGCAGGTTGGTTGTTCTAAAAAAACTTTCTAGACTATCGTTAGTTAAATATTTCTTTTGGAGCAGCTTTACCCATTTGCAATTTGATTCTTTTAAAGTTTCCATACTAGCTTGGTTCTTAGAGCCTTATTTTGTAGTTTTAGATTCTTAAGGCCTATTCCACCATCTTCATTGGGTCTACATACCTTATCCCAACTTATTAAAGAAATCATTTTCTTGTCTGAGGTTCCTTGCTAAAAGAAGGATCACATTTTCTTATCTAGCTTATTTTTTTCTTCTTGTGTTATAGGAAGGAAGGATATTTGATATGTTGAAAGTGTTTCTAATACTTTTTTCAACATGGTAGTTCTTCTAGGTAATGAAATCCACTCTCCTTTCCATATATTAATCTTATGATTAATTCTTTTTTTCTAATGGATCCCATAGATTATTCATTTTGATTCCTTTGTCTGTGGGGATTCCTAGATATTTACTCAGCAGTGTTCCTTTTTTAAAGGGACATGATATCACATATTTTTGACTCATCCCTTCTATCCATGTTGAAAAATAAGATTTCTAACTTATCTTTATTAACCAATTATCCTGATGTTTTGGTGTATTTTTTTAATATATTATTATATTGTCTAGCTTTCTCTTTAGTTTCTTCGTCTGCCAACATGGTGTAATCAGTGAATTGTTGATGAGTGATATTTGGTATTCCTTATGTGACCTTTATCCCTTTGATTATATTATATTCTTGTTCTTTTTTAATGGACCTTCCCAATGCTTCTTCCATAATTATAAATAAAAAAGGTGTTATAGGATCCCCTTGCCTCAAATCTTTAAAAAATTTTAAGTATCCTTCTGTAAATTTATTCACTAAAACTAAGAATTTGGGTCTGGATATGCACTGATATATTAAATTTATCCACTACATTGAGAATCTAAAGGCTTCCATGCATTTTCTTAAGAATATCCAATCTACTTTATCATAGGCTTTCTTAATGTCAAGTTTCATCAACATGCTGGGTTCCACGTTATTCTAGATTGACTGTATGGCTTCCTAAATGATAATAATTCCATCAAAGATTAATCTTCATGGGACAAACCTTGTTTTCTCTTTTGAAATGATAGAGGGTAATAATAACTTAATTCTAGCCAATACTTTGAATAGAATTTTTTATGTTCTATTACATAACAAGATGGGGCGGTAATCATCCAAATTCTTAGATTTTTCTCTTTGGGATAAGAGTTATTATAGTATTATTGATTTCTTTTAGAATTTTCCCTAAATTCATCATACTATCTAATGCTTTAGTTAGCTTTATGCCAAGGAAATGCCAACATTTTTGGAAAATATGGGTTGCAAAACCATCTGGCCCAAGGGCTTTAGTTGGATGTAGTTGATATAAAGTTGTTTCTACTTCCTTTAGTGATATTTTATTATTCAACATTTTATTTTGTTCATTAGTTTTAATCTTAGGGATTTTTTCTAACATCTCTTTTTGTGATATTAAATTTGAGCCTTTGAAGTTGTTGAGCAAATTATAGAAATAGTCTACTATCTTAGTGGCTATTTCTTGAGGGTTGCAAATCAGGTTACCATTGGACCCTTTAATGCTTGTGATTTTGTTGATATTCCTCCATTGTTTAGTGCTATTGTGGAAGAAGGTTGAATTTCTAGATCCCCCTTAGCCTACCAAATTTCTCTGTATTTTTGCTTCTAATATATTTCTTGTTTAGTTAGGAGATCCTCATATTTACTTAATAGTTCCTTCTCTTTAAGGTATTTATATTGGTTAATTCCTACTTTGATCACCTCTTGGTTTAGATTGTCAATCTCCTCTAATCTTTCTTTTTCTTCGAAGATATATTTAAAGTGATCCTTATTCAACTTCAATTGTCTTTGTTTGATTCTTTTTAGTTTTGTGTTGAATAAAAAAATCTTGGATCCCTCTACTTGTTCCTCTTTCCACCAATTTTCTACTACGCTTACAAAATCTACATCTCGCAACCACATTTTTGTAAGATTTAAATGGCCAATTTCTTGGTTTTGATTCTTCCCCAATTTCCAATAGAACTAGGAAATAATCAGACCCCCCATTTGATATTTTGTTGATTTCAAGTTATTCTAAAATGTTCCTAGATTTCCTTTTAAAAAGAATATGTCCATTTTTTTTGCTATATGACTAAATCATGTTCTCCTATTGTTCCATGTAAAACAACCATTATTTGTTACAATTTCCATAAGATTGATATTTTGTACCCTATCTTTGAAATCACTTTGTGATTGTGACTGTGTTGAAACTTCTTCCTCTTTTTTTCTGAACTGCTCAATATTACATTGAAATCTTTGTAATACTAAAATATCTTTCCTAGGCACTAGTAATCTATCTAAAGATATCCATTTCAAACCTAAAGATGGATCACCATTTGGAATTTCAATGTAGTCCTTCACCAGTCTTCCCCAATTTGTTTCTGTACACTCAAATTGTGCACTTCTCTAAGTCATTACTTCCAAGAGGATCCATGAATTGGAAATCTTGAGAAAGTGACCTAGAGCTCCCTAGGCATGGAGTGCAAGGGTGTTTATAGGGCTCTCAACTAGAGCTATTAAGCATATGACCTTTCTTGTAAACCATGCAATGGGAGATTCAATGAGACAAGGGCAAGAATGCCAATATCTTCAAGAATCTTGATGAGAATGCAATGCAACTATGTTAAGATGAAGATGCAAGAATGAAAGTAAGCTATAGAAATGAGAGTGTTACAAGCCTTACTAATTAAGCTATGTGAGTTAAGCTAGAACATGAAAGGAAAGTAAACTAAAATGCCATGAAAGCTAAACTAAATGCAAGAATGAGAGCTAGAATGTAAGAAGATCTCCAAAGCTCCAATGCCACCAAGAAAACCTACAGCATAAGATTAGTATCAAGAGTGGGATCCTAAAATGAGAAGAGAGCTCTTCTTTTATAGAAAATGAGAATAAAAGACGGTGGAGATTAAGAGGCAAAAGATTTGATCAAGGGTGGAGATTGAAAGTGAGATCAATCCATGTGCACAAGTCTCCTCCAATGAGAAAGAAGTGTTGAATTTTGTGCCCCGTGTGAGACAAAAAGGCCTTTTCTTCTTTTTATAAAATAAGAATAATGCTTTATTTGTGCAACTTAGGATAAGAGGTAAGTGGGGGCTTTTTATTTAATAAAAGGGGAGGGAATTCCTTTTAATTAAATAAAGACTTGGGATAAAATGGTTAATCCATAGAATATAATCAAATAAATGAATATAGAATTAGGATTTGATCAAGGAAATTGATTTAATTTGAAAATATTGCAAAGCTTTGATTCAGGAAATTGATAAATTGAAGAATGGGGCCCAAAGTCTAGGCAACCATTTTAGGGTGCATACATTTACCCCTCTTTGACTAATGTGAGATCGATTTGGGATCACATGCAGTCAAAGAATGAAATTGAAATGTGAGATCAATTTGGGATCACAAAACAACCCAGATGTGTGTTTGATAGATGGGAACACATCAGGACAAAGATAAGCTGATTAAAAAAGACAAGGCCAACACCCCTGTAAATAGGTAATTGTCAAGTCTCAAGAAAGGTTTAACTAATAGGTTTGATAAAGCTGAATCAAGGATTGAAGTTTGATAGGTATTGCCCCCTCGGAATCAAAATTGAAATTAGGTAGAGGAGAGACAATAATTGATAAATTTGATCAAATCACTAGAAATCATGATCGAAGATGAAAGATGATAGAATAACCATCAAGTAGTGAAGATATGCCCCAATTTGACTAGGTTTGGCTGAGAAAGATATAGGATAAAGATTAAGTCAAACCTCAAAGAGATGAAGTGAAGGAGATGAATGGAAGACTAGGGGAATAAGAGGGATGGAGATGAAGATGTCCCAACAAAGATCAAAGGATCAGGCCTTAAATGGTCAGCTAACTGCACAGAAGAAGGAGAAATTTGGAATGCGATTTTGACTATCAAGATGAACTCAAATTTCAATTTGATCTCGAAAATGGATCCTAAGGTAATGATGGATTGTGTTGTGTCTGGGTCAGTTGCATTCAATATTTGTCTTTTTTTCCTCAATGTACATGTAAGGTTGATTAAACTGGTTTTATTTAAAGAGACTAATCAATGAAGGGTCTTGATCCTATCTATAGAGATTGACTATCCACACAAGCACACTTAGTGATATGCAATACAAAAAATTAGAAAAGAAAAATGGGACACAAAGATGAATCAGATGGATCCTAGCAGACATGTACCACGAGCTGCATGAGATAGTGTATAGAGATAGCAAATCTTGGGCATGTGGGGCTATCTTAGCACAGGTATGGGTGTGGGAGCACACAGTCATTGTGCGACCACATGTACAGCCTTGGGAGTGGAGACGCCCCTACATATATAAGTACATGGGATTCATTAGCCAGCCCCATAGCGAAGATCTGACTTATTACCGAAGATTACTGGATGAGCTTACAGCCTTCGAGTGGAGGCCATACTGACAGTGTGAGCATTGGAGTGACCAGGATCAGGAGCTCAGATATATGTTGTATAGCCAACCACTACTCGGTTTCCATTCAGAGATCATTGAGCGACTTGTTATCTCTCAGGCGTGGAGGCAGTTCGGCCATCAGTAGAGGGTGGCAGTGGAGACTACCACATATGCCAGGGCCAGGGATGAGGAGGGATAGGGATGGCTGTCGATGCTTGACTACCAGCAGGTAGCACAAGAGATGGTAGGATTACGGATGTGTGTGTGAATTTTGTACCTGTTCTGTAGACACAACACTTTAGTAAAACATTAGAGGTTAGCTTAAAATCAAAATCGTGCAATAAATGAAAACTAATCTAACCAGGTGATTTACTACCTTCTAATAGGTGCGAGTATGATGTTCTCAGATTGTTATCGAGATCAGTGACCTTGACGACACCTAAATGAAGGATTTGAATGCAAAACTGATATGAAATATGAATGCAATTAAACTATTTTTTTTTAAATTTTCTATGCAATGATATGATGAAAACTGATATGAATCTAGAATCTAAGATGAAATTGATATCCAATGAATTGATCTAAGATGAATACTAAATGATATGCAATACTCAAAAACAAGAATGATCTTACAATATCTTGGATTCGCAAAGATGATTCTTCAGTCTCCAATTCGACAACGTGAGGATGCAAAAATATGAGATGATTTGTGAAGAGCTGAGGCCTTAATTTATAGAAATCCAGGGCTTTGGAAGTGCATGAAGTAAAGCCATAAATCACTCAAATAAACTCAACTTGATTTTTGAGTTATCTGAAAATAAAGAATAATTAACTCACAAAAACATGCAAAAGCAGAGTTTAACTCAAAATAGAGTTTAACTTTAATTGATAATTGATAGTTGTCTGCTTTTTTGATTGTGCATGTTTTATTTATGAGTTAATTTAATAATAAAGTGATTTATTTCCAACTTAATTGATTTTGAAAAATAAAACAATTGATTTATGGGTTAATCAATTATTTTTCAAACTTTTATTCAAAATTACAATATTAAAAATTGACAAAATGATTTAATTAATTAAATAAAATATTTAATCAATTATTTGTAAGATTTTGGATTTATTGTCAAAATTAAATATCATAATTAGGAATAATGGAATTAAATTCAATTAAATAATTAAGTGGCCAAATTAAATCTAATTAATTAAATATTTAGAATATTCAATTAATCAAACTTTTAGGATAAATAGGATTTATTGCCAAATAATCATTAAATTAAAGATAATTATGATAATTAGGAATATTACTAGGAATATTCCCCAATGTAGAATTTGAGATAATCAATTCGGATTCGATGATGTTTAGATGTGCCTTAGGTTAGGACTTCGACAATGATTTCGTTTGATGTGTTGATATAGAGGTTAATGAACCTATAGCCCATTTTTGGGGTATTACATTTTGCCCCTCTTTGAATTACTGTGCAAAGCGTAGTGGTTCAAAGATAGTCTGTGTACGATAAAGATATGAAACTGATATGAAAGATATGATGATATTAGGTCCTGAATGACCAAAGATAATGTTCACTATAGCAACGATGAACCAATGAAACAAAAGCGTCAAAATACCTAATTCCAAACCTTATGATTGCGAAGAAGTGAGTGACCGATTCCAGACTCAATTGTCCTTAGAAGAATCACATAGGTATCACATCTGAACCCTTCAGTTACCGAAGAACCAAGGAAATAACACTAATGAACCGATGGTTATGAAAAGTTTATACAGTTTACAAAATTAGGAGAATACCAGTTGATATGGATCTCGATGAATCTGATATGCCCCGAGCGATGATAGATTTTCCTGAGTGATGAGGTCTTTTTGATGAATCAGTAACTAGACGTGGTTGTTGTCTTGATTACTAAGGAAAGATATGATTTCAGCAAAGATATGATTTTAAATTAGATTACAAACTTTGAATGATATGCAATACCATGCCCCCTTCGGGATTAAAATTGAAATTTGATAAGAAAAGTTAGTGTTAAATGGTTTAGAAGCATGTTAATTGATTTGAGAAGTGGTTATACACATTCGAGAATGCATTTTGCATTGTTTGGAGGTCCAGAAGACCAAGTTTGACTAGGTTTAAACCATGAGTTGACCAAGTTGAAATTTTGATAGTTTGATATAAGATAATCAGTTAAGTTGAATACTGGATTTCTGTGATGATTGAAGGTCGAATATACAAGCAGTAGACCATCTTGGGCCCAAAATTTTAAATCATGATTTTGACATAATAAATGATCTCAAATTTCAATTTTGATTCTGAAAATGGATTCAAAACATCGAAACTAGCCAGGAGTGCAATTTTCATGGAAAACGGAGCACTTTTGAAAATTAGGTCAAAAGCTATATAAAGGCTGGAAGGGTCATTTTCAAATCATTTCAACCATTTGACTTTTGAGATCTTGTGGAGCCCTCTGAGTGAGAAAATGGCAGAACAAAGAGAACCAAAGGTACCTGTGAGTTTGCATCGATTTGAGCACAGCTGGAGACATGATAGACCTCGACAGTATGGACATCCAGTATGTGGACCTTTGTGCCCCTCTAAAAATTCAAATTTTTCATGTTTTATAGCCTTTTAGAATTTTTTCATACGCATTTTGCTTTTTTAATTTTTGCATGTATGAAAACTCGTACGAGTCCTCCCCCAAACTCGTACGACATTTGAATTGCATTTCCTTTGTCGTTTGATGACCTGCCCAGTGTCGTATGAGAGGGACCCATGAGTCATACAAAATTTCATTGGGTCCCTAGAAACTCATATGATGAAGTGTCCTATGTCGTATGACTATGGTTTGTCATTTGGTCTATTGTGGAAAGTCGTACGACTTTTCATGCCAGTCTGGACTGTCATATGAAAAACAATGAGTTCAAAACTCCATCTTAGGTCAAAATTTTTGCTTTTCTGATTGTTCTGCCTAATTGCTAACTCTTTGACCTACCTTTTGAAATACCAAACCGTTCAATTTCTGCACTATTAGCATGTTGTTGAACCCAATTTCTAATAGAATTTCCTATTTCTGTATAATATAGGTCACATATCTAGATGTACATGTCTGTCATTCATATCCTGTGACACAAAGACTATGTGTTTCACTTCCTGACCCTATGAGGGTACATCTTGTTGCTTGTGGGTTTGAGCATCTGATCCATTTACCTGATATTAGGGTAAATCATGGTTTGCTAACTGCATTGATCAAGAGGTTCCACTCAGAGACACATACTTTTCATTTACTGACTAGAGAGATCACTGTGACTCCAGAGGATGTATATAGGATATTATGTATTCCATTCCATAGTAGTTGACATCCTGAGTATGTGAGTACCAGCCAGAAAGGTCTTCATGCTTTTAGGCATCTGTTTGGTGATGATACACAGTTGACTAGGTCCATTTTGTGGGAGACCCTAGTACAGAGATATGGTCAGACACACCGCTTAGAGTGCATTATTGCTGGGATGATTTGTGAGCTCATCATGTCGGGCCGTCAACAAAATGGTTTCTTGATGGGATGGGCCCCGATGGTAGCACTTCTTATGGTGATTCCCACTGAGCTTGCTTGAGGTCAGTGTCTTTTGGCACATATGTTTTTAGAGATGCACGAGGTTGTGTATTAGGATTACAAGAGCTTCACTTTTGGAGCTCTTGTGTTACAGATATGGGCCTGGGAGCATATCCCAGTTTTGAGACCAGTTTTTCAGACACAACATTAGCCATAGGAGCCAGTGATATACACATATGCTAGTTATGTCACACAAATCTGCATGGGCCATATTGAGTATTTTAGATGATGCTTGGATGATATGACTTTTGTGCATTGGAGACCATACTTGCAGATAGAGGCTTGGCCCATTGCGAGAGAGTAGTATAGCTTCCTTTTTCAAAGTTGAGTACTCATTGGTCAGTCCTCCACTATTTTGGAGAGATTTCTCATTACTAGAGTGTGGCGTCAGTATGGACAGACAGAGGATGCCCCACAAGAGTATACTGCATATGCTAGTATAGTTCATGAGATGGGGCTCGGATGGACATAGAGGCTCACATATTCTTTATGTTCAGAGGAGTACAACGCTATCATAGGTAGAGACTAGGACTACCATCCATAGGTTGTTGATGTAGGGGTCACAGATGGATACATCTCTTGGCTTGCAAATCACCGTATCCATAGATTCTCGGATCCCACTGAGTTGATACCCTCCATGGAGGAGGTGATGGATGTGACAGGAGCTCCTATGAGACCAGGTCCCAGACCTCAGGTAGTACATCCTACACCACCCAGACCGAGAGTGATGGCTCCATTGCAGAGACCAGCAGGACATGTGAGGCCCCCTCATCCTTCTACTTCTACAGTAGGTACATCCATAGGTTCACAAAGATGGACTAGGGGTGAGAGTGGCACTTTGGGCGGTGTTGGTTCTACAAATGATGTATTAGTAGCTAAGTAGGTTGTAGACTAGTACAAATATGGGTACAGATGATCCCTTTGATCTAGGGGCTAAGATTAGATGCCATAAGGTGCGTAGTGTAGGTACCACAAAGTAGGCAGAGCAGCCAGCATAGCTGGCACAGGACACAGATATGCCAGCAACAAAGGATGAGCCTAGTGTACCTCTTACTTCATCAGAGATTATTAGACATCTCAGAGCTGAGGTCTAGGACCTCAAGGTACATAGTGCTCAGTGGGAGGAGAGGTATCTAGAGGTAGATAGGTAGCATACAGAGCTTCGTATAGAGTTTCATGCAGAGGTTCAAAGATTATAGATAGAGGTGACCCATCAGACCTCATGGGCTTCGTATTATGTGTCTACATATTATGTTTTTGTCCCTGCTATGCGGAGAGTACCCATGTACTTAGATTATATGGTAGCCTCAGAGGGAGCTAAGGCACCGAGAGTAGAGGCTATACTAGATGCACCACCCCCTCCTCCACCAGATGCCAAGGAGCATGCCGATAGTTGATTCATGTTCTTATGTTTTGATATACTCTATTATTTTTTATCATTGATATACTATTATGACTCTGATAGCTCTCTAGAGCTCATTCTTTTGTATATTGTGCCAGTAGTGCACCCCTGACATATTTCGAGTTGATGATATATATGAGATCGATATTTTGGGTCGAGACTTCATTTGTACTTGTCATGTTTTGATTGATGATGATATCATGTGATATTTATGCTAGGAGTAGTGTAGAATGTATGTATGGATCAATGCAATGCAATGATTTCTTTCATATGTATGGATGTTATGCAAATGTAATTGATTATGAAAAGATGTATTTATGATTTATGCTTATGCACTGGATGTAATGTAATGCAACAAATGGTAATGATATGGGATGTACATGCAGTGATACACATGATATGTTTTTGCAGGTTGATGAAGACAAGTACTCAGTCTTATGTCAAAAGGATGTTTAACCCATGAGGGTTACTACTTGTGGTTGAGTGAAGAGACCTTCGAGTGAGACTCAGCTCTCATTAGATGTGAAGAATTGATATGAAGAATTGTGTAAGCATTGAAGTGTTTCCAAACATTTGTGAGATCATGCAAACATGCAAAATGCAAAGAAACATGCAAAAGGAAATGCAACCTAAGACCTAGGACCTAGTCACTAATCATGCGTCGATTTGTTATCATCATTGAACTTTTAGGTAACCAGATAAATCAATACAATGCCCACTAGTTATGAAACCATAGACATATGAATATCAATTTGGATGTGCATGAATCAATACAACATCCACTAGTTAGACAACCATGGATATATGAATATTGATTTTGTTTTCAGAATGTCGGATTTGATATAAGCACCAAGGCATAAACACCAGGATGACTTGAATATCATGTCCATTTTGATATAGCAATTTGTATAAGCATCAAAACATAAACATCATGATGACCTGAATATGCCTTGCGTGTACAAACACATCAAACAGTTAAGAGATCATTCTAAATCCAATGTGAATTACCTGTAGTGACCCTTTATCTTTCACATCCTTAGGTAAGATCACGTTTCATAGTAGGAGAAAGAACTCACTCAAAAAGACAATAGTTAGATCAAACTTCCTTAAATTTTTTGGGTATCAACGTGATGCAGTGCAAGGCAGGAGAATCCCTGATGGAGATGTCCTAGCCCCCAGAAAATAACCACACAATAACAATACAGAGATATAGATCCACACAATGCCAATACTCATAATAGAATCATCATATTTTCATCCAACATGCCCGGCTGTAAGGCCTTCCGCGTTACGGCCAAATACAATGCAATTACAATAGAAAATCCACAAGATCTCACAAGATACAAACCAAAACCCTAGCTAGCCCAGATCCACACACTGGTAGGAACCCCCAAGGAAGATCTAAACTTGTGCTCGCAAGCCCACCAAGCAATCTCCTTGTTTCCCAAGCCGCAGCTACTAGCTCTCCTCAAAACTCGCTCCACAACCACCTCCTCTTCTCCCAAGTGGATGAATGAATGCCTAAAGACTTCCCCCACAACCCCTACTTATACCAATCTAAGCCACAGGTCGGCCTTGAAAATAAATTAAATACAAATACCGAAATTAAATGCCACAAGTCGGCCAACAACAACAATTAAATTCCCAAAATAGATGTCTTAGAAAAATTGTGATATCTCCTAGCTCCGGATGAATTAGAACTCGTGCTTCAAACCGCAAGTAGAAATATAGGCCCTCTTCAATCCTTAAAATTTTTAGCCTCTAACTCTTTGTGGAAAATTACTTATACAGCCTGAAATAGGCACCAAATTCCTAAGCAAGACCGAGCTCCATCTAGGCCATGCTGAGCAACCAAGACCATGCCAAGTTCCATAACCAATTACCAAAGACCCAAGTAGTTCTATCCAACTCTACCAAACCCCTCACACATTAAAATAAGTCCACATGACTCCATCGAATCTCCCAAACATGCAGGATAGCCAACTACCCTGGGATGCTCCTGCATCAGACTCCCCAGGTGCGAAAAGAAGTATGCCTCATACTTTGACGCTAGATGAAATATCTGCAACCATCTTCATCTTCACCAAAGGCTTCCACTCCAACAGGGACCATAGAACCAACATGAAAATCACCCAAATCTGCATCCATCTGTCAACCACTAGAATCTCAACCATCCAATCAACATGCTCACTCCCAGGAACAAACTGAACATAGTGCCTCACCAACATTCTCTGTAGCTGATCACTACCAACAACAACAATATCCTCGAACATGAAATCCATGTCACCAACATGTAAGCTCAAATCCACAATAGGAGCAACATGTAAATCCTCAACCATATCAACCACCAACAGGTCTACATCAGGAACATACAGATCCATAGTATCATGTAGATCCTCAACCACATCAACAACTAGTGAATCCACACCAACAACATCCATATCAACAACATCCATATCACCAACATATGGATCACCACCCTTAGCAACCTGATTATCCACGACCAAGTGCTCCACAATTTCCATGTCAGACTCAACCAACTGATCATGAAAACCAATCTCAATCACAGCATCAACAAGGTTAGGAAGCTCCATAGAAACATCCACAAGTTTCTCCGCAGGTTCTGCATCAGCCTCCACACACTGATCAACAAAACCAACTTCCATCTTGACCTTGCTATACCCTCTTCTCTCTCAAACAAGTCTTCTAACTAGCCACACAACTCGCTTCCTTATCGGTAGACTCTAGCTCCACGGTTTCAAGATCTCTCGAACTCTTTTGCGAAATTTATCCAGAGATGGATCACTCTCAACCATCCCTTCCTTAACTTGATTAGTCCATCTAGCTTCCAACCGAGCACAAGTCTTTGAAATATTCCTCTCCACCACATCATGGAGTTTTGCAATCATCTCAGGGTCCAATCTTCTTAGAGCCATCTTCTAAGATCTTCGTAAACCCTCTGCAACAAATCACCAACTAGATCTAACCTTCAACCAGGTCCTAGTGCAAACTGCCTCACATTCGGTGCTCTGTCCACACACTCAGGAACAACCTTCACTCTGAAAAACTCCACCCAAGGTCCTGGTGTAAACTGCCTCACATTCGGCGCTCTGTCCACACACTCAGGAACAACTATGCTCTGATAAACTCCACCCAAGGTCCTGGTGCAAACTGCCTCCCATTCGGCGCTCTGTCCACACACTCAGGAACAACCTTCACTCTGATACCACTTGATGCAGTGCAAGGTAGGAGAATCCCTGATGGAGATGTCCTAGCCCCCAGCAAATAACCACACAATAACAATACAGAGATATAGATCCACACAATGCCAATACTCATAATAGAATCATCATATTTTCATCCAACATGCCCGGCTGTAAGACCTTCCGCGTTACGGCCAAATACAATGCAATTACAATAGAAAATCCACAAGATCTCACAAGATCCAAACCAAAACCCTAGCTAGCCCAGATCCACACACTGGTAGGAACCCCCAAGGAAGATCTAAACTTGTGCTCGCAAGCCCACCAAGCAATCTCCTTGTTTCCCAAGCCGCAGCTACTAGCTCTCCTCAAAACTCGCTCCACAACCACCTCCTCTTCTCCCAGGTGGATGAATGAATGCCTAAAGACTTCCCCCACAACCCCTACTTATACCAATCTAAGCCACAGGTCGGCCTTGAAAATAAATTAAATACAAATACCGAAATTAAATGCCACAAGTCGGCCAACAACAACAATTAAATTCCCAAAATAGATGTCTTAGAAAAATTGTGATATCTCCTAGCTCCGGATGAATTAGAATTCGTGCTTCGAACCGCAAGTAGAAATATAGGCCCTCTTCAATCCTTGAAATTTTTAGCCTCTAACTATTTGTGGAAAATTACTTATACAGCCTAAAATAGGCACCAAATTCCTAAGCAAGACCGAGCTCCATCTAGGCCATGCTGAGCAACCAAGACCATGCCAAGTTCCATAACCAATTACCAAAGACCCAAGTAGGTCTATCCAACTCTACCAAACCCCTCACACATTAAAATAAGTCCACATGACTCCATCAAATCTCCCAAACATGCAGGATAGCCAACTACCCTAGGATGCTCCTGCATCACAACGGTCGAGGTACGCATGGCCATCCAATTCAAGATAGAGGCTCTTATAGTTGGACACCATTTCAATCCAAAATTTCCAAAGTTGTTAGATTTTCACATACAAGAAGAAAATAAAGAAAAGATTATGCCCCTAGTCATCACTCTCTAAATCCTATAAAGGACATCATCGAAGAGCTCAAAGGGACACAATATGCAAAAATCTCAATGCGAATTAGTAAGCATACAAGGAGATAAAAGTATGTAAAAAGTATAGATTGTTTTCAGTTTGATGTTTGACTACGTTGTTGTAGCTGAAAAATCCTTTCTGGAGACAAGACTGACTGACTGACATTGATTTCCCCCAAGTGTTAAGCATTGATAAGGTACAGACACTTGAGCTGATTGGTGTACAAACCGACTTATTGAAAACAAACTGGGAGATATGTACAAACTAAAGCAAGACTAAAAGTTGGGAAAGACCAAGATTGCACTGATAGATGGAGCATTTTGAAACAAGTGGCGCCCGTTTGCCAGGTTTTTCACCATCTTGGCAGAGATTCTATTTTTGCTACCAAGGCACCTATTTCCAGGTTTTCACCAAGGCACTTTTTCTTTTTCTCATTTTTTTGTATTTTTTATTTTTTCAATTTTTTTTTGTACTTTTGATATTTTCAATTTTTAAGATTTTTTCAAGACATTTTAGCATACACTGAATGTCTTAGGCATAGAATTTCTTCAGATGGAGAACATTGACTGGTTCTCAGAGCTATTCTCCTTCAGTCATTAAGAGTTGATAGGCACCAAAGCCAAAAGTAGCAGTGATTACAAAGGGACCCAACCAGTTGGGTTCAAACTTCCCCTTGCATTCTCAATGTGATTGATTTGTAGGATTTTCTCTCAAGACTAGATCACCAACCTGAAATTCTCTATGTTTGACTTTCTTGTTGTAGCCTCTAGACATTCTTTTTTGATATACTCTGAGATGATCATACGCTGCTTGTCTACACTCATCTAGTAGTTCAAGCTCTTGCAACCTAGACACTCTGTAGTCATCATCAGTTACCAGACCATGCATTCTGATTCTTAGTGATGGGATTTCAACCTCAATAGGTAGTACCACTTTAGACCCATAAAATAAAGCAAAAGGTGTAGCCCCAGTAGGTGTTCTAATACTTGTTCTATAGGCCCAAAGAGCTAGATTGATCATGAGATGCTAGTCTCTTCCTATTTTATTAACTGTACAATGCAAGATTTTCAATAAATTCTTATTAGAAGCCTCTGCTTGTCCATTCTCTTGAGGATAGTAGATAGAAGACCAATGTTGTGTGATCTTGAATTTGGCACATAAATCATCTAGGTCTTTATTCTTGAATTGTCCACCATTATCTGTGATTATGGAATGAGGTATCCCATATCTGCATATGATATAGTTCAATATGAACATAGATATTTGTTTTCCAGTTGCTTGTGTCAAAGGGACTGCTTCTACCCATTTTGTAAAATAATCTATAGCTGTGATTATATGGGTATGTCCATTAGAAGAATGAGGATGTATAGCTCCTATAAGATCAAAGGCCCATTGGTGAAAAGGCCATTGTGTAGTAAAGGGAATTAGATCTCTCCCTGGAGCATGAATTAAGTTGCCATGCACTTGGCACTTTTGACAATTCTTAGCAAACTTGATAGACTCTTTCTCCATTTCAGGCCAATAGTACCCAGCCCTAATAAGTTTTCAAGCTAGTGTTAAACTATTCGAGTGTGACCCACAAATACCATCATGGACTTCCTCTAATGCACATTGAGACTCTTCCTGTTCTAAACATCTAAGTAGAATACCATCTAGACCTCATTTGTATAGATCGTGACCAATGATGACATATTGGGAGGCATTATGGATAAGGTATCTCTTTTCATGGCGGTTGAAGGTATCGGGAATGATTTGGTCTTGGAGATAGAAAAATAGGTTTTTGTATCTGGATGAATCATGACCAACAACAGTGCAAATCATGCGGATTTTGGGGGAATCATATGCAGGATAAGATAGTGCTTCCACCAGGAACTCATAACGTAGCTCATGTTTAGGCTGCTGTAATAAAGTAGATAGCATTGCCATGGCATCGACAGCCTTGTTCTCCATTCTAGGAATTTTCTCAAATGTGATAGATATAAAATACTTCTTTAAATCATCTACCATTCTCTTGTAAGGAATGAGATTTTCATCTTTAGTTTGGTACACATCATTGACTTGATGAATAACAAGTTGAGAGTCTCCATGAATGTGTAGCTCTGTTACTCTCCATTCAATTGCTATTTTCATACCATTCAAAAGGGCTTCATATTCTGCAATATTGTTTGTGCAAGGAAACTTTAATCTGAATGCTTTTGGGATTGAGTATCCTTGAGGAGTTATGAACAATATGCTTGCTCCAGATCCATTCTATGTATAGGAGCCATCAAAGAATAACTGCCATTCTCTAGAAGAAAGAGTCATGATAGAGGAATCTAGAAATTCCATTTGCATTGGTGTATCATCAATCATGGGTGCATCTACTAATTGATCAAAAATAACCTGTCCTTTGATAGCTTTTCATTCCACATATTCAATGTCAAATTCACTTAAGAGCATGATCCATTTAGCTAATCTACTTGTGAGGGCATCTTTGCTTAGAAGGTACTTGAGTGGATCAATCTTAGCTACCAAATGTGTGGTATGAGCTAACATGTAATGTCTTAGTTTCTATGATGCAAAGATCATAGCTAGACAAGCTTTCTCAATCATTGAATAGTTCTTCTCATATGGAACCAATGTTCTACTGATATAGTATATAGCTCATTCCTTTTTGTTCTCATCATGTTGTGCTAGCAATGCCCCCAGTGATGTATCTATAGCAGAGACATATAAGATCAATGGCTTCCCATGAATAGGAGACATCAAGATAGGAGGATTTGATAGATATTTCTTGATATGGTCAAAGTTCTTTTCACATTCTTCATTCCATGCAAAGGTCACACCTTTATGTAATGTTTTTGTAAAAGGTTGTGATATATCAGCAAGCTGTGATATGAATCTTCTAATAGATTGTACTCTCCCTTGTAAGGTTCTCATTTGACTGATATTCTTGGGAGGTTGCATCTCTATTATAGCCTTGACTTTAGCTGGATCAACTTTAATGCCCTTTTTTGAAACTATGTATCCTAAGAGCTTTCCAGAAGTGACACCAAAAGCACACTTCTTAGGATTTAGTTGGAGACTAAACTTTTCCATTCTGTCTAGGATCATGCTCAAGTCCTTTAGATGTTCTATTCTAATCATAGATTTTGCTAAAGTATCATCAACATAATCTTCCATAGTTCGATGCATCATGTCATGGAAAATAGATGTCATTGCTCTTTGATATGTAGCACCAGCATTTTTAAGCCCAAATGGCATGACATTCCAATAGAAGGTACCCCATGCACATGTGAAAGCAGTTTTCTTTTGATCCTCTAGAGCAATTTTTATTTGGTTATATCCAGAGAAACCATCCATTAAGGAATACATCTTGAAACCCACAGTCATGTCCACTATCATATCAATGTTAGGTAGTGGAAAATCATCCTTAGGGCACGCTCTATTCACATCTCTAAAGTCTGTGCACACTCTGATTGAACCATCTAGTTTAGAAATAGGTACAATATTAGAGATCAATTTAGCATAGTCTATAACACGGATGAACCCAGCTTTTAGTAGCTTCTCTAATTTAGCTTTTACCAAGAGTGCAACATGAGGATGCATCTTTCTCAATTTTTGCTTGACAGGTTTTACATTAGGGGCTATAGATAAATGCTGCATGATAAGATTAGGATCCAACCCTAGCATATCTGAGTATTTCCATGCAAATTTGATCTTTTTCTTTGTTAGGAATGTAGTAAATTTTTGCTTCTCTTCTTTTGATAATGATTGTGCTACATGTACCAATTGTGGTTCCTCTATTTTACCCAAATTGATAGATTGAGAGCTCAATTAGAACCAGAGATCTGTCATGTAAATGACTCAGAAGGACATCAAATATCTCATCCTTAGGCACCTCAGAGAGGTTTTCACCTTCGGATACATCTTTTATTTTTACTTTTGTAGGTTCTGAGACTGCCACAAAGTGGTTTTCACCCTCAGAACTCCTTTTCTTTTTCTTTTATTCTTATTTTTCTGACTAAGATATTTGATGTCCGACTCCATCATGCTAACTCTTGGTTCACTGATGGAATTACTCATAGGCTCAACTGCATTGAGGTAGAAAGCAAGGTCATAGTCATTTGGGAAGGTATAAATACCATGGCTTAGATTTGTGGAGGTTTGATCAATAAGTTCTGGATATTAGATAGTCAAAGTGGGGAAAGATTGGGAGATAGTGTTTACGAATATGGATCTGTCATCATTGGTCCTAACCTAATGCTCAAGTTCAAAGGTGATATTACAACTTAAGACATTCAATTCATGAATAGGCTCAATGTCATTGTGGGAGTCCAATTCAGCCATAGGTGGATCAGACTTGATAGGTTCATCATTTTGCTCTTTACTTACATTGGGATTAGGTGCATATTGGTGAATAACATCAACATGTTTCTTTGTAATAAGCTCATCTGGTTCTGGAATGGCTCCCCATTCATATTTATTTGATTTAGCTTTTGATTCAGGATCTCTAGGAAATCTTAGAACATGAGTAAAGTCAGGGTGAATACCCCAAGAAGGGTTACCCTCAGATTCTAATTTGAATTTATACTCATGGGAATCTGTCTCAGAATCAATACCACCTCCCTCTTCTTGATTGTTTTTGAGATTAGTTGGTTCTTGTGTTGCAACTATCTCTTGATTGATAGTAGGTTCTTGTGTTTCTACTACATTAATTCTTTTGATTGGATCATCTTTATCATCAAGAAGGTCTTTGATCTCTTTAGGCAATTTTTCATAGGGGATGAGTTTTGAGCCATCTGAATCACTATCCGATGGTTCTGTTCCTTCTTTCTTAAGAAGAGGTTCTCCTGGTGTGATCTGCTCTATGACATGAGAACAATTACCTTTGAGGTGGAAGGGTTTCTTTTTAAAGCCTAAGCCAACTTTGTCTTTATTTTCTCTACCAGTATGTGGGAGAGGTGCCACAAGACCTTTTCCTCTAACTCCTAGAGGTCCTTTACCTGAATATCCCATCTTAGCTATTAATTTATCTCCTGGGCCATATGACTTAGAAGAATCTTTGGATACTGTAGAATCAAAAGTTTGGACAACTGAGGATTCGGGTTTGTCTTTGTTTAGCCATGATATCACAACTTCATCCTCTTCAAACTCTTTCTTGGATACTTGTTTTGTGACAAAATCCTTTTTATATGCTTCAAGAAGTTCCTTAGGTTCAGGCTTGGACTGTTTCAAAGATTGTCCATAAGACTTAGGTGAGATAGGGAGAGATGTCAAAGATAAGACTGGCTCCATCGTATAGTCTCCCATACTATTTTCTTTGATATTAACCTCTTTTGCAAGATCTTCCATTTTAGATGTGGATGCCTCTTTAGTTGATTCAATGGAAGATTCTTTGTTATTAGGCACAAGCTTATCTGCACTTTCCTTCAATGTATTGCAAGTTGTATTCAAATCTACGGGGATAGCAACCTCTACTCCTTCATAAGGAAACTTCAAACACTAATGGTATGTAGAAGGAATAGCTTGCATTTCATGTATCCATGGTCTCACTAGGAGGATGTTGTAAGCCAAAGGTAGATCAAGAACTTGACATATAGTATCTCTGATAACTAGACCTGCTCTGATAGGTAAGAAAATGGTGCCTTTAGAAGATCTTTCTTGTTCTTCATAGGCTTTGATAGTTATTTTCTTTCTAGGATCAATAGCCAATTCTGAAAATCCCAATTGTGTGATCAAGTTGTAAGAACAAATGTTTAGGCCAAGGCCTCCATCTATCAACACACATTTGTCTCTATGGTTCTAGATCAAGACTTCTATATGCAAAGGCTGATTATGTGGGTGACTCAAGGAGTTGTCATCTTCCTCTAAAAAGGAGATATATTGTGGAGATGTAAGATGTCCAACCATAGTCTGGAACCTGTCTAAATCAAGGTCATCAGGAACATTGGAACCAAGCAAAGCTTTGTCTAGTATAGCTCTATGAGCTGGAGAGATCCAAAGTAACTCAAACATGGAGATTTTTTCATTAGTATGTTGGAGTTGTTGAACAATGCTATAAGATGTTGGCCTTGTATCTTTAGAATTGGAAGATTTAGAAACAACCTTCTATTTGGAAGCGGAAGAAAGATTGAAGGGTATCTTAGGGACATTAGATGAATCTGGGATTTTTCCTTTCAGATGTGCTTCAGCTTGTGATCAAGTAACTACATTTGTTGAGGAATGATCTCTTTCTCTTCGTACAATTGTGATGACATTGCAACTTTCAGAGAGACATGGTTCAACCATATTGATGACAACATTATTTCCAGGGTAGGTAGTTGACTTTTGCCCCCATATTAGGCTGAGAAGTTGAAACTCCTTGACCATGTTGTGGAAATGGTTTTGTAAATGCCATATGATCATTATTTCTCTTAGGATTGTCAACTATGATGTCTCCACTATCGATCAGATCTTGAATGGTGTGTTTCAATTGTAAGCAGTTATTAGTTTTGTGACCTTTACCTCGATGGAAATCATAGAATTCATTTTCTTTCCACCAATGTGGCTTAGGGTCTGGATCAGATTATCGAATTTCTAGCAAAGAGATGATTTTATCAGCCAGTAGAGTTCTCATAGCTGATTCTAAAGATTCTCCAAGAGGAGTGAACTTTCTCTTTTTATCGCAAGATTTGTATTCTAGCTTCTTTTGGAATGGTTCAGATGATTTTGTTCTGAAGCTTTAATGGCTTGGGAACCAAGAGTTAGGTTGTAGGCCTGTGCCTTTGATGGGGCATGGATAGTGTCAACAATGCCATCTATGATGATGCCTTTGTTCTTGTTCCAATTTTTGTTCTTGTCTTTAGAACTGGGTCTTGATTCGTACTTGTCTTTTTGAGGTGTGATTTATCCTTTTTTCACAAGCACTTTTTTTATTTTGATAGCATTGTCCACCATCTTATCAAAAGATGTATGATCTTGCATTTGTAGAGGATAATTGATTTTTGGAACAAGGTTATTGATGAAGATTTCCAGTTTTTCTATTTTTGGAATAGGTCTGGCATATAGAGAGAACTTCTTCCTCCATCTCTTGAGAAATGTTAGGAATGGTTCCCCTGGATATTGCTTGAGATTATAGATATCAATCATGGTGACTGGATGTTGAATATTGTAGGAGTATTACTGATAAAAAAATTTGATCAACTCCTCAAAAGTTTTGATAGTAGAAGGCAATCTAGAGAACCAGTGGATGGCTACTCCCCCTAGAGATCGAGGGAAGAGACGCATCAGATAGGTTGGTTCGTGCATGAACTCCATAGATTGTGTAAAAAATTCTTTGACATGATCTTGAGGATTTGAGTGTCCATCATACTTATCATACTTAGGCATCTCCACTCTTTTTGGGAATGGTGGCATGTACAAGTCTTTGTCGAATGGAAAAGGACATAGGGCCTCCATGGAGAACTCCCTGGGTTCCTTTTCTTTTTCAAGGTTGTTAAGTTTGACTCGCATGGCATGCATTTGTTTCATCATAGCTGTGAGTGGAGTTTCTTCCTCATGCATAATGATATCTTCAACATTAAATTTGGGAGGAAGTTTAGCTCCTTGATGAGCTAATTGTAAAAATTATGCCTCTCTATCTTCTTTCAAGAAATGCTTCATCATTCATTTGAAGTTATCATCATTTTGATATTGAGCAATTTCTTCAGGTGTGGGTTCCTAATCTGCACCATGTTGAGATTGAGCTCTTTGAGAGCCAAAGTTTGTCCCTGCTTGAGACATGGTAGGAGTTTGTGGACTCCCTAGAATAGATTGATGTGGGGTTTGTTGGGTACTTCCATCAGTTGATGAAGAAGGAATGTAACAAATTTTTAATCGAAGGTTGCCAGCACCGTCATCTTTGTAAAGACCAAAATCATGGAGTTGCTCAAAAGTTGGACCTATGTGAGTCAAAGGTAAAGTATGAGATATTTTCCCAAATTTCTTGTGAGAGGAAGCTCTAGTTTCCACCATTAACCTTGGGTGAAGCAAAAGAATAAGATGAAGACAACTAAAGAATGAATTGAATCAAGATGACTAGATGATGCAACCTTGTCAAGGTTTGATTGGTTTGAAGATTTGATTAGACGTGGGTGAAGGATATTGTGCCTTGGATGTATGGGTAGATTGCCAAAAGATAGCGGATAAGATATCACAACACTTAGTCATTTTGATGATTGATTGAAGATTGATAGTTATGACAAGGTTTTGACACAAGATGATAAAGACTCAAATCGATTAAACAGAAGGCTAGATCAGATTCAAAAGACCACTTTGGGGTAATGATGGGATTCTCAATAGCTACTACTTTGTTCCTAACACAGTGATTTGTTTGACAGATTCTGGATATAGGCTGAAAAAGCTAAGTATCTGGCAATTCTAACAAGTTTCAAAATTTTCCCAAATGACACTCTGCAAAATTGTACGACAATGGGTATGCTATGAAATGATAGTTAAAAAGCTCGTACGACAGTTGCAAAATTCACACGATAGTTGCTAGCAGGATTTGACTTTTTGAATTTGACTGGCAGAAAGACTCGTACGACACTAGGTTCTTTACCATATGACAGTTGGGCAGTAATGAAATGACATTTGTTAAAAACTCGTATGACTTTCTGACCTCCTGAGATGACTTTTGACTCTAGGAAGGAATTTCACTTCAAATTTTGCAAATTTAGGGTTTTCAGTTTCAGATTGTTTGCAAATTTCAATGTCCAGATTTAAGGATTGTAACAGATTTGCTCATTTTTAGTAACCAGATAGATAAGAAAGCACACAAAATAGAAAGCAAGTGATTTCAAGCATGTCTAAAAACAATGAATAAGGGCAAAAGCAACCTTGCACATGAACAATCATGTGACTTATTTTTGCTAATCCTTAGAAGTGCTAATTGTGTATGTTCCAAAAAGTTTTGCATTAACGCACATATTCCTAGAAAATGAAAATTTGGCCTCACTAGGGTTTTTAGTAATGGTTTGACTCTGCAACTTTTATGATCCAAGAGGGCGAACTCCAATCCAGGCACACCAAGGTTTTGACACAGTTCGAGAACTTAATCTTCAGGATCTGCTAGGGAGATCTGACAGCCCAATAAGAGACCACACTTGTGGAGATTTCTTCCAACAGGACATTTATATAGCGGTTGTCACTACCACGGTGAAAATGGCTATTATCGCTTGAGGTTCTATCAATGTGGTTGACCCAATTAAGGGAATGTCCACTATGGTTAACCCTCTCTAAAGGTGACTCACAAGATATACCACATGGAGACTGGTTCCAGATTTAAGGATTTGGGTTTCTAGTACTATCCAAAAAGGAAGTAGAGCATAATCCCCTAGCCTTTTCACTTTTAACCCAAACAAAGTAGACAGATTAATCTGACACACTAAGACCAAGATTATCTCACAAAGATCTATGACATCAACCCTTTATGATCTATCAACCTCTTCGGAGAGAGAATGCCTCGATCAAAAGTTTAAGACACACAGATCTAGTGGAACGTGAGACTCCCTCAGTATCCTCCCCACCTACAAGGGATCCTTCATTGAGAAGAGTTTCACTGGAAACCCACTCTCTCAAGATCCACAAATAGTGTTCATGGGGCCTAATTACTATGTGTAACAAAGATGTTGAAAGCAAACTATGTTCATTTTTATAGCCCAAATGAAATCTGTGATAGGAAAGCAATAAAAGTCACTCAAGCTAGACACATGAGATGTTCATTTTAGATCCAAAATCAAAGTCTTATTAGCTGAGAAGATTACCTAAATTCCTCGCAACATGCTTAGTAGATTTTTACCTATTTTAAGTAATTCTTGCACTTTTTTCCAACCAAAACCAGCAAGAGTCAGTCAAAAATAGAGAATTTCAATTGTTAAGATTAGCAGTTAGTCAAAATTTGAAAACCAAATATGACAAACTACCCTGAAAAATGAAACGACAATGAAAACCTGGTACCAAAACTCGTACGACAATGGGTCTGCTTCCAGACGATAGTCCAGAAACTTGTATGACACTGGGTGTATGATGATATGACAGTTTAACTTCCAAATGACAATGTGTATAGTCTGGCACGAGTCTTGATCTAATAGACTGTCGTACGATAGTGGGTATAGTCTGAGATGACTTTTGCCAGAAACTCGTATGAAAATTGTACGAACAAAGTTTAAAAATCATAGTTTTGGCTTAGAAATTGAGAAGAAAAGATAGAAATTGATAGAGTTGAATTGGAAACCCATTTCAGGGCCCCACGGTGGGTGCCAAAAATGTGTGTGTGAATTTTGTACCTATTTTGTAGACACAACACTTCAATAAAACATTAGAGGTTAGCTTAAAATTGAAATCATGCAATAAATGAAAACTAATCTAACCAGGCAATTTACTGCCTTCTAATAGGTGCGAGTATGATGTTCTTAGATTGTTATCGAGATCAGTGACCTTGACAACACCTAAATGAAGGATTTGAATGCAAAACTGATATGAAATATGAATGCAATTAATCTATTTTAAATTTTTTTTCTATGTAATGATATGATGAAAACTAATATGAATCTATAATCTAAGATGAAATTGATATGCAATGAATTGATCTAAGATGAATACTAAATGATATGCAATACTCAAAAACAAGAATGATCTCACAATAGCTTGGATTCATAAAGATGATTCTTCAGTCTCCAATTCGACAATGTGAGGATGCAAAAATATGAGATGATTTGTGAAGAGCCGAGGCCTTAATTTATAGAAATCTAGGGCTTTGGAGGTGCATGAAAGAAATCCATAAATCACTCAAATAGACTCAACTTGATTTTTGAGTTATCTGAAAATAAAGAATAATTAACTCACAAAAACATGCAAAAGTAGAGTTTAACTCAAAATAGAGTTTAACTTTAATTGATAATTGATAGTTGTCTACTTTTCTGATTGTGCATGTTTTATTTATGAATTAATTTAATAATAAATTGATTTATTTCCAACTTAACTGATTTTGAAAAATAAAACAATTGATTTATGGGTTAATCAATTATTTTTCAAACTTTTATTCAAAATTACAATATTAAAAATTGACAAAATGATTTAATTAATTAAATAAAATATTTAATCAATTATTTGTAAGATTTTGGATTTATTGTCAAAATTAAATATCATAATTAGGAATAATGGAATTAAATTAAATTAAATAATTAAGTGGCCAAATTAAATCTAATTAATTAAATATTTAGAATATTCAATTAATCAAACTTTTAGGATAAATAGGATTTATCGCCAAATAATCATTAAATTAAAGATAATTATGATAATTAGGAATATTACTAGGAATATTCCCCGATGCAGAATTTGAGATAATCAATTCAGATTCGATGATGTTTAGATGTGCCTTAGGTTAGGACTTCGATGTCGATTTCGTTCGATGTGTCGATATAGAGGTTAATGAACCTATAGCCCATTTTTGGGTTATTACAATGAAGAGAGCCATGGGATTATCTACCTAACATGGTGGATGTAGGAGTTGATGCAACTTATAGGGCAGAGTGTCGGAGGCAGCCATTCCCTAGATTCATGGTTCCAGATGCACACCCACAGGCACAGGGCGGAGATAGGGATGATGGGGGAGACAGAGGCAAACACAAAGGGAGAGCAGAGAGGGGACATGGATCTAGATCAGGTGGCCATAGATGGTCACAGAGACATGGATCAAGGAGTGAAGAGGAGGATGAGGCAAGACCATCTCACCGACAAGAAAATGCAGGGCAGGAGCAGCCTGCGGATAGGGGAGGAGAGGATCTTCGTGCTAGGATTCAGGCTTTAGAGGCTGAGTTACAGCAATTGAGGAATACTATTGCCATTCAAGATCAGTAGCTCTTAGACACACGAGCTAAGATAGATCAGTGAGAGAGGGAAGCATGGGTAGATGTCAAGGAGATTCAGAGGGAGGTGGCATGGGCAGCATATTACCATGGTCTATACATAGTAGCTTTGCCTAAGGGACAGAGAGTGCCACTCTACTCCGAGAGGGTAGGATGATTAGACAAGGCAAGCAATAGGATGGGGTTACCACCTCCTCCACATGATGGAGTGAGCTAGTCTTAGGTCTAGGCTTTAGATGTTCGGTCATATATTGAGACATTATCCAGATTATGGATCCCATATTGTACTTGTATCATTATATATATATGAGATTACTAGATTTACAATATATCTTGTGTACTTGTCTCACTTGTGATGGATGTTTCAGTATTATTATCTTTATATTGCTCAAATGTATGATATATGTTTATAAATGCTCATGTATAATCTCTCTCATAGATGTATGTTTAGCTCTCATGTTATGATATAGACTCATGTTTCTGAAAATGATCTCTTTTGATATAGATATTATGATAAGATTAACACCTTATGATGACAGGAAAAGGATGTGATGTGAAAGATAAGGAGTGAAAGACATGATCGAGGAGAAGCGAAAAGGGGAGCACAGTTGACTGACAGGTCAGTGAAAGATGAAAGGAGAGCTCTCTTCATATGCAAGATGCAAAACTAAACTAATATGAAATTAAGAATGCAAGCTACTATGAAAAGTGGTTTACTTGCAAGGTCACAAAGCCATTAGACTCTAATAATCATCATCGAGCTTTATTGGTAGTGTCAAAAGATCATACAATACACACTAGTATAACTATGGGTATATGAATATGATCTATATTAGATAGGAATGTGGGAATCCCACCTAGGCACCAAAGACATGTAGGTCAAGATGACTAGTGCAGTGAGGTTCCCTAAGTTTGGTATAGCAAGATTATGCTTGCATCGAGACACAAGAAAGTCAAGATGACTACAAGCATGCACTTGCAGAAAAATAGTCAAGGATAATACATTGTAGATCCTAGTGTCAAGTGGAACAAGCATGAATGCTCATGATAGGTAGGATCAACAAAATATACCCACAAGCAAAAAAGAAATAAAACATGTCCTCATGTCCCCAGTCTTCTAGCTCAGCATCATTGAAAACTATTAGGGAGAGAACACTCATCAAAGAAATCATCATAGATAGCACACAAAGAAATAAATTCAAACAAGTCTAAATGAGTCAAATGTTTAAGTGTGTGTGTGTAGGTCATAGAGTCAAACTTTGAGTATCGCATCTGCCAGTGAGAAATATCGCATTATTCTAGACTGTGAGTAAGACATCTAATAAGTGTTGAGAAACACTTGACACTAGGGAAGTGTTGAAAAACACAGTTGGGGTGGTGTTGAAAAACACCATTTGCAAGGTGTCCTAAACACTAACGCATCCAAGAGACCAAAACTAACACAGTTATGCCCCCTAAACAAAGACAAAGACTAATTCCAAACCAAGGCAACAAGGACAAGGCATGATGGAGAAAGGCTAAGTGTTGAGAGCGCATGCTAAGAAACAAGGGTGCAAAGGCCTCAAGTAGCGCCTATTTCCAGGTTTTCACCAAGGCACTTTTTCTATTTTTTTTTAATTTTTTACAATTTTTTGATTTTTTTTTTTAAATTTTAGGACTTTATATGCTTTTTAGGATTTTTCAGCATCATATATGAATTTTTTTTGGAATTTTTTTTCAGGATCAATAAATATGTACAAAGGATGGCCCCAGATAGAATAGGCATCATGGATAGAACTTCTTCAGGTGCAAGACATTGATAGGGTCAGGGAGCTATTCTCCCTCTTCATTAGATAATAAATAAGCACCTATCCCAAAAGCTACAGTAATGATGTAAGGTCCAAGCCAATTAGGTTCAAATTTAACCTTTTGTTCTCTATGCTATTTATTCTTAGGATTTTCTCGTAGGACAAGATCTCCCACTTGGAATTTTCTAGGGCGAACCTTTTTGTTGAAGGCTTTGGACATATGCTTTTGATAGACCCTCATATGGTCAAATGATGCTTGATGTTTCTCATCTAGAAGTTCTAACTCTTGGAGTCTCATGGCACGGTAGTCTTCATCTGTAACTAGACCTTTGAGGGAGATGCGAAGTGAAGGAATTTCAACCTCTAAAGGTAACACTGCTTCAGCACCATAGGTAAGGGTAAAAGGAGTAGCCCCAGTAGGAGTATGAATACTTGTTCTATAAGCTCATAAGGCCAAATTTATCTTTAGATGCCAATCTCTACCATTCTTATGAATTGTTCTATGGAGGATTTTAAGAATGGTTTTATTTGATGCCTCTACTTGACCATTTCCATGTGGGAAGTAAATGGAGGACCAATGTTGTTTAATCTTGAATTTCTTGCAGAGTTGCTTAAGGTCCTTATTTTTGAACTGACCTCCATTGTCAGTGATTATCTCTGAAGGCACTCCATATCAACAGATGATATGGTTCAAAATGAACAGAGAAACTATCTTGCCTGAGGCAACAGAAAGTGGGACAGCTTCTACCCATTTAGTAAAGTAGTCAGTAGTAGTAATTATGAATTTGTGTCCACCTGATGAGTTGGGATGAATCTTCCCAACAAGATCAAAGGCCAAGTGTTGAAATGGCCAATGAGATATAGAAGGAATAAGCTCCCTGCCTAGAGCATGTATCAGGTTACTATGTTTTTGACACTTTTTGCATGATTTTGCAAAAGCTACTGCATCCATTTGCATTGTAGGCCAATAGTACCCCACCATAAGAAACCTTTGGGCCATGGCAAGACCATTGGAATGTCCCCCATAGATGACCTCATGAATGTCAACTAACGCTTGATCAGATTCCTCCTTTTCTAAGCATCTAAGAAATGTCCCATCTAAACCCCTCCTATACAAATCACCAGAGATAAGGGTATGGCAAGAGGCATTTTAGGTAAGGTTTCTTTGTTCAAACTAATTAAAGGTTTCAGGGATAATGCCATCATGAAGGTATGAGTAAATGGCACCATAGTGAGATGATTCATGACCAACAAGAGTACAGATAACATGGCTTTCTTGTGAGTCATAGATAGCGTAATGTACCTCTTCCACCAGGAATTCAAATCTAGATTCATGTTGTTCTAGCTAAAGAAGTGAAGCAAGTGTAGCCATAGCATCAGCTGCTTTGTTTTCTACTCTAGGGATTTGTTGAAATGTGACAAATGTGAAATATCGTCTCAAGGAATCAACCATTTTCTTGTAGGGTACCAGTTTCTCAACTTTTGTTTGGTATTCTTCATTAACTTGGTTGATTATTAGCTATGAATCCCCATAAATGTGAAACTCTATGATTCTCCATTCTATGGCCATCTTTAGTCCATTTGTCAAAGCTTCATACTCAGTAATGTTGTTTGTACATGGGAACAATAGCTTGTAAGACTTAGGAATTATGTACCCATGAGGAGAGACAAACAACACACCAACTCCTAAACCATTTTGCATGAAAGATCCATCAAAGAACATCTTCCATGTCCTTCCATTCATGTACATGAGATGCTCATTTGAGAAGTCAACTTGAATAGGGACACTATCTTGAATTGGGAAGTCAGCCAATTGATCTGCTATAGCTTGTCCTTTGATAGCCTTGCACTCAACATACTCTATGTCAAATTCTGAAAGAATCATCATCCATTTATCAAGTCTACCTGTGAGAGTAGCCTTACCGAGTAAATACTTGAGAGGATCAATTTTTTCTATGAGGTGTATTGTGTGTGCAAGCATGTAATGTCACAACCTTTGGGAAGTAAACACCACTGCAAGGCAAGCTTTCTCAATACTAGTGTAATTAACCTCATATGAAACAAGCATACAGCTGATGTAATATATGGCTCTTTCTTTTCCATGTTCATCAAGTTGAGCTAATAATGCCCCCAACGAAGATTCTATTGCTGAAACATATAGGATGAGTGGCTTCCCTGGGATAGGAGGCATTAAAATAGGAGGATTTGCCAAGTATTTCTTGATTTGGTCAATTCTCTTTTGACAATCCTCATTCCAGACACATTTAGCTCCTTTGTGTAAGTTCTTATTGAAGGATTGAGCTCTATCTGCTAATTGTGAAATGAACCTCCTTATAGATTGAAGACATCCTTGAAGACTCCTCATTTGACTAATGTTTTTAGGAGGTGGCATATCCATAATGGCTTGGACTTTTTCAGGGTCCACCTCTATTCCCTTTACTGAAATGATGAATCCTAGTAACTTTCCAGAGGTAACACCAAATGCACACTTTTTTGGATTTAATCTTAATTGAAATTGTTCCATGTGATCTAGAATAACTTCTAAATCACCTAAGTGTGTGTCCCTTTTCTTAGATTTAGCCAAGGTGTCATCCACATAATCTTCCATATTCTTATGCATCATGTCATGAAAGATTGTAGTCATAGCTTGTTGATAAGTAGCTCCTGCATTTTTCAATCCAAAATGCATAACATTCCAACAATAGGTACCCCATGCACAAGTGAATGCAGTCTTTTCTTGGTCTTCAGGAGCTATCTTGATTTGATTGTACCCAGAAAAACTATCCATCAATGAATAGATCTCATAACCCACAGTCATGTCCACTATCATGTCTATGTTGGGGAGTGGAAAATAATCCTTTGGGCATTGCTCTATTGAGATCTCTAAAGTCTGTGCAAATGCAAATGGACTTGTCATGTTTGGAAACTGGTACAATGTTTGAAATCCATTCAACATAATCAATAGCTCTTATAAATCCTGCACTAAGGAGTTTCTCTAATTCTACTTTGACCAGAAGAGCTATGTGAGGATGCATTTGCCTTAATTTTTGTTTGACTGGTTTTACACTAGGAGCTATGGACAAGTGATGCATAATAAGATTAGTGTCCAACCCTAGCATATCTGAATAAGTTTAGGCAAAATTAATCTTCTTTCTCTATAAGAACTTAGTATATGCTTCCCTTTCTTGTGTTGTCAAGGACTGAGCCAAATGTACTATTTGTGGAGCCTCATTTGTAGCCAAATTGACTGACTATGTAGGCTCAACAAGCACTGAAGATCTATCTTGAAAGTAGCTTAGGAGATGATCAAGTACCTCATCCCTAGGTGCCTCAGAGAGGTTTTCACCTTTGGATATGTCATTTATTTTTACTTTTTTAGGTTCTGACACCGCCACACAGTGGTTTTCGCCATCAAAAATCTTATTCTTTTTTTCTTTTCTTTTTATTTTACGACTGAGGTACTTGATGTCTGGTTCTATCATGCTTGTAGCCAGTTCACTAGTGGAAGAGACTACAGGTTCAATGGTGTTTAAGTAACAGGCTACCTCATAGTCATTTTGGAAAGTTAAGAGTGTAGGCTCTTGATAACGTTGAGACCAATCAATGAGGTGAGGATAAGTAAGGGGTAAGTCAATGATTGGTTCAAGATTGTGGATATGAATGGTATCATCTCTGGTGACCGAAGAGTCAGGGTCTGTCAAGTATCCCTCTAAGTTACCCAAATTAGGATTAGTCCTACCAAGTGAGGAATCATCCACTAAAGCAACCCATGGATTCAAATCCTCTAATCCTATGCATAACTCATTAGCTACCTTAGGTTGAGAACTATAGGTATGGATGATATCAACATCCTTGTCAATTGTAGAAGAATTTGAGAGAGAGTCCCATTCATACTCATGTGAATCTATTTCTGAATCTCGACTAGGATGTTTGTACCATGAAGGTTTGGGACATCTTTATGTGGAAGCTTTAATGTCATAAAGAGGAACATCTCTCTCCATCAAACGAATAATGTTATTTCACTGGTGTTCTCTAATGGGATCTTCTACATCTAATTCTTCTTGCTCTATGTTCACAACTATCACATGAGCAATTGGATTATCCGAATCTCCCCAAAGGAGATTGGTGGAAGGGACCCAATCTTCACACATATCCTGTTGGTTTGTCAAATTGGGCATGTACTTTGATTCATCTTCACTATCTGTCTCATCAAGGATAGGAGCAGTGTTATTTTTAGGATTCTCAAATCCTAGGCCAACCATCTTCTTAGACCTGCGTCCAAAAAGGGCATCATTGAGAGGTTTAGCTCTGGCATCTAATCTATGACTGAGAGGTCCATGTCCTAGATAGCCCATATTTTTGACAAAAGTTTACACTCTTCCATAGGCCTTAGGAGAGGGAGAGAAGTTCTCATTATGCATATATTTATCTTCTCTATAAGTCCAATCTTTGACAGCCACCTCTTCCTTCTCATCTTCTATAGGGACTGAGGACTCTACAAATGTACCAAATAAGGTCATGGCCAAAGAAGAAGGTTTCATCTCTTGTGAAGGTTTACCATAAGACCTAGGTAAAACTGGAAGTGTTGTGAAGGAGTTGAGTTGATACCCCCCCATACCAAGGTCTACTGATTTAAGCTTGTCTTTGCATTATGCTAGGGTCGCATTGAAATCTTTTGCTTCCCTGTTGAGGGGAACATGAGTCCCTGATGAAATTGAGTTGATAGATAAGGTGCTATCCCTAGGTATACAAACTTCTACTCTATTGTAGGGGAACTTAACACACTGATGGTAGGTCGATGGCACTACTTGCATGTCATGGATCCATGGCCTACCAAGTAAGATGTTGTAAGAAAGGGGACCATCATCAAAAATTTGAAACAAGATATCCTTCTCAATAGGACCAATCCTAATAAGAAGAACAGCCAATCCCTTAGAACTTCTTTCTGCCTCACCATAGGCTTTTATAGTGATCCTCTTCCTGGTATTGATCACTTTCTCAGAATAACCCAATGTCTTTAAAAGAATCAAGGAACAGATATTGAGCCCAACACCCCCATCTATCAACACATGCCTGACATGGGTTTTGTGTATCATGACTTCAATATGAAGGGCAAGATTATGTGGGTGGCTCAAATCTTTGTCATCTTTCTCTGAAAAGGTTAGGTAATGAGGGCTGGCAAGATGGTTTACCATGTTTTGGAATTGATCGACATCTAAGTTGTTAGGAACATTTTCTATACACAAAGCATCCTCAAGGACTTGCTTGTGTCTTGGGGAAAAATCTAAGAGCTCAAAGATTGAAATCTGAGCTGGGGTTCTTTGCAATTGATCAACAAGATTATAGTTCAATTTGGGATTAACTACTAATTTTGAGGTGGCATTGTTGGAGGCCACCTGCTTTGGTTTATTGGGTTGACTTGAGTTGGTTCCTCTAATGACAACATGACCTTGACTTTGGGTAACAACATTAAGAGCTTGGGAAGACATCCTAGAGTTGGGACCCCTTAGCACCACAACGGGTCCTTCATCAAAGATAGGAGGAGAGTCATAACCATAGGGATCTTTACTTCTCATCATGTTGACACTTTCCTCCATAACATCAAGCATGTTGACCACATTCTCCATAGATGTGTAAGTGTAGTTGATCACAGCCTTTCCATCCTTAGGTTTAGAGGTTTCCCCCTTCTCATATTTTGGCAAAGGCTCTTTGAATTCTTTGTGAGAAGCATTGGTGTTCAACCCATCTATCTGAAGTTTTCCACTCTCAATAAGATCTTGGATGATATGCTTAAGTTTCCAACAATGTTTGATATCATGTCCAATACCATTGTGAAATTTGTAGAAATCTTTCTCATTCCACCAATGTGGCTTAACATCAAGAATATGATGCTTTACAGGATCTTGAGGATGTGCAAGATTGTTGGCAATAAGTGTTTTGAAAACATCCTCATAGGAATCACCAAGTTTTGAAAATTGATGCCTCTCTTTCTTAGGCTTATCTTGGTATCTTGGCTTATGCTCTTGTTGGTTGGATGTGTTGAGCTTCATTGATTGAACAATACTAGATAAGTGAAGAACACCTGGTCCTTAGGTTGAGAAGAGTCCACAACTCCGTCATTAACCACCTGCTTGTTCCTATTCCAATGTGGATTTTTCCCTTTGTCCTTGTTAGAGTGGTTATTATTTTGGCCATTTTTGTTGTTGTTTCCATGTTTGGCCAAAATTCCTTGCTCTTTCAAAACATCCTCAATTCTACATGTGATTTCAACCATGGTATCAAACAAATCAAAGACGGTCTTCCTAACTTCATATTGCATTTCAGGAACTAAGTTGCTGACAAGGATGTCAATCTTCTCATTCTTAGGAATGGTCCTAGAGTAACGAGAGCATTGTCTTCTCCACCTCTGCAAGAAAGCAACAAAGGACTCCCCTTGATTTTGCTTTAAGTTACATAGGTCCAACATGGTGACAGATCTTGAAAGATTGTAGGTGAAGTGTTGGATGAATCTATGAACAAATTATTTGAAGGTCTTGACAGGGGGAGTTATGTTAGTGAACCACTCCATTGCTTGACCTTTGAGACTCCTTGGGAACAACCTCATGAGGTAGGAGTCATCTTGATGAAACTCAAAGCTCATAATGTAGAATTGTTGCACATGATCATGTGGGTCCCCATTACCATCATATTTTTCATATTGGGGGATTTCCACCTTTCTAGGAAAATCCTTCATACTCACACTCTTGTCAAAAGGGTTGGGACAAATTGAGTCAAGTGAAAAGGAACTCTTAGGTGCCAACTCCTTTTCCATCATATGCTTAAGTTGCTTAATCTCCTCTTCTTGGGATGGTCCTTGCTTCTTGATCTTTTTATCCACATTGAAGTTGTAAGGGACTCTAGAACCCTTATTGATCAAAATTTCTAGGAACTTATCCTTTTTTTTCTCCACATACCTCTCCACATATTGCTAGAAGAGTGGTTCTTGTTGCATTTTCATGAAATCTTAAGAATCGAGGTCAAAACTTGAACTACCACCCCCATATTGCAAACCATGGTGAGCATGTTGAGAAGGTTGTCTCAAGTTCCTAGGAGGTGTTGGTCTCCTATAATGGTCTTTTTGTGAAGCCCTTCTTCCTCTAGGGCTAGGAGATCTTGAAGGTGTTCATGAGTACCTTCCACTTCATGGAGTCTTAGGAGGAGTGGGTGGACAAGAGTTGTTACCACCACCAACACACATGTTGTTGTATTGAGCATTGAGTTGTTGAGCCAAAAGCTTATCTCTCTCTTCTTGGGTGGCTCTCCTTTCTATATCCAATAAGGCTTGTCTTTCTGACTCAAGGAGTCTAAGCTTCTCTTCTTTTACCACTTGCTCATCTAGAAAGGCTTTCTTTTCTCACTCAATTCTTCTGAGTCTCTCACTTGTATACCTTGAAGTTGTCTGAAGTGGTGAACTTGGTCTCGAATGTTTGAACAAGTCATTGGTATATGCTGCATTTACATGGGCATCATAAGGCTCTTCATTGTGATTGCCATGTTGTGATTGCTCATCCTGATAGGATTTTTTCATTTCCCTTTCAGCTCTTTGATGAACATCCAAATATCTGGTATTGATAAGGGATGAATCTAGTTGATTGTCATGAGAGGAATTACCAAATAGAATGTTATCTCTATGTCTCTCAAATATGTCATCAAGATTTTTATCCATTGCTTCCCTCTCTCTCTGAGTCATTGTGTAACTCATGTCCATATCTAAATGAGAAGGTGCTAAGGATGTGCTCAACTCACTAGGATTTCTCTTAGGTTCAAACCAAACTTCTAAAGTATTCCTAGGGGATTGATCGAAGATGGGCTCTTTTCCCTTACGCTTTTGGTGAGTTTGCACTAAAGGTAATTGATTGAAAACTACTTGAGGTTGTTTTCCTTGATTCACTTGATACCTTGTCATAACCAACATGAAAGAAAAAGGCACTAGGTGAAAAGATGACCCTAAGAAACATTGGTACCAAAGTAGGATAGTAAAAGCATTCAATTGTCCAAAAGAGAGGTGATAAGATAGAATTTTTGTTAAAAGGGATAAACCAACACTACCACAGAGGTGCCCAACAATGGATAAGTATCCCAACACATATGGATCAGGTGGATGATTTACCCAAATTATAATTGATTGAATTTGCAATTGGATGGAAGTGAATTGGACAAAAGATTACTAAGACTCTCCAAGTGTGTTATCAAAGAATCCAAAGGTTAGTCTTTTCAACAAGGACAATTTCTAACTTACCGATTCCAAGCAATGTCACTTGTGAAATCAAAGATTGCTAATTCAAGAGGTCAAGACACATGAACCCAAAGTGAAAATGGGCTTCTAACAATAGGGTTAGTAACCTACTAAAATTTGGATTGACCAAGGAAGACTGGAAATGACATGGATCAATTTCAAATTGTAAACAACAAGATAGTAAAATCACTCTATGCGATAGTTCTCAATGTTACAGGACAATAAATTTTAACCAGATGATATTTTGAAGGAAGCAATATGATATAATCTAAGCAAGTGGTGTGATAATGTGTATAGCATGCAGGCGATACAAAAGCATCAACAAAGTATCACATGATAAAACTTAGACTAGTGTGCAATGATTGTTCAGTATCGTACGACTCTTGACCAGTGAATGTAAAAAATCTAGTTTTGAAGGAAAATTTGGTCAAAATTATAGTTTGGTAAGTTGAATTTCATGATCTCAAACATAGTAGTAGCAAGAAACAAGACAGGTTTGCAAATAGTAAGTGATCAAACGTGTCATAAAACACTTGCACAAGGGCAAAAGCAACCTTGCCAAGACAAGCACTTGGGATATCAAAATAGAAAAATCCTATGAGCACTACTGTGATGTTTAATGTTCAAGAACGTTTACATGGGTAGATCATAGCGAAGATAATTCAAGCACTTACTAGCCTAGAAAGACAAAGGCTCAATACTTAACAACTTGGCCCGCACTTGATGTCCCATTGCCTCACACAAAGTGGTTGCCCACAATAGATATTGGCTTTTTCGTGGAAGTGTCAATGACACAACCAAAGGAACATAGATGGTGAGTAGTCTTAGGGTGATCTTGTTTAGTCCACTAGGATCAATCCTTGCACCAAGATGTTAAGCAGCAAAATTGGGTAGCTTCTATCTATGGTTTGTAATAAGGGCTTCTGTTCGTAATACTCCTATTGCTCCCCGAAGGGACTCCTTACCTTGTGACAAGTAACAGACCTCGCGGCCACAAGAGTACATTAAGCATTCTTGCTTAGTATTTTCATCATGGTCACAATCCCACAAGTATGAACACCAAGCGAAGACAAGTACTATGTCTACCTGTTGGACTACAACTGATTTGGAATTTGATTGAAGAATTTGTGATTAAAGATCACTAAGGAGTTGCTAATTAGATATGTAATATGATTAAATTAGTATTATGTTGTCATTGATGTCAACTAGTTTGACAACACTTATCTTGTAAGTTACTATACCGAGACATCCAAAGAAAGGTGAAAGAGATGAAGAACAGAGAAATCTACATGGGGAAAGATGTACATGATAGATGAGGATAAGGAACACATTGAGTAACTTTTTGATGAGTCTATGACTTGATGATATTGAATTTATTATGTTGCATTCATCTATGATGAAGTATAGAGCTGAAAGACACAAAGCAGTGTTGTCGATAAATGAAGCAATTCTAGTATACAACGACAAAGTGTAGTGTATACCGATCGCAGTATTAACCAAGTAGTGTTCACATATGCATTTCTTTGTTAACCAAGCATAATAGAATGAACTAAATGATTAGTTTAGCCGATAGGATTGATGAGCTATAAAGTACCCCGATTGCAGTGATAACAGATAATGTTTGTTATGAAGATCGACGGCTAACAAAATTAAAGGAAGATCTAATGGAGCAGATTGAAACATGTTATTGACACATCAACCAAGAAAGTTTGAAGTGAAAAAATCTATGAATGTGGTTAAGCAGAAAAATCTGATGGAGGAGAAGAAAATGATTTACTCATCTATATAAGAGACTAGAATTTCATTATGGAATGATGCCGGAAGAAGTAGAAACTGTAGGAATATCATGTGAACAAGGTTTTCATGCATTCTAGTCATATTGGTTAGGTAAGAACCAAGCTACAGAACAATTACCAAGCTACAAAGAGCAATTACTAACAGATAGTAAGTTGATACAGTATTGAATCTAAAGTGAAATATTGATCAGAAGGATTTGTATGGACTGAATATTGATCTGTAATCTATAATTGAAGTTGTATTAAAGTAGATCATTTACTGTTACATATTTAACCATTTTATACAGTCAAAATCTCTTAACCAAGTGGACTCTAAAAGTCACATGATGTATCATTCATAGAATGAACATTGTTATCCTGTCAACCCCATAGTGAATGCTAGTTGGACGATAAATTCTAGTCTAAAATCCTGTAACAAGGTCACACCTGACAGTGTGTTTGTAAACCTTTAACAGGGTTGGGTCTTAACCAACCTCACTTCAGAAGAGTGAACAATTTTGGGTTGCTGGTCCCAGGTGGTTTTTCCCTTTACAGGGTTTCCATGTCAAATCTCTTGTGTTATGTGTTGATTGTGATATTTGTTTTTTATCATACTTTGCATGTTACATGTTAGATTTGATCGGTAACTATTATAGTATTAGACTGGTAATCGATAAAAGTGCAAACAATGAAAGTAATTATTGTTTACCGAGGAGTAGAAATAGAAGAAGTTGTTTTGAATTATACATTTTGTTTTGGGACACTGGATAACTGATTCACCCCCCTCTCGGTTATTCTAACACTACCAAGGTTTTGTGTCCTTGATAGCCTTGAGTTTATAGTGGGTCAGAATAGCCGGGTATTGGCTTGTCCCCACTTGGGTCATTTCTCTTGATTGCTCAAGAGTAGGCCTACTAAAGGATCTTAAACTAAACAAAAAGTGGATCAACCTTTGAGGGTCAAGATTTCTAGTTCACCACAAAGGTGAAGAGCATACTCTCCTATCTCAAAAAAATTTCCCAAACACACCAAGCAATGTTCAATTAGCCTCTTGCTTTCAAAATCTAGAAGTGGGTCAAGATTTTTGGTTCACCACAAGGGTGAAGAGCATACTCTCCAACCACCAAAAGACTCCTACAACAAGATATTAAGTGCCTAAGAAAGAAACAACTAGTATATGCCACACTTAAAAATGAAAGCAATGAACAAGCACTTGATCATTTTTATGCTTTGGGCAGCCCTACAAAAAGGATTAGTAGCCCTTGCACATTTGAAGCTTTGACATGCATTCTTTTTAGTAAATATTCAAGAAATGAGAGCACATCTGTTAGGATAATAAGTAGAAAATGCAAATATTAACAAATAAGAGAGAACACATTAACATAGAATTTAATGTGGTTCACCAAATCCCTGGCCTACGTCCACCAATAGTGAGTCCAATATCTTTATTATTATCCAGTGATTACAATCTAAAACTTGCAACTCCATACCACCGCAAGAAGCTACAATAATCCCTCATATAATGAATCTCTAACCCTAAGCCCTTTTACAAGTATTTTTGACATAATGAAATTAGGGCAAAAATACTCCGACTAATAGAAAATAGATGGCCGACACTTTACAATATTATTAAGTCATTCACCCCACAAGGGGCACTGCCCCTTGACCCCATCAGGGGCTCTACCTATTGACCCCACCTGGGGCGCTGTCCTAGGACCCCGCAAGGGGCTCTGCCCCTTGACCCCGTGGATAAGTCCAATTAGGCTCCACATACATAACAACACCTACAAGCACAACTTGTTAGCCCCACAAAGATTAGTGCATCAAAATCAAATATAATCTACAAATAGAACTCTATCCTAACACAGAAAATTAAAACCAGCAAGCAAACAACCTAAATCTTGCCAAGAGAGAACCAAAATCACTCACTGCCAGGCCTAGGTGACAGTTCTGTCAGAAAATGTTTTGCATGATACTTTGCAGTATAGTGGTGTGATACTTTCCTTCTAAACAATATTTCACACTACCTGCAGGTGACATAAAGTAATATACTAGTGCGACAGAATCATGTAAGGGCGTACAATACTTTGACTGGAAAAGTATCACATGGGTATATAAAAACTATCATACGATACTAGTAAACTATCGTACGATATTCTGTTAGAAAGTACAGAAAAATAGCCAAAACAACAAGAAAAATATGATGAAAAATTAGCATAAATGCATGAAAAATAAAGGCAAAACAAAAGTGTTCTACCCCACGGTGGGTGCCAAAAATGTACACTCAAATTGTGCACTTCTCTAAGTCATTACTTCCAAGAGGATCCATGAATTGGAAACCTTGAGAAAGCAACCTAGAGCTCCCTAGGCATGGAGTGCAAGGGTGTTTATAGGGCTCTCAACTAGAGCTATTAAGCATATGACCTGTCTTGTAAACCATGCAATGGGAGATTCAATGAGACAAGGGCAAGAATGCCAATATCTTCAAGAATCTTGATGAGAATGAAATGCAACTATGTTAAGATGAAGATGCAAGAATGCAAGTAAGCTATAGAAATGAGAGTGTTACAAGCTTTACTAATTAAGCTATGTGAGTTAAGCTAGAACATGAAAGGAAAGTAAACTAAAATGCCATGAAAGCTAAACTAAATGTAATAAGATCTCCAAAGCTCCAATGTCACCAAGAAAACCTGCAGCATAAGATTAGTATCAAGAGTGGGATCCTAAAATGAGAAGAGAGCTCTTCTTTTATAGAAAATGAGAATAACAGATGGTGGAGATTAAGAGGCAAAAGATTAGATCAAGGGTGGAGATTGAAAGTGGGATCAATCCATGTGCACAAGTCTCCTCCAATGAGAAAGAAGTGTTGACTTTTGTGCCCCATGTGAGACAAAAAGGCCTTTTCTTCTTTTTATAAAATAGGAATAATGCTTTATTTGTGCAACTTAGGATAAGAGGTAAGTGGGGGCTTTTTATTTAATAAAAGGGGAGGGAATTCCTTTTAATTAAATAAAGAGTTGGGATAAAATGGTTAATCCATAGAATATAATCGAATAAATAATAGAATTAGGATTTGATCAAGGAAATTGATTTAATTTGAAAATATTGCAAAGCTTTGATTCACATAATAAATGTTTTATAGTTTCTTCATTGGCTTCACATAATATAAATTTAGTAGGTCCTACAAATCCAAATTTCTTAAGCCAGTTTTCTATTAATATTCTTCCTTGCATGGTAGCCCATTGAAACATATTGGCCTTTGGAAGACATACCTTGTCCCAACACATATGTATGGTGAGCTCTATTCTTTCCCATGGTTTTTCCTTTATCAAAGCTACATATCCAATCTTGACATTATACTCTCCAATCTTAGAACCTAGCCAAATGAGTTTATCTTCTCGGATTTTTGGTGTGATATCCCTAGTTGCTAGTATTATTTGTAATACTAAAATATCTTTCCTAGGCACTAGTAATCTATCTAAAGATATCCATTTCAAACCTAAAGATGGATCACCATTTGGAATTTCAATCTAGTCCTTCACCAATCTTCCCCAATTTGTTTCTATACACTCAAATTGTGCACTTCTCTAAGTCATTACTTCCAAGAGGATCCATGAATTGGAAACCTTGAGAAAGTGACCTAGAACTCCCTAGGCATGGAGTGCAAGGGTGTTTATAGGGCTCTCAGCTAGAGCTACTAAGCATATGACCTATCTTGTAAACCATGCAATGGGAGATTCAATGAGACAAGGGCAAGAATGCCAATATCTTCAATAATCTTGATGAGAATGCAATGAAACTATGTTAAGATGAAGATGCAAGAATGCAAGTACGCTATAGAAATGAGAGTGTTACAAGCTTTACTAATTAAGCTATGTGAGTTAAGCTAGAACATGAAAGGAAAGTAAACTAAAATGCCATGAAAGCTAAACTAAATGCAAGAATGAAAGCTAGAATGTAAGAAGATCTCCAAAGCTCCAATGTCACCAAGAAAACTTGTAGCATAAGATTAGTATCAAGAGTGGGATCCTAAAATGAGAAGAGAGCTCTTCTTTTATAGAAAATGAGAATAAAAGATGGTGGAGATTAAGAGGCAAAAGATTAGATCAAGGGTGGAGATTGAAAGTGGGATCAATCCATGTGCACAAGTCTCCTCCAATGAGAAAGAAGTGTTGACTTTTGTGCCCCATGTGAGACAAAAAGGCCTTTTCTTCTTTTTATAAAATAGGAATAATGCTTTATTTGTGCAACTTAGGATAAGAGGTAAGTGGGGGCTTTTTATTTAATAAAAGGGGAGGGAATTCCTTTTAATTAAATAAAGAGTTGGGATAAAATGGTTAATCCATAGAATATAATCGAATAAATGATAGAATTAGGATTTGATCAAGGAAATTGATTTAATTTGAAAATATTGCAAAGCTTTGATTCAGGAAATTGATAAATTGAAGAGTGGGGCCCAAAGTCTAGGTGACCATTTTAGGGTGCATACAGTTTCAAGGTAATCTCTAATATTTAGTAGGTTGGGATTATTTCTTATAGTAGTGTAACCCCCCAAGAGTCGGTCCAAAATAAAGCCTTATCTCCTTTAGTGATATCCCAAGATATTTTGTCATTTATCAAATCCATACATTAAAGCAAAATAAAATTCCAAACCTTGGAACCTCTTGGCAGGTTGGTTGTTCTCAAAAAACTTTCTAGAGTATCGTTAGTTAAATATTTCTTTTGGAGCAGCTTTACCCATTTGCAATTTGATTCTTCGTAAAGTTTCCATACTAGCTTGGCTCCTAGAGCCTTATTCTATAGTTTTAGATCCTTAAGGCCTATTCCACCATCTTCCTTGGGTCTACATAACTTATCCCAACTTATTAAAGAAATATTTTTCTTGTCTTAGGTTCCTTTTCAAAAGAAGGATCACATTTTCTTATCTTGCTTAGTTTTTTCTTCTGTGTTAGAGGAAGACAAGAAATTTCATATGTTGATAGTGTTTCTAATACTTTTTTCAACATGGTAGTTCTTCCAGGTAATGAAAGCCACTCTCTTTTCCATCTATTAGTCTTTTGATTCATTCTTTTTTTTAATGGATCCCATAGATTATTCATTCTGATTCCTTTGTCCATGGGGATTCCTAGATATTTACTAAGTAGTGTTCCTTTTTTAAAGGGACATGATATCACATATTTTTTGTATTTTCATCCAAGTTGTCTATAATAAACCCTCCTATTCCATTGTTAAATTGTATGTTGATCCCTTCCTCATGTTTAAAACTCTTCCTAGAGCTAACCCTAGTTTCTTGTTGTGACTAGATTTTTGATCATGTGATTACATTACCATGGATGAGGCCAAGATATAATATAGGTCAAATATGAAATATGAAGTTGAAGATATATCCTTTGTAAAAAATGGATTGCCATTTAATAACTCATATTTTAATATTTCCTCCTAACAATCAATGAACAAAAAATTACTTGAAAGGATAGTAATACTTACCTGGCCAACGTATGTCCACTTCCACCATCTTCCAATACTTTCTGTAAATTGCCCTGATCCACACTAGCTTGCAAATGGTCCATATTTTTTTACAATGATCCCATTTGTCCTCTATTATTGAGCTTTTGATAATGGTAGTTGTGAAATCTTCTCTCAGGAGGTTGTGTTCTTTTGGTTGGGATTACCTTTTCCAAGAACTATTTTGTTGTATTTTTTGGAAACTAAAATTGAAACAATTGTTATATTGTCATTGATGTCAAACCTTAACTGGTAAGATAGTTGTTATCTAGGAGAGTACCATATCTATTGATTGATGAAGAGGATTTGAAAAAGGAGATAACAAGAGAGCCTAAGGAAAGGTTGAGTTATTTGATACTTCAATGGGTACTTGATTAGTTGGCACATTGATAAGATAATGTATTGTTTATCTAAGTAAGAAGAAAGACTGGAAAGGTACTTAACCAAGAAAAAGTGAATAAATCTAGTTTAAGCCGAGTGATGTTAGTTTCGACCGAGCGCTAGTATATGCTAAGTAAATCTAGTGTTGACCGAACATTAGTAATTGCTAAGCAACAAGAAATTACTGAGAAAAGATAGTGTTTTTCAAGCAAGACAGTTTGTAGTGATGACCGAGATACATAGTGATGACCGAGTAGATGAAAATAGTATTGATTGAGTGTCAGTAATTTACATTTGAAGAAAGAATTGAGAATGCTAGCTCACATAGTTGAATTCTTGGGATATGTAAAACATGTTGACATTATTAATGAATTGTATGGATCATTTAATGTATGGTAAATCATTTTATTATGGATTCAAATAGAAGTTTGGAGATGTATCTAGAAGGAAGGATGTAGAACATAATGATGGAAGGATTCGATGAATTTGACCTAAGCCTAAGATCTACAGAGGAGATTAAGAAGAAAAAGATTAATCTACTTGATTGAAGAGGTATAAATGAAAACCTAATTATGAGGTTATTATGTATGAAGAAGAGGTTGATGTTATTGACTAATAAGTCTAAGCAGAAGGCTGAAGGTGAGATTGTGAAGGAGCTGAACAAGGTTGTGATTGCTTGAAGTGAATCCTGAGCACATCAAAGATGAAGATGGAAATGGAGATCAGTCAGTAAATCAACATATATGTGTGAAGTGGATCTATATTTTCAAAGTGAGTTGTATGTTTTCCAAGCTGGGTTTCCACTATAAATCCTGGTGTTATACTTGTGTGAATGTTTTGATGTGAATGTTGTTATATTCTGCAAGTTAATTACTTTTGGACAGTGGACTGCATGTTATATGTTTCTAATATATGCTATAGAGACCGAGTTGAGTTTTTTATTAGATTTGAGTTGTTGAAGTACTAAAAATTTTAATTGGTACATCTGGACCTGAGGATAACTGATTCACCCCTCCTCTTAGTTATTCTAAATCATTCTAACAATTGGTATCAAAGTTGTTGGTGCTTACAAAGAAAATTTTAAAGGTACTTGAAGCTAATGATCAAGATGTATAAAAAGGAGGTACCAAAGTTGAACAAAGAGAACTTCTCTGCATGGTAGAGTCTGATGAAATTGCATCTAGTTGGTATTGGTGATTTGGTGAAGTACTATGTGGAACATGACTACGTTATACCTATTGCACCTTTGACTGCCGAGGATATGAAACCAAAACAAGAACACAATCAAGTAATTTTGGAGATTACATCTACTCTAAGCTATTCAAAATTTGAAGATATCAAAGACTGCACTACTGCAAAGCAAATGTGGGACACTCTTACAACTATCAAGGGTGGAGATACAAATGTACTGAGAGCAAAATTTGAAAGTTTGAGAGGTAAGTTTGATGAAATTAAAATGCAAGAAGGTGAAAATATTTCTCAGTACTGTGGTAGAATTAAGGAGATAGTGAATGCTAGTAGAGGAGCTAATGGAAACATTGATGATGAAACTATTATTGGTAAAGTATTGAGAGATTTTCTTACTATCTATGCTATCATAATTTTTTGCAATACAAGAATCAAGATGTAACCCTGGTAATGTTATAACTCTAGTAAGTCTTGTTGGCAAGCTTACTACTTTTGAGCTATCTAACTATGATAACTACATTGTTCCTAATGTTGAATCTGCATTCAAGTCACAAATGGTACTGCATAAGTCTAAGAAGGAAAAAGAAAAGTGTGTGAAAATTAATAGTGATAGTGACACTTATGATGAGGAACTAGATGATCTTGAGGCACTGATGGCCTGAAGGCTACAAAGAGGAAAAGGGAAATATAAAGGTAAACTTCCTATAATATGTTTTTCATGTAACAAAGTTCACCATATTGCAGCAAGATGCCCTAACAGGATTGACAAGGATGAGAGAAGGGAAAGAAACTACAAAGACAAGAGAAATGATAGAGATCACTGAAGGTACAGAGACTACAAAGACAAAGGTAAGAAATATTGCTATATTGCTGAAGAGGAAACTGACAGTGAAACTAGTGAATTTGATGAATGTGATATTGAAGTTGTTTATGTTGCTATGAAAGATGATTATGATGAAGATGAGAAAATTGCACTTATTTCTTATGTGAGTAAAGGTGATAAATGGATTATTGATAGTGGTTTCTCACATCACATGACTAGTGATAAAAAATTAAATTTGAGACCCTAAATCATTACAAAGGTAGAAGTGTTGAGTTTGGTAATGATGCACCATGTCTTGTGAGACCCTAAATTATAGTCTCTTCATACACTTCTCTTCTTATCACAACTCTATATTAACTTCCATACTAATTACAATGGGTGCATCTCATATTTATATGCGTATACAAAAAAAATAACTAGGTCAGCCCTTTAACCGATTACATACAACGCTTCCAATTGAATTGGATCAAGCGTGTTTACAAACAAACATATTTGCATGTTGAAAACCTAATTACAATAGGTGCATAGCCTTTACAACATTAGAATATAACTACAAATCAAAATACTAACAGTCGGTTTCTTACTTTGTTCTTCTCTAGCACACACTGGTTGTGTAACTTCAACTATCTATAACTTTGTCATACTTGCATATCTAATCATGCACTCATAGACTAAGCATGGATATAGTCTAACCAACTTTTCTTCCAGGGCTCACACCATAACTCAGTCATACGCATGTGCGTTGATGCTCTGCACTTCAGGAACTCTGTACACTATCTAGTCTTCAACACTTAGCTGATTTCTAATCTTCCCATCAAGTGCGCTAACTCCAAACTACTATATGAATTTTTTGCCATAATGAAAACACTATACTAAGTCATATACATCAGTATAGCCAACTTGCCAACAATCTACCTCTTTTTCATTGATGACAACAAAGGAATATGGCCAAGTTGCTAACTATTCCTTAATACAAAAATTGTTGTCTTATATCTCCCTTATACATAACTATAACCATATTCTATACATACTCCCCCTTTGACATTAATGAAAAATGTGCTTCAAAACTGTATATACAACTACTTACTATGATAGAACATCCATATATGCTATTTGCAAGTTTTGGATCTCCTTCTTCCAAAATGTGATCAGTGAATTTACAATCTGTAGATGGGCGCATAATGCATATTGTAGCTTCTCCATCTTCTCCAAGTTTATGCTAGGACCTTGATCATATGTCACCATGGTGGCATCGATCTCCTTGATATTCTGATTGAGTATATCTAGTGAGGATGCAAGAGCATTCCTTAGCTGAGTCTGCCTAGCCCTTATCTTGGACATTTCTTTTTCTACCTTCTCAATCTTATTTATCTATCCTTGGTAGACATTATTGCACATGTTCACATCAATTGATGGACCTTCCACTAATTTCTTTATGCTTTCTATCATAGCTTCATCCTCTTGTATCTTTTTGTACATGTCACTTGTCAACTTGTCCTGGTTCATATAGTTTGCAATAATCTTTCTGCCCTTTACTACAAACTCCTTCAAGGATGCTTGACTAGTCTTTAGTGAGCTCAGGTCAAGTGCATAGTTGCTAACCAATTCACTAAGCCTCTTCTTCAAATATTTCTCTTCTACAACTAGGGATGCAGATTCTTCCAGGCTAGAGAAATTACTCTTGAACTATGAAATGATTGTACTCACATCATCAACGGAGTGCACCTTAGACACTTTCTTGTCTATTGGTAACAAGTTGTTTAAGATGTTTACTGATTCTACAAGGAGGGGATTTCTCACCACTTGTTTCTCCTTGGCTTTCTCCGTAGCTAAGACACTAAACTTGATTAGGTCTTCTTCTCCCCAAGAGTCCAAACTAGTTGTGTCAAGATTCAAAATTGACAACAATGTTGCTGAGGGTGATGAAGTAATGGGAGTGCTATCCACTATTTCTTGTTTAACTCTTATTTCAATAGAAGGCTTATCTATTGTTCCTTTTTCCTCTTCTTTTTCTTCTTCCATCTTTTCTCCTTCTTTCTTTTCTTCTTCTTTTTCTATTTTTTTTTTCTCCACTTTTGTCATATCCTCAATCATTACTTCTTGTGGATTGGGAGAATTGTTACCACATAAAATTTTAGCTTCTTGTGTGCTCACAAAAGCTTCTTCAAATTTTTCCAACTCAATGTCGGTGGCCACCATGGCTATCTCTATGTTATCAATGATAATGGTGCTATCCTTTAGTGACTCTGTCATGGGCATAGACTTATCTACCTCTGGTTGTGTTTCAACTGCAAGCATCGAGTCCTAAGGACCTGTCATTAATGTATTAGTGGGCTCTACCACCTTGACTTCCTTTGAGGGTACTTGAGCTATGGGCGCAGTAGGTGGATAAATGTTCCTATTCATAAAGACCTTCTCAAAGGCTTTCTCTATTACCTTGGCAACTAACTCAAAGTGTTTATCCATTATATTCAATGTTCTTGTCTTGGTCCTGAGGTGAGGCTTCACCAGATCTAACAATAACTTTTTCTCTTCTAGCTCACATACAGGAAGGGTTTTATCTAAAATCTTCTCTCTTATCCTTAGATCCTCTTCAATAGCCTGTCTCTTTTGGAACTCTAAGATATTCCATACATTATCAGGAATCATAGTCTTCAGTTCTAGGACTGTCTTCTTAAACTTCAACATATGTTTGATAATCATTCCATGTATCTCTGATTTTTCTATCTCACTGTATTTCTCATAAAACTTTCCTACTTGATCAATTATGCCTTCATTAATGCTTCTTGTGCTTAACATACTCAGACTAGGTTTGAAACTTACTTCAAGAGGTGCTTGAGTGTTCCTTCTATTTCTTGTTACTCTTGAGGATGGATGACCAATGCTAATCTATTTCTTCCTCTTCGGAATTTCCTTCTACTTAGGAGGAGCAGTAAGGTCAATGGTTTCCTTGGGCGTAGGAGTAACATCAGTTTTACCGTTCTAAACATCAGATTTTTCTATATTCACCTTCTTCAACTTAGGATCATCTAATTTTGTTTTTGTTGCATCTATGCTCTCTAATTCCAAAGCAATCTTCTCTTCCCCTTCTTTGTATAAGTCTTCTTGAGACACTCCATGAATTCTCAAGATCTCTGATGTAACCTTGGCAACATTCCTTTTTGTTGCTGCACTGTTTAAGACTACCTCAACTTCTCTTGTTTTCTCTTCATAGGTTCCCCATCTTGGCTCATTAGGGTCTTTAGGGGCTGATAGAAATACTTGTGCATAAGCTTCTAGGAATTGTTCATCAACCTCATATCCAAGTGGATGGATCCACTTTTTCCTTGGTTCAACAACCTCCATGCATGTTGTGTCAATCTCAACCATGAAACAAATAGTATCCTTATACTTTTCAACTATCTTCTCTAGAATTTTGAATCTCATCTGCATCTTAGCCCTGAATGTTTTCAACTCAAGTGTCATGTAGTCCTTCAAAGTGCTCTTAGTACATGCCTTAAGAGATATTTGTGGCATTGTGGGAATGAATTTGTCTATATACAAATCAGATACTTTTCCAACAATATGGAAGTACATATATATGATTAAAGACCCAAATCGGAATATCTTGGTCTTGTCATGCTTGATGGCCTTAATGTTATCAATTAACTATGCACGCAATACCTCACACATATTGAACTCTCCATTTTCTTTCACTTGTCTTATGGAAGCAAGAATTGTGGCCACAGACACTGTTTACCCTGCTGGTGTGTTGGAACCTATATCCTTGTATCATGGACATCAATTTGATGTCATCTTTCTCAATAGGCTCTATAGTCATACCGCATCTATCACTTCTTGATTTGCAAGTCTATTCAACAATCTTCCTCACATCTTTTCCCATTGGAAGGACAATGCCTATCCTTGAGAGGCCTTTCATCTCATGAATTAGGTCACCAGTAATTCTGACGGGCACTTCACCTATCCAAAATAGGTCATCATGAATCCTGCTCAGTAGACTCTTGATCCATTCTGATTCATAGAACTCATATGTTGTAGCATACTCCACTATAGGGTGATTATCCCACTGCGCATACTCTTCCATGAAGGTTTTTTCTAGTTTCAACATAGTTTCCATGTGCAATATTAATCTTTCCAATCCTACTAGTTCTTTCTTACAGTGAATGTATGCCCTAATGTCCTCAACATGCATAACACCCATAGGCATGTAGGAGAATGTCCCTTCTAGGTCATCTAAAGTGGATTTGAATGGGTGCCTCTTAAATACATATCTTTTCTTCTCTATAACATCAAATACTATAGGAGTAGCCATCACTTACTTGTATAACACTTTCTCAAAGGTTTCAAGAGATTCTGAATCGGCGCGATGAACTAGGGTTTCTGCAACTGATCAAATGCACAACAAGTCACTTGATGAATCAAACTGCAATCCTTCTCAATCAACTTCTAGGGCTCTTATGCTCTCTAATCACTCTGAATTCAAATGCAATGAGAGATTTACAAACTTCTATGTACTTTAGTGTAGAAAATATGTCATTAATGCTTTTAACGTAAACCAGGCTGTCACTTGAAAATTTATATCTTTCATTATGGAAATAATTAACTAGTGCACTCTTGCACATAGGTTCTACTAGTCTCCAAAAGCTTAAGTCAAAAGGTGCATGCTCTGAGAGTGATTATACTAGCCACACAGGGGTCTAGAGCTAAGTTAGCTCCCCCTATGACCTTGAGGGCCATTCATTCATCTAGATGTAGAGGGTGTGTCCACTATGGATGCATCTAATACATTCTCATTGGCCTTATCCTTCTTTGCTTCTAACCAAATCAAGCTCTCATCCTCTGAAGCTTTCAAAAAATTGACTTCTTTAGGATCCAAAACTGGTTCTTCGGGGGGCTTTCCTGACCTTGCGTCCTTGATCTAAAAAACTTTGAGATGTGTCAAACCTTGTTACAAGAGTGACAAATGACTAGAGGCCTTATATTCCTCGGCGCATTGACATGAGTCACCATTTTACATTGTCTAGCTGAGTGACCATTATAGTTACATATTTGACTTGTAACATTCTGAGAACTTCTTTCATTTGACTGATTTTGATTTCTTTGATTATACTGAGTCATGTTCTTCTAAGTTGTCTTGCAATTCATAGCTCTATGACCAAAGTTATTGCATGAATAACAGTAACCATGAAAAGGTCTTACCTCTATACAATTCCTTGCTATGTGTCCATGCTTGTTACATGCATAACAAGTGTAGTCTACTAGCTTGCACTCATTCTTAGGTGGTTCAATATGATCCTTAGTTTGACTTCTAGTCTCCTTAGCATCTAAGGTGCCTTCTAGTGCTTTCATTCTTGCTCGCATGTTGTCAATCTGATTTTGTGCTTCATTGTATCCAATGCAGCTAGTATCTCCTTTAGCTCTTCTTGCATACAACTGAGATTCTATCAAATCAGAATTGGTGTGTAATTTATCAATGTGATTCTTAGCCTCTTTCAATTCAGATTCCAAGCTTTCTTTGTTGTTCCTTAGTTCCAAGATTTCCATGTTTGCTTGCCTTAATTCTTCATTGAGTTGAAGGTTCTCTTTGATCTATTCTTCATAGACTTCCTAATTGTTAATCAGCTTATCATCAAATTATTCAAGTTGTTCTTTCAAGGATGCATTTTCTTCATTCAGCTTCTTGACCATTATCCCTAGATCACTGGTAGAGAATTCTTTCAAATCCTTTCTTAGCCTTTTGATGACTAATTGAGCATCACTGAGTTTTTCCTTTAGTTCTTCAATTTCTCTTTCAGATTTTTCCAGGGCTTCAAGAGAAACTTCAATATTTCTTTTCAGATGTTTCATTTCAACTTTTTCCATGATCTCCTCAAGTGGTTAAACTTCTTTTTTGAGGACCAGAGCTATGATACCAATTGTTAGGAATGGGAACATTGAGAGGGGGGGTGAATCAGTGTTCACTATATTTTATCTTTTCACTTAATCTTTAAACTGAACTTAAATGCTTAAGTAATGAAATGAACATCCACATAAACATGAAACATGAAATCAACACATAACACCAATATGGTTACAGGGAAACCCAAATAGGTAAAAACCCCAGTGGGAATGGATACCCACTAATATTTTGTACTAGTGTTTTATGATCCTTGTTAAAAGATCCTTAACCTTGTTAGGAGTTTATTTACAATGCATTAAGTACAGTAGACCTTGTCAAGGGTCAGACCCTATTAGGATTCTTTTACAATAAACCTTGTTATGGGTGTGGATGCACTGTCCTAGAGCTCACTACTCAAGTGGTGAAGGCTACAACCTTTTGATCTGTGATACACACTATATCTGTTGGATGAACTGTCATTGTGACACTGCTTGTTAGATCAGTTCCTTTGATGCGCTAATGCTTTGACCTCTTTCAAATATTTCATACATCTTATAGTCTCTTCTCACACTTATGCTCTTCTTATCACAACTCTATGCACATCTCATATTTATATGTGCATACAAAACAAATAACTAGGTAGGCCCTTTAACCAATTACATACAACGCTTCCAATTTAATTGGCTCAAGCATGTTTACAAACAAACATATTTACATGTTTGAAACCTAATTACAATAAGTGTATAGCCTTTACAACATTAGAATATAATCGCAAATCAAAATTCTAACAATCGGCTGCTTACTCTGTTCTTCTTTAGCACACATTGGCTGTGTAACTTCAACTGTCTGTAACTTTTTCATACTTGCATATCTAATCATGTGCTCATAGACTAAGCATGAATATAGTCTAACCAACTTATCTTCCAAGGTGCACACCATAACTTGGTCATACGCACATGTGTTGATGCTCTAAGCTTCAGGAACTCTGTACACTATCTAGTCTTCAACATGTAGCTGATTTCTGATCTTCCCATCAGGTGCGCTAACTCCAAACTACTATATGACTTTGTTGCCATAATGAAAACACTATACTAAGTCATATACATTAGTATAGACAACTTGCCAACAACTTGTTCTATCTAGACCTATCTGAAGAAACATGTTTGTTTGCATAATTTGATGATGTATGGTAATGGCATAAGAGGTTGTGTCATGTGAATTTTGACAATCTAGTAACTATTAGTAAAAAAAAGAAAGTTAGAGGCTTTTTGAGATTCAAGAAACCTGATAATGTGATGTTTAAACAATGTCAATTAGGAAAATTGATAAAGTCTAGTTTTAAGAGCAAGACATATACTTTTGAAAATATTTTGGAATTGGTTCATACTAACCTTTGTGGACCTATGGGTGTACAAAGATATTATGGTGATAGGTATTTTATTATGTTTGTTGATGACTACACTAGGATGATTAATTTAATGTTTTTGAAAGAGAAATCTGATGTATTTCAATTTTTTAAGTGGTATTTGGAAAAAGTTGGAAAAGAAATAGGTAGAAGCTTGAAATGTTTGAGATCTGACTGAGGTGGAGAGTTTATATCAAATGAGTTCAATCTATTCTGCAATGATAGAGGAATAAAGAGACAGATGTCTACACCAAAAACACCTCCACATAATGGCATAACAAAGAGAAGAAATAGGTCAATTATGGATTGTGCTAGAACACAGATGATTGAAAAGAATGTTGCACAAAAGTACTGGAGAGAAGCTCTAAGTACAACTATTTATACCTTAAATTGAGTACAAATCAAGAAAGGTACAAATGCTACACCTTTTGAGTTATGGCATGGTTATGCACCTAATGTGAATTATTTTAGAGTGTTTGGGAGTAAATGCTATATACTGACAGACAATAGAAATGGAAAATTTGATACAAAAAGTGATGAAGGCATATTCCTAGGTTATTCCACTAAGAGAAAATCTTATAAGTGTTTGAATTCTAACACTAACAAAGTTGTGGAAAGTGAAAATGTTATAGTTTATGAATATGTAGAAAAGAATGAATTGGAATGAGAGAAAGAACCTGAAGATTACAAATCTTTTGTATACATGGAAGAAGGAGAGGAAAGTAATACACCTGAACCAGATGCAGAGTCATGGATAGGTAATGTCGAGCATCAGGAGGATGCTGCCAAGCATCAGGAGGGTGTTGTCAAGAAACTAGAAGAAGAAGCAGATAATTTGCATGATGAACTTGAAGGATTTGTTGACCCAAGCAAGAAAAATATGGTTTGCAAGTTGAACAAGGCATTGTATGGATTGAAACAAGCCCCCAGAGCATGGTATGAGAGACTGCATAATTATTTGATAAAAATTGGATTTGCAAGGACAAATGACAACAATAATCTGTATATGAAGAAAAATAAAATTAAAGGGATTTTGTTAGCTAAAATTTTTGTTGATGATATCATATTTGGAGGACAAGATGCCCTATGTCAGAATTTTTCAAATGAGACACAAACTAAGTTTGAAATGTCTATGTTTGGTGAGATCAAAATATTTATTGGTTTGTAAGTTTATGAGATGGAGAAAGGTATCTACATTACTCAATCTAAATATGTTAAAGAGATACTAAAAATTCTTGGTATGGAAGACTCCAGACGAGTGAGTACACCTATGGCTACTAGACAAAAACTATCCAAAATTGATGATACTACTAAAGTGAATCAAACCTTGTATATATATATGATTGGAAAGCTACAATATGTTGTCCATTGCAAACTGTACATTTCCCTAGCAGTTGGGATTGTGGCAAGATTTTCTGCCAATCCTAAGGAAAATCATATGATGGAAGTGAAAAGAATCTTGAGATATCTGAAAGGAACTGAGGATTATGGATTATACTACAAGAAGAATGATAAATTTCAACTGAGATTTTACACTAATGCATATTGGGCTGAAAATGTTGATGATAGAAAAAGTACAAGTGGTGGAGCATTCTTTCTAGGAAAGAGATTAGTCTCCTGGACAAGCAAGAAATAGAATTGCATTTTCCAATCTACAACAAAAGCTGAGTATGTGGCAACAGCAGTGAATTGTTCAAATTTAGTGTGTATTAAGCAATTGTTAAAAGGAATGAAGGAGGAAATAATTGAGCCAGTCATTATTTTCTGTGATAACACTTAATATATCAAAGAATCCAGTGGTGCACACTAAGACTAAGCATATTACTATCAAGTATCATTACTTGAGAGAGCTAGTTCAAGACAAAGAAGTGAGAATGGAATATGTGAATACAAAAGGAACAATTAGCATATATATTCACAAAAGCTTTACCTAAGGATGCTCATGAATATCTTAGAGTTAAACTAGGGGTGATTCCCCTAACTGAGGCCACCTAGTCAACTAGGAGCACTACATCAAATGTGCTAATCAGAATATTTGACAAATTCATGTAGAAAAGGTCACACTTTAGGAGTTTCATAGAGTTGTGATAAGTGAAGCAGAGATGATAATCAGTGATAAGTAAGATGATAGGAGAATACAACATATAGAACTGAAATGAAAACATCTATATTTGGAAGATGTAAGTGATAGATATAAGCTTTGGCATTATTGTCAAAGAGGGAGAAGATTCAGATGAAAACATAGAGGGAGAAGATTCAATGAAACCTAAGAGAGAGAGATACAAAAAAGATTCAGAGTGAGTAATTGAGTAAGTGGTCAGGCAAGAGAAAGTTGTGAATTGAAATGAAGTTAAGGATATTATAAAAATATGATGCACAAAGATTTTGAATTGTTTGGTAAATCATGTGTTATTCATGTGGTGTTTCCATCAATGCCAAAGAGGGAGATTGTTGAAAACTACAATTGAAACAATTATTATATTGTCATTGATGTCAAACCTTAACTGGTAAGACAATTTCTATCTTGGAGAGTACCATATCTATTGATTGATGGAGAGGATTTGAAAAAGGAGATAACAAGAGAACCTAAGGAAAGGTTGAGTTATTTGATACTTCAATGGGTACTTGATTAGTTGGCACATTGATAAGATAATGTATTGTTTATCTAAGTAAGAAGAAAGACTAGAAAGGTAGGCTTAACTGAGAAAAAGTGAAGAAATCTAGTTTAAGCCGAGTGATGTTAGTGTCGACCAAGCGCTAGTATATGCTGAGTAAATCTAGTGTTGACCAAAAATTAGTAATTGATGAGCGATAGGAAATTACTGAGAAAAGATAGTGTTTTCCAAGGAATACAATTTGTAGTGATGATCGTGGAGATGAACATAGTATTGACCGAGTGTTAGTAATTTACATTTGAAGAAAGAATTGAGAATCCTAGCTGACATAGTTGAATTCATCAGATATGTAAAATGTGTTGACATTATTAATGAATTGTCTGGAGCATTTAATGCATGGTAAATCATTTTCTTATGGATTCAAAGAGAAGTTTGGAGATGTATCTAGAAGGAAGGATGTATAACATAATGATGGAAGGATTTGATGAATCTAGCCTAAACCTAAGATCTACGGAGGAGATTAAGCAAAAAAAGATTAATCTTCCTTATTGAAGAGGTGCAAAGGAAAACCTAATTGTGAGGTTATTATGTATGAAGAAGAGGTTGATGTTATTGACTTATAATTATAAGAAGGCTAAAGATGAAATTTTCAAGGAGCTTAATAGAGTTGTGATTTCTTGAAGCGAATTTTGAGTAGATCAGAGATGGAGATGGAAATGGAGATCAGTCAATAAATCAACATATACGTACGAAGTGGATCTGTATTTGCAAAGTGAGTTGTATGGTTTTCATATTAGAAACTATTGTTACTTTCTAACCATTGTATCAGTCTAAATCCTTTAATCAAGGTTGACCTAATAGTCATTGTATAAATCCTTTAATCAAGGTGACATTTTAATGGGATGTTCTTAAGTCCTCTAACCAAACCACTTTTGACAAAGTGTTTTAAATCCTTTAACAGGGTCACACCTAACAGTGTGTTTGTAAACCTTTAACATGGTTGGCTTTTCACAGAGCTCACTTCAGAAGAGTGAAAATCAATAGCATGTTACAAAGTGGTTTTTCCCAAGTTGGGTTTCCACTATAAATCCTGGTGTTATACTTGTGTGAATGTTTTGATGTGAATGTTGGTATATTCTGCAAGTTAATTACTTTTGGACAGTGGAGTACATGTTATATGTTTCTAATATATGCTATAGAGACTAAGTTGAGTTGTTGATTAGATCTGAGTTGTTGAAGTATTGAAAATTTTAATTGGTACATCTAGACCTAAGGATGACTAATTCACCCCCCTCTCAGTTATTCTAAATCATTCTAATAGTATTTGTGTGGATGGAATTTTGTTTCTATTGTTTGACATTGTCTGGTATCTATGAGGATTAAGGGGCTTCCCTTGTCTATAAGATCCTTGGGTGTTAGGGATCTGATTTCATACTTTATTGCTTTAAACCCTAGATTATCATGTGTGAGGGATGAGGGATCCTTTTTTTCATAATCTAAAGGTATTTTTCCCCACCTGAATGATGTTGAGAGAATATTTTCAAATCAAAATAGGATATCCTTTATTTTCTTACCAAGTTGGGGTTTTGAAATTAGAGAGTTCTGGGCATTATTTCTTTTATGCCTTAACTGCTCCTTTATTTGGGTGAATCCCTTATTCCTACCAATCGCAATTCAATTTTCCCCTATGGTGAAATTCAACATTTGAGATGTAAGAGGGATTACCCAAAATAGATTTTTGAAACCCCTATTGTTCCAATCTGTGCTTCTATGATTTGAGTCCTCCTTAGCCTGTTCTTTCAAAGCTTTTCTGGATTTCCTTCCCATGGAAAGCTATTATCCTTGGTCTTTGTAGAGAGAAGGAGGAGGAACCATATCCTTGCTTAAATCTATAAATTGTATGTTTGCATTTTTCTTCATATGTAGAGTAGAGCTTTTTTAGCCATAAAATGTTGTAAACTTGTTAAATAATAAAATTAACTTTAAAAGTATGAATGAAAACAAACCATGCATAGTTGATAAGAAACAATAATTATTTAGAAAATCTCTTTTTAAAACACCTTTTTTATATTCAATTCATTAAATAAAATGTAGTAGAAGAAAGACAAGAGAGGAAGGTACATTAAGTTAAAACAAATAAATTTCAACTCTTGGTAGCCTATTTAACGAAAAATGAAAAGAAAAACTTATATGATTTTACTATCCTTTTTCCATAATCGAAGTAGCTCCTTTCTATGTAAATATTTGTGATCTTCTCCACTGTGCAGTTTTACCTTCTATAATCTTTATAAAGGTGTGAATTTAGTTTCTATTTAAAATCTTTCATTGTATAATTTATTTTTTATTGATTTTTTACAAGAATTTACTTGGTGTTTACTTTTACTAATTTTTTAAACAATATTTTTATTCAGGTTGTTTTAACTTTATTTTTATATAATAATAATATAATATAATATTCTACAATTATGGTTCTTCTTATTATATTTACATAATTTAACATTCTTATGTAATATTTGATTTTTAAAAACTAATTAATTTAAAAAATTAAATAAAATTTATTTAACAAGAAGTCATTGTAAGAAATTTATTTAAAATATAATATATTTTTTTAATGTAGAATAGAATATGGAGTTAAATATAAATATATTAAATATTAAATAGAAGTCTCTATTTTAGATTACAGGAATAGGGTGTAGCACCTGGAGGGAAAGTAGACCTCGTGTTTTACTAGTGGAAGCTCTTGCCAATCAAACTAGCTCCTAACCCATTAAAATTTATTTAGTAATTTTTTACTAGAGCTTTGAACCAGTGGGATCACATTTGGGGGAGCCCATCCCTATGGTGATATATCTGGTTGTTGAGGCATTAACACCTCCTAGATTTATCATTCTCTATTTATATCACCTTCTTTTATCTCTCTTTATATCTTTGCAAACCCTTACAACTCCAACTGGCTTCCTCTCTTTATCTCTCCAATTTTGAGTACCCCCCTATCCCTCAAAGATGTATTATCTCTCCACCACTCAAAAACCCCCTTATCACTCCATCATGGTCAACATATCTCCCTCTCTACAATCTAAACCCTTTCATCTCCATGTGGAAATAAAACTCCTTATATATCCCAATGCCACCAAGCACCTCTGCATAGCACTCCACCTCTTTGTGTACCTCCATACCAATATCCATGCTAGTCACCTCACTTTAAGACTCCACGTTGGCATAGTCTCTCAATTACCTTCTACTCCATGCAACCAATGACCTCAACTCCCTTGGTCACCCAAATGTTAGTCCACCAACATCGCACATGCAAGGAAATGACTAATTGAGGCTCAAACTTGGACCACTATATCCAAACGGCTTTGCAACGACAAGCTTTTTCATTGCAATGCAAGGTCAACCTCATAATATATTTTTTAATATAGAATAAACTATATAGTTAAATATAAATATATTCAATATTATAATAAACTTAAATAATTTTTAATTGTATCATATTTTATTTATAATAAAGATATTTTATTCCCAATTTAACAAAAAGTATAATTAACTTTGAAACTAATGGTATATATTTACATATGTATATATAATAATAAATTTATAATTATTTTTTTAAATAATAAAATATATCACATTATATGTATTATATGTTAGAATAACTAAGAGGGGGGTGAATCAGTCATCCATAGTCCCAATTCCAAAATGTAAAACTTCAAAACAAATTCAGCTTATTCTACAGCTCGGAAAACAATAATACTAAACTGTCTGTGCTTTTACCGATTACCAGTTAATTGTTCATAGTGATTACTGACCAAATAAAATATGTAATATGAAAAGTATGATATCCAAACAATCACAACATAAACACATAACACAAGAGATTTAACGTGGAAACCCTATTAAGGGAAAAACCACCTGGGACTGATAACCCAAAATATTTTCACTCTTCTGAAGTGAGCTCGGTGAGGAGACAACCCTGTTAAAGGTTACAAAACACACTATAAGGTATGACCTTGTTAGAGGATTTAACACTAATAGTTATCGTCCAACCAACATTCACTATGGGGTTGACAAGATAACAATGTACATTCTATGAATGACATATAAGACTTTAAAGTCTACTCAGTTAAGAGATTTTATCTTATTACAATGGTTAAACTGTAACAACAAATGATCTGAACACAATACAACTTGATTTGCAGATGTCCAGATCTGTTCTTAAGCTCATAAAAATCCTCTGATCAATATTTTTATTCAATTCATCAACATTCTATAACTTACTGTCCCTTGATAAATACTCTCTAATGCTCAGTTAACTCTACAATTCGGTTCTCCTTTAACTAGTATGATCAGGCATGCATGAAGCTTGTTCACATGATATCTCTGTATTTTTCTTCCTCTAGCATAAGTTTCATTGTGAAACCCTAGTCTCTTAAATAGACAAGTAAACCATTTTCTTCTCATCCATCAGATTTTGCCACTTAATCTCCTTCGTTGATTTTTCTGCTTAAACCTTCCTTAGCAAATGTGTTTCTATTTCATCCTTTAGATCTTCCTTGAATTTTGCTAGCCGTTGATCTCATAACAAACTTTATCTTTTAACTCTGATTTCGAGGTACTTTCCAACTCATCAATTTCTGTCGGCTAAACCAATCATTTAGTTCTTTTGTCCATACTCGGTTAACAAAGAAATGCATCGGTGAACACAAGCTCAATTGATACTGTCACTCGGTATACACTACACTAGCTCAGTGTATACTGGAATGCTTCATTAACCAACCACAATGCTTTGTAACATTTTGCTTCTATCTCCATAATAGATTAATGCAACATAATCAAGTCAACAATATGAAGTCATAGACTCATCAATAAGTTACCAAGAGTATTCCTTATCCTCATCTGTCATATCCATTACACTGGCTCTCATTCTTTCTATGTCAATCTTTCTTCTTTTTCCTATCTCTCATTCTTTCTATGTCCATCTCTTCCTCTCACAATAAATCCTTCTTTCCATATCTCTTTGCTTCTCTTTCTTAAATTTTTCTTTCTCTCCCTCCCTCTCTTTATCTCTCTCATATTTTCATACTCACTTTTTTATCTCTATTTTTATCTATATCCTTGTCCATTGGGAATTAGTGTTCACATCTAGGTATTAGAGATATTAGAGTGCATAAAATAATTTGGTTTAATAATATTAAGTTGTTAATAAATAATTTGATATTATTAATGTCATATGGTTTGTTATTGTTTATTAGATAGATTATTGCATTAGTGGTACAAATATATTGATAACTCAATATATTTAGATAATTTTTTGTGGGAGTTTCTTAAATAATAAGATAAGAGAATCCTATAAATATGTATTATATTTGAATGAAAAATATAAGAAAAGAATCACCTATTACATTGAATCAAATCATTTTATAGCTTCTATTATTCTACTTGAAATCTAATATGGTATCAGAGTTGTATCAATTTTGTGCTTGTTATATTGTGATGTAGAGATATTATTGGCATTGAGGTAAACTAAAGCTCCTCATTTTAATAAGCTTTGAAGCCACAATTGGTAGATAATGTATTATAAGAGTTGGAGATGCCTCAAGTTCGAGCACATCAATAGGAGTTGAAAACACTTATTATTTCAATGTTTATCACTCTCAGCATTCGATCATTATTTGTGAGGCTCCAATCCTAGTGGTGTGAGGTTTCAACCTTGTTTTTGCGTCGTTAATTATTTTAAGATATTATTATATTATTAGTGATCTTAGATTCCCTCATGTTAAAATTTCCTTCATTTATGGATCAACATTTGTAGATCTGAGGATTGTTAGTTTTGTGCAAAGAAACGAGAATCAGAATCAGTAAGGTCGAATCGAATCGTGAATCGGCCATGAATCAGAATTGAATCGGCCATGAATTGGAAAATTTTAAAAACCCTAGATTTTAACAATTAAAAAAACCGTCGAGCCAATTCAACGGCTCATAAAAAATTGGCTAGAGTGAATCGAATCGCTAAATCGATGATTCTGGCAATTCACTGATGATTCTCATTTCTATGGTTTTGGGTGACAATAGGAGCTTAATATGCCTTTTGTTTATGGAGAATAATTGAATCAATTTTCTCCAAAGAATTGCTATATTAGATATATGTGTGTTCAATATAGTCTTTAGATTTTGATTGTATTTTGTATGAAAGAATCTTGAATACAGTTATTAAAATAAACCCCAACATGGATCTATAGGGGTTGTGATAGGCAAGACATAAGGTGTTTTCCCACTTATATTCTTTCTTATTTTTATCAAGAGGAGGAAAAAAAGGAGGCATTTATTTAGATGCTAATTATCTCTTCCAAGGCACACCCATCTTGTAGGAAGAGAAAATACTAGACCCCACTACATGGGCCGATTAGATCCTACATAGAGCTAACCCAGATCAAAGTTTGTTATGAGATCTAGAGCCCTTACTTGCATAAAGAATGCTACAGTTGTGGTCATGTACAAGAAAAAAACAACAATGGAGCATTTGGGTCTTGAGGAATCATAAGTGATCATAAATATATGGTTTTTTTTCATCGTATATATTGAGTTAGTCATTTAACTTAGAACTTTGGTCTTATATGGGTAAGTCATTTAAAATTCAAACACAATTGGTATTATTTTCTTTGAAATAGGAACCATATTTACAATTTATTAATGGTCATGTTAAAAGTATTAAAAATAAAAAATGTCAAAAATAATCATCCTAATTGGATGCACTCTCACTTGTATGTGACATCTATTTGAAGGGGGCATTCCAAAATTGACCCCCATAAGTCAAATCTTCTAAGTAGGTAGCCACCATAATGGAATTTGGAGGCACAAGAGGTTGGAGGATACTTAATGAACTCTTGTTATTTACTAGCAATGAGGTCATGAATTGCATTAATGACAAGTTAACTTAAGCCAAAATGACTAAAGCCAAGATCGGTTTCCAAGTGGCAACAACAATCCTCTCATATCATTTGTGATCAAAGTGGCACTAATCTACAATGGTGCCTACGCGACAATGAGAACTTGGTTATCTTTTTATTTATATTATTTTTGGATGTGTATGTCCCCAATCACAATTCTTGATTGTTTATGAATGGATGTGTTTGTCCCCATCCACAATCTCTGGTGTAGGTGGATGAATGTGTTTGTCCCCATTCACAAGATGGTGAAGTGATAGAAGTTTTTGTCCCCAATCACAAGAGGTGGTGACTATGACTGGATGCATTTGTCCCCCACTATAATTGTTGTGATAAAATGTCTATGTCTCTGATCATAACCATGTAAAAGTACAAACACGTGTCATAGTTTTATAAAGGAAAAGATCAACAACACACTAACCGTTCAACTTTAACGACATAAATGTGGTGTTTATGTTTAGAAATTGAAGATGATGTAAACTAATGAAATGTGTAAAATTGGATAAATTTCATGCCTATAATTTTAAAAAAATAAATTGAACAAGAATTGACATAGTTTTTTAATTTTTGAAGTCCATTTTTCAGTTGTTGAAAAATGTTGAAAATCTAGGGTTTAGTTCCCTCCAAACAAGTATATACAAATAATATTTTTTTCCTCTGATTTCAAACTATGTTATAGATGACATGTATAGCTAGTGTATAAAAGAAGAAAGATTGGTTTTTGATGTATATTTTCTCCAATATAACTACTCAAAGTCAAACTTATATGAAATCGACAGCTTTCATCTCCCGACAAATTTCCCCTATCAAATCTACACCATTCAAAAAAAATTACATATTCTTGAAGAGGACTCTCTCCTCTAGTGTTAAATATAAATTTTAATTTTTTTTATATGATTTACTATTTTTTTCTTTATTTGAAGCAATATCTTCTCGAATGTTAAAATACCTACTTGTAGTATTTTGGAATTATAATATATTAGATCTAATCAAAATACTATAAAACTTATATGACAATAGTCTTGACTTTGAGCTCTAAAAAAGTGTATTTTTATAATTTTTATAAAAATATCATTATAAAGAGTAGGAGTTATTGAAACATCAATTTTTTGAAATAATTTTATTTCTTTGGTAATTGGACCCAAATTGGTATAAAATATGCATTTAATAGATGTCTCCAATTGGAAAAGTTGAAGAACTTATCTAATGAATCTAGCTAGACCATATGTTTGAAAAATAATCATTTTTAGTTGGAAATACTCAAATTTAGTTGTGCTGATAAGTTAGCCTAAAACGTGACACAACTTTGTGCTTTTACCTAGTCTCTTGCTCCTTATTTTTGGATAAATGTGTTTGTCCCTATCCAAATTTGATGTAAAATCTTGGATAAATGTGTTAGTGATGCAAGGAGGAAGGAGGATGGGGCCAAAAGCACACCTAGCTACCAACCTACCTACAAGATCAACACACGGAAGCAACAACCCAAGACTAGGAGAGAGAGAGAATGCGGAAAACTTAATTTATTATGCATCACAAAACTTCATACATGTCAAGTTGTAAGGCCTTCCCGGTTACGGCCAATACAATCAGAAATCAAATACAACCATTCCTCATACATGCGAGGATATCCAATCTTTTGATTATATCCCCTCAATCCACTTTGAATCCCCCCTTTTCTAATCTTAGAAAATCTCTACTTATATATACAAGAGACCACCGAATAGGTCAGCTCTAAAGATCCTTTAGATCCGATATTGGAGAAAACAATGACCCAGATTTAGGTCCAAATGCTTCACAATAATCGATGCAACCATTAACTTTGTGACCAAAATTAAATGCACATGTTAGCCTCAACAAAGATCCAAAATAAACCACTCAATGAGAAAGACTACTGAGCAACTGAAACCAATTCAGTGAACAACCAAACCAACTTGGTGAAAAACCAAATCAAGAAACAACCACGCCCTGTCAGTGGAAACAATAATAATTTACCAAGAGCCCAAAAGCATCTACCGAACACATCTAATGACTCTAACATATTTTTGGTGATAAAGGATTGCCAAGAACCTAAGATGCTCATGCATTAGACACTCGAGGTTATTTTGAAATGATTCTTTGAATCATGCATTAGGTACAACTCGAGTTGAATCCAACTCAAATTGTGAAATCCATGAACTTTTTCAATTGGTTTGTTCTTCCACTTTACCAAATATTCCATGTACTCTTTTCCTCTTGTGATTTTTCTAACTCTTTGTTCCAACATCTGCTCAACTTATGATGTTTGCTTCTTAGGATAATCATTTGGTACTGTCAATTCTTCATTGGATTCATGATACTCATACAAATCTACAATGTTGAATATAGGTGATATATCCATGTCATTAGGTACTCAATGTCATAAGCATTTCCACTCTCAAAATTTCTCAATATCTTGCAGGGACCAAATTTCTTCATCTTCAATTTTCCATAGGTTCCAACAAGAAATATTCCTTTCTTCAAATGAACCTTTACTTCATCTCCAACTACAAAAGTCTTATGTCTTCTTGATCTATCTTCTTTGTCCTTGTATTTCTGATTACTATGTTCTAGCTTATGTTTGACTTTCTCATGCAATGTCTTCATGAACTTAGCAAATTCTTCTCCTTCAACACCTCTTCTCTTCTCCAACAATGTTCTTCAAGTTTGATATACCTCTTGATTGTGTGCCATTAACAATCTCAAAAGGTGTTTTTCTAGTACTCCTATTCACTGAATTATTGTATGCAAATTTTGCTTGTGCCAACAAACAATCCCAATTACTTAGTTTGTCTCTAGCTAAACATCTCAATAGATTACCCAAACTTATATTTACAACTTATGTCTGTCCATCAGTCTTTGGGTGAAATGTAAAACTATACTTCAACTTGGTACCCAAATTTTTCCATAGAGTCTTACATAAATAACCAACAAACTTATTGTCTCAATCATAGATGATACTCTTTAGTAATCCGTGCAATATGACAATCTCCTTAAAGAAAAGATCAGCTATATGCAGTGCATCTAATGTTTTCCTATAGGTTATGAAACATTCCATTTTAGAAAATCTATCCACAACAACAAATATAGAATCATTACCTCTTGTTTTCTTCAGTAAGCCAAGAACAAAATCCATACTGATATCACTCCAAGGTTTATTAGGACTAGAATTCGGTGTATACAATCCAAAATTCTGACTTACTCCCTTTGCAACTTGACAAACTCCACAATTTCTTACAAATTTATGAACATCCTTATAAAATTATGGCCAAAAGTATCTCTCCTTAAGAAAATTCAATGTTTTATCAATGCCAAAATTGTTAGGAATGGGAACACTAAGAGGGGGGGGTGAATCAGTGTTCTATACTTAATTACTTTTTCTTTAATTTTATAACTCAACACAATTGCTTAGATACTAAAATAAACATCAATATAAACAAGATAAACAATCACAACACATAACACCAATATGGTTACAGGGAAACCCAAATAGGTAAAAACCCTGATGGGAATTGACACCCACTAAGAACTGCACTAGTGTTTTATGATCCTTGTTAGAAGATCTGCAACCATGTTAGGAGTTGTTCTTTACAATGCTTTTAGTAAAATGACTTGGTCAAAGATCAGACCCTGTTAGTATTCTTTTACAATAACCCTGTTAGGGGTGGAGACACATAGTCCTAGAGCTCACTGCTCAAGTGGTGAAGGCTACAACCTTCTAATCTCAGATACACACTATATCTGTTGGATGAACTGGTGTTGTGAGACTGCTTGTCTAATCAGTTCCTTTTGTGCGCTGATGCTTTAGCCCTTTGTAAAGCTCTAACTTATTCTATCTTCACTTTGCATGTCTCTACTCTACTTATCTTATCTCTATATCTACTTCTATTCTTTATTACAAAGGTGCATCTTATATTTATATGCGCTAACAAAATAATTAACTAGGTCAACCTATAACCGATTACATACAATGCTTCCAAGTGAATTGGATCAAGTGTGTTTACAAAAAAAGATGTTTACATGTCTACATCCTAATTACAATAGGTGCATATCCTTTACAAAATATTATTATAACCGCTAATCAAAATAATAACAGTCGGTTGCATACTCTTCTATTCTGGAATTTACTATCTGTACCACTTTAACTGACTGCATCTTCGTCAATACTGTCTCATCTGATCATGCACTTTTAGACATAGCATGAATACACACTTACCATCTTAACTTCAAGGGCACATACCATAACTCAGTCATATGCACATGTGTCGATGCTCTGATCTTCTAGTGCTCTGCTAACTATCCAATCTTCTATACTTAGCCATATTTTGACCTTATGATAATATGTGCTGACTCCAAAACACTATATGACTTTGTTTCCATAATGAAAACACTATATCTAGTCATATACAATAGTATAGTCAACTTTCCAACAATCTCCCCCTTTGTCATTAATGGCAACAAAGGAATATGGTGAAGTTACTAACTGTATCCTTATACAAAATTCTTTAATATATACTCTAACTTATATCTCCCTTATACTTTGTACTATACTTATTCTTTACATCATATATAATACTCCATAAAATACTCCCCCTTTGACATTAATGACAAAGGTGCTCAAAAAAGTGTATCTACAAGTACTTATAAAGAAAGTACATCCGAATAAGTAATCTGTAAGTTCTGGATCTCTTGTTTCCAAAATACTATCAGTGCATTGACAGTCTGTAGATGGGCGCACAAGGCATATGTTAGCTTCTCCATCTTTTCCAAGTTTTTACTTGGACCTTGATCATATGTCACCAAAGTGGCATCGATCTCCTTGATGTTCTGGTTAAGTACATCTAGTGAGGGTGCCAAAGCATTCCTGAGTTATGTTTGCCTTGCCCTTATCTTGGACATTTCCTTCTCAACCTTTTCTATTTCATCTATCTGCCCCTAGTACACATTGTTACACATGTTCACATTGGTGGAGGGATCTTCCACTGATTTCCTTATTTTGTCTATCATTTCCTTTACTTCCTAAATTTTCTTGTAGTGGTCAGCATTCAACTTATCCTGGTTCATACAATCAACTATGATCTTCCTTCCCTTAGCTACAAACTCATTTAAGGATGCTTGACCAACCTTCAATGAATTGAGGTCAAGTGAAAAGTTTCCAACTAGTTCACTCAATCTCTTCTTCATATTTTTCTCTTCTACAACTTGCGATGTAGATTCTTCCAAGCTACAAAAGTTTGCTTTGAAGTTTGTTAATATGGTACTGACATCATCAACTGAATGAACCTTAGACACTTTCTTGTCTGAAGGTAGCAAGATATTTAGAATGTTTACTGATTCAACAAACAGAGGTTTTCTCATCACTTTCTTCTATTTTTTTTTCTCCATAGCAAGGACAATTATCTTAATCGGGTCTTCTTCTACCCAAGAGTCCAAGCTTGTGGTGTCTGGTGTCAAACTTGACAACAATGATGATGAGGGAAAGGGAGTGATAGGAGTGATGTCCATCAATTTTTTATTTATTATGATTGGTATTTCAACAGATGGCTCATTTTTTTGTTCACTATCTTTCCCTTTTTCCTCTTCTACCTTTTCTTTTTATTTTTCTCTCTTTTTATGTCTCCTTTTTTTCTTCTTCACCTGTTAGATCCTATATTAACACTTCTTCTTGTAGCTTAGGTGAATTTTCACCACATAGAATTTCAATCTCTTGTGTGCTCACAAAGGCTTCCTCAAATTTATCCAAGCCTTTATCTATGGCCGCCATTGCTATCTCTACATTATCAATAAAGATTGTATCATCTTTTTGTGTCTCAGTCATGGGCACAGACTTCACTGCCTCTGTAGGTGTTACCACTATAGGTGTTGAATCCTAAGGACCTGTTACTGGTACATTGGTGGCCTCTGACTCCTTGTCTTCCTTAGAGGGAACTTGAGTTGTGGGAACAGTAGGTGGGTACATGTGCCTATCCAGAAAAACTTTCTCAAAATCTTTCTCAGTTTCTTTAGCTACCAACTCATAGTTCTTATCCATTATGTGTAGAGTTCTCAACTTTGTTCTGAGGTGTGGCTTCACCAGATCTAAAAATAATGTTTTCTCTTCTAAAGAACATACAAGGAGGCTTTCATCAAGAATATTTTCTCTTATTCTTAGATCCTCATCAATGGCCTATCTTTTCAAGAATTCCAAGATGTTCCACACATTGTTCGGAATTACTGTCTTAAGTTCTAAGACTATCTTCTTGAACTTGAGCATGTGTTTAATTATCATTCCATGAATTTATGATTTATCAATCTCACTATATTTCTCATAGAATTTTTCTATTTGATCAATTATGCCTTCCTCAATAATCCTTGTTTTCAATACTTGAAGACTAGGTTTGAAACCTACCTATAGAGGTGCTTGAGTGTTCTTTTTCTGACTTCTAGTTGTCTGCAAGGATCGATGGCTTGCACCAGTATCCTTCTTCCTCTTGGTCATTGTCTTATACTAAAGAGGTGATGTTATATCAATTGTATCTTTGGGTGCAGGAGGAATAACATCTTTTTTACCTTGTTTATCCTTTGGATGATCAGCCTTCTCAATCTTGACTTTCTTCATTTTAGGATCATCAGTTTTAGCTTCCACTATGGATGCACTCTCAATCTCCAAGGATATCTTTGCTTCTCTTTCTTTTTCAAGATCTTCCTGTGTTACACCATAAATTTTGAGTATTTTAATGTAATCTTAGAGGCTTTCCTCTTAGTTGATGCACTATTCAGAACTACATCAACTTCCCTTGTCTTTTCTTCATAAGTTCTCCATCTAGGTTCATTAGGATCCTTAGGTGCTGAAAGAATTACTTATGCATAAGCTTCCAAGATTGGTTCTTCTACCTCATAACCAAGTGGATGGATCCACTTTGTTCTAGGCTCAACTACTTCCATACATGTTATGTCAGTTTCTACCATAAAACAAATGTTGTCTTTGTATTTCTCAACAATACTTTCTAGTATCATGTACCTCATCTGCATTTTGATCTTGAATGTCTTCAATTCTAGTTTCATGTAATCCTTCAATGTGCTCTTAGTAGATGCCTTAAGAGATATTTGAGGCATTGTAGGAATACTTTTGTCTAAGTACAAATCTGAGATCTTTCCAAGTATATGGAAGTACATGTAGATGATTAGAGACCCAAACCTAAATATTTTGGTCTTATCATGCTTGATGGCTCTAATATTATCAATCAATTGTGCACACAAGATCTCACACAAATTGAACTCTCCATTTTCTCTAACAAGTCTGATTACTGCAATAATAGTGGTTGCGAACACACTATTCACCCTATTGGTGTGTTGAAACCTATAGCCTAGTATCATAGACATCAATTCGATGTCTTTCTCTTCAATAGGTTCAATTGTCATACCGTGCCTATCACTTATGGACTTACATGCATGTTCAAATAATTTCCTCACATCCTTGCCCATTGGAAGAATGGAACCTATCTTATAGAGGCCTGTCATTTCATGAATGAGTTCTCCTAAGATTCTAACTGGCACTTCACCTATCCAAAATAAGTCATCATGAATGCTATGATGAACTACAACTGATTTAGAACCTAATTGAAGATTAGTGATTAGAGATCACCAAGTTGCTAATTAGATATGTAAGATGATTAAATCAGTAATATGTTGTCATTAATGTCAACTAGTTTTGACATCACTTATCTTGTAAGTTACAAATACCTAAACATCTGTAGAAAGGAGAAAAGAGATGAAGAATAGATATATCTACATGAGAAAGATGAATTTCACAGATGAGGATAAGGAATACATTGGGTAACTTATTGATGAGTCTATGAAATTATGTTATCGACTTGATTATGCTGCATTCATCTATGATGAAGAAAAGACCTAAAAGACACAATGTAGTGTGGTCGGTTAATGAAACATTCTAGTATACACCGAGCAGTGCAGTGTATACCAAGCACAGTATAAACTAAGCTTGTGTTCACCGACACATTTCTTTGTTAATCGAGCATAAAGAAAGGAACTAAATGATTAGTTTAGCCGATGGAATTTGATGAGCTAGAAAGTACCTCATGATCAGAGATGTTTTTTACAAAGATCAATGGCTAACAAAGTTCAAAGAAGATCTAAGGGATGGAAACAAAATGTGTTACTGACACATTAGCTGAGGAAGGTTTAAGTGGCAAAACCAACGAAGGAGATTAAGTGGCAAAATCTGATGGATGAAAAGAGAATGGTTTACTTGTCTATTTAAGAGACAAGGGTTTCATTATGAAACTTATGTTGGAGGAAGGAGACTACATAGATATCATGTGAACAAGCTTCATGCATGCCTGATTAGACTAGTTATGGAGAACCGAACTGTAGAGTTTACCAAGCGTCAGAAAGCTATAGTCGAGAGATAGTAAGTTACTAAATATTGTTGAAACAGAATTGATATATTGATTACAGGATTTGAATGAGCATAATATAGATTTGAACATCTACAATAGAAGTTGTATTGTAATTAGATCACCTATTGTTACAGTTTAACCATTATAATCAGATAAATCTCTTCACATAGTGGACTTAAAAGTCTTGTAATGTCATTCATAGAGTGTACATTTGTTATCCAATCAACCCCATAGTGAATATTGGTTGGACGATAACAGTTAGTGTTAAATCCTCTAACAAGGTCACACCTTACAGTGTGTTTTGTAACCTTTAACAGGGCTGGGTCTTCACCGACCTCACTTTAGAAGAGTGAATAATTTTTGGGTTGTCGGTCCTAGCTAGTTTTTCCCTTTACAGGGTTTCCATGTTAAATCTTTTATTTTTTGTGTTGACTATGATAATTGTTGGTTATCATACTTTACATGTTGCATATTTGATTTGGTTGGTAATCACTTTAAGTTATTAACTGGTAATCGGTAAAAGCATAAACAACTTACTATTTTATGTTACCAAGCTGCAAAAGTTTGTATAAATTGTTTTTGGATATATATTTTTTATTTGGGACTGTGGATAATTGATTCACCCCCCTCTCAGTTATTCTAAAAATTGGTATCAGAGCATTGGTTTCTTGGAACAGAGTTTTAAGGACTTTAGCACAAAGATCACAAAATGTATGAGAGGGAAGTGCCAAAGCTAAACAAGGATAACTTCACAATATAGCAATGCCCAATGAAGCTACATGTATCTAGAATTGGGAATTCTACCCACACTCTAATGGAGAATGGCTACCTTGCACCGCCCACTAGACCTTTGACTCTTGATCAGTTAAGAGATAGACATGAGCATAATGTCACTATGATGGAGATTGTTGCTGCCTTGACAGATGCTGAATTTGAAGATATCAAAGGTTGTACTACTACTAAGAAAATGTGGGATAAAATTTCTCAAGTTTATAGTGGTGATGTAAATTTCAAAGAGCCAGAGGTGAAATTTTAAGTGGAAGATTCGATGATATGAAGATGAAAGAAGGTGAAAACATAGTGCAATATAAAAATTGAATAAAGGAAGTTGTTAATGCAATAAGATGATTTGATGGTGTTATTAATGAAGACACTGTGGTAAGCAAAATTCTTAGAACCTTATTACTGGTTTATGCAATCAGAATATCTGCAATCCATGAAATGAGGTCTGCACCTGGTAGTACTCTCACTCTTGATAATCTAATTGGTAAACTAACTACATTTGAGCTTAACAATTATGATAATAGTGTTGTAACGATTATTGAATATGCTTTCATGACTTCTCTAAAGATTGGTAAGTCTAGTAGTAGACATGATGATAATGATAGAAATACTAATAATGAGCTTGATGAACTTGAAGCTCTTATGGCTAGAAGATTACCTCAAGGTAGAGGTAGCTATAAGGGTAAGTTACCTTTAGCATGCTTTAACTGTAAAGAAGTTGGTCATATTGCTGCTAGATGTCCAAACAGGAAAGAAGATGATAGAAACAAAGACTGATCTGGTGAAGGAAGCTATGGGAGAAGAAACAATAGAAGTTACCAACACTACAATAGAGACAACCGAGACAACAATGATAAAGGTAAAAAGGTATGTTACATTGTTGAATAAGATGATACTGACACTGATTCAGATCATGATGTATAAGTAGTATTTGTTGCTATGAAGGATGATTCTGAGGAAGAAGAAAGGTATGTAGAAATAATACTAATTTCTAAAGTTGATAAAAATGATACATGGATCATAGATAGTGGCTGTACACATCACATGACTGGTGATGAAGAAAAAATTGATCATCTTGAGCAATACAATGGAGGATCTGTAAAAATGGGTAATGATACACCCTGTATGGTTAGAGGTAAAGGATTCCTGATGATAAATGATATAATTAAATGTGATAATGCTTATTAGGTAGAGGGACTAAACTATAATTTGTTAAGTGTAGCACAACTGAACAATTCTGGTCACCGATTTGCTTTTGAGAGAAAGATAGTAAAGATATTTGATGATGGTGGAAAACTTGTTGGAACAGGAGCACAATCGAAAGGTAATCTCTTTTATCTTAACAATGATGAGTCTTCTTGTTTAATGATGAAAAATGAGGATTCATGGTTGTGGCATAAAAGGTTATGTCATGTGAATTTTGATAACATGATTAAGATCAATAAAAAGAAAAAAGGTTAGAGGTCTACCTAAACTAACAAAGCCTGATCATGTTATGTGTCATGAATGTCAAAAAGGTAAAATGACAAAATCTAGTTTCAAAAGCAAAGATTATTCAACTAAGAAAATACTTGAGTTAGTTCACACCGACCTATGTGGACCCATGAGAACTCAGAGTTACTATGGAGATAGATATTTCATTCTTTTTGTTGATGATTACACTAGATTAGTGACTGTCATGTTCTTGAAGGAAAAATTAGAGGCATTTAAAATGTTCAAGTGGTATAAAGCAAAAGTAGAGAAATAGACTGGTAAAGAATTGAAATGCTTAAGATCTGAAAAAGGTGGTGAATTTATTTCTGATGAATTTACTAACTATTGTAATGAGGATGGTATTAAAAGATAGGTCTCTGCACTGAGGACACCTCAGCAAAATAGAATTGTTGAAAGGAGGAATAGGTCAATTGTTGACTGTGCAAGGACATTGATGATAGAAAAGAATGTAACTCAGACATACTAGAGAGAGGTTGTTATCATAGTTTTTTATGTCTTGAATCGAGTACAACTGAAGAGGGACACTAACAAAACACCCTATGAGTTATGGTTTGGCCACAAACCCACTGTAAAGTACTTCAGAATTTTTGGAAGTAAATGCTTTATTCTGAAAGATGAAAGAAATGGAAAGTTTGACTCAAAAGGTGATGAAGGGATATTTCTTGGATATTCCACTAAAAGAAATGCATACAAGTGTCTAAATAAAGTTACTAATAAAATGATTGAAAGTACTAATGTCAGGGTTGATGAGTTTGATGATAAGAATACAGAAGAAAGCAAAAAGGAACTAGAAGACTATGGTAGATTCAATTACATTGAACAACTAGAGTATCTACCGAAGCCGCATACTGTGACAATTGATCAGTAAGAAAACAACACCGAGGAACAGGAAAGAGAAATCGACGAGCAGGAAGGACCTAGTGATCAAGAAAATGAACCTGCATAGGATGAACAATAGAGAAGAGATCAAGTACTGGCAAGATATGTCAGGAGACATCATCCTGAAACCCAAATCATTGGAGACAGACAAGTTGGCATGATGACAAGGAGTAAGATGAGACAAGGTACATGTTTAGTTTGTGAATATAAATAGAAGAATGTAAAAGTTGCATTGGTTCAAATGAAGAATGGGTTAATGCACTGAATGAAGAAATAGAACAGATAGAGAAAAACAAGACATGGACTTTAGTACCTAGACCTAAGGATAAGAATGTTATCGGTACTAAGTGGATCTTCAGAAACAAGCTGAATGAAAATGGAGAGGTAACAAGGAACAAAGCTAGATTGGTATGCAAGGGATATGCATAGGAGGAAGGAATTGATTATGGTGAGACCTTTGCACCTATTGCTAGATTAGAAGGAGTCAGAATGTTACTTGCATATGTTGCACACAAAAAGTTCAAAGTTTACCAAATAGATGTTAAATCAGCTTTTCTAAATGGGATACTTGAAGAAGAAATCTACATAGAACAACCAGAAGGGTTCATGGATCTAGACAAGAAAGATATGGTATGTAGATTACATAAAGCTTTATATGGTTTGAAGCAAGCACCTAGAGCCTGGTATGAAAGGCTGCATAATTATTTGTTGAATATTGGATTTGCTAGAACTAGTGAGAATAGCAATCTGTATATGAAAGGAAATTCAGATGATACTATCTTGATTGCTGAAATATTTATGGATGACATAATATTTGGAGGACAAGATCATATCTGCAAATCATTTGCTGATGAGATGAGAAAAGAGTTCGAAATGTCTATGTTTGGAGAGATTAAGTTATTTCTAGGCTTACAGGTTATTCAGCAGCAAGATGGTATATTCATCACACAATCTAAATATATCAAGGAAGTACTAAGAACATTTGGCATGGAAGATGCTAAACCTGTTGGAACACTGATGGCTACCGGATGTAAACTGACCGAGGAAGATGAAACTACAAAGGTAAACTAGACATTGTACCGATCAATGATTGGTAAGTTGATCTATGTAGTTCATAGTAGACCTTATATAGCACATGTTGTTGGGATAGTTGCTAGATTTTCTACAATTCCTAGGGAGTCACACATGGTTTCTACAAAGAGAATCCTAAGATACCTGAAGAAAATAGAGGATTATGGATTATGGTATCCAAAGGAAGGCAAGTTTGAACTCAAAGTCTACACCGATGTAGACTAGGCTAGAAATATAGATGATAGAAAGAGTACCACTGGAGGATCATTTTTCTTTGGTGAAAGACTTGTTACATGGACAAGTAAGAAACACCCTTGTATTTCTTAGTCTACTGCCGAAGCAGAGTATGTTGTTGCTGCTACAAACTACTCAAATATTACATATATCAAGCAAGTGTTGGAATGTATGAATGAGGCAATTACTGAGTCGATGATTATATATTATGACAACACTAGTACAATTAATATTTCAAATAATCTAGTGATGCACTCTAAAACAATGCGCATATCCATTAAGTATCACTACTTAAGAGAACAAGTACAGGAGAAGCAAGTCATATTAGAATTTGTTACATCAAAAGAGAAACTTGCAGACATATTTACCAAGCCTCTACCAAAGGAACTTTTGAATATTTGAGGACTAGACTTGGGGTCCATCCCCTATCTACCGGTCACTAATGTGATCTAGAGGTTGCATCAGCCTAATCTTATCAGAAGATCATTCATGTTGATGCAGCAGAGTTCACACTTTGGATTATGTCTAAAGTTGTGAAAAGTTTGAAGAACTAGAATAGATTTGCATAACAGTATACAGAGATACAGTATAGAAACCAGACAATAGAGAGTTACTTGGCTACTATAGAGTTGTATGCTAATGTGTTTCTTTGGCATTATTTTAAAACTAAGAGATAAACAATATGAACTAAGAATAACACTAGAACACATATCAAAGGGAGAGAGAACTGAAATGAAAGGGACAAATAAACTGAAGAAGTCAGGGAGAGCATTGAAGACCAGTTGATGAGAACAGAAGAAGGAATCTAAGAGCTCCAAATATTTTATCTGCAAAAGATAGTCTGCACCTACAATGTTGTTTAGTAATGTAGTGATTAAACATATTAAGCTAGGGAGAGATTATACCAAGTTATAGCATTTGTTTATAGAGTTGTAGAATATATGTTTGGTATGTGTATGGTACACTTCATATTGCTTGAGTTGTCATCAATGCCAAAGGGAGAGATTGATGAACTACAACTGATTTAGAACCTAATTGAAGATTAATGATTAGAGATCACTGAGTTGTTGATTAGATATGTAAGATGATTAAATCATTAATATGTTGTCATTGATGTCAAATAGTTTTGACAGCACTTATCTTGTAAGTTACAAATACCTAAACATCTATAGAAAGGAGAAAAGAGATTAAGAATAGATATATCTACATGAGAAAGATGAATTTGACAAATGAGGATAAGGAATACATTGGGTAACTTATTGATGAGTCTATGACCTTATGTTATTGACTTGACTATGTTGCATTCATCTATGATGAAGAAAAGAGCTAAAAGACACAAGGCAGTGTAGTCGGTTAATGAAGCATTCCAATATACACCAAGCAGTGCAGTGTATACTGAGCATAGTATAAACTGAGCTTGTGTTCACTGACACATTTCTTTGTTAACCAATCAGAAACAAATGAACTAAATGATTATTTTAGCTGATGGAAGTTGATGAGCTAGAAAGTACCTCATGATCAGAGTTGGAGATAATGTTTGTTACAAAGATCAATAGCTAACAAAATTCAAAGAATATTTAAGGGATGGAAACAAAATGTGTTATTGACACATCAACTGAGGAAGGTTTAAGCGGAAAAACTAATGAAGGAGATTAAGTGGAAAAATCTAATGGATGAAAAGAAAATGGTTTACTTGTCTATTTAAGAGACTAGGCTTTCATTATGAAACTTATGCTAGAGGAAGGACACTACAGAGATATCATGTGAACAAGCTTCATGCATGCCTGATCAAACTAGTTAAGGACAACTGAACTGTAGAGTTTATCGAGCATTAGAAAGCTATAACTAAGAGATAGTAAGTTACTGAATATTGTTGAAATAGAATTGATATATTGATCAGAGGATTTGAATGAGCATAATATAGATCTAAACATCTACAATAGAAGTTTTATTGTAATCAGATCACCTACTATTACAATTTAGCCATTGTAATCAGATAAATCTCTTAATAGAGCAGACTTCAAAGTCTTGTAATGTCATTCATAGAGTGTACATTTGTTATCCTGTCAACCCCATAGTGAATGCTAGTTGGATGATAACGGTTAGTGTTAAATCCTCTAGCAAGGTCACACCTTACAATGTGTTTTGTAACCTTTAACAAGGTTGGGTCTTCACCAACCTCACTTTAGAAGAGTGAACAATTTTTGGGTTGCTGGTCCCAGGTGGTTTTTCCCTTTACATGGTTTCCACGTTAAATATTTTGTGTTATGTGTTGAATATGATGATTTTTGGTTATCATACTTTACATTTTTCATATTTGATTTGGTCAATAATCACTTTAATTTATTAACTAGTAATCGGTAAAAGCATGAACAATTTACTATTTTATGTTGCCGAGTTGCAGAAGTTTGTGTAAATTGTTTTTGGATATACATTTTTTATTTGGGACTATGGATAACTGATTCACCCCCCTCTCAATTATTCTAACATCCTACTTAGTAATATCTTTATCCACTCATATTCATAAAACTCATATGTCGTAGCATACTCAACAATGGGATGGTTTTCCAAATGTGCGAACTCATCTAGGAATGTTTTGTTTGGTTTCATCATGGACTCAAGGTGTGACCTTATCCTATCAAGTCCAACTGGTTCCTTCTTACAGTATATATATGCATGAATGTCTTCAACATGCATTACACCCATAGGGGTTCTTGAAAATGCACCTTCTAGGTCATATAGGGTTGACTTAAAAGGGTGCCTCTTAAAAACGTATCTCTTTCTCTTAGAAACATAAAAGACAACCAGTGTAGTCATGACTTACTTAGTTAACACTCAAAATAGGATTCAAAAGACTTCTAAATCATCACGTCGGACTAGGGCTTCACAATTGATTGATCACACTTCTTCACTGGTAAATCAAGCTCCAACACTTCACAATCCAATTGCTATGGCTCATGCGGTTTCTAATCGCTCAAACTTGAATGCAATGAGTGATCTATAAGTTTTCATAGACTATAAAGTGAATTTCTACCATTAATGCTTGCTACGTAAACCAAAATTTGACTGAGAATTTCCAACTTCCATCTTGCAATCGATCAGACAGTGTGCTCTTGTACATAGCATCAAATAGTCTCCAAAATGTTAAGTCCAAAGGCGCATACTCTGAGGGTGGGTATACTGGCTGCGCAGGGGTCTAGAGCTAATTAGCTCCCCCTATGACCCTAAGGGTCATTCATCTAGATGTAGAGGGTGTGTCCATTGCAAATGCATCCAATACATACTCATCAACCTTATCCTTCTTTGCCTCTGTCCAAATCAAGCTCGCATCTTATGTAGCTTTCACAAACTTGAATTCTCCTTCTTCATTCAATATTCATACTGCTAGATTTTTAGGGCTTTCCTGAATTTGCATTCTTGATCTACAAAACTTTGAGATGTGTCCAGCCTTGTTACAAGAGTGACAAATAACTGGAGGCCTTAAATTCCTCGTCACATTGATATGGGTTACCATTTTACACTGTCTAGCTGAGTGACCATTATAATTACATATCTGACATGTAATACTCTGAGAACTTCTTGCACTTGGATGATTATGATTTCTCTAATTATGATGAGTCTTGTTCTTCTAACTTGTTCTACAATTCATAGCTCTATGACCAAATTTATTGCATGAATAACAGTAACCATTGAAAGGTCTTACCTCTTTACAATCCCTTGCAATATGTCCATGCTTGTTACAGGCATAACAAGTTAAGTCTACTAGCTTGCACTCATCCTTAGATGGTTCAACATTGTCTTTAGTCTGATTTTCAGTCTCTTTAGTATCTGAAGTGTCTTCTAGTGCTTTCATATGTGCTCGCATGTCATCAATTTGATTTTGTGCTTCATTGAATCCAATATCGCTGGTATCTCCTTTAAGCTTTTGTGCATATAATTGTGACTCTATCAAATCCTTTATTGTGTGCAATTTGTCAATGTGGTTCTTTGCCTCAATTAATTTAGATCCCATCTATTTCTTAATGCTCTCTAACTCCAAGATTTTCATGTTTGCTTGTCTTAGTTATTCATCTAACTACTTGTTCTCTTTGACCTATTCTTCATAGGCTTCTTGATTGTTGAGTATCTTTTCATCCAATTCTTCAATATGATCTTTTAGAGATTTATTTTCATCATTTATCTTTTTAACCATTTTTCCCAAATCACTTATGGAAAAATCTTTCAGGTATTTTCTCAATCTTTTGATGACTGCTTGAGAATCACTGACTTTTTCTTTTAGTTCTTCAATTTCTTTTTCAGATCTATCAAGGTCTTCAAGAGAAACTTCAAGATTCTTTTTTAGATGTTTCATTTCTCCCTTATCCATGATCTCCTCAAGAGGTTAAAATTTTCTTCAGAGGACCAAAGCTCTGATACCAATTGTTAGGAATGGGAACGCTGAGAGGGGGGGTGAATCAGTGTTCTATACTTAGTTACTTTTTCTTTAATTTTGAAACTCAACACAATTGCTTAGATACTAAAATGAACATCAATGTAAACAAGATAAACAATCACAACACATAACACCAATATGGTTACGGGGAAACCCAAATAGGTAAAAACCCAGGTGGGAATTGACACCCACTAAGAATTGCACTAGTGTTTTATGATCCTTGTTAGAAGATCTGCAACCATGTTAGGAGTTGTTCTTTACAATACTTTTAGTAAAGTGACCTGGTCAAAGGTCAGGCCCTGTTAGGGGTCTTTTACAATAACCCTATTAGGGGTAGGGACACACTGTCCTAGAGCTCACTGCTCAAGTGGTGAAGGCTACAACCTTTTGATCTTAGATACACACTATATCTGTTGGATGAATTGGTGTTGTGACACTGCTTGTCTGATCAGTTCCTTTTGTGCGCTAATGTTTTAGCCCTTTGTAAAGCTCTAACTTATTCTATCTTCACTTTTCATGTGTCTGCTCTGCTTATCTAATCTCTATATCCACTTCCATTCTTTATTACAAAGGCGCATCTTATATTTATATGTGCTAACAAAACAATTAACTAGGTCGGCCTATAACCGATTACATACAATGCTTCCAAGTGAATTGGCTCAAGAGTGTTTACAAAAAAAGATGTTTACATGTCTACAACCTAATTACAATAGGTGCATAGCCTCTACAAAACATTATTATAACCGCTAATCAAAATACTAACAATCAACTGCATACTATGTTCTGTTCTGGCATTTACTGTATGTACCACTTCAACTGACTGTATCTTTGTCATATTGTCTCATATGATCATGCACTTTTAGACATAGCATGAATACACACTTACCAAATTAACTTCAAGGGTGCATACCATAACTTGGTCATACGCACGTGCACTGATGCTCTAATCTTCTGGTGCTCTGCTAACTATCTAGTCTTCTATACTTAGCCATATTCTGACCTTATAATAATGTGTGCTGACTCCAAAACACTATATGACTTTTTTGACATTATGACAACACTATTTCTAGTCATATACAATAGTATAGTCAACTTGCCAACAAAAATGTCTAGCCAAACTACTACTATGTTTCTCGTTTATCAAATTAGTTCTCATTGATCCTCTCAGTATACACAACTGAATACCTTTAAACAACATACCTTCTTGAATGATATATTCTTCCCATTTAGTACTCAGTTGATCTTGAATAGGTGTTCTACACTTTCTCCATGGCTTAGAAAAATTAGGGTCAATTTCATACAAATCCTTCATGTCATCAAAACCAAGAACTTCAATTCTCATTTCAATCATCGAAGATCTTCTTCTACTCAATGCATTAGCAACTCAGTTAGTGACTCCTTTCTTATGTTTTATCACAAATGTATAACTCTGTAAATACTCAACCCTTTTCATATGTCTTTGATTCAACTTATTTTGACTACCCAAATACTATAAAGCCTTATGATTAGTATACAACATAAATTCACTCGGTGTCAAATAATGTCTCCATTTCTTTAGGGCTTGAAAAATGACATAGAAATATTGATCATACATAGATATTTCCTTTTAGCATCATTCAATTTCTCACTAAAGAAAGCAACAAGTTTACCTTCTTGACTCAAAATAGATCTTATTGCACTACCACTTGTATCACATTCAACTTGAAATACCTTATTGAAATTAGGTAAAGCTAACACAGACAATTCAGAAACCTTTTGCTTCAAAGTTTGAAAAAATTTATTAGCTCCATGTGTCCACTTGAATTCTCTTTTATCTCCTCTCATATTCTCAGTCATAGAATTACAAATTGCACTGAAATTGTTAACGAACTTTCATAAAAACTTGTTAAACCATGAAATGATCTTACCTCACTATAATTTTTAGGTTTAGGCTAATTTAAAATAGCTTCAACCTTCTCAGGATCCATCTTCAAACCATCAGTTGAAATAAAAAATCCTAAATATACAATCTTTCATGAAGGAACACTTTTTTAAATTAATCATCAACTTTTCTTCTTTCAATCTTTCCAATACCTGTTTAATGTGCAACACATGTTCTTCTCTGGTCTTACTAAATATTAGAATGTCATCCAGGTATATAATCACAAATTTACCCAAGAATTTCTTCAAAACCTCATTCATTAATCTCATAAAAGTATTTGGTGCATTAGTTAAACCAAAAGGCATAACCAACCACTCATATAAACCTTATCTTGTCTTGAAAGAAGTCTTCCATTCATCACCTTCTCTAATTATGGTCTATTGATATCCACTCTTCAAATCAATTTTAGTAAAATACTTTAAACCACTCAAACTATCTATTATGGCATCCATTCTTGGTATAGGAAATTGATATTTCACTATTTTCTTATTGATTTCTCTAGAATCAATACACATTCACCACTCTCCATTCTTCTTAGGTGCTAATATAGCTAGTACTACACATGAGCTCAAACTTTATCGAATTAAACCTTGCTGCAACAACTCTTGGATTTGTCTGTTAAGTTCCTCATTCTCGGTAGGTGTCAATCGATGTGGTGCTTTATTCAAAAAAATAGCTCTAGGGGTTAGATCCCTACAATGATCAATGCTTCTCTTCAGTGGTAAACCATCAGGTACATTATAAAAAAATGATCTATTTGTACTTGGTGAGTAATTTATCAACCTCTTCAGGGACACTATCCATTTTCTTCTCACTCAGTTTGTTAGGAATCATAATAAAACATACATCATTCTTCTTCAAATCCTTAACAAACTTTCTTCCTTCCATCAAACAAACTTTCATAGATGTACAAACATTACCAATAGATTCTTCAATCAAAGGTAACAAGATTTGTCTTCTCCCATCAGCCTAAATAGTATATTTATGCAATCTCCCATCATATATAGCATGTCTATCATATTACCAAGGTCTAGCCAATAAAATATGACAACAATCCATAGGCATAATATCACACAATACCTTATCATAGTACTTGTCAATTTTTAAATTCACATAACATTGTTCACTTACCAATAGTGCATTCTCATCCTTGATCCATGAAATTTGATAGGGCTTTGGGTGTTTCAACCTCTCCAACTTCAACTTTGCAACCATTTCCTTAGATGTAAGATTCTCTAAGATTCCACTATCAATGATTACCTTCCACACTTTATGAACAACTCTACATCTAGTCTTGAACAAAATTTTCCTTACCAAATCTTCCTTATTACTTTAACTCCATAATGCTCTTCTGGTCATCAAGTTATTTTCCTTCTCTGGTTTATTCAGTGAGTCTTCTTGCACCAAGGCATTTCTACTGCTACCATCTTTCTTTCTTACATGTGTACACTCAAATGATATATTTCCTTCTCCTCCACAATTTTAACAAGTTCCTTAGAATCCACCTCTACCATAGCCACCTCGGTAGTCACTGACTCTTCCTCTAGAAGAAATTTCACCTTTCCACTCAGTCTTGCCTTTATCCTGATATTTTTGTCTTGATTAGATCTACTATTTTCACCATAAGATCTACCTCTTCCTCTAGGGAATCTACCACCTCTTCCTCTTTGTCTTTTCCCATGTCTTTTGTTCAATTTCTCCTCAGCTCTCAGGGAAAATGGATAAGCTTCTTCAATACTTTCCAACTTAACCAAACTGATTTCCTCTTGAATATAAAATCTTAACCCATTCAATTATCTAGCAATTCTTTTTACCTCATCCTTAATATGTCCAAATCTGATGTCTAATCTATAGAATTCCTCAATATAATATTTTACCAAGCTATCTTTCTGCTTCAAACTTTGTATTCTTCTAACTAGGTTTTAGAAGTATTAAAAGAATGGAAACAAGATCAAGAAGATAATCCAAGAAAGTGAAGTGCAAGGAGTTTACCATAAAAAAAATATGAGAGACTTTCAAGATCAATCACCAAAACCAAGAGAATACTCCAAGAATCCAACAAGAGCCAAGAGATTTTTGTAAGGGAAAAAGCAAAGAAAAACCCCTGTGTATATTATGAATGAGGCATGAAAAGCTTAGAGAGAGAGAGAGCATGAGCAAGAAGATCAATACAATAATGATAGAACTAAAATGCAAAAGGAGAGAAAATTGTGTGTAGGAAATGTGAGAAAAATTGAATCAAGTGTGTGGAGAAACATCTGTTAAGTAGAGATGAGTGGAGGAATTTGCATGTAAATCCCATGTGTATGAGTGCCACATTCATACTAAGTGTGTTCCAAGTGTGAGAATTCTCATAAGGAGGAGAAAACTAATTTCTTTATTAAAGGAATTACAAACTATGAGTTGTCCTCCCACTTGGACTAGAGGACAAAATTACATGTAGAGATTCCTATAGGAATATCTTAAAATAAATAAAGGAGGATACCTTGGTTTATCCTCAAATTAAATAAAACAACCAAGGAAATATTACTAAATCCTAACACCCCCCTTTAATATTTACTTGGGGTGATTACATCAATGGGTATCAAACCTAAATTTTTGCAATGAAATTCAATTTTTTCTCTAGAAAGAGGCTTTGTCAAAATGTCTGCAACTTGATCTTCACCCTTGCAATAGATGAGGGACACTTTCTTTTCTTCAATTTGTTCTCTAATGAAGTGGTGGTGTAGAGAAATGTGCTTTGACTTTGCATGGTAAACCAGATTCTTTGCCAAGGCTATTGCACTTTGATTGTCACAATATAATAGTGTAGGTTCTTGTTGAGGTAGACCCAAATATTCAAGTATTCTTCTAAGCCATAAAGCTTCTTTAGAGGCATGAGTACAACTTTTGTATTCAGCTTCGGTAGAACATAGAGAAACAAATTGATCTTTGTTACTTTTCCAAGATATAGAACTTGAACCAAGAGAAAAACAATACCCACAAGTATATTTCCCATCATTGGGGTCTCCACCTAAATTTGAATCAGTAAAACCTTTTAAAGAAAAATCAGAATTGACATCATAAAATAATCCTAATTTAATAGTACCTTTAATGTATAGTAATATTCTTGTAGCAATTTTGAATTGTTTTTGTTAAGGTTTGGACATGAATCTTGAAACTAAACCAACACTAAAAGATATATCAGGTCTAGTGATAGTTAGATAATTTAAACTACCTACAAGTTGTCTATAAGGAGTAGCATCTATAAATGGAAATTTCATATCTATCATTAACTCAGTTCCTAATTCACATGGAATTGAAACATGATTAGCATCATTCATATGACATCTATCTAGAAGATCTTTAGCATATTTACTTTGAGAAATAAAAATACCCTTAGGGGTTTGCCAAATATGCATTCCTAGAAAATAATGTAAAAGTCCTAAATCAGTCATTTGAAATTTTTGATTAAGTTGGAACTTAATATCATAAATTAAATGGTTAGAGCTAGAAGTAAGAATCAAATCATCAACATAAAGAATGATAATAACAATGTCATCTTCACTATGCTTGATATACAAGTTAGGATCATTTTTACTTCTATCAAAACCTTGAGAAATAAAGAAAGCATTAATTTTCAAATACCACTCTCTAGGAGATTTCTTTAAACCATAGATAGATTTATTTAGTTTACATACTAGATGTGCATGACCTTCTTTAATAAAACTGGGAGGTTGAGACATAAACTTCTTCATGAAAATCAGCATTTAAAAAAGCACCTTTAGCATCCATTTGGTGAATAGACCAGTTGATTTTAGAAGCCAAAGCAAGAACGACTTTAATGGTAGGCATTTTTGCAAAAGGGGCAAAGGTCTCATTATAGTCTAATCCTTCAATTTGAGAGAAACCTCTTGCTACTAACCTAGCTTTAAACTTACTAATTTCATTATTGGCATTCAACTTAGTTTTATATAACCATTTGCATGAAACTAGATTTTTACCATGAGGTAAGGGAACTAAATCCCAAGTATTATTAGAAATTAAAGTGTCATGTTCTTCTTGCATAGCATTTTTCCAATGAAGTTGATTTTTAGCTTGAGAAAAGGTTTGAGGATCATTAGAGTTCATAAGAGAAGACATTAAAGCATAATTACAATAATTAACTCTCCTAGATCTAAGACCACCCATTATAGAAATATAATCATCATCGTCATTAAGTAAATCTTTAAACCATTTAGGATTTCTCTTAGAAATAACATAAATATCACTATGAGGAGTATCATTATCATCATGATCAACATTATTGCTATGAGGAGTATCATTATCATCATGATCAACATTATCACTATGAGGAGTGGATATATTATTACCATCATCATCATCATTAGTATTACTAGTAGGAATAGAAATAGATGCATTAGGAGTAGGGTTTAGAATAGGAGGTTGGTCCTCCACAATTTCAATAGTGCCTCCTATAAATTCACCATCTTTAACCTTGGAGAAATCATGGACTTCATTTTCTACAATGTAAACATCTCTTGCAATATGCACCTTGTTAGAAGTAGGATCATAAACTCTATAACCTTTAGTAAATTCATCATACCCAACAAAAATAAATGCAGAAGATTTAGAATCAAGTTTGTGCTTTTTTTTTTTTGGGTGTGTGAACATAAGCAATAGATCCAAAAATTCTCAAATGTTGTAAATTTGGTTCTCTACCAAACCACGCTTCCTCGGGAGTTATATCTTGCAAAGCTTTAGTAGGAGTTCTATTAAGAATATAAGTGGCACAAGCCATTGCTTCAGCCCATAATTTGTAATGAATATTTTTTGCATGCAACATACATCTAGCCATTTCTACAATAGTTCTATGCTTCCTTTCTACCAAACCATTTTTTTGTGGTGTATAAGGAATAGTAAGCTAATGTTTTATACCAAAGGATCTCAAATAAGAATGAAATGCATTGTTAACATATTTAGTACCATTATCTATTCTAAGAATTTGAAGCTTAGAACCTGATTGCCTTTCCACAAACATATGAAATTCAGAAAATATATCAAGAACTTAATCTTTACTATGCAATAAACAAATCCAAATTCTTTTAGTAAATTCATCAACAAAGGTAAGAGCATACTTTGAACCTAAAATGGAGGTGTTCTCCATTGGTCCCAAAAGGTCACTATGAATCAAATGTAGCTTATGAGATGCCCTCCATGAAGTACCATGAGGAAAGGGCTCCCTTTTCATTTTTCCACTCATGCACCCTATGCATGTAATTTTAGATGGAACAATATGTAGTAATCCTTCAACCATGTTATATTTGAGTAATCTAGAAATATAATCAGAATTCAAATTGCCAAGCCTTTCATGCCATACATTGAAATCAATATTAACTTTCAAAGAGTACCTTGATGAGGCAAACTCATAAAACTTAAACAAATTATCATGATCCAACTTAGCATTAGCAACAACATGATCATTCTTAGGAGCAATAATGTAACACATGTCCTTATGAAATTCAATTTGTAACCTTGATATAATTGAGCAACTAAAAGAAGATTGGATTTAAAATTAGGAACATAAAGAACATTATTTAATTTTCCATTTGGAACATTAACATCACCAAATCATCAACTTTGCAACTATGATTATTAGCTAATTGAATAGGAATATTTGTTTTATCAGGTTGCAAAGAATCAAACACTTCTCTATTAAATGTAACATGGTGAGAAGCCCCACTATCAATAATCCATTCTAAGGCATGAGAAGCTTTAAAACAAGTAGTAAAAACACGACGAGATTGATTACCTTGAGATTTGAAATTATTTTTATTATTGTTATTCATAGGCTTCTTATCATTTTTCTTTTAAAAAAAAACATTAGTTGGGTGACCATCTTTGCCACAATAATTACAATGAGGTTTCTTATTTTGTTGATTATTATAATTATTATTATTATGATTAGAATTATTGTTATATGAGGACCTAGAAATCTATTGTTATTATGATTATTATTATTGTTATGAGGATTATTATTGTTATGATGATTATAATTATTATGAGAAGAATTATGATTATGAGATCTATTATTTTGAATTTGATGTTTAGACACAAAAGCATGTTCAAAAGATCTAAGAGTACCAAATTGCAATAACTTAGCTTCCTCTTGTCGTAAAAGATTTTGAAATATGCCATAAGTTAACTGAGCAGCTAAAGTAGGAATAGAAAGTTGTGAATGAATGTTAGTAATAAATTGTTGAAACTCTTTAGGAAGACACTTCTTGATAATAATAGTAATTATTTTAATATCACTTAAAGTAACATTCACACCATTTAATTGAGTTTTAATAGCATCAAATTTAAGTAAAAATTCATCCATGGATTTAAAGTCAATATACCTTAGGTCTTCCAAGTTGTCTTAGAGCTGAATATTACATGATTCAGTGTGATGAACTACAACTAATTGAATACCTAAATGACTTGAACATCAATGATAAGAGATCACTGAGTACTAAAATGATAAGTAAGATAATTAAATCAGTCATTATGTTGTCGTTGATGTCAACTAATTTTGACAGTACTTATCATGTTGGTTGCAAACATCTAAACATCTGTAAAGAGGAGAGAAAAGATAAAGAACTGAGATATCTACAAGGAGAAAGATGAATATGACAGATGAGGATAAGGAATATCTTGGGTAACTTATTGATGAGTCTATGACTTCATACTGTTGACTTGATTATGTTGCATTAGTCTATTATGAAGTTGGAAGTAAAATTGCACAAAGCAGTGTGGTCGGTAAATGAAGCACTTCAGTATACACTGAGCCAGTGTAGTGTATATTGAGCGACAATATTAATTGAGCTTGTGTTCACCGACACATTTCTTTGTTAACCGAGTATGGATGAAAGTATTAAATGTTTAGTTTAGCCAACTAAAATTGTTGAGCTAGAAATTGTTATGATTTCAAGGTTGAGGATAAAGTTTGTTATGAGATCCATAGCTAAAAAAATTTGAAGAAGATCTAAAGGATGAAATAGAAATGATTATTGACACATCTATCGAGGAAGGTTTAAGAGGTAAAATCAATGAAGGAGAACAAGTGGCAAAATTTGATGGATGATAATAAAATGGTTTACTAGTCTATATAAGAGATATGAGTTTCACTATTGAAACTATGCCAGAAGAAAGAAGATTGCAGTGATTTCAAGTGAATACAATTTCATGCATGCCTAATCAGACTGGTTGAAGGAGAACCAAACTGCAAAGTTAATCGAGTGTTAGAGAGCTATTACCAAGGGATAGTAAGTTAATGAATGTTGAGAAAGTGAATTGATATATTGATAAGAGGATTTGTATGGGCTTAGAATAGATCTGAACATCTACAAAATAATTTGTATTGTAATTAGATCAACTATTGTTTCAGTTTAACCATTGATACAGAAAAATCTCTTAACCGAGTGGACTTAACTGTCTTATGTTATGCCCCTATGTTATTCAATGAATGTACATTGTTATCCTATCAACCCCATAGTGAATGTTGGTTGAACAATAATTGTTAGTCTTAAATACTCTAACAAGGTCACACCTAACAATGTGTTTTGTAACCTTTAACAGGGTTGGCTCTTCACCGAGCTCACTTCAGAAGAGTGAAAATTATTTTAGGTTACCTGTCCCAGGTGGTTTTTCCCTTAATAGGGTTTCTACGTTAAATCATTGTGTTATGTGTGTTTGTGATGATTACTTTATTGTCATACTTTGCATATTGCATATTTGATCTGGTTGGTAATTGCTATGAATTAATTGACTGGTAATTGGTAAAGGCACAGACAGTTTAGTAGTTTATGTTACCGAGCTACAGAATTTGTTGAAATTGTTTAAAGTATTACATCTTTGTATTTGGGACTGAGGGATAACTAATTTAACTGATTCACCCCCCCCCCCCCCCCCTCTCAGTTATTCTAACATTGGTGGAGCTATCATAGGTTTGTTGCAAAATGGCCATTCTTGATGTTCTTTGGTGAAATTTCCAATCAAGACATATAAGTCGGGAATAACTGAAAGACCAATTAGTCCAAGAGCTTCTTCATTTTTAACTTGTCATGCATATATGTCAGTTTGAGCAGCAGAGGCGACTGGTTCAATAGTGGCATCTATAGCAACTTGGAGTAAATTTTTAAAATGAAATATAAAGGAGATGTGTCTTTTCCATTGATGATAATTAGAGCTATTTAACTTGATTTCTAGAATTAGGGTAGACATGACTAAATAATTTAAATGATTAAATTAACTTTAGCAAAGTGAGATTCAAAGAATATCTAAATTTAAGGAACAAGAAAAATAAATTAACTCTAAGGTTAAGTATGCTTTGATTAAGACAAATTGAATTCTTTAAAAATTCAAAATTTTACTAAATGATTTAAAATAAAGAAGACAAAATGATTAAAATTAAAATCAAGGGTGAATTTGTGAATAAAAAAAGTATAAGAGATAGTGTATTAATGGTAATTAAGATTTGTTAATACAAATTGATAGGAACACAAAAAAAAATTAATTTAAATACTTTTGTTAAATAGAATGGATTTGATAAACGAAACTAAAAATTTAAAATTTTAAAAATTTAATAATTTAAATTTAAATTAAAAAACTAACTTTCAAATTTTAAACAAAAAAAAATTAAAATCGAACTAATATTTAAATTAATATCAAACTAATTTTCAAATTTGGACAATTTTAATCAATTTAATTGAAAAGATCAGTCAATTTATTTTTAATCAAGTTTAAAACAGTCAAATTGAAAAGATCAGTCAAAGAAACATGAATACCAAGCTATAAATAGAAAAAGACTAATACAGAGGAATCAACAAAAGACCAGACCAGTAATGCCAAGTTTAAGAATTGCAAAGATGCAGTCAGCAAGGAAGAATACCAAACAACAAAAATAGCTCAATATTAAGCAAGAATAGAGAGAATAGAGTAGTTGCAGCCAAAGTAAAAGAAAAAACACAGTCAAAAACTATAATGAATTAAAAAACAACAAGGCTATGCAAAAGCAAGGAAGACCTGCGCACCAACAAAAAGAAGTAAAAAAACAATACAATGAGGGTGAATGTAGAAGGAGGGCTCACATAGAATGAAGAAAGGCAATGCCAAATGCAAAGAAGGTTGCACCAAATGAAAAGAAGGTTGGTCCAAATGAAAAGAAGGTTGTCCAAAAACCAATGAAGGTTGTGCTAAATGCAAAGAAAGTTGTCCTAAAACAAATAGGTTGCACACAAGGGAGGAGGTAGCTATAAGTGCTAAGAAAAGCACAAAGTCTACAAAAATAAATAAAAAGCTAGAGGGAAGTGTTGTCAATCACGAATATGCCTCTAGCTTGATTGAAAATCTAGCCTTCCTGTTGAAACATGGAAATGAGCTCTTTGTGGGAAAGAGAATGAATCTTCAGATTCTAGGCCAGTTCCTATAGATTTGGAATATCACCTAATCCTAACTTTTAAAACTTTGAGAAAAAGGTATAAGGATAACTAAAAAAAATGAAACCTAACTAAGAGGTGATACACCAAAATGGATGTAGATTTCTCTGAATCACAAACCTATACCTATCAAACACACATTACTAAATTTTGTAATTAAATTCACTTTTCAACTCCTAGGATGGTTTAAAACTCACAATTAGGGTTTGGCACCACTAATGATAAGAATTCAACCAGCAAACAGATAACTTGTACAAAAGGTTAATTCCTTACAAATTAGAAAAGGAATTGGAACAATTCACTAATCTATGCTTGAAAGATATAAACACTTAAATGTAGAAAACTTGAAAGGCTCAATGATAGAACTCAGAAAAAATATGCGAATAATAAGGCTAGCTTTATAATCTTCAAACACTGCAAACATGGCTACAAAATATGAGAAAAAAGGGAAAGGAACAATATGCTCACTTAATACCTCTTTTTTCTCAAACTCCAAAACCTTACAAATGAATATCAAGTTCAATTTTATAGCCTCTAAGGCCAATCTCAAAAATCAAACTCCCCTCTCAAAAGAGCCTCTAAACAAATAGATCTCCCTAAATTTAAGGCATGAAAAATAAACAAATAATTTAGGCCCTAAATTTAGGTCTTCCCTAATTGTTAATCATTGAGGAATTATATAATACATCTCAATTATATTTAAAAAAATATTCCAAACCCAAGCTATAACTAAAAAACCCTAAGATGCAACTCAAATTATCAAAACCTAAACATGCAAGTGCAAGTCTAAACCAACCTAACATGCACATTGCATTATGGTCAACATGACCTCTTTTAAAATATCTCAATTTTTATAAAGACATGTGATAAGGATGTGTGTCATGTTGAGGAAGGTCTCTGTATACTGCATTTGTATTGCGGACTCCAAATTTCATTAAAATTTGGCAAATGCTTTTATTTCATCTCTTCTATCTCTCTCATTTCATATTTTTGCATTTGGAAGAGAGCTTAGGGTTTTTTTGGTGTCACCATGTCTACACTTGTTCTTCTAGGTTCTTTGTTGTTAAACTTAAGCTCCTGCGCATGCCCACCACTGGTTCTTTGTGTTAATCTAGAAAACTCAGCTTGATCTGGGTGTTCACGATTTTAACCTGGACTTTCACTGTTGTTTTTATCCCCCTTATGCATGAGGAATGTTTGGCTTCCAGCATGAATGAAATCTTCAACTTTGACTAAGATTTAATCTTTAACTGGCATTTGGGTTTGCTGAAGATAAGTATCTACATCTTCCTTCTTAAATTTTTCTACTTATCTTGTAATACTGAAAGTTGAACTATATTCTATTATGTTAAAATGTTGAAGATCTATAAATTTCTTCACTTGCGTAAAATCTAGGTTTTTTTATTTTTTGCATTTGTTAGTTTCATTATGTATATAACAAAATCTGGACTGTCATCTCTTTTGCGTAAAATGCTACAGATTTCTTTGTTGTATCATTGCATAAAAAGTCTAGGTTTTTATCCATGTATTTATACTATAGTAGCATGCTAAAATTTACATTTGATTGATACTCATTTGTTTTTAAAATGTTGGAGATCTCTCTGCTACACCATTGCATGAAATCTGGGCTTCATCTATTTGTATTTGTATGGCAGCATTTAATTGATATTTAATGTTATCTTCATTCTCCTTTCTTCTTTTCCTTGATGTGATTGATCACAACCAGCATGTTTGGGCTTTATTAGGCTGTAGCTTACATATGCAGCAAAATATTTTGAAGTTATTATTTGAAACCTAGCATAAACTTGTAAACCTCAGTTTGTCACAAATTTGAGCTTTCATCTGGCATGAAACATAACCTTGTTGATGTTCACCATGATTTCTCATTTCTATTCAGCTGTAACATTCACTATTTGACAGTGACCAATATATGCTTTGACTAAAAAACATACTAGACTTAAAAAATGTGTTGAAGTTAAACATTGGTTATTACAACAAGCTTCCTGATCTCCCATTATATATTTGATTTTGTTCCCTTTTGAGTTTTCTGATGAACAACTGAAAGATGTAATTGCTAATACCCTTGCATTTGGCTGATTATAAACATGCTATCCATTATGCACTATTCAATTTGTATTTGAACATTCCAATTTTATGACTGTTGAGAATAATTCAGTTTTCTTTTATTTAGATCTTTGATAGTGGCTTTTGATAAGAAGCTTGGGCTTCTAGTAATTCAAATTGGGACTCTCTATTTCCACCATGGACTCTTATTCGAACTAGAAACATACCATAAGTTATTTGCATCTTCATTTTTCAGCATATGCTTACATTTTGCAGCCTTTTAATTAAAATCATACTCTGTCTTTATGCATCATGTCTGAATGTACAAATGTCTAGTTCATAAAAACTGATAGTGCAATCTGTACTTTGTGACTTCAATTAGAAGAATGCATTCATATACAAAAGCACCTGTCATTTCCATTTAATATATGTATATTGCTTTGAAATAATAGTGACATCCTTATGCATATGAAAACTAATATAAGACTGCTATCTTTATGCACTATTACTGATGTGCAAAAGTGTACTATTTTTCCTTTTATTCAAAGATATTAGTATACAAAACAGCATATGAACTCTCTATTTTTTGATATATTTTTGCATACTTATCTTATTGCTTGATTTGTAATTATGTTCCTTCCATACTAACACTTTGTTCTTAGCACTTGATCATCCATTTAGCATCTTTATTTTACTCTGCACACTGAACTATCACTCATGGGGTTTGAGCACGGGCTCGTGACTTCCATGAGTCATATTCATGACATGAAGCTCATCTTGAACATGTACTTTTCCTACATACACTGTAATGATTGTGTGTCCTATTTAGTCTTCAATCTGCACATGAAGCAAACAATATTAGTATAAAAATGATTACCTTCTCTATTTTCTTCCTTCTTCATCTACAATTTTTTTGAACTTTCAACACTATGTTTCTTTCTACATTCAACTTATGTCTCTTTTTCTCTTGCATTGATCTTTTGTTGAAGTACAACTCTAAAAGTATGAATGTAGCATGTTGTTTTAGGTATCTATGTATTGCTTAGATCTAATTTGGATCTAACTATTCTCTCTCCATGATGCAGGGAAAAACCAGAAGAAGACTCAGGATGTATGACAAACAAGACATGGTCAAAGACATGAAGATATCAATAAATCAGCCTCAACATGTAGAAGACCTCTTAAAGGCAATGCATGGACCCCTAAACCTTTTGATGCTCTTGTCTTACTTTCAGAATTGTACATCTTATTATGTTTACAATTGAAAGATGTAACCTATTATGGAATACTTGTTTATTACATTCACTTTGAATGTTCGATGTAATGATCATTTATGTAATTGAAATTTTAAATCTGATCAATACTTAGAGAACAACATCAGTATTAATATGAATGCAAAAAGAAAAGTACTTTATCTTCAAAATCTAAATAGTAGTATCAAATAGGTGTACCTTGATGCAATTTCTCTAATGTTTACAGTTGTAATGCTGCATATGTACTTATTTTCCTCAAATTTTTAACAATTTTGCAACTTAAAATAGCAACTATCAAACCCATATATCAATGTAGAACAATTGTCAATTTACCAATTTACTTTGAACTAAAATGATAACATTTTTTGGTGACCTCTTAGGGGAGTTTTCCTGCTGAATAAAACAAACCAGCTACCTTTTGTATTCCATTGGGCACAAAGTCTTGAATTTTGATAAAACTAAACCTTCTCAAACCTTAGAAAACTTAGAAAATTCTAAAAACTTAAACACACCACTCAACTGCAAAACTGAAACTAAATACCCCATGGTAGTTGTTAGGGAATTTGTACTTGTCTATCCTCGGCATTATCATATGGCTGTTAAATCAATTCTGTGGTATGATGATGCTGATGAAAAATAGTTATTGATTTGCAAATAGCTAGCATGAAGTAGAAAATAAATTTGAGTCCATTTTCTGAATTATATCAAGTACTTTCTCATTAGAAATTTGTCTTCTTTCTGAAGCCTGCAAGCTGTTAGAAAAGGTCATGGATGACCTATTTTGGAGTGTGGTCATTACACCTGATTTGAAACCTTGGAATATCAAATGTTTCACTTTAGGATTAATCTATACATTTTTTAATAGTTCGACCATGAGGTTGTCTAACTTGCAGCCTTCAAAAAACTACCAACTGAAAACTAAAACATGTGTTGGAAGCACTTAGAGGAAAACAAAAAATAGAAAATAAACCTACTGATGTAGCTCATGATAATAAGATATTTTATCTCCTATGATGTAGAGCGTTGAGTTACAACTCAACTCTATTATGATGGGCTCTCATTTATGAAGTATGATGCACTATAGCAACATGTGTATTTTATGTAACTAATAACTAACTGCAACTAACTAAAAGCAAACTATCTATATGTAAAGCACTTATTCTGATTAACTCACCTCAAAAACAACATTTGAGATGGATCCCATTAACTAGGATTGGCAATTCTTCTCCTTCCATAGTTGAGAGTTGAAAAGCATTATGAGCCTTACATCCTATAATCACATATGGACCATTCCAAATGGCATCAAACTTTGAATGTTTACCAGGTCTTCTCTTCATCTCATCCCATTTAAGTACTAAATCACATTCTGTAAAGATTCTTGTGATAGCTTTTCTATCAAATGTCTTCTTCATTTGATCATGATGTTCCTTCAACTTCTACAAAGATCCTTTTCTAATCTCTTCTAACTCTATCAATTCAGCCAATATTACCTCCATAGGATGATGGTCCAGTAATTCTAATTCTTTGATCAGGCTCAAACTTGGCAATTCCACTGAAATTGGTAATCTTGCCTCTCTTCCATAAACCAGCATATAAGGTGAATTACATGTTGAGTGCTTTGGGGTGATCCTATTAGCCCATAAGGTTAGTTTTAACTTGTTGTTCCAAACCCGCTGATTGTCTTCAATAGTCCTCTTGATGATACGAATCAAATTTTTATTTGTTGAATCAGCTTGTCCATTACCCTATGGGTAATAATTAGATGAGGGACTAAGATACACATTATTTTTAACTGCCCAATCAAAAATTCTTGTGCCTAAAAAGGCTAAGGCATTATCAGAAATAATAGATTCAGGTGCTCCAAACCTTGCAATCAAATCTTCATAGAAATTAAGAACTGAAGATTCATTGGCATCTTTCAATGCAATAGCTTTAGTCCACTTTTTAAAATAATATGTTGTTGTCATTATATATCTATGACCTAAACTTGATGATGTGTTTATAGGACCAATAAAATCTAAACCCCACTTATAAAAAGGTTGTTTAATTTGAATTGGACTAAGAGGTAAAGCTACTAACCTTTGCTTGTTTGAGAAAACAACACATTTCAAACATCTTCTTACCCAAATGAAGGTATCTTTGTATAGGTTTGGCCAAAAATAACTGGCCTTCAATATCTTCAATGTTGTTGTCCTTGCAGCAAAATGGCCACTTGTTGGTCCATTATAATCCCTTCTATATAGCACATTATTCAATAAAAAATAAAGTATAGATTGCAATCTAAAGTATCTTCTTTTTTATCTATCCAAACCTTCAGGACAACATCATGTTTACAAGAAAGTGACCATTTCTTTCACCCAATCATTCTGCAAATTTGGAACAACAACTTGCTCATGGTCTTCTAAAGCCAAAACCACTTCAAAATCATCTTTAGGAGTATTATCTCCATTTCTAGCAAGTTGTTCGCATAGAACATTACCTCTTACCAGCTTGGTAACTTTAATTTCAATGTCATATTTCATTGCTTTTGTGATCCAACCAGCTCTTTTGGTGTTGAAATCTTTATTCAACAAAAAATCATTGACAGTAGGATGTGCAACCATCATATTTATCTTGTTGTTAGAAAGCATATGTCTGAATTTTTTCAGACTTCTAATCATAGCAAGAACATGTTTTTCAATAAATGAATAATGCAATTCATAATCTTTTAATCCTTGGCTGAAAAATGCTATTGGTTGTTCACATCCTATATCATTCTTCTAGACTAACATGGCAGCAATACTATCAACATTCCCATATGCATATAAAATGAAATCTTTTGAAAAATCAAGATTTAATAAAGTAGGGGTTGTAACTAATGCTTCCTTAATCAGTTCAAAACTAAGTTTACCTTCTTTAGTCCATTTGAAAGCAATATTTTTCTTGAGCATGGTTGTTAATGGCATTAATAACTCTGCAATATTAGGAATAAATCTTCTAACAAAATTAATTCTTCCTAAGAAGCTTTGAAGACCCTTTTTGTGAAGAGGAAGAGGTAATGCAAGGATAGCACTTACTCTTTAGGGTTCAATAGTAATTACCTCTTTTGAAACAATAAACCCTAACATCTTACCTTCATGGATAGCAAATATGTTCTTCTTAGGATTTAGAGAGATTCCATATTCCCTACATCGCTTAAAAATAACCCTTAAATGATTAAAGTGATCTGCTATTTTTTTAGAGAAAATAGTTATGCCGTCCAAGTAAACCAGTATAAAGCTATACATTGTACACACTCAAATAGTGCACTTCTCTAAGTCATTATATCCAAGGGAATCCATGAAGAGGAAACCTTAGAAAGCAACCTAGAGCTCTCTATGCATGGAGTTGCAAGATTATTTTAAGTTTTCTCTCAACTAGAGCTATTAAGCTAATGACCTTGCTAGTCAACCACATAATGAGAGATTCAAATGAAGACAAGGGCAAGAATGCCAATATCTCCAAGAATCACTATGAAATGCAAATGAAAACTAGATTAAGATGAATATGCAAGCTAGAAATAAGAGATTCAAGCTCAGCTATGGAAATGAAAGTACAAGCTATGCTATGAAAAGGAAAGTACAAGTATTACCAAGCCTTCCTAGTTAAACTAGATGAGTTACTCTAAAGCTTGAAAGAAAATCTAAACTATGAAAGCATAAACATGAAGCTACTATGCATGAATGAAACTAAGAGTGGAATGTAGATGCAAAAGCCAAGAATGCTCCAAATCTTCAAAAAGCTCCAAAGTGACCTAGAAAACCTGCAGCATAACATTAGCATAAAAAGTTGATATGCAAATGAGGAAGAGAGCTCTTCTTTGATAGGAAATGAAAAAGAATGGACCATGGAGATTAATAGGAAAAAGATTTAATCAATGATGAGCTTGAAGGAGGAGCAATCCATGTGCACAAATATCCTCTAATGAGAAAATAAGAGTTGACTTTTGTGTCCATATAAGACAAAAAGTGTTTTTCTTCTTTTTATAAAATAAGAATAGTACCTTTATTTGTGCAACTTAGGATAAGAGGAAAAGTGGGGGCTTTTTATTTATTAAAAGGGGAGGAAACATTCCTTTTAATAAATAAAGACTTTAGGATAAAATGGTTAGCCCAAGGCAAATAATCGAAAATGATAAAAGGATTTGATCAAGGAAATTCATATATTTGGAAAATGTTGATTTTTGGAAATATTGATTCAGGGATTTGATAAATTGCTGAATGGGGGCCCAAAGTCTAGGCGACCATTTTAGGGTGCATACATACATTAGATTTATGAAAGCCTTATCCAAGGCTTTCTGAAAGGTTGCACCTACATTAGATAGACCAAATGGCATTTTCTGATAAGCCATGGTTCCCCATTTGGTTGTAAATGCAGTCTTAAATATGTCCTCTTTCTTCACCAAAATCTGGTTCTAACCAGAGAAACCATCCAGCAATGAAAACCATTCTGAACTTGAAACAACCTACAAGATTTATTCCATTGAAGGCAAAGGATGCCCGTCTTTCAATAAAGCTCTATTCAAGTCACAAAAATCAACACATAGTCTAATTTCTCCATTCTTTTTCCTAATAGGAACCAGATTGGAAACCCATGAAGTATGTTTGATTGGAAAAATGATGTTACTTTCAATCAATTTATTCAACTCATTAATCATGAGAGGTTCTAGTTTGGGATTTACAGGCCTTTGCTTTTGCCTAACTGGTTTAGCTCCTGGTTCTAATTCTATTGTATGCTAAGAAATATTAGGAACGAATCCTTTCAGATTTGAATAATTCCATGCAATAATATCATGAAATTCATTATATAAATTGACAAAGGTTTGATGTTCTTCAGGTGTACATACCTTTCCAATTTTCAGCACTTTATCCTTTGACACAACAATCTCTTCGTAATGTTCCTCTTTGATTTGTAGGCTGGATTTGTCATTTTTGAACTCATCATTAGTACCAAACATAGACTCTAAGGTCACAAGACCTTTAGTCATTTTATTTATCCTTAGCTAGATAATCTGGTCTTCATATTAATCCTGCAATTTTTTTTATTTGGCTGAGAAAACTCAGCCTCTTCTCTCAAAAAATTTACAATGTGTTGGTCAGATTCAAAAACCTGCCAACTATCTACATTGTTAGGTACAGAAGATCTGACAATAACTTTAACATAGTTAATTCTATTACTGTTGTTGATCTCAGTTGGGATGTCATATTGAGCTCCAATAGAAGCAAGCCTATCAGCATGTTTGTTTTGATTTCTAGGAATAGATTGTAAATTAAAAGCCTCAAAACCTTCAATCAAGTCCCATACAACATGTTTATAATTTCTTAACAAATCATTCTTTTTTGTATGAACATTCCTAACTTGATTCATAATCAACTCTGAGTCACCATATACTTGCAAACAGATAATACCCTTTTTAATGGCCCACTTCAATCCATTTATGAGGGATTCATACTCAAAAACATTATCTGTGCAACTAAAAGTGAATTTGAAAGAAGCATAATACCTTTGATTTGCTAGTGAAACCAGCATGTGACCACCTCCAGCACCTACTTTGTTGTGAGAGCCATCAAAAAATAACTTCCAGACAACTCCAGACTACTACTCTAAATTTGTTCCTTTCATGATAGCTGGCATAAAATCAGTGATTTCATTAATAACATAGTTACCCAAACTGGGCTCCTCAATCTATGCATCGGAAATCTTTACATTTTCAGTAGCCCGTGTGTCTAACAATATGTCAGGAATTTGTTCAATCTATGTTTGTGACTCATGAATAGAATCAATTTCTTCCTGATCAAAAATCATTGTTGTTGTTCCATTTTTAGTACTACTGATATATGGCTCAATACAAAATTTTGCAATAGGTTCTAAAGGAATAGTTACCTTAGTACCATACCTAGTATGGAAAATCATATGAGACCAATCTGCAGACAAATACCCTCCTATTTTGGCAGTGAAATCTTATGATAAACAAATAGAGAAATTAGGAGGTAAGTCTATAATAAAAAATGCCCATAGGTACTTAAAAACTAGGACAACCATGCATGGTTAAATCTAGATTTCTTATAACTCCAACAGTATCTACTATTGTCCCATCAAGCTGAACTACCCCCTTTTCAATTAGTTCATATTCAAGGCCTAGTTGGTCTACAATTTTCTTAGGCATAATTGAGCTAGAAGCACTTGAATCAATCATACAATTATGCACTAAATTTCGTCATGTTATAATAGTGATATAAAAAGGTGGTGGCTTTATCAACTTGGGTGCTTGGTGGGTTGAAATTTCATTTCCATTCATTAACACCTTAGGATTTTATTGTTTTAAAGCATCATATGATAGTGTTAGCGCTTGCAATGCTTCTTGTAGCATATCCTTTTGGCCTGGAAGTGCTAAAACTTCTTTTCTTTAAGTGATCAACAATATTAAAATTCTAAGCACTAACCTTTTGCTGTTATTTTGGAACAGTCAGCTCTTTTGCTGATTGTAATGGCTATGAAGGTACATCCTGTGTTTGAATTTTCTATTGTTTTCCCTTTAATATTTTCCGCTGAGAAATAACAATAGGCTATTGCACCTTATCAGCCTGTTGCTGATCATTTGCAACCTTGTTTTTGGCTCTTTTACTTGCTGCTATAGGCTTCCATACTTGATTTTGATCAAAATTAGCTACTAAAATAGTCTCATCCACATTAAAATTCATCAAAGTAACATGAGGATTACCTTATGATTGCATTTGATCATTTTGAGCATCTCCTTAGTCAATTGACCCTTCAGAACATCTTGCCTCCTAGCTTCAAGTCCGTGAGGACAATCAAGCCAAAAGTGACTGGCATTACAAGTATTACACCACTCCTCCTCTTGTGCATAGTTATTCTAAGGAATAACTATTATCACCTGAGAAGTACTGGGAGTTGCATAGTTATAAGGTTGACTAGTCTTCTGATTGTAATTCCTTTGTTGTCCTTGAGCTTGATGTGGCTGATTTGAACTGGAAGCTTGATTAGATTGTCTATTCTATTGATAAGAAGCTTGAGGAGGCCTATTGTAATGACCTTGCTACCTCTTCAAGTTTGTGATCTCATTGCCATAAGTTTGCAACATTCTCATCATACTATCACTTTTGTCCTTTAACTCCAGATTCTGCTCTTTTAGCTCTCTAAAAGGAGTTGTGGCAGCATGCTCTTCTGTTGTAACTTGCATATTAAATGTTGGTAATGCTGACATAGGTGGAATAACTGCTATTGGTGGAATAATTACTATTGGTGGAACAACAGCTCGTACAACTAGTTGTACTTCTGCACAATAAGGCATTGGAGATCTACGAGGTAACTTACCAGCTTGTATCAAGCAATTCTCAACTCTAACAGCAATGTCAAATGCATTTAGCAGTGTGTGTCCACCCATAGACTGAATCATCATTGAAATATCAGTGTTAAAAGCCTTCAAGTAAAATAGAAGTGCATAATCATTAGAAGGTTTAACAGATGCTGGAATTTTGTCCCAAGTTCATTGAAAATGGAAGTTAAAATCAGAACTATGCTCATTATCCTACCTTTTAATTATCATTAACTACTCAACCAATGAGAGATTATCAAACTTACCTTCAAATTTGCTAATCAAAACAATCCCCAAATCATCCCACGTAGCAATAGAATCAACTGGTAAGCTTCTAAACCAAATCAAAGCTTTACCTTTAAAAAAAGTTGCTAGTAGTTTTAATGCTAGATCATCATGTGTGACTTGATGTAATCCACAAAGAGTGGCCACATCCTTAATATGCTCAATTGCTAAAACATGATTTTCACCAGTAAAATAAGGAAAACCTTTTAAAGCTACTAGCGGAATATCATGATGAGTAGAAATCTGTAAAGGGCTACCAACATTGAAAGCAACAAATGGAAAATTTCAGGCCATTTGATGAGCTGGTGGTGCTTGTTGTTGAATTGTAGTTGTAACAGAAGGCTGGGTAGGATGAATTACCTTCCTTTGATATGTTTTCAAACTTTGAGGAGTTTTTGTAGTAGCACTTGTAGACGCTCCAGAAATAAATTAATCCTTTGGTAAATCTTCAAAACTTGGTAATTCTAATCCAGAATTATCAGGAGCACTTAAATCTTCAGGAAAACTGATATCCTTAATTAATACCTCAGGTTCATCTGAATTTGCAACTTGATCTTCAAAAATGGGATTATCAAATGATGAAAAATCAGAATTAAATAGAGAAGATCTACCTCTTTGATCCTATGGTGTCCTTCCTCTCCTAGATGATCTACCTCCACTTCTTCCTGGCTACAATTCCTAGTACACAAAACACTCCTTGTTTGATCTTGTTGGAGTTCTTATCATTAAAATGAGCAATCAAATCTACAACTGAATCTGCAAGAAAACTTTAAAGAATAGAGTCACCAGGTGCTGGTAAATGCCTTCTAAAAAAGATGAAACACTATTGCACACACCAAAACAATAATAAACATTTTTGACTCAAGGAACTGAGAAGCAGTTTGTGTCCCACTGACCATGCCAAAAACTGTTGTCAATCAAGAATGCGGCTTTAGATTGATTGAAAATCTAGCCTTCCTGTTGAAACATGGAAACAAGCTCTTTGTGGGAAAGAGAATGAATCTCTGGATTCTAGGCTGGTTCCTATAGATTTGGAATATCACCTAATCCTGACTTTTTAAACTTTGAGAAAAAGTTGGAAGGATAACTAAAAAAAATGAAACCTAACTAAGAGGTGATACACCAAAATGGATGCAGATTTCTCTAAATCACAAACCTGTACCTATCAAATGCACATTACTAAATTCTATAATCAAATTCACTTTTCAACACATAGGATGGTTTAAAACTCACAATTAGGGTTTGGCACCACTAATGATAAGAATTCAACCAGCAAACAGATAACTTTTAAAAAAGGTTAATTCTTTACAAATTAGAAAAGGAATTGGAAAAATTCACTAATCTATGCTTGAAAGATACAAACACTTAAATGCAGAAAACTTGAAAGGCTCAATGACAGAACTCAAAAAAAATATGAGAATAATAAGGTTAGCTTTATAATCTTCAAACTCTACAAAAATGGCTACAAAATATGAGAAAAAAGGCAAAGGAACAATATGCTCACTTAATACCTTTTTTTTATCAAACTCTGAAACTTTACAAATGAATATCAAGTTCAATTTAATAGCCTCTAAGGCCAATCTCAAAAATTAAACTCCCCTCTCTAAAGAGCCTCTAAACAAATAGATCTCCCTAAATTTAAGGCATGAAAAATAAACAAATAATTTAGGCCTTAAATATAGGTCTTCCCTAAATGTTAATAATTGAGGAATTATATAATACATCTCAATTATATTTAAAAATATATTCCAAACCCAAGCTATAACTAAAAAACCCTAAGATGCAACTCAAATTATCAAAACCTAAACATGCAAGTGCAAGTCTAAACCAACCTAACATGCGCATTGCATTGTGGTCAACATGACCTCTTTTAAAATATCTCAATTTTTATAAAGACATGTGATAAGGATGTGTGGCATGTTGAGGAAGGTCTTTGTATACTGCAGTTGTATTGCAGACTCCAAATTTCATTAAAATTTGGCAAATGCTTTTATTTCATCTCTTCTATCTCTCTCATTTGGTATTTTCACATTTGGAAGAGAGCTTAAGGTTTGTTTGGTGCCACCATGTCTGCACTTGTTCTTCTAGGTTCTTTGTTGTTAAGCTTGAGCTCCTGCGCATGCCCACAATTGGTTCTCTATGTTAATCTAGAAAACTCGGCTTGATCTGGGTGTTCATGGTTTTAACCTGGACTTTTACTGTTGTTTTTATCCCCCTTTTGCATGAGGAATGTTTGGCTTCCAGCATGAATGAAATCTTCAACTGTGATTGAGATTTAATCTTGAACTAGCATTTGGTTTTGCTGAAGATAAGTATCTATATCTTCCTTCTTACATTTTTCTACTTATCTTTTAATACTGAAAGTTGAACTATATTCTATTATGTTAAAATGTTGAAGATCTATAAGTTTCTTCACTTGCGTAAAATTTGGGTTTGTTTATTTTTTGCATTTGTTAGTTCCATTATGTATATAACAAAATCTGGACTATTATCTCTTTTGTGTAAAATGCTGCAGATTTCTTTGTTGTATCATTGCATAAAAAGTCTGGGTTTTTATCTCTGTATTTATACTGTAGCAGCATGCTGAAATTTACGTTTGACTGATACTCATTTGTTGTTAAAATGTTGGAGATCTCTTTGCTACACCATTGCGTGAAATCTGGGCTTTGTCTATTTGTATTTGTATGGCAAAATTTAATTGATACTTAGTATTATCTCCATTGTCCTTTCTTCTTTCCTTGTTGTGATTGATCACAACCAGCATGTCTGGGCTTTATTGGGTTGTAGCTTACATATGTAGCAAAATATTTTGAAGTTATTATTTGAAACCTTGCATAAACTTGTAAACCTTAGTTTTTCACAAATTTGAGCTTTCATCTAGCATTAAACATAACCTTGCTGATGTTCACCATGATTTCTCATTTCTATTCAACTGTAACATTCACTGTTTGACAATGACCAATGTATGCTTTGACTAAAAAACATACTAGTGTTAATATGATTTAGAAAAATAGAGAGTGGGGGTGAATCAGTTGTTCTCAGGTCCAGATGTATAAAACAAACTTCAAAAACTTTTCTTTAAATCAGATCTAACAACCAAAACCAACTCGGTCATCATTGATTCTATAATAGAAACATATAACATTGCAGTCCACTACCCAGTTGTATCTAGCTTGTAAAACACATAAATGTTTAAATTAAAATATTAACACAAGCATTGACACTAGGGTTTATAGTGGAAACCCAATCTGGGAAAAACCACTTTGTAACATGCTACTATTATTTTCACTCTTCTGAAGTGAGCTCCGTTAAAAGACAAGCCTGTCAAAGGTTACAATACACACTGTTAGGTGTGACCTAGTTAAAGGATTTCAATCACTCTGTTAGAAGTGAGCCTTGTTATAAGACTTACATACATTCCATTAGAATGCAACCTTGTTCAAAGGATTTAAACATATGACTATTAGGTCAACCTATGTTAAAAGGATTTTGACTGTTACAATGGTTAGAAAGTAGCAACAATATTGATCTGAAAAACATACAAGTCACTTTGCAAATATCAGATCCAATTCTGTACACAAATGCTGGTTTACTGACTTTGAAACTTTGCCATCTCCATCTCTAATCTGCTCGAAACTTTTCTTCAAGCAATCACCACACTTCTCCTTCAGCATTTTCTGCTTATATAGTCAATAAAATCTACTAATCTTCCAGCATCCTCTTTTCACCCATGCACACACATACCTAATGCTTAGGTTCCCTTAATACTTCCTCAATTAGGTTAATTTATCTTTTGTTGCTCAATCTCCTTCATAGATCTTAGGATTAGGTCAGATTCATTGAATCTACCCGCTTTATGTTCTTCGGCTCCTTTTCTAGAAACATCTCAAATCTCTTAAAGATTTACAATAAAACATTTTTCAGTGCATTCAATGCTTTCAAATAATCAATAAACAAAGTCAACATGTTTTACATAATCCAAGAATTCAACAATGTCAGCTCCAAATCTGAATTATCTTCAAATATAAAAATATTGATGCTCGGTCGATACTGTGATCAACTACTCGATCTTCATGTAGAAAGCTTGGTCATTACTAAAAAATGTTTCCTTGGCTTATACTATCTTTCTTTGCAATTAATTGATGTTGGGTCGACACTAGAATTTTGCTCGGCATATACTGACTCGGTCGACACTAACATCACTCAGCTTGAACATGATTTCTCCATTTTTCTCCATCAAGCCTACCAGTTTAGTCTTCAATCTTACTAAGATAAACAATACATTGTCTCATCATTGTACAACATAGTCAAGTACACTTTGTAGTATCAAGATAACTCAACCTTTCCTTAGGTGCTATTGTTACCATCCTTTCTTTCCCTTCTTCACAACAATACAATAGATATAGTACTTTCCTAAGTAGCAACATTCTTACTAGTTAAGATTTGACATCAATGACAACACAACAATTGCTTCAATTGTAGTTTCCAACAATCTCCCTCTTTGGCATTGATGGCAACATCATATGATATCACCTGAATAACACATGGATTACCAACCAATCCAAAAACTTATATGTCCATCTGAAAAAAAAAATGTAATATCCTTAGCTTCATTCTGATTTAGAATCTATTAGCCTCACTTATGTGACCGTCAAAAATATCCAGATCTCCCTCTATCCTGATCCTTCATCTCAGGTCATCATCTCCTTTACTTTTCTTTTTCAGTTTCATGTGTTATTATAACATCTCAGTTCATCTCCCTCTTTGACAAAAATGCCAAAGCAACAACTAAAACATACATCCATCAGATGTAGATATTATCTATGCAGCTTAGTGTTTCTCCCTCTGTCATCTTTCTTATGACTGATTCCTTGTCTTTTCTCTTCTTCACAACTCTAGGCCAGTCCTAAAGTGTGACAATCTTCTACATCAATCTATCAAATATTATGTTGTAACATATTTGATGCAGTGCTCCTAGCTTGACTAGGCAGCCTTAGTTAGGGGAAGGACCCCTAATTGACTTCTCAAATACTCATGTGCTTCTTTAGGTAAAGCTTTATTGAATATGTCTACTAATTGTTCCTTTGTATTCACATATTCCATTTGGACTTCTTTATCTTGTACCAATTCTCTCAAGTAGTGATACTTGATTGCTATGTGCTTGGTCTTAGTATGCATTACTGGATTCTTAGAAATGTTGATAGCACTTGTGTTGTCATAGAAAATAACAACAAGTTCAGTGATTTCTTCTTTCATGCCTACCAACAATTATTTTATCCATACCAAATTTGAACAATTTACTGCAGCAGCAACATACTCGGCTTCGGCAGTAGATTGGGAAATGAAATTTTGTTTCTTGCTTGTCCAAGAGACTAATCTCTATCCAAGAAAGAAAGCTCCACCACTAGTACTCTTTTTGTCATCTACATTTCCTGCCCAATCAGCATCTATATATACTCTTAGTTCAAATCTTTCATCCTTCTTGTAATATAGCCCATAGTCAGCAGTCCCTTTCAAGTATCTCATAATTCTTTTCATAGCCATCATGTGTGTTTCCTTAGGATTGGTAGAGAATCTTGCCACAATCCCAATAGTTAGTGCAATATCTGGTCTACTATGTACAGCGTATTGTAATTTTCCAATCATGGATCTATACAAAGTCTAGTTCACTTCTGCAGCATCATCATTCTTAGATAACTTTTGTCCATTAACCATAGGAGTACTCACTAGTCTAGAATCTTCCATCCCAAAAGTTTTAAGTATTTCATTAACATACTTAGACTATGTAATGAAAATTCCTTTCTTCATCTCATATACTTGTAAACCAACAAAGAATTTGATCTCACCAAACATGCTCATTTCAAATTTAGTTTGCATTTCATTTGAAAATCTTTTACACAAAGCATCCTTTCCACCAAAAATAATATCATCTACAAAAAAATTTTCCAACAGGATACCTTTACCTTCTTCATCTTTCATGTACAGATTGCTTGTGTCATTTGTTCTTGAAAATCCAATCTGTATCAAGTAGTTATGCAATCTCTCATACCATGCTTTGGGAGCTTTTTTTAATCCATATAGTGCTTTGTTCAGTTTGCTTACCATGTGTCTTCTGTTTAGATCAATAAAACCTTATGGCTATTCTATGTAAACTTCCTCTTCTAGTATACCATTTAAAAATGTAGACTTGACATCCATTTGATATACCTTGCAATCTTTATAAGCAACATATGCAAGTAGAGTTCTTACTCCTTCCAATCTAGCTACAAGGGAAAATGTCTCCCCATAATCTATTCCTTCTTGTGCGTAGCCTTTGCATACCAGCCAAGCTTTGTTCCTAGTTATTTCACCATTTTCATTCAACTTATTCCAGAACACCCACTTTGTTCCTATAACATTTTTGTTTTCAGGTCTCGGCACCAGAGTCCAAGTATCATTCTTCTCTATCTGGTCTATCTCTTCATTCATTTCTTGTATCCAGTCTTCATTTTCTAATGCCTCTCTAGTTGAATTAGGTTCAAATTCACATAGTAAACATGTTGGATCCTTTGTCTTACTTCTGGTCAGAATTCCAATATGTTTGTCTCCAATTATCTTTTCAGGCTTGTGATGTCTTCTTACATATTTTTCCAAAATAGGTTCATCTCTTCTCTCCTCTATTTCATCAGGTTCCTGAACAAGATTGTCAAATTCAACTTCTAAATGCTTGGCAACCTCTTCCTGATAATCAGCAACATTATCTTGTCACTCGGCATGTTCTTATTCTCTTTCGACACTATTTTCCTGATGCTCGGCAGCATCTTCCTATCGCTCAGCATTACTTACCTGAGACTCAACATCAGGTGCAAGTCTGTTACTTGCCTCTTCTTCTTCTTCAATATACACAAAAGATCTATAATCTTCTGGTTCTCTTTTTTTGTCAGCTTCATTTCTTTCTGCATACTCATCAATTTTGACATTCACACTTTCCACAATTTTGTTAGTGTTAGAGTTCAAACACTTATAAGCTTTACTTTTTGTGGAATACCCTAGGAATATGCCTTCATCACTTTTAGCATCAAACTTTCCATTCCTATTGTCTTTTAATATGTAGCACTTGCTTCCAAAGATTCTAAAGTATTTAACACTCGATGCATGCCCATGCCATAATTCATAGGGTGTCAGATTTGTACCTTTCTTGATCTGTACCCGGTTAAGAGTGTAGACAGCTGTACTTATAGCTTCTTTCTAGTATTTCTATGTCACATTCTTTTCAATCCATAATGTCCTTGCACAATCCAAGATAGATCTGTTTCTTCTCTCTGCTATACCATTTTGTGGAGGTGTTCTAGGTGCAGACATCTATCTTTTAATCCCTCTATCATTGAAAAATAGATTGAATTCATTTGATGTAAATTCTCCACCTCGGTCAAATCTAAGACATTTTAGGTTCCTACCTATCTCCTTCTCAACCTTAGCCAAATACCACTTAAAGAATTGAAAAGTGTCAGATTTTTCTTTTAGAAACATTACATGCATCATCCTAGTATGATCATCAACAAACAAGATAAAATATCTAGCACCACAGTAACTTTGTACACCCATAGGTCCACAAAGGTCAGTATGAACCAAATCTAAAATGTTTTCAGAAGTAAAGGATTTTCTCTTAAAACTTGACTTTGTCATTTTTCCTAATTGACATTCCTTGCACATCACATTCTCAAGTTTCTTCAATCTAGGTAGACCTCTTACTTTCTTCTTCTTAATTATTTCTACTAGATTATCAAAGTTAACATGACATAACCTCTTATGCCATAACCAAATTTTATCAAGTTGTGAAACCATACATGCTTCTTCAGATAGGTCAAGATAGAACAAATTACCTCTAGTTTGTTCTCCACTTCCGATCAGTTCACCAGTAGCATCAAATATTTTAGCTTTCTTGTGATGAAATTCCACTCGGTAACTAGTGTTGTTGAGCTGTGAAACACTTAGTAGATTGTAATTTAGACCTTCAACCCAATATGCATTTTCACAAGAGATCTTATCAGTCAGTTTAATCAAAACTTTTCCTCTAACAGGACATGGTGCATCATTACCAAAGTTTACACTTTTACCTCTATAATGATGTAAGGTCTCAAACTTACTCTTGTCACCAGTCATTTGATGTGAACAACCATTGGCAATAATCCATTTGTCATTCTTTTTCACATAGGAGATCAATGCAATTTTCTCATCCTCATCAGATTCATCTTTCATTGCAACATAGACTACCTTAATTTCAAAAATATCACTATCAGTGTCAGTTTCTTCTTTGGCAATGTAACAAGATTTCTTACCTTTTCCTTTGTAATCTTTGTACCTTCGGTAGCTTCTGTCATCTCTTCTATCTTTGTGTTTGCTTTTTCTTTCTTCATTTTTATCATTCATGTCAGGACATCTAGCAGCTATATGACCAACTTTATTCCATGCAAAACATATAATAGGGAGTTTACCTTTATATTTTCCTTTTCCCCTTCTCAATCTTCTAGCCATAAGAGCTTCTAGATCTTCAAGTTCTTCATCAGAAGTGTCACTGTCACTTTCACTTATGCATCTTTCTTTTTCTTTCTTTGGCTTGTTCAAAACTAATTGTGACTTAAAAGCAAATTCAACATTACCAATACTACCAACAGTGAAGTTATCATAGTTAGAGAGTTCAAAAGCAGTCAGCTTGCCAACCAAACTTTCCAAAGTAAGCACATTTACAAAGTTACATCTAGATTCTTGAATAGTTGAGATCTTAATAGCATATATAGGACGCAGAGTTCTTAGTAATTTTCTAATTATAGTTTCATCATCAATAGTCCCATTTTCTCCTCTAATAGAATTCACAACTTCTTTTATTCTACCACAATATTGTGCAATGTTCTCACCTTCTTGCATTCTCATTTCATCAAACTTACCTCTGAGACTCCCGGCCTTAGCTTTCAGTACATTTATGTCACCACCATAGATCTTTGCAAGAGTGTCCCACATCTCCTTAGCACTTGTGCAATCCTTAATTTCCTCAAATTCTGGATAGCTTAGGGCAGATGCAATTTCTAGCATTGCTTGATTATGTTCTTTCTTAGCTCTCATTTCTATGGCAGTCAAAGGAGCGATAGGTGAGACATAGTCATTCTCAATGTAGTACTTTTTAGAATCACTAATACCAGCCAGATGCAGCTTCATCAAGCTTTTCCATGCAGGGAAGTTTTCCTTATTCAGCTTCGGTACCTCCTTCTTATACATCCTGATCATTTACTTCGAGTCCCTTTAAACTTGATTTCTATAAACACCAATAATAAGCAACATGGCTCTGATACCAATTGTTAATATGATTTAGAACAACAGAGAGGGGGGGTGAATCAATTGTTCTTAGGTCCAGATGTATAAAAAAAACTTCAAAAACTTTTCTTTAAATTAGATCTAACAACCAAAACCAACTCGGTCATCACTTATTCTATAATAGAAACATATAACATTGCAGTCCACTACCTAGTTGTATCTAACTTGTAAAACACATAAATGTTTAAATCAAAACATTCACACAAGCATTGACACTAGGATTTATAGTGGAAACCCAATCTGGGAAAAACCACTTTGTAACATGCTACTATTATTTTCACTCTTCTGAAGTGAGCTCGGTTAAAAGCCAACCCTGTCAAAGGTTACATTACACACCATCAGGTGTGACCCAGTTAAAGTATTTCAATCACTCTGTTAGAAGTGAGCCTTGTTATAGGACTTACATACATTCCATTAGAATGCAACCTTGTTCAAAGGATTTAAACATATGACTATTAGGTCAACCTTTGTTAAAAGGATTTTGACTGTTACAATGGTTAGAAAGTAGCAGCAGTATTGATCTGAAAAACATACAAGTCACTTTGCAAATATCAGATCCAATTCCATACACAAATGTTGGTTTATTGACTTTGAAACTTTTCCATCTCCATCTCTGATCTGCTCGGAACTTTTCTTCAAGCAATCACCACACGTCTCCTTCAGCCTTTTTTGCTTATACAGTCAATAAAATCTACTAATCTTCCAGCATCCTCTTTTCACCCATGCACACACATACCTAATGCTTAGGTTCCCTTAATACTTCCTCAATTAGGTTAACTTATCTTTTTCCACTCAATCTCCTTTGTAGATCTTAGGGTTAGGTCAGATTCATTGAATCTACCCGCTTTATGTTCTTTGGCTCCTTTTCTAGAAACATCTCAAATCTCTTAAAGATTTACAATAAAACATTTTTCAATGTATTCTATGCTTTCAAACAATCAATAAATAAAGTCAACATGTTTTACATAATCCAATAATTCAATAATGTCAGCTCCAAATCTGAATTCTCTTCAAATATAAAAATATTGATGCTCGGTCGATACTGTGATCAACTACTTGGTCTTCATGTAGAAAGCTCGGTCATTACTAAAAAATGTTTCCTCGGTGTATACTGTCTTTCTCGGCAATTAACTGATATTCAATTGACACTAGAATTTTGCTCAGCATATAGTGACTCGGTCGACACTAACATCACTCGGCTTGAACATGATTTCTCCAATTTTTTCTCAGTCAAGCCTACCAGTTTAGTCTTCAATCTTACTAAGATAAACAATATATTGTCTCATCATTGTACATAATAGTCAAGTACACTTTTTAGTATCAAGATAACTCAACCTTTCCTTAGGTGCTATTTTTACCATCCTTTCTTTCCCTTCTTCACAACAATACAATAGATATAGGACTTTCCTAAGTAGCAACAGTCTTACCAATTAAGGTTTGACATTAATGACAACACAACAATTGCTTCAATTGTAGTTTCCAACAACTAGACTTAAAAAACATGCTGAAGTTAAACATTGGTTATTACAACAAGTTGCTTGATCTCCCATTATATATTTGATTTTGTTCCCTTTTGAGCTTTCTGATGAACAACTGAAAGATGTAATTGCTAATACCCTTGCATTTGGCTGATTATAAACATGCTATCCATTATGCACTATTCAATTTGTATTTGAACATTCTAGTTTTATGAATGTTGAGAATAATTCAATTTTATTTTATTTAGAACTTTGATAGTGGCTTTTGATAAGAAGCTTGGGCTTCTAGTACTTCAAACTAGGACTCTCTATTTCCACCATGGACTCTTATTTGAACTAGAAACATACCATAAGCTGTTTGCATCTTCATTTTTTAGCATATGCTTACATTTTGCAATCTTTTAATTTAAATCATACTCTATCTTTATGCATCATATTTGAATGTACAAATGTCTGGTTCATAAAAACTGATATTGCAATCTGTACTTTGTGACTTCAATTAGAAGAATGCATTCATATACAAAAGCACCTGTCATTTCCATTTAATATCTATATATTACTTTGAAATAATAGTGACATCCTTATGCATATGAAAACTAATATAAGACTGCTATCTTTATGCACTGTTACTAATGTGCAAAAGTGTACTATTTTTCCTTTTATTCAAAGATATTAGTATACAAAACAGCATATGAATTCTCTATTTTTTTATATATTTTTGCATACTTACCTTATTGCTTGATTTGCAATTCTGTTACTTCCATAGTAACACTTTGTTCTTAGCACTTGATCATCCATTTAGCATCTTTATTTTACTCTGCACACTGAACTATCACTCATGGGGTTTGAGCATGGGCTCGTGACTCCCATGAGTCATATTCATGACATGAAGCTCATCTTGAACATGTACTTTTCCTGCAAACACTATAGTGATTGTGTGTCATGTTTAGTCTTCAATTTGCACATGAAGCAAACAATATTAGTATAAAAATGATTACCTTCTCTATTTTCTTCCTTCCTCATCTGCAATTTTTGTGAACTTTCAACACTATGTTTCTTTCTAAATTCAACTTATGTCTCTTTTGCTCTTGCATTGATCTTTTGTTGAAGTACAGCTCTAAAAGTATGAATGTAGCATGTTGTTTTAGGTATCTATGTATTTCTTAGATCCAATTTGGATCTAACTATTCTCTCTCCATGATGCAGGGCAAAACCAGAAGAAGACTCGGGATGTATGACAAACAGGGCATGGTCAAAGACATGAAGATATCAATAAATCAGCCTCAACATGTAGAAGACCTCTTAAAGGCAATGCATGGACCCCTAAACCTTCTGATGCTCCTATCTTACTTTCATAATTGTACATCTTATTATGTTTACAATTGAAAGATGTGACCTATTATGGAATACTTGTTTATTGCATTCACTTTGAATGTTCAATGTAATGATTATTTATGTAATTGAAAGTTTAAATCTGATCAATACTTAGAGAACAACATCAGTTTTAATATGAATGCAAAAAGTAAAGTACTTTATCTTCAAAATCTGAATAGTAGTATCAAATAGGTGTACCTTGATGCAATTTCTCTAATTTTTATAGTTGTAATGCTGCATATGTACTTCTTTTCCACAATTTTTAAACAGTTCTTCAACTTAAAATAGCAACTATCAAACCCATATATCAATGTAGAACAATTGTCAATTTACCAATTTAGTGTGAACTAAAATGATAACAAGAAGGTTGCGCACTATGGAAAGAGGGAGGGTTGCACACTATGGAGGTCTACGCACAAGAGTCTTAAAAAAAGACTAGTTCAAGGGGAGGTTAAAGCAATGTTCAAGGTTGCACATGGGTTTGAAGAGTAATGTAAATAGAAATACAAATTAAATGAATGTAAAATATAGAGTAGATTAGACAGAGTTGTCCAGAATAAATTGTGAATGGATTTATTTGAAACAGAAAATAAAAAGTTAAAATGTTTACCAATAGATATTGAAAAGTTAACCAAATGGATATTCTTATTTTAACCAGCATATAGACTGATAAAATTTTAACCAACATATGTTAAATGGATTTTAATTTAAATAGCAAAAAATTTATAACATAGATTAGATTAATGAAGAATTAAACATCAAAAGAATTATATTGAAGTAATAGTAGAGTAATAGCATATTAAATTAGAGTTTAAAACCTGCAAGATAAAGTGTTGGATCACATGATAAACAAGGAATAACAAGGATATTAATGTTAAAACCAGAAAGTTATGATGTTAATATGCTTAAAATGTTGCTCACAACAGGAAGAGAGAGAAAAAAAAGAGTGAATAAACTTATTAATCAGCAAATAGAAACCAAATTTGTTAGCCTACAAGATAAAAGAGTAGAAATGTGACATAACAACAGAGATTAGATTAAACGATCCTACAAGAAATGTTAGATATTAATCAAAACTTTGAAAAGAAAGCCTTGCGGTTTCTCGACTGAGGCTGAGGTTAGTGCTAGCAAAAAAACTACTTGAAATGAGGAAAGATGAGTTGGGTTTGGCGGTGAACCAACCAAACCAAAAAAAAATCTAAAGGCTACTCTCTAGCGGCAAGCCTTCCAAAGAGGGTTAGAGAGAAAAAAATTTATGGAAGAAACAACTTAGAGCTACAAAAAAAATATTAGATCTATAAAAGAAACTTGAAAAAGCTTGCTCCTTTGAATGTCACCTTCCTACAAAACACTTAAACAAGGATTAGTAGCTCAGATACCATGTCAGAAGTATTAAAAGAATGGAAACAAGATCAAGAAGATAATCCAAGAAAGTGAAGTGTAAGAAGGAGTTCCATAATCAAATATGAGGGAGTTGCAAGATCAATCACCAAAACCAAGAGAATACTCCAAGAATCCAACAAGAGCCAAGAGATTTTTGTAAGGGGAAAAGAAAATAAAAACCTATTTGTGTATTATGAATGAGACATGAAAAGCCTAGAGAGAGAGACAGAGAGAGAGAGAGAGAGTATTGTGTGCTATAAATGTGTCACACTTCTATGGATCATTACATGCAAGGAAACTCAAGAATGAGCCCTCACAAATCGATCCATAGCTCCCTAGGCATGGAGTGCAAGGGTTTTAAGAATGCTCTCAACTAGAGCTATTTAGCCTATAACCTTGCTAGTAAACCATGCAATGGGAGATTCAATGAAGACGAGGGCAAGAATGCCAATATCCTCAAGAATCAAGAATGAAAATGCAATGCAATGCTATGCTAGAAATGGAAATGCAAGCTAAGCTATGAAAGGAAATATGCAAGTGTTACAACCCAAGCTAATTAATCTATGTGAGCTAATCTAGAGCATAGAAATGAAGCTAATCTAAGAAAGCATAAATATGAAGCTAAGCTAAGAATGCAAGAATGAGATGTAGATGCTAAGAATGCTCCAAATCTTCAAAAACTCCAAAGTGACCAGAAAACCTGCAGCATAAAGTTAGCATAAAAATTTGGGGATCTAGAATGAAGAAGAGAGCTCTCCTTTTAAAGGAAATGAGAAGGAATGGGCCATGGAGATTAAGAGGCAAAAGATTTAATCAACAGTGGAGCTTAAAAAAGGAGCAATCCATGTGCACAAATATCCTCCAATAGGAAAATAAGAGTTGACTTTATGTCCATATGAGACAAAAAGTGCTTTTTCCCTTTTTATAAAATAAGAATAATGCTTTATTTGTGCAACTTAGGATAAGAGGAAAAGTGGGGGATTTTTATTTAATAAAAGGGGAGGAAATATTCCTTTTAATTAAATAAAGACTTAGGATAAGATGGTTAGCCCATAGAAAATAATCAAATAAATGATAGAGCTAGGATTTGATCAAGAATAAGCAATTGATGATTTCGCAAAAGGGGCTAATAGTCTAGATGACCATTTTTAGGTGTATACAAGTATGAGCAAGAATCTCAATACAATAATGATAAAACTAAAATGCAAGAGGAGAGAAAATTGTGTGTAGGAAATGTGAGAAAAATTGTATCAATTGTATGGAGAAGCATCTCTTAAGTAGAGATGAGTGGAGGAGTTTGCATGTAACTCCCATGTGTATGAGTGTCACATTCATACTAAGTGTTCCAAGTGTGAGCATCCTCATAAGGAGGAGAAAACTAATTTCCTTATTAAAGGAATTACAAAATATGATTTGTCCTCCCACTTGGACTAGAGGACAAAATTACATGTAGAGATTCCTATAGGAATATCCTAAAATAAATAGAGGATACCTTGGTTTATCCTCAAATTAAATTAAATAACCATGGAAAGATTATTAAATCCTAGCACTAGGTTAATCTAATAATCACAAGGTAGAAATGTGCCTTTCAATTTATTCACCAGCGTATTCCATACCTTGATTTTGTCTTTTCCTTTCCTCTTTCTATCCAATTGTAGATTCTCCCACCATAAGGATGCATGACCTTTCAATTTTTTACTTGAAATTTTCACCTTTTTTCCTGTGAAACATTTTCATATTCAAAATACTTTTCCATCGTGGTTATCCAATCCATCAACTCATATGAATCTAGCCTTCCACTCTATTCAGGAGGATTGAAATGTGATGTAGCCTTCAATTTTTTTAATACCTTCAAAAGTCTTTCTTCACCTTGATCCATCATAGGTGCAGGTTTTGCTTCACCATGTTCATCTTCATCTTCTTTATCACTAACATCATCAAGATGTCTTCCTCTACACTAGGCTGTCTCAACAACTTCTAATCTAGCAACAATTTGTCTTAGCATATCCACTAAGCCTAGATCTTCATCTCACCTCCCACAAACCATCTTGAAACCCTTTATAACTATAGGTCAAATCATAATCTACCACCCCAGAATAAGATATCAACTAGGGCTTACAAGAAGGAACCAAATATATCCTTGCATTAATACCACCTAATGCAAGGAGGAAGGAAGATGGGGCCAACAGCACACCCATCTACAAACCTTCCTATAAGATCAACACTCGAAAGCAACAACCTAAGATAGGGAGAGAGAGAGAGAGAGAGAATGCATAAAACTTAATTTATTATTCATCACAAAACTTCATAAATGTCGAGTTGTAAGGCCTTCCCGATTATGGCCAATATAATCAAAAATAAAATACATATAGTCCTCATACATGAGAGGATCTCCAACCTTTTGATTCTATCCCCTCAATCCACTCTGAATCCTTCCTTTTTTTGTAATTCTAGAGCATCTCTACTTATATATACAAGATTCCACCGAACAAGTTGGCTCTAAAGATCCTTTAGATCCAACAATGGAGAAAGAAATGACCCAGATTTAGGTCCACACTCTTCCTAATGATCAATGCAACCATTAACTCTGTGACCAAAATTAAATTCACACATCAACCTCAACAAAGATCCAAAATAAACCACTCAGTGAGCAAGACTACCGAGCAACCGAAACTGATTCGGTGAACAATCGAACCAACTCGGTGAACAATTGAACCGAGCAGCAACTAAGCCTCGTTGGTGGAAACAATAATACTTCACCAAGAGCCCAAAAGTAGCTACCAATTACATCTAATGAATCTAACATGTTTTTTGTAATATAGGATTGCCAAGAACCCAAGATGCTCTTGCATCAGTTAGTTCCTATCTATGGTTTCATGAGTAGATTTGTATGTCCCTATTCTTATCTTATATTATTTGATGAGCTACTATATATGGTCATCAATTATTGTGATGTACAATATCCACATGTTCACACTAAATGGGGGTGTTGGGAATTAGTTTTCACATCTAGGTATTAGGGATATTAGAGTGCATAAAATAATTTGGTGTTATAGTATTAAGTTATTAATAAATAAATTAATATTATTAATATGTCACATGGTTTGTTATTATTTGTTAGATAGGTTATTGCATTAGTGCTATGAATATATTGAGGTATTAAAACAACTCAATATATTTAGGAAATTTGTTATATGAGAATCCTATAAATATGTGTTGTATTTCAATTAAAAATATAAGCAAAGAAGCATGTATTACATTGAATCATATTATTTTATAGCTTCTATCATTCTACTTTGAAATATGATAGTGTCCTTATCTGTGTCTCTATCTCTCTATCTTTTCCCCGCTCTACTTATTATTCTATTAGAAAACTTACCAAACTATTAGGAATAACTTGACACATTATGTCTTGTGTTCATACAATGCTTGGTAAACTTTTTAACATGACTAGTGATGCTATCATGACACACCCTCCACCTCTATGTGAAATGGCTATGAACTAGTGAGGCTACAACTAGGGAACCTCATCCCCACACTTCACTTGTTCAAAACTAAAAGTGCAATAACCAAACAAAGGAATGAGGCATGCAAGCACAATATTCTAATAATAATTTGAACCTTGGTAGCCACTTCACCAAAAAAATTTTAAACTGTAACACTACATGTTTTGATTAAGTAAAAACATGTTTTGTTAGGACTCAAAAACTTTACAAAGTACTTAGAGATAAACCATTAAAAGTTTAATAGAGTATGTGCCTTAGCACCCCAGAGCATAAATAGAAAATAACAGAGCATCAAGTGATAAAATAAATTCGGCATCAAAATAAACATAATAGGACAGCCAAACAAAAGGACAGGACCCTATCCTGAACCACCATAATCTGCATGTGATTAGCAGAATCCTTGAGATCTTTCAGATCCTTGTCCTCTTTGGTCTCAATCTTAATAGTTCTATCCCGAGTGCACTTTCCAAGTCTGGTGGCTTTCTTTAGGTCCTTTGTGTCCTTGTCACCTTTGGTCTGCTCCATCTTATCAACCATGATCCTAACATGATCATTGTAGGCCTTTAGGATGGCATGGCTCTACTCCCCATTTTTTCTCATAGCCTCCTCTAATTTGTCCACTCTTTTATGCAGGGTGTCAAGCTTTCCTTCAAATTCCCCACTGTAACACTACATGTTGAAAGACAATGTTTTTAGAGTTTTAAAAATAAATTGTGACTAAATTATATAATAAATAACCCTCTCAATAATATTTTTGTTGACCAATAGATAAAATCAAAGCTATCTTTAAAACTCTTTCTATCTTCTAGGTAGATGCCTTGAGGGAAACAAAACAATAATAAGGAAAATTTGTTGAAAGCTGCTAGACTTAAAAGGAAGAAATTAGTGAAGAAATTAAAAGGTGGAAAAATCTTACTAATATTCAAAATGAGCTTTGTTAAGTTTTAACTTTGTTCTTCGTAAATTCATATTAATTACTTATAGAAGAGAGAAAAAAACTAAAATGTAGTCTCCTAATTAACTTGTCCTTCCTAAATATGGCTTTTAGACCATTTTTTAAGGATATAGTAGCACAACTTGGGAAAGTAATCTAGTGTAAAAACTAGTCAGACAAGTTTTCTAGTCTTAGGGTTCACCCAAGGGAATGTGTTGTAAAGGACCTAAATAACCAATTACCTAAAATTATTAAGCTAGTTGGCCTAGGATTTAAGTTCCTCTAGCCTATAGTTTATCTCAATAAACTTAATGCTTGCTTCTTTTATTTCCAAGATGGACATTGATGCAGGAGTATCCTGGGTGTAAGAGCAATCTTGCATCACCCAAAAAAAATATTTATGTTTTTATATTCAATAAGGGTTATTTTGTGCAGAGCTGCTATTTATGGAAAGTTACTATTTTTGGTAATTTTTGTATGTGCTCAGAATGATCTGATTTCTTTCTTGGAGGTTCATTTTGGTCATATAAGTCTGCCAGTAAAGTTTCATTGCCAGATCAAGTGTATATTGGAAGATATTGAGGATTTTCGGTATTGGCAGCAGGGTATAGAAACTTTGAACTCAGTTTTGAAGGCTTTAGAGGCCCCGAATGAGGTCAAAAATTTGGGTGACGGGTGCTTGCATTAGTCAGGCCTATAGAGCGCTTCGTGGCATTTCCGAAATGGGGTTATAATAGCCAATCGGGTCAATTGGTGATGACTTATGGTCTTCAGAAGTTGGGCCACCTGAAATGGCAGAAAATAATTTTCTTCAAAATTTTTGTTCAGGTTTCAAAAGTTATCTTGAGCTGACTATGATGTAATAAAATGTAAAATAAAATAATTCTAAGTTTGGTCGGCCTTATTGGCTAAAATTCTGGAACCTTCCCAGGCGGTGGAAAATTGCCTATATAAGGAAGGCTGTATTATTGTCTTAGGCAGTTCAGAATAGTTCTGGGTAGTAGATCTGGGTATTGATTTGAGGCTTTGTCCTACAGAATATTGTAAGGAATGCCCATGTGGCTTTGCATATTGTAATTCTGAAAGTTTGTAATTCCACATTTGTGGAGATAATAAGAAGCCAATTTTCTGTTCTTGCATATTATTGTTGTTGTTTCTCTATTTCTGTTATGTGTTTGTGGTATTAAGGGGAGCACACCACTTGATGAAGGGTGCTCCCCTTAATACCACAAACACATAACAGAAATAGAGAAACAACAACAATAATATGCAAGAACAGAAAATTGGCTTCTTATTATCTCCACAAATGTGGAATTACAAACTTTCAGAATTACAATATGCAAAGCCACATGGGCATTCCTTACAATATTCTGTAGGACAAAGCCTCAAATCAATACCCAGATCTACTACCCAGAACTATTCTGAACTGCCTAAGACAATAATATAGCCTTCCGTATATAGGCAATTTTCCACCGCCTGGGAAGGTTCTAGAATTTTAGCCAATAAGGCCGACCAAACTTAGAATTATTTTATTTTACATTTTATTACATCATAGTCGGCTCAAGATAACCTTTGAAACCCGAACAAAAATTTTGAAGAAAATTATTTTCTGCCATTTCAGGTGGCCCAACTTCCGAAGACCATAAGTCATCACCAGTTGACCCAATCGGCTATTATAACCCCATTTCAGAAATTCCACGAAGCGCTCTACAGGCTTGACCAACGCAAGCACCCGTCACCCAAATTTTTGACCTCATCCAGGGCCTCTAAAGCCTTCAAAACTGAGTTCAAAGTTTCTGTACCCTGCTGCCAATACCGAAAATCCTCAATATCTTCCAATATACACTTGATCTGGCAATGAAACTTTACTGGCAGACTTATATGACCAAAATGAACCTCCAAGAAAGAAATCAAATCATTCTAAGCACATACAAAAATTACCAAAAATAGTAACTTTCCATAAATAGCAGCTCTGCACAAAATAACCCTTATTGAATATAAAAACATAAATATTTTTTTTGGGTGATGCAAGATTGCTCTTACATCCAGGATGCTCCTGCATCAGACATTTAATAAAGGAATGCCCTATCCAAAGGAATAGATATAGTCAAACCCAGTTTATAGCTGCTCCTTATTCAATTCAAGAACCTTGGTCCAAAAAACTTCTTGTGATTCCAAATACAGTCCCCTAATCAAATAAACAAGCCATTGGTTCCTAAAGTGAAAATGATAATATTTTACTCTCTCCTTACTGAGATGCTATAGTGAAATATAGTTGGAGGATGGTAAGGAAAAGGTCCAAGAATCTCCAAGATCGAATGATACTCAGAGCAAGGTATCCTCTCAAAACCATTTTTCATCTCCTACTAGTGCCTATATTAAGAATAAGTAAATTATTCCTTTGAGTCTCTCTAAAAGGCATGTATCTTCATCTCCATCTCCTTCAGGGAGACAAGGTGCTCCACTTCAAACTAAGAAACCAAGATCTAGATCTCCCAATTATAATTTTATAGAGGTTGACAATTATGAAAAATCTATTGTGCTTGCTAATCGCTTTGATGTATTTCCTCAAGAGGATGACTCTTTCAGTTATTATTAATCATGAACTATAAAACATTGTCTTGGAATGTTAGAGGGTTATCTTTCCCTCATCAGAAATTTGAGTTAAAGAAAATTATTGTCAAATGGAAACCCGATGTTATTTTTTTGCAAGAAGTTAAAATTAATGGTCCTCATCTTTCTACTGCATTATTTAATGTGTGGAGAGATGCCTCTTTTTTAATACATTATATAATCATGGAAAAGAGGTTGTATAAGCTAAATATGGGCCTCTAATTTAGCCTCACACTTCAACATAGTCATTGTTCATCAGCTATAGACAAGAATGAATATGAGATCATTCATCTTGCCTGTCTGGATGATTCAACCTATTGCCTCCTATCTAGGTAGGGTTCAAGATATTCTCTCAAAATCGAGAGTCCAACAACCATATACTAGCACTAGAATGGAGGATATATGCAGTTTATTCTAGAATGAGTATGCAAGATTAATCTAGAAGTGAAATATGAGTATTTAATCTAAGAACTTTGAAAATAAACTAGATAAGAAATGAAGTGCTTACTTAATCTAAGCATGATATATTAATCTAGAAATGATTATCAAACTAAGAACAAAAGCTTTGAATGTAAACTAAGTTGCAATGATAATGTGACAGCACTTCGTTGCTCAAAAATTGGGATCCTTTGAATGAGAAATGAGGGTTCTTTTATAGAATCTCAGGTTCAATCGACGATCGAGATTGAATCAGATGAACGGTGAAGATTGAAGGAGAATTCAATTTGGAATAGAAAGTTTCCTGCAGAGAGGCAGTTAACTATTTTTCTTTTGAGTGTGTAAAGCAGTTAACTGATTTGTTGCACTTTTGGATTCCAGTTAGCTCAAAGTTTCCTTTTCTGAACTAAAGAGAAGATTTTTGGATAGAATATTTGATTAAATAAATACAATATTGCCTCATAATAGATTTTTCTCAATTATTTCAATAATTAAATTCAACTATTGAAATGAGGATATTTATTTAAAACCAAATATTATTTAATTCATTTTTTATGTGTTTTAGCTAAAAGGGGTGAATTTAATTTAATTAAAGTTCTAGGCTTTATAATTAAATTAATCAATCATAGGGTTTATTTAGCCAATTACAGTTGATATTTAGGAGTTAAATACAGCATGTGATTAATGCAAATTTAGGATTTTCTACATTTGACACTAAGTCAAGTAGAGTCAATTAGAAGACAAAATTGCCTAGTACAATAGGACTTTGATGATTCAGAAATTGATAGAGTGAGACTAAATGCAAAAAAATTGGTTAGGATTGCAAGATGCCAATTTTGGGGTATTACATTTTGCCCCTCTTTGAATTGATGTGTGAGTAGCATGTTGATTCAAATAATATTCTAATGTGATGATTAATGAGAGTTTCAGGATTATCTTCAGAAACGAAGCTTAACCCTCAAAATTCTAGGTTAGGTTTCCAAGACACCAATCAGATCAAGTTGTAGAACCATCTCCAGAACAAAACTCGATTCTCCAAAGTCTAGGTTAGATTGTGAAGACATTGGTCAGATTACCACTTTTTGTAAGATTGTCCCTAGAACAAGGCTCAATCTTTAGGAGTCAGGGTCAGATTGCCCCAGTATCTGTCAATTCAATGATAACTGATGTAGATTTTGAGAACCATCTCCAGAACAAATCTTGATTCCTAGGGATCTAAGTTAGATTGCTCAAATACTAAATAGGGTAAAATAGTAGTATGTGTGTGTCAAAGTGAATGGAGAAATATGAGATCTACTTCTAAATCCAAATTCCCAAAGAAGAGATCCAAATTGATCAACCAAAAGGTTAATATCCAAAAGAATCAATCTATGGAGAATATGAATGAAGGAGAAAATCTTATATTTCCCTATGAAGAATCTATGCTAGAAATCTAAAATAATTGAAAGGAAAATACTAACCTCAAAATAGGGCAGATCTGGAAAATGCTGATTTCTAATGTCTATGTACAATTTCGGGCAGTTCTGCAACCTATTTCAAACTGGAAATGCCGAGACAAAGAAAACTCAGAAAACTTTTATCTTTTTGACAGCAGGTAGTCTTTGACCCTGATAAAAGGTCAAAGACTACTTTGGGATTTTGAATTTCATCCTTGACTATGTTCGCAGATCTCAGAAGTTTGCTGAAAAGGATATCCAAATCCAAGCTCAAATCTGTAGTTCTGCACCTGTACCTACAAGAAAAAGAGGGTTTTTATTGTTTGGATGGGGGGTTTGCCTTGGTCAAACCCCAATTTAGGAATTAACCTTGAAATTGAATTGAAATTGTAATGTGCATAAACAAAGTAAATGAAATAATTCACCTTGTTTATCTTGACATCCTTGTAGAGGATTCAAATCTTTGAATCCACAAGTAGGGATGCTCCAATGGATGTAGAATGAATGTAGGATGTCTCAAATCAATGACATTTGATCTTCAACACCAATCTTGAATGGATCTTTTCATATGAGGAGGCTTGGATGAATTTAGATGGAGAAATCTTCAAGGGGGCTCCATAGAGATTGAATCCTTCAATGGCTAACAATAGATCTCCTTGATGAATTATTGAATGCTTGAATGCTAGGCTTGAGGATGAATGAATGCTTGCTTGCTTTCCTTCTCCTTTCTTTCTTTCACTTGAGAGCTTGATCATAAAATTTCTTGATTGCAAAAGTGATGTGAATAATGGATGTGAAAATGAGAGAGGAAGGCTTCCTTTTATAGTGACCTAGGGCACAATCCTCTAGAGAAGGCTGACATTAGGGAATTAAATCATAATTAACCTTAACCCTAGAAATGGACCCATATTAAATGTAATTTAAGGATTTACCATTCTGAAACCCAAAATGGCCAACCCAAAAGCAGAAAAATAAATATCTCTGAAACCCGACATCCAAAAATATGGGATCCTAAAATTTGAACCCTAGCTCAAGGATGAGGTAGACCCTGACCTAGGTCAAGGTCGAGGTCATCCCTAACCTAGGTCAGGGTTGAGGTCATCTTTGACCCTCAAGGTTTTCTTTGACCTTGAGGTCAAAAACCTCAGGACCTCAATCCAGAGTGCAAGGAAATGCAGAAATAAAGTGAAATCAGGTGGAGAGAGAAGTAGAACGGGGGGAGAAAGCTAGATACATGCAAAGACCTGATCAAGGTGCTTAACATGACCCCAGACCACTCACTTAGAGGGCTAAACACTCTTATCATGGAATTTCTTCCATTTTAAGATGATACATTAAGCCCCCACTTTAGCAAGAGTATGGACTCAATGCAAACTCTTGGTAAAGGAGATCAGAATGAAAAGATAATCTTATCGTAATCAAAGGGACAAAGAGAAACCTCAAGCCCCCAGGGACTCAAGTCTTTATCAAATCTAAGATCATGACAAGAGAGACATCTCTAGAAAGAGAGAGAGGGTGTGATTATCTCTCCCAATGAGAACCTATGTCCCATTGTGAATCACACAAGGACACAGTGCAACTGGAAAGATGGAACTGAACCACCTAGTGAATGTGGCTACTCACTAGTCAACCCATCAAGGATTCACCCTTAGGAATATTCTATTCCATAAGAGAAAAGCTAAAAACAAAAGAGATCCAATCTTAAGGACACCTCCGACCTTAAATGATCAAAAATATTGGCGAGAACAAGAGATCCTAAAATATAAATCCATGCTTTAAAAATTAGTCAATAATCCAAAAAGGGAGAAAAGGTATCTTGAAAAATATATATGTGTATTAAAAAGTGTGTGTGCACAATAAGTGAGCAGAGCGTATGCCCCCACATTAAAGTCATTGCTAACACTTTAATAGGAGCAATGGCTTTAATGGAAACATAAACAACTCCACTGATTACATTTCCACTACAAGATGCCCCCAAATGAAGACAAATCAAGGGAAATATTAGAGAAACATAGAGAGAACACATAAGGGATCTACCTACCGTGGGGTCAATATGATCATAGGATAATATATATGTTATTATTGCAAATGAATTGACATCATTCCCCAAATAAAGTAGAACTACAAACACAAAGGAGGAAAGATCACATAAGATATACAAAGAAGAATCTTTTCAAACCATGACATGCAAACCAAAAAGAATCAGTGCTACCACATCTCAAATCCAAGCAGATTACACAAGGAAACATCTATGAACAATAGCACATTTACAACATAACATGAAACAACATATAGAAGAGTAGAGATACATATAGAGGAATTGAACAACAATTTTGATTCCTTTATCACCTTGCACCAACTGAGTAACAAGGGTCATATAAAAGAATCTAACAAAATTTAGCAAACACATTACGGGAGAAGCACAGTACAATAGGTGTGTGTGAGTGATTTACACCTTCATGAAATAACAAGATTTAAAGAGAATTTACACTATTCAAAGCAAACTAATCTAAATAATGCACAAATTAATCTAAATATCTCATGGTTCTCTAAATTGAAGTGGTAAATGAGGCTCTCAGCTGCAACTCCTCACTAGTGACACTCTAATTATGAGAATTGAGCTAAGAATGATATGCAAACTAGATCTAATTATCAAATTCTAGCTCTATTTGATAAGAAATCTACAAAATGATCAACAATTGAAGCTAATTATCAATGAAAATTGCTAAGTGAGTGATGTGGATGCAAATTGCAAGAACTTTGCTGCAATTCAAAGAGATGGAGTGGATGAATTATGCTTCTAAATGCCTTCAATATATAGGATTTTCCCAAGGGTAGGGGGTAGAGTGAGATAACCATGGTTATGCTTGGGTAAGGTCAATTGTCTTTGCTTTGTCCATAAATGGGGGGACAAACATTTAAATGGTTTCAAAAGGCTGGACCATTTCAACAAAAGTGAGTGATTTGTGTCCATTTTGTCTCCTTTTTGCTTTGTTGAGGGAAATTAGTATTTATTAATTAATTAAAGTAATTAAATTTAGCCATGAAGGGTAAGATGTTCATTTTGATTTTTCATTTCAACAACTATGTCATTAATTGAATTTAATCAATTTCGTAGTGTTTTTCCCCTTTTCAAGCTTTATTTAATCATTTAATCATTTAATTGAATTTTCCTTTGATTTGAATTGCCTTTGTTCCATTTATTGATTTATGCTATTTTGATGATTTATTGCACCTTTTTGATTGATTTAAGCTTTTGACCAATTTTTCGTGTCTACAAATGCCCCTCTTTGGATCGATGTGCGAAGAACACCGATTCAAAGATTCCCTTAGTATGATGATCTGATTCTATTCTGGTTTTGTGATTCCTTGATACCTCTGATAGTTCTAATTGATGTACTTCCTGATGATGATGATGTGCCTTTGATGATGGTGCTGATATGATTCTGATGCCTCTGATATGATATGGGTCCTGGTTTGATGATAGGTCCTAGGTTTACTGATAAAGGTCCTGGGTTCACTGATAAAGGTCTTGGGTTTACTGATAAAGGTCCTGGATTTCACTGATAAAGGTCCTGGGTTTATTGATTACTGATATGTTGATAGGTTTAATATGATAGCAGATTTAATATTGATTTTTCTCCTGATATGATACTGATTTGCCTTCTGATATGAAATTGATATGATATGATAACTTGATATGATATGATATGATATGCCCCACTGATAAATGTTTTTGATGCAATGCCAATTTGATACTCTGATGCCCCCTCAGAAATAAAACATATTGATTCCTTGATTTGAAAGATTTTGATCGATTGGTCCAATATGTTTTCATTTCTGAAAAATATTGATGATATGCCATGACTTGCAATTTTCACATCCAAGATAGATAGGTCTATTGTAGTTAAGCAAAACAAGTGATTATAATAATAGGATAATGGTACCAATGAATGTGATTTGTCAATCTGATAGGATAGTAAAACTGATATGGGATAACTGATCAGCGTGAAAACTGATACAGTTGATAGGATTGATCTTGATCAGTGTGAAAACCGATATGGGATCCTGATAGGATTGATAAACTGATACTTCGCTCTCAAGACATAGAGACACGGACAAATAATGATAGGTTTGATTGCTTTGATTGACTTGATTGATTGACGTAAGATGATTCATTGATATAAAATACTGATATGATTCCCTTGATTTGTGAAACAGGCACATTTCTGTAAATGATATATATATACAGACCTTAGCTTCTTGGATATTTAGACTTAAGTCATGAGTTTGACCCAGCTAGAGTATTTGTTATTGAGATGATTGATTATGGAGCTCCTTTAGTTTGTTAATATTATATCATGTTATTTTAGTTATTGATCAGGACTTTGATGTATCATTTTGATGACATTGTATCTTTGATTAGACAGACTTCATGAATCTTTGATATTATGGACACTTTTTATGATTTATGGACTTTCCTTGATTCTTGATTGAATGACCCATTTTATGATTGATCAAGATTTCAATTGAATGACCCCCCTTTTCCCTTGGAAAAATAGTACAAATAGATGCACATGCAATTAATCTAACATGATAATGCAATTAACCTTCCATGATAATGCAATGCAATGCAGCTAAGTGTCACTAGCTTTTAGCAAATAAATGCCTTGAGGATAAATTTTCATCATTGAGCATTTGGGACCGGAAAGCAAGTACAATCACCACTGCCCACTGACATGATGATATGAATACTACTTTTTATCACATTTGGTAACCTCCTTTTTGAACTAGTACAACCCACACTAGTCGAATAAACCAACTATGAGAGTATGAATACCAGTTTCAACGAATTCAATGTTACATAAACAAGCAAAGGTCAACCTTCCACCCTATATGAAAGTCCTCAATGGTTCTTTGATGACCATGTCGTTAGATGAATTCACATAAGTTGTTGGATATCCCTCAAGATAATCACTCAAAGGCAAGAAAAATATCATGTCTCCATCATTGCCAATCTAGTTGAAACATCATCGATTAGCTAAAAAGATGTGATAAAAATCAATGTAAGTAAAGATCATCAAAAGAAAGCTTCAAGTGTTTTGCATTGTTTCATGATTTTCAAAAAGTATTTCCAAGTATTCTGATCTTTAAAGTGTTTTGTCAATTTTTAATCCCGAATAATAAAGTCAATGAAGGCTCATGGATCAAGTTGTGGTAATTGAATTCTTGGTTAGTGAACAATGATATCCATCAAAGGTTCACGAAAATCTTCTTCTCTCTTCTGAAACTCTGATAATTCCCTCTCTCTCTGATGTGACTGAATGTTGTACTATTGAATCCTTTTTTGGTTTAATGCCTTGCTTCATGTGAATTCATGCATGTTGTTGAAATCCACTGATTAAGATCAAATGCCCCAGTTGGATAGAAAAAAATGTTGGACTTGGACAAACTTCCAAAATATTACCGAAGCTTGGTTTGTGCAAGATGCAGCTCAAAGCACTTTATGCTTTCCTTTTTTTTTACCAGCTCTCAAATAAGATCATATTGGTTTGCCCCCAATGTCTAGCAAGATATAGGACATGAAAGATGGATTTTCAAGCTGATGGATTAGAGATGGAAAGGCTATGATGGAAGAAGTATGAGAATGTGACCCATAGGACTATCTCCTCAAGAGTACCCAAGCTAAGGAAAAAATGATATAGCAATGTGAAGCATGTTTTTGGATAAGCCATGAAAGCCAATGGTGTAGGGCTAGACAGTGTATAGGATAACAATTTGTTGCCATAAAAATGAGGGATCCAAAAGAGTGGACATGTCAAGAAGTTTTTGATAACAATTTTTTTTTTAAAGTTCTTCATCTTGATCAAGACCAAGGGTCAATTTGGGTAAGATGTGGATAAGATAACACAACCATGATAAAGGAGTGATGGAGGCTATGAAGGGATGTTTTGGGATTATGAAAAAGCTATCAAGGAATAATGAAGGTGAATTTGGGATAAGCAAGATCATGATAGGGTAACATGGATGCAGCAAGTACATAAGTTGATGGAAAGGATAATGGATGTCAAGATACTTAATGCTCATGGATATGTTCAACCTTGTCAAGACAAAAGTGATAGAGGAAATATGGATGAAAGTGAGGGAAATGATAGGAAGATGGAAGATGTATGAATGAAACTTACCCCCAAGTGTAGAGTGCAAGAAGGAAGAATTACGCATGACGCCTGTTTGCCAGGTTTTCATCATGGTACTTGTCTAAGGCACCACAAGAAGTGGTTTTCACCCTAGATTTATTTCTTTTTATTTTTGCTACCAAGGTGCCTATTGCTAGGTTTTCACCAAGGCACTTTTTCTCTTTTTTCATTTTTTTCTTTTTTTCTTTGTTTTTTCCTTTTTTTGTATTTTTCAATATTTCCCCAACATTGAAATCTTTGGACAATGCTCCTTGGAAAGATATGTTGTAATAAACCATGGGTATGACTAGGATGCTCAAAGATATTGATAAGAGGGATGGAAGTACAGAAAGTATGCATTGGAAAATGAATGTGAGGATAAGAAGAAGGTATGTTGAAGATGGAAATGTTGGCAAGATCAACTTTGACACACACTTTGAAGAGTGGTGGAATGATGGAGGAACAATAGATGACAGAGGTAAGGATCTTTTTGAGGTAGTGGATTTTGGGATGTAAGAAGATGAAGGATGTTTGGAAGGAGATGGAATGGAAGCCTTTGGAAGCTTGAATGTCAATTTTGATTCTTCTTTTGTATGCAAGTCTTTCAAAAGTGACTTGGGAATCCACATATTCTTTGCTTTTTCTTCCTTTTGGAATGCTTTTGAATGCATTTCTTCAATGAGGGATTTAGGAGCCCACATTTTATTTTTTTCTTTTTGCTTTGTGGACCTTTGTGGCCTTTTGGATATTTCATTTTTCTTTTCATTCACATGTCGATTAGATGGGACATTGTGATTTTTATGCAGATATGGATTCTTGGATTTATGATTTTTATGTTGCACATCAACATTGCTTCCAAAAGACTTAGGAATTGTGGATGAATAGGAATAATATGGATGGTTCATATGGATTGGTGTTTGGACATTCTTCAAGTATGTGTGTCTTTGTTGATCTTAATACATGGTAGGGTAAGTGAATGGATAGCTAGGGATGATAGGAATGGATGATGGAGGAATATATGGACCTAGTATGGATGGAAGGGATGAAGACTTTTGTTTTGGGACATAGGCACCCAAAATGGATTTGGAGGATAGTGGAGGTATGTGGTTGTATTTGAATGGAGGGATATAAGGTGTGAAAGGGATATCAATATCTTTGGAAGGAGCTGCATCGTCAACGTTCTCATCTTTAAGATTTATCTTTATACTAATAGGCTCATGAGTAGCTTTGATAGGAACACATTTGATAGGATCAACTGAAGCTTGAGTGGATTTATTATCTTGCAAGGGATTTGGAAGAATGTTTTTTTCTTGAGGTGAACATGGAGGAATATGACAAGGAAATGATGGGATACTTTGATCTTGACAAGGATCTTTGAATTGTGTAGCGAAGGTATTTTGCTCTTGATTTTCAATATGCTCATTGGAAGTTATGGAAGGGATATCTTGATCTTGCTCGGGAAGTGGAGAAAATATGGAACTTGGAAGGGCACTTTGTTCTTGGAACGGAAGGATATCATCTTGAAAGACATGAAAGGATGCAAGGGGATCATCACAAGGTTCAAGGGATATGAGACCTTCATCAAATATGGGAGGGGTTTGTATATAATCTTGATCTTGATCTTTATCAATATTTGTTTCTTTTCTTTTTAGATTATCCTCTTGACATGAAGCCACTTCTAAGGACAAGGTAGATGTTTGGATATGTGTGGGGAATGTTTGGAAGAATGGTGTAGGATCCTCTTGAATAGGTATAATCGGCATTGAGGCACATGAAGCTTTGGGTTCTAAGATCTTTGAAGCATGGAAACAATCTGCAGCAAGATGTGAGTTAGCTTGGGTTTCTTTTAGAGGTAGCCCTTGAGGGTAGACATAGTCAATGGGAAAAGTGTCATCATTAGGCTCATTCTTTGATGGAGGAATTTTGGATAATTGTGGAGCTTTGGGAGATGAAGAAAAGATGAAAGGAATGCTAGCTATGGGAGGGTCTTTGCTAGATAGAGGTTCGGGAGATGGATGAAGGATGAAGGGTGTACAAGTCATCCAGGGAGAAACCTTGTTAGGAGATGGACAAAGGATGAATGGATTACTCTTGCTATATGGAGGTTTATTATCTTTCTTGAGAGCGGTATTTTTCACTCCATATTCTTTATTATCTTGATCACACATAGGTTGATTATGCAATTTCCTTTGATCTGAGATAACTTTATTTCTCTGAAACGCTTCTTTTTGTGAGGAGGATGAAGATACGAATGGCCCATCATCATAAAGGAATGGCCAAATTGATCTTAATGATGGCTCTTTAGATAAAGTATCTTTTTGTTTTTCCTCATCCTTTCTCAAGGTTGATATGTCAAAATTACGAGGAAGCTTAGCTCCTACTTGAACTAACTCCATGAAATATGCTTCTTTATCCTTCTCCAAGACTAATTTCATTATTTCCATAAACCTGGGATCTTGAATTGCTTCTAAAACTTCTTCTTCAGACACCTCATCATTTTGATTCCAATGGACATTCTGATATGAGGACAATGAAGATATGGAGGGCCTATCATTATAAAGAAAAGGACACATTGATCTTAATGATCGCCTTTTAGATAAAGTATCTTTTTTTTTTCCTCATCCTTTCTTAAAGTTGACGTGTCATCATTATGAGGAAGTTTAGCTTTTGATTGAGCTAAATAAAGGGAATATGCTTCATTACACCTTTTCAAAGTTAATTCCATTGCTTTGATCAATTCGGTATTTTTGGATGCTTCTAAAATTTGATCGTCGGACATTCCCTCAAATAGGCTCATCATTATGGATCAATCCTTCCTTCTTTAATTTCAATCTAGTTGGGTTGGTTTGGAATGTGTCACAAGTCTTGATCAATTTATAAGATTTAAAAATTTAATTGTATTTTGATCAAGTACTTTAGAACTTCTTGTTTGAAAAGTTGAAGACAATCTCAACACACACATCAATAGTTCACCATATCCCTAGATCATTCTAATGTGTATATTCTTGAATGTTTCCACGGGTTTGATCACAAGAAAGACTTCCAAGCAAGCTACCTAGCACAAATTTGGCTTTTAAATGGCTCTATTAGGTAGTTTTTGCTATTTTTACCATTTTGTAGTGTGGATTCCGTTCAAAATGGATCTTAGCCGTTCATCCCCCAAGTATGTTAAGGGGCTTCCCACACTCACTGAAGCACGATTTTGCGCAATCTGTTAAGACTACTAGAGGAAGTTCGAAAGGGCTAAAATCCTTTTGTCATGCACCCCATTAAGGATACACGCGTTTCTTTTTATAGTGGGTCAGATTCTCACGGAAAAAGCAAGTGTATCCCACTTTGGGCTGTCCCTCTCATCGGCCCTTTTAAGGCAATCTCGGGAGGCGAGCCCACTAAGTTTTAAACATGTTCATTTGAAAGCATGAAAAGTGGATTTGGTAGAGAAAGTTTGGGAATTTGATTCACTCAAAGAGTGAAGAGCATATCCCTATTGCTTTTCCCTTATCCCAAACACTCACAATCAATTTGGTTCTTTTTCAACCCTGTGACAAAGGGGTTCTTAGAATTGAAATGTTTGTTCTTTTCCTTTTATGATTAAACTATGTTTTGAACTTTGAAATGCCACAAGCTAAGGGAATATGCAAGCTTGATGAGAAAAATACCTCAAACGATGCTAGCAAAGGCTAGGCGCATTTTTAAGTAGTAGATTTTCTCATTTTCTCTCCAAATCCTTCCCTTACCTTACCAAAATGTTCCCTCCACCAACAAGTTAGTCAACACAAATTCATACAAAGTGAGGGGAAACCAAAATAAAAAAGCTTAAAATGATCAAATTGATTATGCTCTTGATTTATTTTGAACTCAAATATTTGCAAATTAAATCCAAAAGGTGCAAGGTATACTCTAATAGGACATCCTTTTTTGTTTCTTTTTTGCATGCAAAAAAGAAAAAAGAAAAATTTGAGCACTTTTCTGCGACAGAGCATGTACTTGAGACAGAAAAATGGACATAGAGTTAAAATTCAGTCATCATTTTAACAATTTGATAAAATACAAAAGTACAGTCCACGCGACATTGTCCAGACTGTATGCGAGATCAAATTTGATAAAGGCGTGATTACTTTAACCGCGAGCGTCACCTTACGAGGCTCAAGCGAGATTAAAATAACTAGGAGCGATGTCTAATTTTATCCACGCGTGAAATCTTTACAAGACCATGACAAACTGATTCTATTACCGCAACGTCTAATTTATCAAACGCGAGATTTAAAATGATAAAAGAGAGAAATTAAATCAATAAGGCAGAGTACTCCCTTCACACCAGACGTAAAATGACTTCCTGAAAGTGGCTTTTCAATTTCTATGCACGACATTTAAATGACCAGAGGCATGGTATCTTTGTCACAAACGCGACAATTTAATAACCAGAAGCGTGATTTTATTTCTATAATGCGTTATTTCTCTGTCCGGTAGTGTGAATCTGTAGGTGAATCCGCGTAAAATTTCAGACTCAGCGCGTCATTTTACTCTCCGTAGGTGACATTTCTTTGCTAAAGGCGAGATCTCTTTATCTGTCGGCGTGATTTCTTCTCTGTAACCTGCAAACAGCAAGCAAATTTATGCAATTCTAGCCTAAATTTAGCAAAAATGTGAAAATAATGATGAATTTGAGGCCTAGGGCCCCACGGTGGGCACCATTTGTGTGTGAGTGATTTACACCTTCATGAAATAACAAAATTTAAAGAGAATTTACACTATTCAAAGCAAACTAATCTAAATAATGCACAAATTAATCTAAATATCTCATGGTTCTCTAAATTGAAGTGGTAAATGAGGCTCTCAGCTGCAAATCCTCACTAGTGACACTCTAATTATGAGAATTGAACTAAGAATGATATGCAAACTAGATCTAATTATCAAATTATAGCTCTATTTGATAAGAAATCTACAAAATGATCAACAATTGAAGCTAATTATCAATGAAAATTGCTAAGTGAGTGATGTGGATGCAAATTGCAAGAACTTTGCTGCAATTCAAAGATATGGAGTGGATGAATTATGCTTCTAAATGCCTTCAATATATAGGATTTTCCCAAGGGTAGGGGGTAGAGTGAGATAACCATGGTTATGCTTGGGTAAGGTCAATTGGCTTTGCTTTGTCCATAAATGGGGGGACAAACATTTAAATGGTTTCAAAAGGCTGGACCATTTCAACAAAAGTGAGTGATTTGTGTCCATTTTGTCTCCTTTTTGCTTTGTTGAGGGAAATTAGTATTTATTAATTAATTAAAGTAATTAAATTTAGCCATGAAGGGTAAGATGTTCATTTTGATTTTTCATTTCAACAACTATGTCATTAATTGAATTTAATCAATTTCGTAGTGTTTTTCCCCTTTTCAAGCTTTATTTAATCATTTAATCATTTAATTGAATTTTCCTTTGATTTGAATTGCCTTTGTTCCATTTATTGATTTTTCATGCTATTTTGATGATTTATTGTACCTTTTTAATTGATTTAAGCTTTTGACCAATTTTCTGTGTCTACAATAGGAAAACACACAACAAAGCTACCATGAAGGACAAGCTGATCAAGCGTGTCGCCTACTCTCCCCATCTTGTTGTATATCATTTAGGGAAGGTGGGTAACTCACAAGAGGGACTACATCCAACATAGTAGGAATGATAGTCAGTTCCAAACAAGGATCCTCTTGAGAATCATAATGTTCGACACTAGATGTAATAATCAATTGTGATCAAAGCATATTAGGTAAATCAATGTCAATGTCAATAGTCTCATATTCATCATTAACATCATCAGTATCATCAAGAGTATCTTCTTCATCCAAATTAATCAAAATAGGATCTAAGATACGAATAGAATCATCATAATCATGCATCTTAACATCATTATTAGTAACAATATCATGCATAGTCTTATTCGAAGAAGGTAGAGATCTTTGAAAAGTAGAATTATGAGCTTTAGCATGAGCACAACACTTCTTATGATTTTCATTAGCAGATCAATTATGCTTTGCTTTACTTGAAATAGGTTGAGAACTAGGAGGAACAATCAAAGGATCCTTCACAGGTTCTTTAAGAAGATCAATAATATTATCAGCAATAGGAGGAACTTGATTAACAAAACTAGAAGCCATAGTTAAAGGAGGTATAGAAGGTGTAGGTAAAAGACCACAATTAATATCCATAAGAGGTATGCTTAATTCAATAATCTTACGATGCTTATAGGCTTGATATGAATGGAAAAGATTATCAAGTTGAGGAGGACATGAATTAGGTAATGAAGGCCAAAAGAAATCAAGAGTAGCACAATCTCTAGGCCTAGAAGGTTGATATAAACTATGATTAAATATATTCACTTCTTCATCGTGAATGAATTTAAGACATTTATGGATAGGTGAAGCAACAATATGCATGGCATTTAACCAAGGAAAACCAAGCTTGACTTGAAACTGATCAGAAGTAGGAACAACAACAAAGGTAGTGTTCACAATTTTTCCACAAAGTTCTATCAGTAAGTTAATAGAACCAAATGATAGATAAAGAAAACCATTACAAGTTTGAATCCACACATCCAATGTATCATAAGAATCACATTGCAAGCTTTTCATAAAAATATTTTCTTCAGTAATAACATTGAGTAAGGATGTAGGATCAACAAGACAACCGTGAGTAGGTTTCTGAGAAATCCTAGCATAAATATAAAGGGGACCATTAGGAGCTTTAATAGTCTCAAAATCATCAAAGGTAATCAAAAGTTCTTGAGGTCTTTTATTCTTAGGTTATTGTCAAGGTTTAGGTTGAATTTTCAATTTAGGCTTAGGTTTTGGTTGAAGTTGAGATTGAACTTGAGGTTGAATCTGAGGTTCAGTTTGAGGTGGAGAGATAGATTGACCAACATGCTCCACTTGATTAACAACATGATTGAGATCATCCATCTTTGAATCATACACAATTTCCATAGAAAATGGCTGAGCAATGGTATTAGTATCATGCATAGGTAAAGGATTCATATAGATTTGAAGGTTTTGATTAGGAGGAGAGACAGATTTGTTCCCACTACCATCAAGATTATTAACAGATAAGGCATTAGAATCAATTAAGTCTTGAACCTTATGTTTTAAAGAATAACACTTCTTAATATCATGACCATTATGATGATGATATTGATAAAAAGCTTTAGGGTCAAAAGATTTAGATGAAATCGTAGCAGGTAAAAGAGGTTGAATAGGAGGTAAAGTAATCATATTAATAGTTAACAACCTATTCATAATAGAATGTAAAGATTCAGAAAGAGGAGTAAATGTATGATTTAATCGAAAAGAAGTGGATGCAGAAGTGGCATTGTGAGATGCAACAACAACTTGATTAGCAACTATATTCTCTTGTTTGTTTATCTTGACATAGTTGTTGAGTTTCTAAAATTTGTTTGGATTAGGAGCAGCATCACTCTTATCAACTAGAATAGGAGCCATTAGAGGGTTGCTCTCAAATTGACTCACTTGTAATTGATAATGATGAAACGCTGCACATAGTTATTAAAAAGAGGTAAATTCAGTAAGCAGAACCTTATCTCTAATATCCTTTTGCAAATTTGAAATAAACATACATTGAATATCAATATCAGAAATAGGATAGGAAATCTGAGCATGCAAATGCTTAAATCTACCAATAAATTTAGTCATTTTTTCTTTAGCACTTTGTTTACAATGCATCAAATCAGTCAAAGACACTTACGGGCCAATGTTGTTTTGAAATTTTTGAATAAAGGCATTGGCAAGTTTAGGAAATGGATCAATAGAATAAGGAAGCAAGGAACAATACCATTGTAATGCCTTGTCATGAAAAGTTCTAGCAAATAGTTTGGCTAAAATCCTATGGTCATGAGCATAATCACTATAAAGGATTTGAAATGTTTTAACATGATGAACAGGATCTCCTTTTCCATTGTAATTCTCAAGATGAGGCATATCAACTTGCTGAGGAATAGGAGTATGAATAATATCCAATGATAAAGGGCTTCCCATGTCACATGTAGGAATACTAAACTTATTTTGAGTTAAGGAAGAAAGTTGTTGTTGTAAGGAAGACACGGTTGGAAGTAGATTGGAATATGTAAAAGGAACATTATGATATGAAGGTTGTGATGTAGGAAGGGACATAGGAGGAACACTCATAGGAACATAGGGAACCATCATAGTCACCAAAGGAGTATAGGTAGGAACAGTAGATAAAGGAGTAGAAGAATTTTCTACACTAGTGATAGGAGGAATCAACCCTAAGTCTTGAGCTTCCTGAGCTAAAGGTTTAACATTTGAATGCACAAGGTGAGTAATACCATGCAAGAGGTTAACACCTTGATCACTATCACAAAGAACTTTCTTAAGAGCCTCTATAGCTTGAATAGAATCTTGATTATGGTTTTCTTGAATAAGCCAATTACCCATTTTATCAAGTTCAGTTGAAAGTTTTTGGACTTGTTCAAGAGGAACTCTTAAAGCATCATCCTCATCATGAGATGAGTGAGAAGAGTTTTTCTCCATAATAGGATTAGAATCATGAAGAATAAAATTATCATTCGAGATCCTAAGGAAAGGAGAGGAAGATTCAGGATCAAAGGCACCCATAAGTCTACGACCTCTTCTAACCGAAATATTATAAGTAGGACCAGAGGTAGTAAAGCTCATAAACCAATGCAATGAAAATGAACTAAACTAACACAAAATATTTTGATTTTATATGAGATGCAAACATATAAAAGAAATCTAATACATGCAAGATCTAACACCATGAAACATAATAGAGCATCTAATTCCACAAAAGAAAGTAGAGTAAGTATGTTGGGTTCACAAAAATGAATAGGGTAAAATAGTAGTATGTGTGTGTGTCAAAGTGAATGGGGGAAATATGAGATCTACTTCTAAATCCAAATTCTCAAAGGAGAGATCCAAATTGATCAACCAAAAGGTTAATACCCAAAAGAATCAATCTATGGAAAATATGAATGAAGGAGAAAACCTTGTATTTCCCTATGAAGAATATATGCTAGAAATCTAAAATAATTGAAAGGAAAATACTAACCTCAAAATAGGGCAGATCTAGAAATGTTGATTTCTAATGTCTATGTATAGTTTCGGGCAGTTATGCAACCTATTTCAAACTAGAAATGCCGAGACGAAGAAAACCTAGAAAAATTTTATCTTTCTGACAGCAGGTAGTCTTTGACCCCAATAAAAGGTCAAAGACTACTTCAAGATTTTGAAGGTCATCCTTGACTTTGTTCACAAATTTCAGAAGTTCACCGAAAAGGGTATCCAAATCCAAAATCAGATTCATAGTTATGCACCTGTACTTGCAAGAAAAAGAGGGTTTTTGTTGTTTGGATGGGGGGTTTGCCTTAGTCAAACCCCAATTTAGGAATTAACCTTGAAATTGAATTGAAATTGTAATGTGCATAAACAAAGTAAATGAAACAATTCACCTTGCTTATGTTGAAGTCCTTGTAGAGGATTCAAATCCTTGAATCCACTAGTAGGGATGCTCCAATGGATGTAGAATGAATGTAGGATGTCTCAAATCAATGGCATTTGATCTTCAACACCAATCTTGAATGGATCTTTTCATTTGAGGAGGCTCAAATGAATGTAGATGGAGAAATCTTCAAGGGGGCTCCAAAGAGATTGAATCCTTCAATGGCTAACAATGGATCTCCTTGATGAATGTTTGAATGCTTGAATGCTAGGCTTGAGGATGAATGAATGTTTGCTTTCTTTCCTTCTCCTTTTTGCTTGCTTGCACTTGAGAGCTTGATCATAAAATTTCTTGATTGCAAAAGTGATGTGAAAATGAGAGAGGAAGGCTTCCTTTTATAGTGATCTAGGGCACAATCCTCTAAAGAAGGCTAACATTGGGGAATTAAATCCCAATTAACCTTAACCCCTAGAAATGGACCCATATTAAATGCAATTTAAAGATTTACCATTCTGAAACCCGACATCCAAAAATCATGGGATCCTAAAATTTGAACCCTGGGTCAAGGATGAGGTAGACCCCAACCTAAGTTAGGGTCAAGGTCATCCCTGACCTAGGTTAGGGTCAAGGTCCTCTTTGACCCTCAAGGTCATCTTTGACCTTGAGGTCAAAAACCTTAGGACCTCAATCTAGAGTGCAAGGAAATGCAGGAATAAAGTGAAATCAGGTGGAGAGAGAAGCAGAATGGTGGGAGAAAGCCAAATACATGCAAAGACCCGATCAAGGTGCTTAACATGACCCCAAACCACTCACTCAGAGGGCTAAACAGTCTTATCATGGAAGTGCTTCCATTTTAAGATGATATAAATACCTAAAGATATTTCGAGAGCCATCTCCAGAATGAAGCTTGACTTTCAAGAATCAGGGTTAGATTGCCCCAATACCTAATAGATATTTTGAGAACCATCTCTAGAGTGAAGCTTGATTCTCAGGGATCTGAGCTAGATTGCTCAGATACCTAGTAGTATGATGACAAGATGTGAGGCACATGATGAACTACAACTAATTTAGAACCTAATCAAAGATCACCGAGTTGCTGATTAGATACGTAAGATGATTAAATCAATAATATGTTGTCATTGATGTCAACTAGTTTTGACAGTAATTATCTTGCAAGTTACAAATACCTAAACATCTATAGAAAGGAGAAAAAGAGATGAAGAACAAATATATCTACATGAGAAAGATGAATATGATAGATGAGGATAAGGAATACATTGGGTAACTTTTTGATGAGTCTATGACCTTATGTTATTGACTTGATTATGTTGCATTCATCTATGATGAAGAAAAGAGAAAAAAGACACAAGGCAATGTGCTCGATTAAATAAGAATTCTAGTACACACCAAGTAGTGTAGTGTATACTGAGCGCCAATATAAACCAAGCTTGTGTTTAATGACGCATTTCTTTGTTAATCGAGTATCGACAAAAGAACTAAATGATCAGTTTAGCAGATGGAAATTGATGAGCTGGAAAGTGTATGAGTTCAAGGTTGGAGATAATGTTTGTTACGAAGATCAACAACTAAAAAAATTTGAAGAAGATCTAAGGGATGGAAACAAAACATGTTAACTGACACATCAGCCAAAGAAGGTTTAAGCAGCAAAACCAACGAAGGAGATTAAGCGGCAAAATTTGATGGATGAGAAGAAAATGGTTTACTTGTCTATTTAAGAGACTAGGGTTTCATTATGAAACTTATGCTAGAGGAAGGAAATTGTAGAGATATTGCGTGAACAAGCTTCATGCATGCCTAATCAAACTAGTTAAGGAGAACTGAACTCCAGAGATTACCTAGCGTCAAAAAGCTATAATCGAGAGACAGTAAGTTACTGAATATTGTTGAAATAGAATTTATATATTGATCAGATGATTTGAATGAGCATAATATAGATCTAAAAATCTATAATAGAAGTTATATTGTAATCAGATCACCTACTGTTATAGTTTAACCATTGTAAACAAATAAATCTCTTAAACGAGTAGACTTGAAAGTCTTGTAATGTCATTCATAGAATGTACATTTGTTATCCTGTCAACCCCATAGTGAATGTTGGTTGGATGATAATGGTTAGTGTTAAATCCTCTAACAAGGTCACACCTTACAGTGTGTTTTGTAACCTTTAATAGGGTTGGCTCTTCACAAAGCTCACTTCAGAAGAGTGAACAATTTTTGGGTTGTCGGTCCCAGGTGGTTTTTCCCTTTACAGGGTTTCCATGTTAAATCTTTTGTGTTATGTGTTAACTGTGATGATTTTTGGTTATCATACTTTCCGCGTTGCATATTTGATTTGGTTGGTAATCACTATAAGTTATTAACTAGTAATCGGTAAAAGTATAGATAGTTTACTATTTTATGTTACCAAGCTATAGAAGTTTGTGTAAATTGTTTTGGTTATGCATTTTGTATTTGGGACTGTGGATAACTGATTCACCCCCCCCCCCCCCCCCCCTCAGTTATTATAACAATTGGTATCAAATCAAATTGGTTGCTTGGAACAGAGTTTTAAGAACTTCAGCACAAAGATCACAAAATGAATAAGAGGGAAGTGCCAATGGTAAAAAAGGATAACTTCACAATATGGCAAAGCTGAATGAAGCTGCATGTATCTAGAATTGGGAATTCTTCCCTCACTCTAGTGGAGAATGGCTACCTTGCACCGCCCACTAGACCTTTGACTCTTGATCAGTTAAGAGATAGACATGAGAATAAGTCACTATGATGGAGATTGTTGTTGCTCTAATAGATGCCAAATTTGAAGATGTCAAAGACTGTACTACTACTAAGTAAATGTGGGATAAACTTGCTCAAGTTTATAGTGGTAATGATAATGTCAAAAGAGCCAGAGATGAAAGTTTAAGAGGAAGATTCGATGATATGAAGATGAAAGAAGGTGAAAACATAGTGAAGTATACAAAATGAATAAAGGCAGTTGTTAATTCAATAAGAGGATTTGATGGTGTTATTGAAGAAGACACAGTGGTAAGAAAAATTCTTAGAACCTTATTACTGGTTTATGCAATCAGAATATCTGCAATCCATGAAATGAGGTCTGCACCTGGTAATTACTCTCACTCTTGATAATCTAATTGGTAAGCTAACTATATTTGAGCTTAACAATTATGATAATGGTGTTGTACCAACTATTGAATCTACTTTTATGACTTCTCTGAAGATTGGTAAGTCTAGTAGTAGACATGATGACAATGATAGCAATACTGATAATGAGCTTGATGAACTTGAAACTCTTATGGCCAAAAGATTACCTAAAGGTAAAGGTAGATATAAGGGTAAGTTACCTTTAGCATGCTTTAACTGCAAAGAAGTTGGTCATATTGCTGCTAGATGTCCAAACAAGAAAGAAGATAACAAAAATAAAGATCGATCTAGTGAAGGAAGCTATGGGAGAGGAAACAATAGAAGTTATTGACAATACAATAGAGACAACTGAGACAATAATGATAAAGGTAAAAAGGTATGTTACATTGCTGAAGAAGATGATACTGACACTGATTTAGATCATGATGTAGAAGTAGTATTTGTTGCTATGAAGGATGATTCTAAAGAAGAAGAAAGGTATGTAAAAATAGCACTGATTTCTAAAGTTAATAAAAATGATACATGGATCATAGATAGTGGTTGTACACATCACATGACTGGTGATGAAGAAAATTTTGATCATCTTGAGGAATATAATGGAGGATCCATAAAAATGGGTATTGATACACCTTGTATGGTTAGAGGAAAAGGATCCCTAATGATAAATGATAGAATCAAATGTGATAATGCTTATTGGGTAGAATGACTAAACTATAATTTTCTAAGTGTGGTACAGTTGAACAATTCTGGTCACCGAGTTGCTTTTGAGAGCAAGAAAGTAAAGATATTTGATAATGGTGGAAAACTTTTTGGAATAGGAGCACAATCAAAAGGTAATCTATTTTATCTTGACAATGATGAGTCTTCTTGTTTAATAATGAAAAATGAGGATGCATGGTTGTGGCATAAAAGGTTATGTCATGTGAATTTTGATAACATGATTAAGATCATTAAAAAGAAAAAGGTTAGAGGTCTGTCTAACTTAACAAATCTTGATCATGTTATGTGTCATGAATGTCAAAAAGGTAAAATGACAAAATCTAGTTTCAAAAGAAAAGATTATTCAACAAAGAAAATACTTGAGTTAGTTCACACCGACCTATGTGGTCCCATGAGAACTCAAAGTTACTATGGAGACGAATATTTCATTCTTTTTGTTGATGATTACACTAGATTAATGATTGTCATGTTCTTGAAAGAAAAATTAGAGGCATTTAAGATGTTCAAGTGGTATAAAGCAAAAGTAGAGAAAGAGATGCTTGAGATCTGATAGAGGTGGTAAATTTATTTCTGATGAATTTACTAACTATTGTAATGAGCATGATATTAAAAGATAGATCTTTGCACCAAGGATGCCTTAGCATAATGGAATTGCTGAAAGGAGGAATAGTTCAATTGTTGATTGCGCAAGGACATTGATGATAGAAAAGAATATAGCTCAGACATACTGGAGAGAGGCAATTAGCACAAGTGTCTATGTTTTGAATAGAGTAAAATTGAAGGACACTAACAAAACACCCTATGAGTTATGGTTTGGTCACAAACCCAATGTAAGTTATTTTAGAATTTTTAGAAGTAAATGCTTTATTCTAAAAGATGAAAGAAATGGGAAGTTTGACTCAAAAGGTGATGAAGGGATATTTCTTGGATATTCCACTAAAAGAAAAGCATACAAGTGTCTAAATAGAGTTACTAATAAAATGATTGAAAGTACTAATGTCAGGGTTGATGAGTTTGATGATAAGAATGCAAAAGAAAGCACAAAGGAACTAGAAGACTATGGTAGATTCACTTACATTGAACAACCAAAGTATCTACTGAATCTGCAGACTGTGACAACCGGTCAGTAGGAAAAAAACACCGATGAACAAGAAAGAGAAATCGACAAGCAGGAAGGACCTACCGAGCAAGAAAATGAACCTATATAGGATGAACAATAGAGAAGAGACCAAGTACTGGCAAGATTTGTTAGGAGACATCATCCTGAGACCCAAATCATTGCAGACAAACAAGCAGGCATGATGACAAGGAGTAAGATGAGACAAGGTATATGTTTAGTTTGTGAATATGAACTGAAGAATGTAAAATTTGCATTGGAAAATGAAGAATGGGTTAATGCAATGAATGAAGAAATAGAACATATAGAGTTTAACAAGACAAGGACTTTAGTACCTAGACCTAAGGATAAGAATGTTATTAGTACTAAATGGATTTTCAAAAATAAGCTTGATGAAAATGGAGAGGTAACAAGGAACAAAGCTAGATTGGTATGCAAGGGATATGCACAGGAGGAAGGAATAGATTATGGTGCAACCTTTGCACTTGTTGCTAGATTAAAAGAAATCAGAATGTTACTTGCATATGTTGCTCACAAAAAGTTCAAAGTTTACCAAATGGATGTTAAATATGCTTTTCTGAATGGGATACTTGAAGAAGAAGTCTACATAGAACAACCAGAAAGGTTCGTGGATCTAGACAAGAAAGATATGGTATGTAGATTACATAAAGCTTCATATGGTTTGAAGCAAGCATCGAGAGCCTAGTATGAAAGGCTGCATACTTATTTGCTATGTATTGGTTTTGTTAGAACTAGTGAGAATAGCAATCTGTATATGAAAGGAAATTCAGATGATACTATCTTGATTGTTGAAATATTTGTGGATGACATAATATTTGGAGGACAAGATTACATTTGTAAATCATTTGCTGATGAGATGAGAAAAGAGTTTGAAATGTCTATGTTTGGAGAGATAAAGTTATTTCTAGGCTTATAGGTTATTCAGTAGAATGATGGCATATTCATCACACAATCCAAATATATCAAGAAAGTACTGAGAACATTTGGCATGGAAGATGCTAAACCTATTTGAACCCTGATGGCTATTGAATGTAAACTAACCAAGGAGGATGAAACTACAGAGGTAAACCAGACACTATACCAATCAATGATTTGTAAGTTGATGTATGTAGTTCATGGTAGACCTTATATAGCACATGATGTTGGGATAGTTGCTATATTTTTTGCAAGTCCTAGGGAGTCACACATGGTTTCTACAAAGAGAATCTTGAGATACCTGAAGAAAATAGAGGACTATGGATTATGGTATCCAAAGGAAGGCAATTTTGAACTCAAAGACTACACCGACGCAGACTAGGCTAGAAATATAGATGACAGAAAGAGTGCCATTGGAGGAGCATTTTTCTTTGGTGAAAGACTTGTTACATGGATAAGTAAGAAATAGCCTTGTATTTCTCAGTCCACTACCAAAGAAGAGTATGTTGCTACTGCTACAAACTATTCAAATATTGCATATATCAAGCAAGTGTTGTAAGGTATGAATGAAGTAATCACTGAACCAGTGATTATATATTGTGACAACACTAGTGCAATTAATATTTCAAAGAATCTAGTGATGCACTCAAAAACAAATCACATATCCATCAAGTATCACTAGTTAAGAGAACAAGTACAGGAGAAGCAAATCATATTAGAGTATGTTATATCAAAAGAACAACTTGCTGATATTTTCACAAAGCCTCTACCAAAGGAAACTTTTGAATACTTGAGGAATAGATTTGGGGTCAGTCCCCTGTCTACCAGTCACTAATGTGATCTAGAGGTTGCATCAGCCTAATCTTATTAGAAGATCATTCATGTTGATGCAACATAATTCACACTTTGGTTTCTATCTAAAGTTGTGAAAGGTTTGAAGAACTAGAACAGATTGGCATAATCAATAGACCAAGATACAATACAGAAACCAAACAATAGAGAGTTACATGGCTACTACAAAGCTATATGTTTTTATTTGGCATTATTGTCAAAGGGAGAGATAAACAATATGATAACCGAGGAGAATACTGGAATATCTATCTAAGGGAGAGACATTCTGAGAAAGTCAAGGAGAGTGTTGAAGATCAGTTGTTGAGAATAGAAGAAGGAATATGAGAGCTATAAAGATCATATCTGCAGAAGATAGTCTACACTTGCAATCTTGTTATGTAATGTAGTGATTAAACATATTAAGCTAGGGAGAGCTTATACCAAGCTACAACATTTGTTTATAGATTTGTAGAATACATGTTTGGTATGTGTATGGTACACTTCATATTGCTTAAGTTGTCATCAATGCCAAAGGGATAGATTGATGAACTACAACTGATTTAGAACCTAATTGAAGATCACTGAGTTGCTGATTAGATATGTAAGATGATTAAATTAGTAATATGTTGTCATTGATGTCAACTAGTTTTGACAGTACTTATCTTGCAAGTTAAAAATACCTAAACATCTCTAGAAAGGAGAAAAAGAGATGAAGAATAGATATATCTACATGAGAAAGATGAATATGATAGATGAGGATAAGGAATACATTGGGTAACTTATTGATGAGTCTATGACCTTATGTTATTGACTTGATTATGTTGCATTCATCTATGATGAAGAAAAGAGCAAAAAAATACAAGGCAATGTGGTTGGTTAAAGAAGCATTCCAATATACATTGAGCAGTGTAGTGTATACCAAGAAACAGTATAAACCAAGCTTGTGTTCACCAACACATTTTTTTGTTAACCGAGTATGGACAAAAGAACTAAATGATCAATTTAGCTGATGAAAATTGATGAGCTGGAAAGTGTATGAGTTCAAGGTTGGAGATGATGTTTGTTACGAAGATCAACAACTAAAAAAATTTGAAGAAGATCTAAGGGATGGAAACAAAATGTGTTAACTGACACATCAATCAAAGAAGGTTTAAGTGGCAAAACCAACGAAGGAGATTAAGCAGCAAAATCTGATGGATGAGAAGAAAATAGTTTACTTGTCTATCTAAGAGACTAGGGTTTCATTATGAAACTTATGTCAGAGGAAGGAAACTATAGAGATATCATGTGAACAAGCTTCATGCATGCCTGATCATACTGGTTAAGGAGAACCAAACTGCAAAGATTATCAAGCATCAGAAAGATATAACTGAGAGATAGTAAGTTACTAAATATTGTTGAAATAGAATTGATATATTGATCAGAGGAATTGAATGAGCATAATATAGATCTAAACATCTGTAATAGAAGTTGTATTGTAATCAGATCACCTACTGTTACAGTTTAACCATTATAAATAGATAAATCTCTTAATCGAGTGGACTTGAAAGTCTTGTAATGTCATTCATAGAATGTACATTTGTTATCCTGTCAACCCCATAGTGAATGCTGGTTGGAAAATAACGGTTACTGTTAAATCCTCTAACAAGGTCACACCTTACAGTGTGTTTTGTAACCTTTAATAGGGTTGGCTCTTCACAAAGCTCACTCCAAAAGAGTGAACAATTTTTGGGTTGCCAGTCCCAAGTGGTTTTTACATTCACAGGGTTTCCATGTTAAATATTTTGTGTTATGTGTTGACTATGATAATTGTTGGTTATCATACTTTGCATGTTTCATATTTGATTTGGTTAGTAATCACTATTAGTTATTAACTGGTAATCGGTAAAAGTACAGATAGTTTACTATTTTATGTTACCGAGCTGTAGAAGTTTGTGTAAAATTTTTTGGTTATACATTTTATATTTGGGACTATGGATAATTGATTCATGCCCCCTCTCAGTTATTCTAATAGAAAAAAGATGCCCCTAGTGATTCAAGATAGTGGAACATCCAATTTTGAACCAATAGAACAAAGAGCAAAAGGGCAAGTTTGAACCTAACTGGCTTGGACCATATGTCATCACAACTGCTTTTGGTACTGGTGTGTATTTACTGTCAGATCCTGATAGAGAATAGCTCCCTGATCTCATCAACATTGTGCACCTAAAGAAGTTCTATCCTTGATGCCTATTTTTGTCTGGGGGCATCCTTTGTATATATTTTATTGGTCCTGAAAAAATACCAAAAAAAATCATATATGATGCTGAAAAAATCCTAAAAAGCATAAAATGTCTTGAAAAAATACAAAAAAATCAAATATTCAAAAATTCAAAAAAATAGAAAACGTGCCTTGGTGAAAACCTAGCAATAGGTGCCTTGGTAGCAAAAATCCAAAAAAAAAGGGAAAAAATGAAAAAAGAATCCAAGTGGTGAAAACCTGGGAACAGGCGCTACTTGAGGCCTTTGCACTCCTATTTGTTAGCATGCGTCCTCGACACTTAGCCACTTCCCATCATGCCTTGACCTTATTTGGCTTAGTCTGGAATTGGTCTTTGTCTTTGTCTAGGGGGCATAACTGTTAGCATTGGTCTTTTAGGTGCGTTTGTCTCTTGGGGCATTTCACAACAGGTATTTTTCAACACCACCCCAAAACAGTGCTTTTCAACACTACTCTTGCATCGAGTGTTTCTTAACACTTATCAGGTGTCTTACCCAATAGTCTAAAGTATAATGTGATATTTCTCACTAAGTAGATACGATACTCAGAGTTTGACTCTATGACCAACACACACGCACTTAAACAATCAACTCGCTGATGATATGATGACTTTATTTTTCTTTGTGTGTTGTCTATGAGGATTTCTTTGATGAGTGGTCTCTCCCTGAGAAGTTTTCGATGATGCATAGCTAGAAGACTGAGGGAATGAGAACATGTTTTCTTTCTTTATCTGCTTGTGGGTATATTTTGTTGATCCTAACTGTCATGAGCATTTATGCTGGTCCTACTTGACACTATGGATTGACAAGGTATTATCCTTGACTGTTATGCGAGTGCATGCTTCTAGCTATCCTGATTTTCACATGTCTTGATACAAGCATAATCTCGCCATAACAAACTTAGGTAATCTCACTGCACTAGTCATCTTGACCTATATGTCTTTTGATGCCTAGGTGGGATTCCCACATTTCTATCTGATAAAGATCATATTCATATCCACATAGTTATGCTAGTGTGCATTGTATGATCTTACGATGCTACCAATAATGCTCGATGATGATAATTAGATGTTTATAAGCATTGTGACCTTGCAAGTCAACCACTTTCATAGTAGCTTGCATTCTTAGGTTCATCATAGTCTAGTTTTGCATTTCTTGCATATGGAGAGAGCTCTCCTTTTCATCTTATGTGGACCTGTCAGTCGACTACGCTCACTTTTCCTTCTTCTTGATCATGTCTTTCACTCCTTGTCCTTTTCATCTCGAACCTGTTCCTGTTCATCACAAGGGGTTAATCATATCATCATATCTATATCAAAACTGTCATTTTCAAGAAACATAAGTCTATATCATACACATGAGAATTAAACATACATCTATGAGAGAGAACATACATAAGCATATACATAAGTATTTTTGAGCAAAATGACAAGACAATATACATAAACTGATACATCCATCACAAGAGAGACATAAACACATGATACATCGAACATCCAGTAATCTCATAAATCTATAACAATGTCATGATATACAATACAATATGAGATCCCAAAATCTGGATCAAAAGTCTCAGGATATGTCCAAAACATCTAAACCTAAGACCTAACCCTAAGACTCGCTACCACCCTCGTGAGGAGCTCATGGTGGTGGAGGAGGCATGGCTCTCCTATCGAGTACCACATCTAATACCCCTACCCTCTGAGAGTATGATGGTGCTCTCTCACCTTCTGGAATGGCCTGCAGGTAGAGTCTGTGATAGTAGGCTGCTCTCGCTGACTCCCGTCGGAGCTCTAGTGCATTTGCTTGTGCCATCACCTCACGGCATGCTATCTCTACCCTGAGATCGGCTATCTGCTGATCTCACTCCGCTCTCAGATCTAGTAGCTGCTGATCTCTCACGGCTATAGTAATTCAGAGCTGCTGTATCTCTACCTCCTGAGCCTGTATCCAGGCTCTTAGATCATCCCCCGCAGGCTGCTCCTATTGTGCCTCTGCCTGCCGGTGAGCTGGTCTCACCTCATCCTCAGGTGTCACCGATCTCTGTCCTCGTGCCCATTTTTAGCCACCTGATCTCGATCCCTCTCCTCTCTCCATCCTCCTCCCTCTCCCCCTCTTGCCATCTCCTCCATCCCCTCCCTCCCCTCTATCCCCTCTGTCTCCTTCGTCTCCCCTGTCATCCCCTCCGTCTCCTCCCTGCGCTAGTACCTATGCATTTGGTACCATAAACCAAGGGAATGGCACCCTCCGCTACTCTGCTCTATAGGCTACATCAGCCCCTGCATCTACCACATCTTAGAAATACTCCCAGGGCTCGCTCCTGATACCCGCTATCTTTGCGACAACCTACTGATAATCCAATATGGGTAGCCACTCATGACCCTCCTCATCCCTGGCCTTGGCGTATGTCATAGTCTCTGTCGAGACTCGCTGCTACCTCCCAAATTATCACCATACTTGAGTGATGCAGAACCTCTCCACTATCTCTGCATATCAACCTACCAGTGGCCGAGTGCACAGCATGTAACTCAGCTCATCGGCCGCATCTCCCCAAACCTCCACCTCCCTGTATGGCCTCCATGTGAATGAGGCTATCTCATCCAAAATCCACCTGTAGTATGTCACATCCCCAGTATGGGCATGTGATATGAACCTGAGGTACCTGTAGATGAAGGGGTACCTCCTCTCCCTCGGTTGAACCTTGGGGTGCACCACAGCGATGTGCTCCCACGCCCACACCTGTGCCAAGATGGCACCGCATGCCCATGTCTGACCGTCTCTGTAGACGATCTCATGTAACTCATGGTACATCTCTGCCAATATGGCAAGACCCCATGCCATCCACCGAGGCCTACCTACCAAATCAACTAGTAACCGAGCCCATCCAAGCGGGAATCCCTTCTGACTGCGATCAGTCATCAGGATCTGTGAGATAATGGAAGCCACAATACATGGCACTGGGTAGTCTCTGCCAAAATCATCTATCAGCCTCTCCTAGCTGATATGCCTATCCAGAATACTAACATCTTGGAACATCTCCTGGATCAGTCGACGTCCCTCAGTGGCATCCTGATCATAGTACAACTGTGCCAACAAACAAATCATGTCAGTTTTTATCATATGGAAACATTACATTTATGATTATATCTCAAAACATGATTATATTCACTGGCTCGCCATGACATGGCACTCGTAAGATCCTATAGACATCCTCTAAAGTGATCGACGCCTCTCCAGTAGGCAGGTGGAAGGTGTTGTGCTCACTATGCCATCTCTCGGCAAGAGCAGTCAACAACCCATGGTCCGCTCTGATGTATGGATATCTCAATAAGTACCTGAATCCCATGGCCCGAACATCAGCATTGCCCGGATCATCTAAATTTTGAACACATCTCAATCCCGTCACCTTCGGCGCTCTGATGATCAGCGCTGAAAAGACCTCCTGCAAGCCAAAAACCAAGCCAGTTGTTAGCACATATCATGATGAATGTCTAAACATCAGTATAAAACATCGCTAAAACGTAACATTATCTAGACCCATGTCATTTTTTGCTCAAAAATGCATCAGAAATCAAAATTTTAACTTGGGTGATATTTTTCTTTTTGGAGAAGTATCGCACGATACTTCTCCCTATAGCAGAGTGATATACCTTAGGCCGTGTGATACTTCACCCAGTATCGTGCGATCTTTCGCCCAGTATCGTGCGATACTGGTGTCTTAGGTCGCGCGATACTTTGGGGACCCGCGAAGTATCGCGCGACATTTCTCCCCAAAGGGTGTGATACTTCTAAAGTATCGCATGATATTTCACCTAACAAAAAAATTTTGAAATTTAAAAATTTGAAAAACGTGCTAAAAAATCTATTAAATGCAAAAAATGACTCAAAAAGCTTGAGTTTTTCGAAAACATATCGGGGCAGGATAGTGTGGTGGCCGGTTGTGCAACCGGGCACGCTCAAATCGATGCCTATGGACGGGAACTCCTACTTGCTGGGCCATTTTCTCTCTCTAAAGCTCTAAAAATTTTCAAATCACTAAAAGACAAATGATCTTGAAAATGACATTTTGACCCCTTTTATAGCCTTTTGACTTTTTGACCTCATTTTCAAAACACCTCAGAATTGCACAAAAATTGCACCCCTAGCTAATTTCGATGTCCTGGATCCATTTTCGGACTTGAAATTGAAATCTGAGGTCATCTTGATAGTCAAAATTATGTTTCAAAATCTTCCCCCCTTCTGCGCAGTTGACTGATCTTTTGAGGCCTAATCCTTCGATCTTTGTTGGGGCATTGTCGTTTCTTCATTTCCATGTCTTCCAAACTTCTAGTCTTTCATTCATATTCATTCCATTCCCTCCTTTCTCATGTTTGACTACATCTTTTCAGTCAGGTTGGGGCATGTTTCATTGCCTAATGGTTAACCTATTGACCCTTACCTTCGATTATGATTTCATTTTGATTTGATCAAATCCTTATCAATTCACTGTTCTCCTCTCTACCTAATTTCAATTTCGATTCTGAGGGGGCAGTACCTATGGGATTCTCATCCCTGATTTCCTTGATTTTCCTGATTCAGACATCTTCTGTGAGCTTTCGCTCAAATTTGAGATTCTTATCTCTTACTTTGAATGTGATCCCGAATCGACCTCATGTTCAAAGGTCGTTGCTTATGCTTTGTTCGAATGTGATCCTGAATTGACCTCACATCTAAGTTGTCTTGTGATCCCAGATCAATCTCACATTTCAATTCTTCTTTGACTGCATGTGTTCCCAGATCGATCACACATTAGTCAAAGAGGGGCAAATGTATGCACCCTAAAATGGTTGCCTAGACTTTGGGCCCCATTTATTTGATTTATCAACCCTGAATCATTTTGATCAATAATCAATAATATCAATTTCTTGACCAAGTCTTAATTTCAATCATATATTGGATTTTTATCCTTGGGCTAACCATTTATCCTAAGTCTTTATTTGATTAAAAGGAATATTTCCTTCCCTTTTAATTAAATAAAAAGCCCCCACTTTCCTCTTATCCTAAGTTGCACAAATAAAGCATTATTCCTATTTTACAAAAAGGAAAAAAGCACTTTTTGTCTCATATGAGGCTCAAAAAGTCAACACTTCACTCTCATTAGAGGATACTTGTGCACATGGATTGCTCCTCTTTCAAGCTCCACCGCCGATTAAGACTTTTTGCCTCTTAATCTCAATGGTCCATTTCTTTGCATTTCTTATAAAAGGAGAGCTCTCTCCTCCATTTGCATATACCATGTTTTTATGCTAATGTTATGCTGCAGGTTTTAGGTGCATTTGGAGTTTTGAAGACATTGAAGACTTGCTTCATTGCATCATTTAGTTGCATATTTGCTTTCATAGTTGCATGATAATGGCATTCTTAGTGTAGATCTCCTTTTATGCAATAGATTAATCTCACATAGTCTAAATAGGAGGCATTGTAATCCATTGCTATTTCCTTTCATAGATTAGTTGCATTCTCATTGTATTTGCATTGCATTGCATTTTCATAGTGATTCTTGAGGATATTGGCACTCTTGCCCTTGTCTTCATTGTGAATCTTTTATTGTATGGTTGACTAGCAAGGTCACAAGCTTGTAGCTCTAGCTGAGAGCAAATACATCATAGTCCCTTGCAACTCCATGCATAGAGAGCTATGAGCCACTTTGTGAGGCCTCATTCTTGAGCAACCTTGCATGTAATGGTTCATAAAAGTGCACCTTTTTAGTGTGTACAGTGAGAACTTTGATTTAGATTTGATAAGATTCAATGATGCAATCATCCTGCCCCCTTGGGAGAGAAATTGAAAGATGACACATCATAAAATGATTGACAATAATAGGTTGCAGATAGAGATAAAATCAAAGGTCTAGAAGAACTCAAAATAGATTACAGAAGAATTGAGAAGATTTGAAAGTGATCTGGAGTGATGTGGAGGTCCTTTTGACCAAGGTTGACCAGAATTAACTAGAGTTTACTTTTTATGAGAAAGAAAAAGATGAAGAAGTTGAGAAAATGATGATGAGATGTGATTTTGTTAAGAATACAACATCAAAAGGTCGATTGCACAAGCATCCGATAATTGAGAGCAAGTGCATGAGCTAGCAAACTAAAAGCAGGAAAGCAGGAAAGCAACTGTAAAGAGCCAAGCAGTGTTGCGATAGGTATAGCATTGTGGAACAAGAGGTGGCTATTTACCAGGTTTTCACCTTCTTGGTAGGAATTTATTGCTTTTGCTACCATGACGCCTGTTTGCTAGGTTTTCATCAATGGTACATTTTTTATTTTTTATTTTTTTTGTATTTTTTTCCTTTTTTTATTTTTTTTGTATTTTTGAATTTTGCAAAAAAAAATTGAGATTATCAAGGTGCCTATTTACTAGGTTTTCACAAGGGTAATAGATTTTTTCAGGACATTTTGCAATTTTTAGGATTTTTTCATAATTGAGTATGTACATGGAGCATTCTGAAGATGTCTCAGTTGTAGAATCATTTCAGATGCAGAGCATTGATCAGCTCTTTGAGTTGTTCTCCTTCAGTAGTAGAGAGTTGATAAGCACCAGACCTAAATGTTGTAGTAATAATATACAGACCAAGCCAATTTGGTTCAAACTTTCCCTTCTGGATCTATTGTTGTTGATTCTTAGGGTTCTCTCTAAGGATGAGATCACCCACTTGGAAGTCCCTTGGTTTAACTTTCTTGTTGTAGCTTTTGGACATCCTCTTTTGATATGCTTAGAAATGATCGAATGCCACTTGTCGACGTTCATCTAGTAGTTCTAGCTCTTGTAGACAAGATATTCTAATGTATTCATCAGTGATGAGGCCTTTCAGAGAGACTCGCAAAGTAGGAATCTTGACCTCAATAGGTAGTACATCATCTACCCTTTAAACCAAAGAAAATGGGTAGCCCTTGTCAGTGTTCATATGCTTGTTTGATAAGCCCATAGAGTTGAATTAATCTAGAGGTGCCAATCTCATCCAAATTTGTTAATTGTGTGGTGTAGGATCTTAAGGATCACCTTGTTTGATGCTTCTACCTATCCATTACCCTGGGGATAATAGATGGAAGACCAATGCTGAGTAATTTTGAACTTAGAGCATAGCTCTTTTAGATCCTTGTTTTTGAACTACCCCCCATTGTTAGTGATTATTGAGGAGGATGCACCATATCTATAGATGATGTAATTCAAAATAAACATGGCTACATATTTTCCATTGGCTATGGTAAGAGGTATTGCCTCAACCCACTTGGTGAAATAATCTGTAGTAGTGATAATAAACTTTTGTCCATTCGATGAAGAAGGATGAATCTGACCCACCAAATCAAAGGCCCATTGTTGAAATAGCCAGAAAGTGATGAATAGAATTAACTCCTTGGCAAGAGCATGAATCAGATTCCCATGAAGTTGAAACTATTTACAAGCCTTAGCATATTGTATAGCTTCCTTCTCCATATCAAGCCAATAGTAACTAGCTTTAATAAGCTTATGGGCCAGTGTCAAGCTGCTTGAATGAGATCCATAGATGCCTTCATGCACCTCAGCTAATGCACACTTAGACTCGTTGGGTTCTAAACACCTAAGGAGGGTATAGTCTAGACCTCACCTATGCAATTCGTTAGCTATGATGACATACCATGAAGCACTATGGATTAGGTGACGTTTCTCATTCCAAGTGTAGGTATCTGGAATGATCTAGTCATGATGGTAGGAGTAGATATGATGGTAGTGGGATGAATTATGTCTAATGACTGAATAGATCATCCTAGATTCAGAGGTGTCATAGGTTGGGTAGCATAACGTCTCCACCAATAATTCATGTCAGAAGTTGTTCTCTAGCATTTATAGCATAGAGGAAAGAGTAGCCATGGCATCAACTACTTTTTTGTTTGCCCTTGGAATTTGCTAGAAAGTGACATGTGCAAAGTACTTTCTTAGGTCATCAACCATCCATTTGTAAGGTACCAATTTGTCATCTTTTGTTTGATAAATGTCATTGACCTGATTGATGACTAGCTGTGAGTCTCCAAAGACCTTTAGTTCATCTACTCGCCATTCAATAGCTATCTTCATGCCATTGATCAGGGCTTCATACTCAATGATGTTATTTGTGCAAGGAAACAATATCTTATATGCCTTGGGTAAAGAGTATCTTTGTGGTGTGATGAACAATATCCCGGTGCTTGACCCCTTGTTGGGTAAATGATCCATCGAAGAACATAGTCCATGTTTGATGTGTAAGAAGCATTATGGACTCATCTCGAAACTCAATGTTCAACGGTTGATGATCTGTGAGTGGTGCCTTAGCCAACTGATCTATGATCGCTTATCCTTTGATGGCCTTTCTTTCTACATACTCAATGTCGAACTCACTTAGTATCATGACCCATTTTGCCAATCTACCTGTAAGGGCAGCTTTGTTGAGTAAGTATTTTAATGGATCAATCTTAGCAATGAGATGGGTAGTGTGAGCAAGCATGTAGTGTCATAGTTTCTATGAAGAAAATACCACTGCTAGACAAGCTTTCTCAATAACAAAGTAGTTTGTTTCATAATAGACTAGAGTTCTACTAATGTAATAAATAGCTCTATCTTTATTGTTCTAATCTTCCTGAGCTAATAAGACACCCAGTGATGTGTTTGTAGAAGAGATGTAGAGAATGAGCAGCTTCTCATGAATAGGAGGCATCACTATAGGTGGATTAGAAAAATACTGCTTGATCTATTTGAGCCGTTTGTCACAGTCTTTGTTCCATTCATAAGTTACACCTTTATGTAAGGTCTTGGTGAATGGTTGTGACTTGTCTTCCAGTTGTGCAATGAAGCACTGGATAGATTATAACTAACCTTGGATTCCTCTCATCTGACTGATGTTGTGTGGCAGAGGCATTTCCATGATGGCTTGAACTTTATCAGGATCTACTTCTATGCCTTTTGTCGATATGATGTAACCCAGTAGCTTGCTAGATGTAACACCGAATGCACACTTCTTTGGGTTGAGTCTCAGATTGAATTGTTCCATTTGATCCAGTATAGGACCTAATCTACAAGATTTACTTTCTATTACATGCTCTTAGCTAATGTATCATCCACGTAATCTTCCATCATTTTATGCATCATGTCATGAAAGATAGTGGTGACAGCTCTTTGATATGTCGCTCTGACATTTTTAAGTCTGAAGGGCATGACATTCCAATAGAAAGTTCCCCAAGCACATGTGAAGGCAGTCTTCTCTTGGTCTTCTGGCACAATTTTGATCTGGTTGTAGCCAGAGAAACCATCCATCAAGGAGTACATTTCATAGCCCGTTGTCATGTCCACAATCATGTCAATGTTGGGTAACAGAAAATCATCCTTGGGACAAGATTTGTTCAAATCTCAGAAATCTATACAGATCTGATAGATTTTTAATGTTTAGAAACTGGAACGCTATTGGAAATCCATTCTGCATAGTCAATTACTATGATGAAGCCATCTTTAAGCAATTTTTTTAGTTCAAATTTGACTAATAATGCCACATGTGGATGCATCTTACAAAGCTTTTGTTTAACAGGCTTAACGCCTTATGCAATAGACGGGTGATGCATGATCAAATTAGGATCCAAACCAGGCATATCAGAATAGGTCCATGCAAAGTTAATTTTCATACTTCAAAAGAAATTGGTGAATTCCTCTTTCTATTCTGTGGATAAAGATTGTGCCAAATGAATAATCTGAGGTGTAGCTTATGTGCCCAAGTTCATAGGTTGAGTTGGTTCGATCATTACTGATGACCTTTCCTAGAAATGACTTGGAAGTGTATCAAGTATCCCATCCTCAGGCACCTCAGAGGGGTTTTCACCCTTAGATATGTCTTTTGTTTTTACTTTTTTTGGCTATAATACTACCACAATGTGGTTTTCACCGTCATAGAACCTATTCTTTTTTCTTCTTTTAATTTTATGACTGAGATACTTGATATCAGCTTTAGTCATGTTGATGTTGTCTTCATTGGTTGAGGATGTTACTGGGTCGATAGTGTTAAGGTAGTAAGTGAGAGCATAATCATTTTGGAATGTAAGGACTTCATTGGATGGAGAGGAAGGGTTCTAGTTTATCAGCTCGAGATGGTGGAGTGAAAGAGAAGTGATAGGTTCAAGTACGTTCATGGTATAGTCATCAAAAGCATGGATAAGAAAGTTGAGACCTAAAGCGATCTCATCCAGAGATGCATTCGATTCCCTTTGAGGTCTCATGTCAGAAGTAGAGGATATGTTAACATTAGTGGAATCACACTTGGTCGCCCTAACACTAGACCCTTCACCTACTTTGAGGAGGCTTTCAAATGTGTGTATAGTGTCTATGTCCTTGTCAAAAGTTGTATCAGATAGAGAATCAAACTCATACTCATGTGAGTTTGTAATACTTGATATAGGAACCCCATCAATACTTATTGTACCATCTAACTCATTCTCATCTCTTGTAGCGTTGATGACTTGTTCTTGTTTGAATCGTTCCTGGAAAGGTGATGGCATGTATAGTTCTCGTTGATAGTTAGGGTGAGCTATTTGAATTTTCCTTAACTACTCATATGTCAATGGAGTGACAGAGGCATTGTCATCAAAATTACTATCAGTTTCAAGGTGTCTGACACACTACACAAAATCCTCCGGCTCTACGAAGAGCGTGGCAAGATTTGGAGGAATAGGATAAGGAAAGGTATCCTCATATGAACTAACCTCTAAGTTTTTAGCTAAAATAGTATCCCTAGATGTTGGCTAGCATTCTGGTTCTGGTACAAATTTGTTAATCCTAAAATGAAATGGGATCTTCTTGAAGCCTAAACCAATGGTGTCTTTTGTCCTTCATCTTGCAGCTTCAATTGGTTTGAGTAATCCATTATCGTTCACCCCTATAGGGCCACTCTCTTTGTAGCTGAAGTGTTTCATGAGCCTGAAGCCTTCATTGTTTGGTTCATGTTCTATATCATGAGTTGGGGTGACTTGTTCAGATGTGTCCTTCCCTTTATAAATCCAAGCTGTAATGGCTCTATTTTCATCCTCGTCTTCTAATGGTGTTCTAGCATGTACAAATGTGCCATCATAGACTACTTGAGGTGAGATTGAAAAAGGTTTCTTGTATTCAGAAGGTCTCTTATAGGAACGTAGAGATAGAGGTAGAGCTGTCAGTGAGAATACAAGCTCCATCTGATACTCCCCCATGCCAAAATCCTTGATTTTTAGAGTCTTTTCCATTTCTTTCAATTTGGCATCAAAAAATTTAGTAGACTCTCTATTAGTCGGCACAAAGCTATCGACAGATTGTGTGAGTATATTATAGGAATAGCTCGTGTTGGTAGGTAATTTTACCTCTACTCCGTGGAATGGGAACTTTATGCATTGATAGTATGTTAAAGGAACTACCTACATCTCATGGATCCACAGTCTTCCCAATAGTATGTTGTAGGCGAGAGGAATATCCAATACCTAACAGACAACATCTCTCTCGATAGGGCTAACCCCAATGGGTAACACAACTAAACCTTTGGATTTTTGTTCCTATTCATCATATGCCTTGATGGTTATATTTTTGCGAGCATCTATGCAGTCTTCACCATAGCCTAACTGGGTGAGAAATTTAGCAAAGTAGATATTGAGATCAACACCATTATCAATGAGGACACAACGGACATGCTTTGGGCCAATCATGACTTCAATATGCAAAGGGGTGTTGTGCAGATGGCTTAACGAATGATCATCTTCCTTAGAGAAAGATAGGTAATGGGGTGAGGTTAGGTGACCCACCATGGATCAAAATCGGTCTAGATCAAGATCCTTAGGGACATTTTCCTCAGCAAGGGCTTTATCATGAATCTGCCTATGAGCAGGTGAGATCTTCAACAACTCAAAGATAGTGATCTGAGCATTGGTACATTGTAATTGGTCTAGGATGTTGTAATTAGCATTGCTAGGTGTAGGGACCAATTTTGAATTCTTGTTGGCAGGGCCAATAGCAATTATGTCTACAGGTTGTTTCGGTGCAAATGTAGAAGGCTTGAGGCCTTTAAGAATGATATTTGCATGAGATCGAGTAACAACATTCGCACAAACCTGAGACTATTCTAGTTTAGAAGAATGAGACATAGGGCCTCGTAGGACAAATGGAATCGTAGGCCTAGGAGCATCCCCGGTCCCCTTGATAGTGATCACATTACAATATTCAACATCGGCAGGTTTAACCATATTAATAATATTGTCATTAGTATTGTACGTATAGTTGACCTTGTTGTTGGCATTCTTGGCCTTAGAGGACTCACCCTTCTCATGAGGAGGAAAGGGGTCTTTGAATGATTGGTGATATGAGATCTTGTTATGACCACTCACAACAACATCACCATTGTCGATAAGATCCTAGATCTTATGTCAAAGTTGAATATAGCTGGAAGTCTTATGATCCTTATTTTGATGGTAATCACAGTATGCATATTCATTCCACCAAGCAAGTCATGGTTGTGGATCAGATGCAAGTTATTCGAAGGCATGAGTATTTGGTTTTGCAAGAGATTCTTGTAAACCACATCAAGAGGTTCCCCTAGGAAAGTGAAGTCACGTTTGGGTCGAGGTGCCCAAGGTTTGATTCTAGAATATTTTGAAGGTTGTTGAGTATCTGTCATAGCCTTTTCAATGGCTTTAGCTACCTGCATACTGGAGGTAAGGTTGAAAATAGCCTACAGAGGTTTTGGGCTCACATTGTCAATGACTCCATCATTCACAACATCCTAGTTTTTGTTGACAATTTTAGTTTTGTCTTTTCTTGAGGAGGAACCCTTCTTGTTATCTTTGTGTAGGGTCAACTCTCCTTTCTTGACCATGAATGTCTCTATTCTCACAGCTTGCTTGATCATATCATCAAAGGTCAAAGGACCTTGTAGTTGTACTTGGTACCCAAAATTAGGAAGAAGATTGTCTAAAAAGATATCAAGCTTCTCAGATTCTGGTATTTTGTGAGAATATTTGGTGTAGATTTGTCTCCATTGCTGGAGAAATGTTAGGAAAGGTTCCCTAGGTCATTGTTTCAAATTGCAAATATCACATATATTAACCAGATGTTAGATGTTATGTGAATAGTGCTGGAGGAATAGATTGGAAATCCCATCAAAAGACTTGATGCTAATAGGAAGTCAAGAGAACCACTCCATATCAGATCCACCCAAACTACATGGGAAGGGATGCATGAGATAAGTCTGGTCATGTATAAACTCCATGGATAGAGCACCAAACTCTCTCAAGTGATCTTGAGGATCAGAGGTACCCAAATATTTTTCATATTTGGGGAGTTCTACACCCTTGGGATAAGGTGGCATGCTAAGACTCTTGTCAAATGGGAATGGACAGATGCTCTCTAGTGTGAACTAGTTTTCTAGTTTGTCCTTTATTTTCATGAGTTGTCCAATCTGGTCTTGCATGTCTTGAACTAGTTTTTGCAGTTTAGTGGTCTCTATTTCCTCTTCTTTGACTACAAGAGTCTCAACTTTATAGCTTGGGGGTAACTTGGCCCCTTAGTTGGCTAGTTCAAGAAAGTATTTCTCCTTCTATTCTTTCATTAGAATCTCCATCATCTTACGGAGGCTTTTGTTAGCTCAGGCAGCCTCAACATCTTGTTGGATTATCTCTTCGTCATATTTACCAAGGATTTCAAAGATGCTCTAAGCATGAAATTCTTTCTGGTTGTTTTGAGCTTGATCCTGATCATGGTCATGAGCTCTACTATACTCACCCTCTTGGTGTTGGTTCTCCATCTTACTAGTGTGCAAGTGCATAGTGTGAATAGACTGAGTGCGAGGAGGTATAATGTGTCAAGAGGGTATTGCTAAGGAAACCTTTGGTGTGTCAAAAGGATTGATCTCAAATGATGACTCTTCAAAGTTTTGGTGTTCTTGAAACAAGGGATTCTTGACCTGACTGAAGTTCACAGTAAAAGTATGCTGGACATGAGGTCAAATGACTACAGAAGGAGAGCGAAGTGACTCCTCTCTAGATGTGTCTGAGGAAGAACGTGAAGATCCCCTATAGCACTCAAATTGTATGACAATCTAGGAGTGACCTCTTTCTCTATTGTGAGGTCTACCTCTACCCCATCTGGTGAGACATGAAGGGAACGCATTGCTACTTCAAGTCACAACAATCATAGTCAAGGATTAAGTAATGAGAGAGAACTAGGACTTATGCTTGGAACTCTATCTCTGGAAAAGCAAAGAGTGATAAAAGTGAAATGTACCTAGCATGAGTCATCAAGAGTACAGTTAGAACAACTAAGAGATGACTATCATGTCACAAGGTACAAGAACATAATAGAACAAGTAGATAACAGAGAGACAAGGTGATTTCAAGTGATTATCATGTAATTCTCATCTCGAGACATCCAGTTTTAGACTATGTACAATAGGAAGACATGTAGGCAGATCCCAAACAGAAACCAGACTAGGTAAAAAGTTAACCAGCAGATGGGAAATTGCTTGTTGTTTTGACAAACTAGCGACAGTCTCGCGTAAGTAAGTGCCAGACTGTGTGCAAAGATATGTTGTCTCACGCGATAAAGTACAGGAATAGACTGAAAATTGATAGACAAGGTTTCTGAAAGAACAATGGCAAAACCTCGCATGGAGATGTGAAATCTTGCACGGTAAAGTGCACAAAGAGCCAAAATCTCACGCGAAAATGTGCAGGGAACCTAGTGAAAAAGTATAGAATCTAATAGTTTGGATTGATTTTTGAGACAAGAACATATTTTGAGACATGGCATGGGCTATTCCCTAATATAAAGTTTAGTTCTCAGACTGGTTTTGGATAGTTTAAATCAGAAAACTCATTTTTTGAGGTTTCAATCACTTATTAACAAGCACAAAGTTTAGGACTAGCAAGCAGTTTGTGAAACAGTCAATAGTCAAAAATAGTTCTACCGAGGACAAATAAACTTAGAAGAAACATGGGAATCTTGAAAAATTTTGGACATGTTGGACAATTGAAGACTCGAAACAAACACTCAGTTATCCCTACAAAGAAAATGGTAAAGAAGACAAAATTCGTGCCTCACAACTTATGTGCACGCATTCACCTCACACAATCGTGTCACCCCCTAAAGGGCACCCATGTTTTTGGTGTTTCTAAGGACTCAATAATATATGTTTAAAGGTTACCCTTGAAGAAAGGTCCAGTGTCATATACCACCTCCAAACATCCAAGTGCATGCCTATGGTGAGAATCTACGAGACATATTCTTCCCCCTCCCTGTGCAAAGATTATGTCACCTTTCAGAGATGAATCGGGAAGGAAACTAACTAAGAGAGTCTTTAATAGGCTTCCCTTCATGCTAAACTTTAGTGCCCTTGATACAAGTTTAGGGCCTCTCAGCCACACCAACACCTGAAAGTGTACACCCCCGCAAGCAGGGCTAGGAGCGGCGCTGCTTAGTACAACAGACATAGATTTCTCAAGATGTTCATCATGGGTCAAGAGAAAGAAGTTAACATGGCTTTAGAGTCTTTAGACTTAAAAAAGCTATGTTATTACAGTGAGGTGGAATAATTGGAAAAAGGTGTGTACTCACTTGGGTCATTCTCGGAGGTTCAACTTCTGACAGGCCCTCTAAAGGTGACACGGACTTGGCTCAGATTCAAGAGTTTGAGCTTTTGGTTCTCTCAAATAAAGAAGAGAATAATCCTCTACCTCTACACCTTACCCAAACACACTAGACATGTTTATCACCGAGCTAACTCCTCTTCAACCAATCCAAAAGCTTCTGGGTTTTTGGTTCTCTCAATGAGAGAAGAGCATAATCCCCTAGCTAGTGAACATGCTAAAGGTTCGTTACCTTTCCTTGCTTCCCCAGGTATCTATCATGATAGCAATGTCTAGGTCTCAGATTCATCCATGGTCATCACTTCCATGTAATGAAGAGCCTATTACCCTATTTTCTATCAAGATCCTTAAGAAATTTTCACAAGACCCTATTTAGACTATGTGAAGAAAGCAATAAAAAAGATAGAATGTTTGAGTAGGTTTTAGATTCTTTGACAAGCGTCTTTGACACGCGTCCTGCAAGAAAATTGTCAAAAAGTATTCATATTCATGTTTCAGGAGCCTTTGACATGCATCCTACAACCCACTATTATGCTGTATCAGAAAATAGAATCATAACAATCATAGCAAAATAGAAAATGTCAGAAAATAGGAACAGAAAGTACAGCAACTGTGAAAAATTTAAAATGCTAGTGTAAGATTTCATGGGAGATAATGCATAGTCCCGCATGAGGAAGTGCTAAGACCAACACAACTTCATGTGGTATAGTGAGAATCTTTGCGCAAGAATCTATACCAGAGGCATACAGACATATGGATAGAATGCGAAAATTTGACAGAATCTAAAAAAGAGATGAGGCTAGATATTGATTTTCTGCCCCACGGTGGGTGCCAGAAATGTTAAGCTAAATATGGGCCTCTAATTTAGCCTCACACTTCAACATAGTCATTGTTCATCAGCTCCAGACAAGAATGAATATGAGATCATTCATCTTGCCTGTCTGGATGACTTGACTTGTTGCCTCCTATTTAGGTAGGCTTTGGGATTTGCTCTCAGAATCGAGAGTCGAAAAACCATAGACTAGCACTAGAATGGAGGATTTATGCAGTTTAGTCTAGAATGAGTATGAAATATTAATTTAGAAGTGAAATATGAGTATTTAATCTAAGAACTTTGAAAATAAACTAGATTAAGAAATGCAGTGCATATTTAATCTAAGAATGATATATTAATCTAGAAATGATTATCAAACTAAGAATGAAATCTTTGAATGTAAACTAAGTTGCAATGATAATGTGACAGCACTTCATTGCTCAAAAATTGGGATCCTTTGAATGAGAAATGAGGGTTCTTTTATAGAATCCCAGGTTCAATTAACGGTCGAGATTGAATCAAGAGAACGATGAAGATTGAAGGAGAGTTTAGTTCAGAATAGAAAGTTTCCTACAGAGAGGCAGTCAACTATTTTCCTTTTGAGTGCGTAAAGCAGTTAACTGATTTGTTGCACTTTTGGATTCCAATTAACTCAAAGTTTCCTTTTTTGAACTAAAGAGAAGATTTTTGGATAGAATATTTGATTAAATAAATACAATATTGCCTCATAAATGGATTTTTCTCAATTATTTGAATAATTAAATTTAATTATTGAAATGAGGATATTTATTTAAAACCAAATATTATTTAATTCCTTTTTTATGTGTTTTAGCTAAAAGGGGTGGATTTAATTTAATTAAAGTGCTAGGACTTTATAATTAAATTAATCAATCATAGCATTTATTTAGTCAATTACAATTGATATTTAGGAATTAAATACAGCATGTGATTAATGCAGATTTAGGGTTTTCTACATTTGACACTAAGTCAAGTAGAGTTAATTAGAAGACATAATTGCCTAGTACAATAGGACTTTGATAATTCAGAAATTGATAGAGTGAGACTAAATGCAACAAAATTGGTTAGGATTGCAAGATGCCAATTTTGGGGTATTATAGGGGTCAGCCATTGGATTGGCTTCATGGATCAATAGGTTCTACATTGATAAAGGGGAGGATCCTTTGTATAGTTGTGTTTAGGTCCTCACCTTTATCAATTTCCAATCCATTGGTTTTTGTTCTATCTATGCTCCAAACCGTGCTAAAGAAAGATGTGATTTGCGGGATTGGATGTCCAAAAATCTTCCTTAGGTTGATTGGGTTATCAGAGGAGATTTTCATATTATGGAATACCCTTCTCATTGCAGCTGGCCCAACCAGACAAAATTAACCAATGATAAATTTGACAAGTGGCTACTTTTCTGCAACATTGTTGGGGTTGTAGATCCATTGTATAAAATTTTTCCAAGCCATAAGCATAATTGGTTTACTTGGTTTGATTGCAGGTTGGGAGTGGATAGAAAACTTATTAGGTTAGATTGGTTTTATATTTATCCTAACCTACAAGTAGTCCAAGAATCCTTTGGCATTTTTATGAAGGTTGAATACTCCATTATGCTTTCAAACCACTTTCATATTGTTTGTACTATTTCAAAGGATAATCCCAATATTATTGATTCTTAGCTACCTTATAAGGTTAATACCTCATACCTCAAAATTCTTTCTTGTGTAGAGTCTTGGGTGGGAATTTTGAATTCTATTCCTAAGCCAAGAGAATGAGAGTCTTATAGGGAATGGTGGCAATCATCTATTACCAAATATACTTATGTTTTATGTTCCTTTGGTAAAATATTGGCATGACAGCAGAAGAAGAAAGAAAAATATTTACAAAGGAAGCTATAAATTCATATAAAAAGGTTGATTTCTAAACTAGAAGAGATATCTATCCAATCCTCCATAGCTTCTATTGAAACACAACTTCATAATATTAATTTGCATAAGGGGAAAGGAGCTAAAATTTATTCTGCATTGCACTAGTGTAAAGCGTATAATAAAGGTTCCAAGTACTTCTTTCAATACTTAAACTACAAACATAAAAAGGAGTTCATTGGACCAATATTTGATGATGAAGTGTGTGCTCATTTAGACCCAATTGATATCCTGAATTTTTTTAAGTTTTTTTAAGAGAATCTCTTCAAGGAAGATAAGAATTGGCTAACCACTTCCACACTAGCATTGGCATCCCTTTATCTCCTTGGGTTTTTCTAATCTAACTTGGGTTATATTGAGATTTAAGTTTGGAATCCCCTCTTTCTCTGGTATTTTGAATGTTAGTGTGGAAGTGGTTAGTTAATGAACTCATCTTACATAGTTTATATTGATAAATTCATTAGCCCCCATTTTCCCCCTAAACATTTTGGTGAACCTAATGCGTTAAAAATTCATTTTGATCTTGGTGTTAGATTTCCTTTTGAATTATCTAGTGTGTTCACCTTCATTAAACATTTTGGTGAACCTGACATGTTACGACTTCCTTTTGATCTTGGTGTTAGATTTCCTTTTGCATTATCATGTTTGTTCATCTTCACTAAACATTTTGGTGAACCAGATGTGTTACAAATTCCTTTTGATCTTGGTGTTAGAATTCCCTTTTCTTTATCTTATGTTTTCACCTTCACTAAACATTTTGGTGATCTCAATGTCCTATAACCTCCTTTCGATTTTGTCTACATTATCTTTTATGTTCAACTTCACCTTAAACATTTTGGTGAACACGACATCCTACAACTTCCTTTTGATTTTGGTGCATTATCTTGTGTGTTCACCTTCACTTAAACATTTTGGTTAACCTGACTTGTGTCCCTTTTCCTTTTGAAGTTAGAGTGTTTCTTTGCATTTCTTTTTTAATCTTCTTTTAGTGAACCCAATGCATTCCCTCTTCTTGTTGATTTTGGAATTAGATTTGGCTATCTTATTTTTGTAATAATGGCATTTGCTAAACTATTATGGTGCATAATACTCTTCATGGTAACTCTTGTGCTTGCATATCTTTATCATGCATATGATTTTTATGCAAGTTTCTTTCATTTCATGATGTTTGTGTCTTTACATGCTTTTCTTGCATATGTTATTATGAGGTTACCTAATACAAGGTTTCTTGATAAAACATATTTCAAGATGATCATTAGTCTCTCATGTGGATTTTTTATTCATCTTTTGGATGGTATTAGAGATTTTTTTAGTGATGCTCCTAATCTTGATCCTATGCCTAATCCTTCTCACAATCAATCCCCTCATACCCCTTCTACATTTCAATATATTCAAAGCATAGTTCATGATTTAAATATTAATGAATTCTTAGATGATCCATCTCCTTCACCTCCTCTATCACCTACACCTTAATATCCTTTACATACAATGCCTAACTCCATTCCTCCTTACACCACATTTACCCATCACCCTCCAAATAAACCATTCTCTCAATTTTCCCTTCCTTCTACTTATATTATGGGCTATAATATTATCACTAGACAAGGTTATAAGGGTTTAGGTCTTGGTATCGATGAGAATGGTATTAATATTCCTATCCACATTCCTTGTAGACACCCTCAACAGGGCCTTGGTTATGTTTCCCCTTCAAATACTTCTCCTTCTTTTCCTCCCCCATAGCCTCCTCTTTGACTTCTTTTTCCAACTCCAACTTTATCTCCTAATGACACTCAGGAATCCATAGCATTAAGTGTTTACCACTACCTTTTGATTGCTCCTAAATTAAGATATCAACCTTATCAAAAGAATGTTAATGCTTGATTATCATTTCCCTTTTGCTACAATAGTAAGCATTTACTTTGTGATTGTATGAAATTCATTTTGTGTGTTCATGACAAAGTTGAAAATGGTAAAATCTCTTATACATAAGATATTTTATTTCTCCTTCATAAGATTACTTATAATTTATATTCCCTATTGGGGCCACTCTTTGTTATTCTTTATAATATGTTCAAGATTGGCACAATAGGTCTTTTGCTTTGTTCCTCTTCAATGGGGGTAAAAGTTCATCTTTTCTTGGGATCTATTATATCTCCTTCACACATGCCTTCTATACTTTAATATCCTTTCTAGAAAGTGCATAGTTGGTATCTAGGAGACATGTTTTAGTGTTCTTTATATATATCCATCATTTGTCCCTTTTAGTTGTGTATTCTTTAGAATATGTTTAGATTGATTTGTTGTGTTACATTTCTATGTGCAACTTTATCTTTGTCTTATACATGTTATAAGGGATTTATCCTAGGAGTATTATCTTATTTTCTCTTTTAAGGCTATGTTATCTCTTTGTTGTAGGCATAACATGGTATCTTTTCATCTTTTCCATTCATTTATCCACATATTTTCATTATTTATGATACATTCTTATCTTTGGGTATGTAATGCTTTGTTTATGCACGACGCAGTTTTTGTTGCCTAACAATGTCCTTCCATGCCTTGGATTTTAATGTTTTTCATTTAATAATGATTTATATTTTCCTTCATAGGTGATATCATTTCTAGCATATTATGTTTATAATTTCATATCCTATGATGTTGATTTCCTTAATTTGGTCTATGGTGTAGTATTAGTCTATGATACTTCTTGTTTGATATTGGTTGTTTTGTTTTGTACACAGCTAGATTATGGTTGTTTCTTATAGTTCATCTTTGTATCTTACAAGTTTCTATTCTATAATCCACCATAGATCTCTCTTTCTTGTCTCACACTTGGGGGGAAAGGTTGTTTGTACATTATTTATCTCTCTTTGTCTAAGGATTGGCTTTCCTTAGTATAGTGGCATTTGTTTATCATGTGACATACTTTTCCTATGAGGAATTGTGTCTTGATTGTGACTCTCTCTGAAATACAAGAGGTGCATGTTTGTGATCATTGCCTCTTCTTTATTTTCAAAAATATGTTCATTATAAACATTTTCCCTTTCTATGCAATTTAAAGTTTGTCATCCTTCATCCAAGGATCCCTATTCCACTTATACACAATGGGATGAATAGGTGCATTCTTGTTCTTCTTCTCCTCTTTTGTCTTGAATTTTTTATCTTTTTTCATGACACTCCTCTTGAAGGTAGGTGTCTTGCTAACAATATCTCTTCCTTTCAAGGGTCTCTTCTTACAAGAGACATATCCTTTTATAATTTATCTATTTTCTTATCTTACAAGATTCAACGCTCTTCGTTAAGTTTATGGCATGCCTAGTTGTTAAAAAGGACATCTCCTTGTTTCTAGAAGTAGTTATTCTTGATTCTATTCCTTATGATGTCTATGGCTACATAGTCATCATAAGGAGGGGGGCATACATGCACCCTCTTTGTACCATATTTTACTTTTTATACACTTTTACTTTTACATTGTTACATGTCACTCCCTAGCGGGTAGTAGTGACACTTCTCCATCCTAGGGAAACACATTTTAATTTTAATTTTTGCATTTCCACTCCTTAACGGGTATCAGTGATACTTCTCCATCCCAGGGAAACACATTTTATTTTTACTTTTTCCATTGCCACTCCTTAATGGGTATCAGGGATACTTCTCCATCCTAGGGAAACACACACACACATTTTCTCTATGGATAATAGACCCTTATCCATCTATAGAGAGCAAAAACATATTTTCACTCCCTGGTGATACTGGAAGGAATTGATCCATAGGTGGACACACATACACATACATAAAAAATCCATCGATGGGTGCATAGGATTGACTACCAGGCACACAAACCTGCTAGACCATTTGATCTAGCCTTTTTGTTTCCTTTTTTGTGTGTAAGGCACACAAACATTACTAGGCAAGATAATCTCTCTCTCTCTCTCTCTCTCTCTCTCTCTCTCTTCATGCTTTCACATAGCAGAATAGAATCATAAAGGATGCAATCCTTTGTGGTGCTCTTGCCTTTCCTATGTGATCCCTTATGCTTTTCAATAGCCTTCCAAATATGATAATGGTGGGTCAAACATTTCTTTAGCTAAGGCCTCTTTCACTAGTTGATTTGGGTTTTTGTACTAACCTATTTTGAGTCTTTTTATTTGTTTTTGGTTTGACCTTATTTTTCCTTTGTTTTCTTTTGATTTTTTTTGGTGCTCTTATGCATGGGAATGTAGTTAGAATCCTAGGTTTTGGGGCTTATGTCCTTAAAATTAGTGATGTTCTATCTTGTTGTGAAATTGTGTTTCTTCTCCTTCTTTCTTTACTGAGAGTATGACTTGTCTCGTACTCTCGCTAAAGTGGGGGCTAAATGTACCATCTTAAAATGAACCCACTTTCATTTTGAGACCTTTTAGCCCTCCTTAGTGTGGTTTTGGTCTCTCTTTATTATTCCTAGCCCTTCCTTCATTTATAGATCATCTCTCATCTTTCAGCATGGTCCTTTAGGTGCTATTTTATCACCTTTTTGGCCATATTTTACAATAGCTTCATTTTCTCCTGACTCTTTCTGCACCTTCTCTAAGGCCTATAAGACCCCTTTCTGGGGCCCCCTCGGGAATAGGTGGACCTAGAATAGGTCAACCTGATCCTAGAAGAGGTTGTCCAGGTAGACCTCTTCCCCAAAGGATTTTGATTGTGGGGTCCTATGTGCCTCAGGTTTGCTGATTGATTTATTTGTCTCCCGGATTAGCCTATTTTGTTTTCAATCCTAAAAACTAGTATATCAAGAGGCTTGGGCATTTCATTTTAATCCAATTCTAACCCATCAAGATACATTATTATTCTACAAGAAATCAAGAGAAAGAATACATGTGCTCATGAGATTTCAAGCAAGCATCTTCAAGCATTCATCAAATTCAAGCATTTCCTTCTTGCATCAAGCTTCTTCCTTCAAGGTGGTAGTGGAGTTTGTCTTCTAAGGAGGAGATCCATTATTAAAAATCATTCAAGTGATTATTTCCTTCATCATAGCTTATCATAGACATTCCTATACATGTGGTTTTGACTTATTTGATTTCCTTTTGGTTTCTTTGAGTCAAGGCTATTACATTTGCATATTTGATCACATCTCAAATTCAATGGCATCTATAAAGGTAATTGTATCTTTCATTTATATATTCAATCCTACTACATGTTATCATTTCCTTTATCATTTATATTTCAATTTCAAGGTTGATTCCTCAATCTAGGTCTTGACCAAGGCAAGCCCTCATACACCCAAACCCACAAACAAGTTTTTCTATCTGCAAGAACAGGATATCAGAATTACAACCACAAATTTGGAAACTACTTGCCAAGACATTTTTGAAGAAGTTGGGTCAAATTTGATATGGTATTATAGGAATAGGGTGACCTAGTTGACCTATTCCATAACATGGTGACCTGGTCGACCTATTCCTGGAGGTCTACAAAAAACAACATTTTTTAGGTTTTCTTTCGTGATTGAAAATTTGCAATTGAAAGTTCTATCACAGGTTTAGATCTACAATTTTAATAGAAAAAAAGGCACATTCCTCTGTACATTTCAAGGTGAGTACTTTATCATTCATTTCATTTCTTAATCTAGACCTATTTTCACATCTTAATTGGGTTGATTGCTTACATTTAGCATCTAGATCTATCTTATTTTCCTCATTAAATCAATTTGTTCAATTGCACTTTTACATTTACACATCCTTAATCAAATCCTACATTGCATGAAAGAGGACTTTCTTGTGTACTTACTTAATATAATTTGGGTTTAGCATTGGCATCCCTTTATCTCCATGGGTTTTTCTAATCTAACTTGGGTTATATTGAGATTTAAGTTTGGAATCCCCTCTTTCTCTAGTATTTTGAATGTTATTTTGGAAGTGGTTAGTTAATGAATTCATCTTACATAGTTTATATTTTTAAATTCATTAGCACCCATTTTTTCCCTAAAAAGATCCTTTGAAACATATTTTCTTGAAAATGAATATTGTAGTATGATTTTCCAAATGGGTTATGATGCTATGTGAATTTGATTTAAATTTTGTTTCTCAAAAGGCAATCAAAGGCCAAGCCTTGGCAGAAAATTTTGTCAAATCTCCTTCACAAACTACAACTTCTAATCCTATAGCTTTCCCCAATGAATTTGTCTTTCCTATTGACACTGATGACACATGGGATTTGTACTTTGATGGATCTATATGTAGAAATGGATTTGATGCTAGTGTTATTCTTGTATCTCCTTCAAATAAACCAATACCTTTATCATATCATCTCAAGTTTCATTGTACTAACAACATTGCAAAATATGAAGTTTTTATCATTGGAGTGAAAGCGGATTTATCCCTTAGGGTGGAGACTATGCATATCTTTGGGGACTCACAATTGATAGTGAAATATATTAATGGAACCTATCAAGCTAAACACTCTAATTTGACTCAATATCGTGATCTTTGCTTAAGCTTACTTGATAAATTCTCTTCGTAATATATTTCCTCTTTACCTCATAAGGATAATAGACACATAGATGTTATGGCAAGCACAAATTCTCTTATCTCATTAGAGGACAATATTGATAGTTATTGGTTTAATATACATAATCTTGGGAGTCCTCATATCTTTGATAATTCTAGTAATAATACTTGTTTCATTAGTCTTCATTCAGATGAATGGTATTCACACTTCTTTCATTATTTGCAAGATGGTACTTTTCCTAAATCTATAATGATAAATACTATAGCTTCAATTCACAAACTTTCTATGAGATATATCATTCTTGATAATATTCTTTATAGATTCTCTTAAAATGGCCTCCTACTCTGATGTCTTAATAAAATTGAGATTCATGTGGCTTTAAAAGAGGCTCACTTAGGATCTTGCGGTGGACATTCTAGTGGAAAATACTTAGTTAACAAGCTTCTTCATATGGGATATTATTGGAAATCTATGGAACGAGACTCTTTATCTTTTGTCAAAATATGTTCTCAATCTCAACATCACAATAATGTCATCCATACTCATGCACATGAACTTCACTCTCATGTAGCTTTGGGGATTGGATCTTAAAATATCACCTCCCCCTTCTCAAGGACATACCTACATCATTACTATTATAGATTACTTTACTAAGTGGTTAGAGGAGGTTCCTCTTCATTATACTATAGTTGATGTCATTTGTAATTTACTCTTATAAAATATCATCACTCGATTTGGTATTCCATCCACGACAATATCTGATAATGGCACCCCTTTCAAAAATAAGGAAATAACAAAAAATATGGATAAATATCGTATCAAACAACTTTTTTCTACTCGCTATTACCCTCAATCTAATGGTCAAGCTTAGGCATCTAACAAGATAATTGGAAAAATTCTTAGGAATAATGTCAACAAACATGTTATGGATTAGCACACTTAATTGACCTATGCTTTATGGTCTTATAGGACAAGTGTTTTTACTATGATAGGAACAACCCCTTATAATTTAGTTTACAATGTGGACAAAAGTATGCCTTTGGAGTTGGAAATACCTTAATTAAGGGTTTCCCTTAATGGAATAATTGATAATGAAACTTAGAGAGAACAACATATTCAACACCTTGAAATATTGGATGAATGTATGAATTAATGCATTCAACATATTCAAGCATATCATAATTCCTTAAGAAAGAAATATAAAAATAAGGTGATTGAATGATCTTTCTCGGTGGGAGATTTGGTTCTTCATGAGAATCAATGTGATGTTAATGCTCTACCTAAAGAAATATGAAAATGTAGTCCTAATTGGCTTGGCCCTTACATAAAAACAAATGTTTATGGTTCTGGCACATATAAGATAGTTGATATGGATGGTATACCCCTTAAGGACCCCATAAATGCCATCCATTTGAATTAGTACTAGGCCTGAATTTTGAATACTTTCTCTCTTTCTCTCCCCCTTTTTTTCATTTCATTCCTCTAAACTTTATGTGTTGGTATACTGGCATTAGAGCATATGTTTTAATAGTTTAGGATTATCTTTTTTGTTTTCATATATTGCTTCATTCTTGACAAAAATGAATCTATTTTAGTGTTGAATTTATGTGTAATCTATTAATAATTTTGGTTAGTATATTACTTATGAGATACTTGCACACTCATTTTCATTTCATATTTTATGTTTGAATAGATTAGTGTTTAGTTAACTTTGTTAGCTAGACTACATGTTCATATATTTAAATAAACATATCTCATCACCTTAGTTGCAACACATGTATATATTTTTTAATCTTTATAGCATAGATTTCAATATCAATCATAATGACATTAAAACTAATAACATACATCAAACATGAACATCATAAATCCATATATGTCAAAATGCCAGCTACATAGCTGGCACTATTCAAAATGTGCCTTATATCTGAAAACATACATAATACATATCATAATCAATTTTCATCCATGGGATGTTGACTCCCTAACCCCTCAAGTCTATAGTGAGAAGACACCGGTTGTGGTATGCATGATGGTTTATGGGATGTCATAGACCGTAAATGGCTCCTCAATGAGCTCCACATCCCCTGAATCACTCCTCCTAGCTCTAGTAGCTCACACTAGCTCTCTGTAAATCCTCACCATAGTTGATCTTTCTCTTCCTTTATCACTTGCATCTCTACTTCTACTGGCTCAAATAGATCCTTGAATTATCCTAGGTCTTGTTATGATCCATATTTAACTTGTAAAGATGATGGTATTTGTGATTCTAGAGCAATTTATCTCACAACTTCACCCATGAATCATTTCCATCCACTTGTCCCAACTGTAGTACATCACATTAACATTAATAATATGATACACTATTCATAACAATTCAAATTTTAAATAATCTCAATCTTTCATACTTGGATCTCCTTTTGTATATTTAGGATCATCAGTAGCTAGAACCTATGGAGCTTTACCCTGAGATGTTGTTGGGGGAATGGAATGGATACTCTCTCCATGCTCTCGACAAGTGATCTCCCTCAGGGGTGATATCTCTAATGAGGATCTCTATGGTCCTCTCCTTAGATGGGAAATACCTATCTCCTCTACTATCTCCTCCTCATCTACCCTATGGTCCTCTCCTATATGTGGATCCTCTAATATGGCTCTTAGCTTATCATCCTCTTTCTATTCATCATCCTCCCCCTCCTCATCTCTTGCTTACACATGCTCTACTCTAAAGCATGGTCTTAGGTCTCTCGTAGGGTAGTCTCTCAAAAATATGAGTCTCACTCCGTGCACACTAGTATATATAAGAGACTCCCTCATCATGCATGCATTAGCAATAGTGTGTTCTATAGGTGTATCTTTTCCATCCTTTGTATCTTAATCTACTAGCTCTATGTCACCAGGCCTCTAAATAAACCTTTTCCCATGTGAATAGATCAACATTGGTTAAGGAACACCCTATAGGAATCTGAACTATCTCCTCACCCTATCACAATAGAAAGGAACCATAATATACTTGTGCCTTCTCTCCAACAATATGTCTCTCTACATGCATCTCATGTGATGGGTTGTGTTTGTATAGGATGGCATGAATTTGTATGGTCTCTATATGATATCAATTTCCTGCAATCGATGAATGGTAACCCTCCAACATAGTAGATTACCCCATTTGCAATGGTTTCTTATTGGATAACTAAATGTACATGGATATATGCCATATACCTCCATTGGGAACCCTATTAGTCATGTGCATGTGATATGCTCAAACATCCATGTGTATAATAAAATGTAGTCATCCAACCTTCATTGTTGATACCGAACATACTTCCCCAAATCATAATACAAGTGGGAAAGCATACTCCCCCAGGCATATACAAAAAATTTCTCTCCATGTGACAAACCACATGTACTAAAGGTGAAGGAAAGGTATTCTCTCTGCAATCTAGAGTCACTACAACAGTAACAATACCCATTAACACCTTTTGAATAAAGGGAATCTCCTTGGATGCATACATGAGTGCATATAGAGATATGTTATTATTGTGTGCATGTAGTGGGGATCGGCCCAAGAAATATATTTGATCTCTCTCTAACTCTACCCCTGACTATGATATTGCATATCCTATTGTCCTCCCTTAGATAGGCATCTATAAGATGTGGTATACATCCTCAAGCATGAATGTCATCTCCATAAGTGCCATAAGCATGGAATGGTGATATCTCATGTAAGGAAGATGGAACACCCAATACAATCCAACCTCTCTCAATAATTCTATATCCTCAAGCTTTAAAATATCATATTGTGCATGTAAGTATGTCATAGTCTTTGCTCCATCATTCTCTCAGATATTCAAAAGGTCTTGTAATTACAGATCAATAGAACAATACTAGACCATGAATCATATGCATCAACCAACCTGACTAAGAAAATTGAAAGAATCAAACTCTAGGAACAAGTCAATTTTTTAGGTACAAGTCAACTTTTTAGGAACAAGTTGACTTCCTGGGTACAAGTTGACTTTTTTGGTTTTATGACTCAAATAATCTCAGCTATCATGAATAACTTATTCTATGTCTACTATACAAAGTCAAAATTCTAGAAGGAAATTCAAATCACATGTTTTGAGACATACCTCATCCAATGGCACCTCATCCTCCATAATGTGTCTCAACACCATGATCCTCATTGGCTCCAGTTCCTTCTTTCTCAACATTTTCATACTCCTTCAAAAGAGCAACATAGGTAATAATCAAAATGAGCTTTCAAAAAGTTAATATGCTAACTTAAAGTCACTTTTAGGTTACTTTCTTTTTATCTTTTATACTTATCTTTTAACTAATACTTTATTTACTACATATCTACCCTCCATTGAATTGATCATAACTTGAGCTAGGTAGCTCTAATTTCCACACCATTATAGGCATTAGAATTGTGGTTCAGTTTCCTATCTTTCCAAGTAATTTTTGAAATATTTTGAGATTATATTGAATGGTTTTGATAAGAATTTTTCAATAATATTTGGTCATAATTTGTCATGATATACATGATTCCCTATTTCATCTTCTTAATATCAAGTTGAAACAGGTGGCATATAGCTACCTACAAATTTCATCATTTCCTTAGTAAGCCTTATGTGACTCATATTTTTCACTGACATGTGGGTTTTGCAAGTTGTGGTTTCTAACAGTTTCTTGTAGGATCTACGTACTAGGGGCTTTGATATATCCTTTTTTATTTACTGATTTTCTATACTTTAGATTGCATATGCATGTAGTGTCATATACCGCTAAAGTAGGGGATAAACGTATCATCCTATATTATAAGAACCTATGTGCTCTACAATTTAATGATTGTTTAGCACTTTCCTTATTGTATTTTCATTATAGATTACATTCTACAACTTCATAATTATACCTAATGCATACCTAAATCAAATATGGGTCCTCTAATCCCTTTAAACTTGTGCAAAATTAAGGTAGATCCTTATTTCTAGGTTTCCTCTATTTTCCCTCCAATCACAAAATTCATTTCATTTGCTACGCCCTATATCACCTTTTTATGTCCTCAAAATTTATCGATGTCATAATCAGTTGTCTATATAGATCTAGCACTTGTGGACTAATTGTGACCCACCAACCAATTTTAAGCCAATTCCATGTGGGAAAAGTTGACTGGTCTACTTGTCCCTATCTTGTACCCAGATTTGGGGTCGGGGTCTATCATGAAGCATTTGTGGGGTTTCCAGATCTATAGTTGGCCTACTTAATTTTGTCTCCCAATTTCACTATAAAATCAACCCTCATACTTCATTTTGATAACATGAAATCAATTGCAAGATAAAAGCCCCAATTTGATGACAACAAGCAATTCCAAGGTGGAAGCCTTGACTTCATGACATCCTTTGAAGTGATTACTTGCTACATCCATCTACATCAAGCATCTACATTCTCTTTCAAGTATTCAAGACATTCAATACATCATCTACATCATCATGTAGTTTCAAATGGATCATGATGATGGCTAGGAGTGCTCTTTCCACTTACGAATGAGTATGATTTCCTTATTATTTTCAAATATATGCATTGGTGATTCATATTTAAATATTTATTTGTATGCATTCAATTATACATTGATTACATTTACATGTTAGGGTTTCACTCTATCACACATAGAATTATATCTAGGCATTGTCTTATGCATTTCATCTTATTAGCAATGTAGACATACTCTAGATTCATGAGCACTACACATTTTATCTATCCTAATGGTTATCTATGGAGGTATAAATTACCAAATGGGGGGTTGACCAAGGAAAATCCTTATATTTCTACATACACACACCATCTCTCACATCTGCGGGTTTAGATAGTCTGAATTCAGCTGCAAATTTAGAGACACCTTCCAAACATAGAGACACTATCACATAAAAAAACTACGCAAAAAGGAGTAGAAAAAAGTCAAGAACAAACTTGTAGCTCCAAATTCGCTATAAAATTTCACGATCAAGCATCTACTTGTCCCAGATTGGTAGATCTAGAGTTACAACAGTATTCAAGGTTCTAGCGATAGTCAAATTCAAATTCAAAGTACCATTTCCTCCATTTCATTTCCAAGTGCACTTATTGTTACTTTTTTCCTCTTGTACTTAATTTTATAGATTATATCTATCATTTAAATATGTCATGCTTTGTCATTATCTATTAAGAATCCTACAAAAAACCTTTCAAGGTATAGATCGTGCATTAGTACCGTTACTCCCATGGTTGTGCCAATTGGGTTTCATCATGAAAGGGAGGTTTTGTATTTCATTGTACAATATAATTTTGGATTTAATCACCTGATAACATTGCATCCCATTTTTCCATTATACAGATCTTATACTCTGAGTGTTATCCTTTCATGGGATCTATTGTTCTGATGGGGCCTTACGTTTCTCTTCTCTTTCACAAAAATGGGAATGTTTGTAAACTCTTTATTCTCACTTCAACATATTGCTCCTTATGTTAATGTTATAATTCTCTACACAATAACTATCTAATTTATTTCTCATGCTCTAAGACTCTTTTGTTTAGACCTTCCTTATTTGATCATGCATTATCTTATTTGGATTATTATACTAATATATGATTATCTTCTTTGGATTATTATACTACTATATGCTATCATATATTTCTCTTGGTTTCCCTTTCATGAGCTTTGTTTCATACATGTGACCATTGTAAACTATCATTTATTTTATTCTTTCATGGATGTTCATTTGTTATTTTCTTTGTAACCGTCACATAAATTCCATTTATCTGAGAATGAATCCTTTTTGTCTGCTAGGCATTTGAGAGTTTCCATATTTTATCTTTACATGTCTTTGTTACTACTTTTCATCAAAGAATTTCTCCCTCTTATATACCATAAATATTATAACTCTTATTTTCTTTTGGCTTTGTTGTTCTTGTCAACAAGAAAAGTTTAAATGGTAGAGTATAAACTATCAAAATACCCATCTTGATACCCTCAAAACTTTTATTGATCTTCTCATTGAACTATTCTTCATATCCAGGACTATCATAAACTTTTGAAAATCTTGTTTTCTATCCAGAAAGGTTCAGTAAATTCTTGAGAGCTCTCAATCTTCACAGTCATCTTGCATGTATTATCTACTTACTTTCTCATTGACTATTCCTTCATTGGATAGCTTCTAGAATGGAAAAATTGGTCATCATCTCACTTCACATATCTACATTCATTGTTTTCTCTCATTTCTTCTTTATGCATAGAACTATCTCTTGAATTTCCTCTTCCTTCCAAAGAGAATTGTCCCTTGACATGAAGCCTTCACCCAATCAAACCTAAAAAATATTTTTCTTACTACCTTTTTGTGGTTGGAAAAGATAATATATTGATGGAGTTCAATAATATTATCAACAATAAGGTTTTGACTCTAAGCAAGGGTTTTAAAAACATTTTAAGAATACCCATCATTTGAAAGCTCAAAAAAATGTTGATTAAAAAAACCCAAATAAAACAAGACAACCTCACTGTGATAATATCTATTCAAGCCACCTAAAATTATACTAATTTTGGATAGATTAAGATATATGTTTTTGAATCTTTGGTGAGATTTAGATTTTTTCAAATTGATAAAAATACTTTCTTCTCATGAAAGGGAGACTTCTTTATCCTATTATATATCCTTAGGCTTAACTTTTTATCATTTAGATTACTCCAATGAAACTCATGGAAGGTTTTGGGTACATACCATATTAAAAAATCATCTCAATGCAAGAATGGCATAAAAGAATCCTAAAAATATGATGTACACCCATTTTCTTGGATCTAAAGGCTAAAGAGAGCTCAATTTGTTTAGTTTCCCTTTAAAGTGGTATTGCAAGAGCTTTTACAGACCTAAAACTTTTCAAAGTTATAAAATAATAGTTGCAAACGTGAAAAAGCCCTAAACTATGCCAAATTGGTCAATAAAAAAGTAAACTTTCAAATGATTAATTCCCTCAAAAAAATTTGAACGTGAGTATTGGCAAGAAAGATGGTCTTTTGAAAATATTGGAAATTATAATGAATTTCTTAATACATTAATGATTTACAAACCATCTCCAAAAGGTAAAGAGATGTAGCTTGAAAGCTCCAAATTAAAACATGTGAATTTTCACTAAATATCTTAGAATATTTGTGACTATTTCAGCTATAAGTAATGAAATAGGCTTGTTGGAAATAGAAACAAGCAACTAAGAGGGGGGTGAATTAGTTTCTTACAAAATACAAAACTCAAAACCTCTTAAAATCCTTAAAGCGGTAAACCCTTATTCACTTATGCTTTGTTACTGATATGCATAGAATAAAACATGTAAACATAAATCGATAAGCAACAAACACTACATCACACAAATATTTTTATCATGGAAACCCAAATAGTGTGAAAATCATGGTAGGGTTGATACCCATAATAAGTCTACTACCATGTTATAAGTATAGCTTATTACAATAAGGGGAATGCATAATAATTTAGGCACGTTTCTTAGAGAACACTACTCAAACACCTTAGGCACCCACTCAAGGAAGTCTCATAGCGCTAAAATGAACCATCAAGATCACTATGTGCTTTCCAAACATATCCCTAATCCATCATAAACACCTCAAGATCATAACCTCAACCCTAAAACATTTTACCAATCTCTCATAAGTCATTTTATGATCTTCTTTTAGCATGTCGGCCTAAAACAAAAAAAAATCTTCAAATTCATTGAGCTTGGTCACCTTGATCAATGTAAATAATGTAGATTTCCAGAACATCAAGCACATAATCCTAGATTATCCTAAGGCATCTTTTAATCTCAATAAAATAAACAAATTCATCACCCTTTAAAAATTTGCATGTAATTTTTTCCCTCGCATCAAGAACATTGTTATCCTCCATTAGAACACTTGTAAATGCCTTCTAGATTATTAGAATCACAAACCCTTTGAATGGTAGACACATTGCAATGTCCTTTACATGTTCCTAGCTACGCAACCAAAGATCTTCTCACATGTCCTTGCACGAAATCAAACTTTGTAAATTTGTTACACTATTACACAATCAAACAATGAAATAACCAATCTTCCTCTAAGATGCCATAACTCACTCAAATCATCATGTCAACATCTAAAAATTTTCATACATCATGTATACAACATCTACATCCACCTATGAGGCACACAACTCCTCATCTTTAGTAACATTGCTATGCAACTTATCTGATCATTCACTGTTACTAGTACAACTACATAATAAACATTCATACTATATGATAAACATGTAATCAGTATGAACAGACATCCAAATCTTGTGAGAAAGATATTATCATCAGAAGATAGACATGTTAAAATCAATGACAACACATCCAACTTGCCAAAAATATCCTCCATTGGCATTAATGGCAACATGTAATGGAAAAAATAAGTCATGTAATCTGAAACCAACAGTACTCCCAATAGTATCCAAAATACATAATTATCTTTCAGAGTCCATCTAGTTGAGTTCTGATAGTCCCCCCTATTGGATTACTCACCCTGGGATCATATTTTTTATATTACATACTCTTATTCCATCATTTATCCCCCTTGGATGTATGCAAATTTCTTTAGACTCTTTCTTAGGTGTAAGTATATATGAACTTTCTCTTCCTTCTCTGCAACAACTTCTTGAACAATTCCATCTACCTCTTCTCTTTGATGTCTTTTCACACACTGCTTCTTCTTACTAGCTAAAATTTTTCTCTCTTCTGTCTCTTTTCACACACTTCTTCTTCTTATTAGATGAGATTTATCTCTCTCCCACTTTGACATCAATGAAAAAGGGTGTGTCATGATCACTTGTGATCAATTGAACCTATCTCATCAATCTCTGCTAACTTTTCCTTCTTTGCCTCTATTTCCTTGTCAAGCTCTTCTTTCCTTATATCACTTATCCTCTAAAATACTTAGTCACATTAATGACTATAATATCTTATATACTTCACCAGTAGTTGTTGTCCAAACATTTGTGCATATTGTAGATCTTCTTAAAACACATCTCAAATTTTCATGTACACTTCTCCTTGCTCCATCATATTGTGTACTCCCCCTAAGTAGCATCCCTCATACATCAATCTAGTTTATAAGATATTTATTTTAAGCACACTAGATCTAGGATACACAATAGTATTACTAGGCACCCTTCCTTTGGACTTACTTCCTAAATTTTGTCTTTTGTCCATAGGTAGCTTTATCTCAATCTCTTCATGTATCCATGCCTAAAAATTGTCACACATCATCCATCTTAGGGTTTCCTAAGAATTTTCTTTATTTTCTCCCCCTAGGCCAGAGGCATAAGTTCAATTGTTTGAAGAATAAGAAACTTCAAATCTGGACGTGGACCCTTCTATTGCTTTCTTTTTAAACCAATTTTTCTTCATCTCTTTTCTCACTTTCTCAATATTCTCTCTAATTGTTCCTTTTTAATTGATTTCAGTGATATATTTGTAGTATTCAACTAGATGACCAGATCTATTACAGTTGATACAAATAAACCTTCTTTATGCTTTATGTGTTATCATAATCTTCCTTGTTCCAAAATCCTTAGCAACATGTCCAAATCCATTGCATGCATAACATATAATCCTATTCTTTTTGGCAGAATGGTAACACATATTGCTTCTATAGTTACTTCCCTTGTGACCATAATCACGACACTTGAAACATTAACCACAAAAGGATAATTTATTTTGATTAGCCCTTTTCCTACACTGTATAGCAAGATGTCCAAACTTTTTGTAGTTGGAGCACTTACCACTAAATCTTTAAGCATTAGGTTGTTTTAAAGGCACCTTCTTGACTTTTCTATTATCAAATTTTTCTTGACTTGACTTTTATCTTTCTCCATTTTCAAATACAAGTCCACTCTTATCATTGGTGCTACTCTAATTTGTAAGTAATAGGTCAAGATTTTTAGTACTAATAATGAACTTTTCTTTGTAGTCATTTGCAATCATTATTTCATTTCTAAGATCTTCTTCAATGTTCATAGATTCTTGCTAACTAACCATAAGTCTATTATACTCATCAAATAGCTTGTTGAACTTGTTAGATTTCTCCTTTAGAGTTTGACTTAGGATATCTTCATTCTTCTTTATTTCTTCAATCTCCCTAGCGAATCTCAATGTCATTAACTCCATTTCATTTTTCATGGCTGCATTTTCTTGCCAGAGTCTTTCACATTCCTCAATTATGTGATATCCTTGATAGACTTCTACTACATCCTTAGGCTCAAAAAGTGACATCAAGCATACCTAATTTTGTACAACCCTTCTTCTTGTTTGAACTCCTTTGTTTCTATCACCAATTATTTGTCCTTAATTATGGTTCAATATCACATATCTTGGATTCTTCTACCTTGTCTCAAGTTTCCTTGCTTGTTCATCTTCTTCACTTGTGTATGCCTCGTCTTCTGCACACTTTTTCATGTTTGGATCTGTATTTCTAAATTTTTGTAGTTCTTTTTTATCATCATTTTCCTTTTGATGCGCGCTCTCTTTGCATCTTGTTAGGTTCACAAGACTTTCATCCACTTTGGCATTTATGTTTTCTATTAGTTTATTCAACATTTTGTTGTAGCACTTCTAGGTTTTACTTTTAGTAGAGTAACCAAGGAATATTACCTCATCACTTCTTGCATCAAACTTATTTATGTCCTCATCTCTTTTGATATAACATCTACTACCAAAAAATTTGAAATATTTGACAGTAGGAACATGTACATTCCAAAGTTCATGAGGTGTCTTACCATTTCCATCTCTAATTTATACATAGCTGAGTGTGTAGACCACAGTTCTCATAGATTCTCTCCAAAATATATTTGGAACATTCCTTTCAATCATCATGTTATTTTTTTGTCTCAACAATTGTTGTGTTCTTGCACTCACCCATACCATTTTGTTGAGGTGTTCTAGGAGCGGTTACTTCACATTTGAGTTCATGTAGTTTACAAAATAAGTTGAGTTGGCTTGATATGAGGTTACCTCCAGTATTTGATCTCAACTTCTTAATATTTAGACCTATAGCATTTTTAACCAGTGCCTTGAAATCTATGAGTGTGTCATTAACTTCAAATCTATCCTTTAAAAATGTTACACATATCATCCTTGAGTAATCATCTATAAATAGCATGAAATGTCTATCTCCTAGAAATCTTCTTGCCTCAATAAGACCACAAAATTCAATATATAAAAGGTTAAATAAATCCTTGGAGTTTCCTTTTTCAAAGTAAAGGTTATGCCTAATTAGTTTTCTTACTTAACATTCCTTGCAAAAATTGTTAGCATGCTTCTTCAACAAAGGCAAATCTCTAATATAAGATGTAGAACTTATAGAAGCTAAATTGTTAACATTAATATGACATAATCTTTTATGCCATAGCCATATTTTATCTATTTGAGAAATCAAGAAATTCTTTTGCCCACTATTCAAAAAAATATGTTACCTCTTGTCTTCGATCCAATATCAATCTCCTTTCCATAGTCATTCAAAAATTTTCACATGTCATCTTTCAAATGTAGGCTATACCCTTCATCCATCAACTGACCAACACTTAGAAGATTATGTTTCAAACCTTCTACATGCAATACATCATCAATGTTACTTTTTCCATCCAAAGTAATAGATCCTCTTTCTTTGATCTTTCCACTAAAATTATGTTGAGAGCATCCACTTCCAATTACCCATTTATCTTTTTTCACAACTTGGGTAGTTAGGGCCTTCTCTTCATTGGTGAATTTGGGGATCAATTCCATGTCATACATAGGACTTGCATCTTCTTTATTGACATATAATGCAAACTTATCTTCATTATTTTTAGCTTCATCAGATTCTTTATCAGTAACACCTTCATCATCAAGATCACAATAACATATTTCCCTAGGATTAGGCTCATACTTATACTTAGCGATCCTACTAGGACATCTAGATGAAATATGTCCTACCTTTCCACAAGAGAAACATTTAAAAGACATTTTTCCTTTATTCTTACTACTATTAGGAGCTCTATAGTGCATCATTTTTGCAAACTTTGATTAGAGTTCTTCAAGCTCTTTGTCCTCCTCTTCTATATCCTTCAACTCTTTTTCCCATTTATTCATACTTCTCACAGGTTTGTCAGTCTAATCTGACATTTGCATGTTCCTTCCAGTCACTATGGATTTTAATGTTGTCTCATTTTTGGGTAGTGAACCACCTAAGGCACTTAGCTCAAAAGTAGTAAGATTCCCAATAATGTTTTCTCTTGTCACAATTGTTACTGTCCTTATTTCTTCAATAGCTCCAATATTGTTGTCATAGACAGAAGGTAATGATCTTATAAATTTTGCAACAAATTCATCTTCATCAATTACACCACTAGCGCATCTGATAACACATACTATCTCATTGATTTTTACCATATAAGATGATATGTTTTCATCTTCACTCGTCTTTATGGCTTCATTATTTCCTTTCAGGCTCTACAACTTGGCCATATTTCTTGTGATGTCACCTTCATAAATAATTTCTAACTTCTTCCATATCTAATTGGTTGTCTCCAATCCCATGACATTGGTCATTTTTGCATCAGTCAATGCACTCAATAAATCTTCCTTTTCTCTGATGTTTTCCCTGGCATCACTAATTTATTCTAGAGTTGTTGGATTTTGAGGAGGGTTGTAAGAATTCTTTATGATCTTCCAACAATCTTCATCTATGCATCTGAGATGTACACTCATTCTATTCTTCCATAATTCATAGTCGGTTCCATCAAATCTGGGGTTTTCCTTCTTAAATGTTTCCATCTTTGGATCTCCCTTAACCTGTTAGACTTCCTCAAGGGACTAGGCTTTGATACCAATTATTGGAAATAGAAGAAATAAATTAAGAGGGGGTTGAATCAATTTCTTCCAAAATACAAAACTCAAAACCTATTAAAACCCTTAAAGCAGTAAACCCTTATTCACTTATGCTTTGTTACTGATATGCATAGAGTAAAATATGTAAACATAAATCAATAAGCATAAAATACCACCTAACAAATATATTTTTATCATGAAAACCCAAATAGGGTAAAAACTACGGTGGGGCTAATACCCACAATAAGTCTACTACATTATTAGAAGTATAGCTTATTAAAATAAGGAGAATACATAAGAATTCTGACACGCCACCTATATTACACTACTCAAACACCTTAGGCACCCACCCAAGGAAGTCTCACTAACTTAAAAATACAATAAAGACTACAATTTGTTACATAAAATGAACTGTAATTAACATCTCATTATGTTTGGTTCAGTCCCCTTGAATTATAGTCAAATATCTTGCTGCAATTATTTATGCCACATGTAGACAAGTAATTTAGCCTTTAGTAGATCTAAAAAACAAACCCCTAGTGTCTACAAAAAAACATCTCTTGTGCAACACACTGATTCAAACCCTTCTACATCATATTTATCAAGAACTAGGTCAGAAAAACCTAATATTTAAAGATCCAACTCATAGTGGAAAAATAAACCATTAGGATCACTATGCGCTTTCCAAACATATCCTTGATCCATCAAAAATACCTCAAGATCATAACCACAACCCTAAAAAATTTTACTGATCTCTCATAAGTCATTTTATGATCTTATTTTAGCACTTTGACCTAGAACAAAAACTTTTCTTCAAATTCATTAAATTTGGTCACCTTGATCAATGTAAATATTGTAGACTACCAACACAGCAGGCACATAATCCTATATCATCCTAAGCCATCATTTAAGCTCAAGAAAATAAACAAACTCATCACCCTTTATAATTTGCTAGTATTTTGTGCCTTGCATCAAGAACATTGTTATCCTCCATTAGAATACTTGTAACTGCCTTGTAGATTATCATAATCACAAACCCTTTCAATGGTAGACACATTCCAATGTCCTTTACACATTCCCATCTATGTGACCAAATATTCTCACATGTCCTTGCATGAACTCAAACTCTACAACTCTATTACACTATTACACTATCAGATAATGAAATAACTAGTCATCCTCTGAGATGCCATACCTCACTCAAATCATCATGTCAGCATCTGAAAATTTTCATACATTATGTATATGACATCTACATCAACCTATGAGCTGTGAAACTCCTCATCTTTAGTAACATTTATAAACAACTTAGCTGATCATTCCCTATTACTGGTAAGACTACATAATAAACATTCATACTATATGATAGATATGTAATCAGTATGAATAGACATCCAAACATTGTGAGAAACATATTTTCATCAAAAGATAGAAATGTTAACATCAATGACAAAACATCTAACTTTCCAACAAGGCTAACATGTGTTAGATAACTGAGATGAGGGTGAATCAGTTATGTTCAGTTATCCTAAAGTCCCAAATTCATCTATGATGTATAATATCAACTTGAACAAATAAACTAAAAAACTTGGTAATATCTTGAATGTGCCTTACTAATTAATTAATTGACTATCAGATAATGTAAACCAGCTAGTAGTTAACATATACCAATCTAACTAGTTATTGTAATGTGTAAAGTAATATATCAAAAACATCACATTCGTACACATTTAACACTTGATTTTTAACATGGAAACCCTATTAAGGGAAAAACCACCTGGGATCAGTAACCTAAATAATTTCACTCTTCTGAAGTGAGATCGGTTAAGAGCCTACCCTGTTAAAGGTTACAAATACAATGTAAGGTGTGACCTTGTTAGAGGATTTATCACTAACATTTCTCTGTGACCATACATTCACTTGGGTCAACAAGAAAATAAGTAACATTCATAGAATGTCAATAGAAAAAGACAGTTAAGTCTCACTCATTTAAGATATTTTGACTGTAGAAATGATTAGAAAGCAACTATATATGACCTAATTCAAATGCAACTTCCTTTTCTCATTTTCAGATCTATTCTAAGCTCAATATTATTTTGGTCATTATAATCTCTTCATTCTCCTTCTTCCTCTAACTCTATTCTACTCTATTATATCCTTCTGTTACTCAGTTAGGTCTGTAGAATCACTCAATTCTCACTTCAACCTATCTAACTAGCTTTGCATGTATGCACCAACAATTTGCATAGGGATGTTATCTTCTCTCTCATATATATTGTTTGTATTCCTTGTCTCCTTATATAGACATGATAAACCATTTTCATTTCAGCCATAGATTTTGCCTCTTAGTATCCATCATTGGTTTTGCCTCTTTAACCTTCCTCAAAACTTGTTCCTTAAAAAAATTTCAATCTTCATCATTCGATCATCCTTGAATTTTTCCAGTTGTATATTTATTTATACATTTATATAAATGTATAATTCTTTTATATATTTATATAATTCTTTTATATATTTATATAATTCTTTGATTTATTTATACATTTATTAGTATGTATATATATTATTTTATTTATTATCATTCATATTTATATATTTTATTAAAAAAATTAATATTATTTTATATGTTTTTGTTTTTGTTTTTATTTATCTACTCTTTTTCATTTATTTGGCTTTTTTTAGTGCTTGTGCCTTTGGTTTTGCATTTTTATCTTTTTTGTATTATTGGTTTCTTTTATTCTTTTAATTATTTTCCTTCCTTTTGTTTTTCTTTCTCTTGTTTTATGTGCCTTCTTGTCCCTCCATCCTGCCTTTTCATTAAGTCTGAGTCTACATCTTATTATCTTTTGCACTCTCATCCTAATGATGGATCATAGAGTATTATCTGAAATGTTGATAGTAAAAATATATCACACAATTATATCTAGAAACATTCATGCAACATTGATGGATTATGAAAACCTATTGTCACTATGCCATCAACTTCATTCAAGCATAAAACATTCAAGAAGCAATCAACTCCATTCAAGCATCAAGCATTCAAGGAGCAGTCAAATTCAATCAAGCATTAAGCATGGAAGATATGGAGTAATTTCTAGATCCTAGCATGTGTGAAGGTATTCATGTTCTTCCTATCCTAGATCTAAGGTCAAGACTACACCAAGACAAATTTCAAATATCTTCATGAGAAATTCAACACTTGTAAAGGTATAACATCTTATCAAGCTCTACTACTAACATCACACTTTTCCTTTATGCAATTTCAATTTAATTTCAAGGTTAATTTGATTGAGGTAAACCCCTTTCTCCCAACATTTTCCCTATTTTTTGTGTGCATGTGACATGTGAAAAAGTTGTAGATTTAACTATAAGAAGATTTTATAGTCTACTATATATCTACTAATTCATCACTTTTTGGCTAATCAAGGGCACGTCTCACCATCAGGGGCAATTCTAGTCACCCCTAATAGGCAAGTGGGTTTGAAAACTTGTGTGTAGGTCAACTATAGTGTTCATTACTTACATCTAGTCCCAAAATTTTCTTATCAGATTATTATTTGTCTACATATACAGGTTTCCCTCATTGAATTTTATCTCCTCCTAGTTCCTTCATTTCTTCATTCCAAATTACATCAATCATTTATTTTATTCTCAATGAAGTAGAAACCCTTACACCTATTTAGTGCTTGATTTTCCTTAATCCTAATGGGTAATTTATCATTCCTATATATATATATATATATATATATATATATATATATATATATATATATATATATATATAGAGAGAGAGAGAGAGAGAGAGAGAGAGATGAAATTTGGGTGTGATGCTTCCTAGTTTTTTTGCCCATCCTAGTGAACATTCCCCCTTTAATCAAATCATAGATATATATATATATACAACATTTACATTTCATTTTTCTTTCATTAAATCTTGGTGAACTCAACATCCTTACATTCCCATTTCAATTTGATGTTTAGATCTAATTTACATTACATTAGAGTTTACTTCATGCATTTTATCATCTTTTATGTGTAAACATTATGATACATAAAATCTTATTTTGCATAAACTTGATGAATATTTGTATGGTCTCTATATTTATATTTCATATCCAATTTACATTTACTTCATAAAATATGTAAATGATCAATTGGTTACTATTTTGTATTATTTATCCATGTCTTTGTTTCATTTATTTTTGTATGAGTGTCATAACCTTGAGCCCTAAACATAACATACCTAAGAAAATAATTTGTAGACTCATGGGTTCCTTTAAGGGTGTTAGTCTTGATTCTTCTAGTGTATTCCAAAGAAATGTAGATGATACCTATATGCCTACTAATGACATGCCTACTATTGTTGAGAATCCCTATTCCCATTCTTCTCACGATGAGGATGAATCATTAAGATTGTCTCCTGCACAAGCACAAAATCTTTCTCATGATATTGAAAAGCTCAAGTAATGGGTGGGACAAGAACATTCTGATAGTGAGGAAATATTCTTGATAGAAGGATTAAGGAAGTTTATTTATAATCATGAACATGGTATTGATTTATTGTGTGGCATGCCCCATCTTATTGATGATAATCTCAAGACTATGAAAAAATTTTCTCAAGATATTAATCATTCTAGTCATAATACCAATGTTGACAATTCTATTCCTATTCTAACATCCTTACCGTTCCTACATATGCTCTAGTCTATTATGGCTACATCAATTCAAAAAACCAATCCTACACATGTTAGTCTTGGAAGTATTCCTAATCCTATCACCCCTCATCCTATTAATGTTCCATGTGTTTCCCAACCATCATCCATACCTACTTACCATGATGTCCCACTTTCATATTCCAATTCTCACTCGATTTCTCACAATGTTCCAAATCCTTCAATCTCGCATATGTCCAATACCAACATATCCATCAAATCCACCATTAATAACCTTTCCCATAGTGTTTAATCCTTAGAACAAAAAATTACTTCTATTACCCAATCCAAATTCAATATTCCTACTTGTGACATTGCTATCCCTTTGTACCATGATATTATTCATGTTATTATCTCTCAATACATGTAAATACCTCACTTAGAGATATAAAATGGAAAAGGTGATCCATTGAATCATGTAAAAACATTTTAAACCTTGTAGTGTAACTTTTATAATGATCATATACTTATGGGTAAATTATTTACTGAGACACTTTGAGATAAGGTCTTACAATGACTTTGTTCTTTGCCTCCTTATTCTATTGACTTGTTTAAAAAAAATGCTAATGCTTTCTTTCAATAATTTAAAAAGAATATTAGCTCTCAAATTTCTTTAACTAATTTGATTAATTGTAAACAAGGGGTTAAGAAAAAAGTGACTGATTTTATTGGTTGATTTAAACATTTGCATGCTCAAATTTAATATCATGTACATGATATATATTTTCAACATGTTTTCATTTTTAATTTCAAAAATACTATTTTATAAGTTTACTTCTTTCACCCAATTATGTGCAATGCTTCATAATTACCAACTTTAGGTGAGCCTATTTAAGTCATTTTCTCTAATGGCTCTAGTTGATAAGAGTGATGCCTCTCAATCATCTACCCAAAAATTACCAAAAACCAAACAAAGGTTTCATCGAGATCAATTTAATTATTTCAACAATGTCAATGCACAACTGGAAACTACAACATTAAGTGTGGCTCCTTTTTCACCTGTGTTTAAACCATTTCCTACTTTTAAATCTTTTTATATAATGTTATGTTGAATTTTCTTAATGCTAATGTTTTGAAACTTCCTCCTATCAAACTGATTAACCCTTCCAAACCGTGTTAGGAATAACAATCCACCAATACAACTGAGAGGGGGGGGAATCAGTTGTATGACAGATTATTAAACTTTGAATAGTAGCAATATCAAATCAAATGAACATAATGAATGCCAACACAATAACACAATATTTGTTCTCAAGGAAACCCTGTTAAAGGTAAAACCCTAGTGGGAATTAACACCCACTAATGATGTACTGAGAGTATAGTATCCTTGTTAGAAGATCTAGCCATGTTAGGAGCTGATTAAATCATTATAGTACATGGTCCTTATTACAGGATAGACTATGTTAGGAGTCAAGAAAAGAAGTAGGCTCACTGCCCAAAGAAGGTTATGACCACCTTCAAAACTCACTATTCACAACTCAAGTGTATGAATGAAAATACACAATCCTTGAACTGTCTGATAGCAACTATCTTTGCTTGATTAGTTCCAATGAAGTATATAAGTTATCATCTACTCTACATCTAGTAGACACAAGCTTGCAGCTTCCACAATCTTCTTTTATATCACATACATATTGCCCATGTCTTTTCAAAAGAAAAGATCTTACATATATACCCTATTATAAAATAAATGATCAGGTTGGCCAATTAGGCTTTCCTAATATACAAATAATTACATAACTCCTTGCTAAGATACACACAGTATCTAAAACAAGTATACAATAATTATATTCCAATAATTAAGGACCGACATCCATAATTCATGCTCGCCATTCATGATATGCGCTACAACTCTGAAGTCAGCTTCCAAATAGGTCTTCTCCAGTACACAGGCCACAAATGATGTCATCCTTCTTTCTGTACCTTTCTAATATCAACAAACATTATTGAGTACCCTATCTGTCATCCCTTAAGCTCACATATACTAAATCCTCATCTCTTGTAAGATATACCCAAAACTCAGAGACTTACTCTATCAACTTCTACTATCACAGTCCAGTAACTAGTCTTCACCAAAACTTCTATAACTCAACCAATATGCAATATTATATCATGTGATCTTAGATATAAGAGCACAACACCTTCTTGTACACACAACTATGTTCACACATTCTGAATCATCCATACAAAATCCATACACTATAATAACCAGCCTGTTCTCTTCATAGAAACATATGTTGACATCAGTGACAAAAAATGAATGACAACAACAGTAATTCCAACATCACTCAATGTAGTGATTAAACATATTAAATGTATCCAAAAATCTCCCCAATTATCAATATCCAACAATCTCCCCCTTTGGCATTGATGGCAACATATGGGAAAATCCATCAACCCAAAAGTATTCTCTTAGTACCTTTATCACATAGTCTCTTTCCCATAGGATTTTCACATAGTCTCTTTCCCCCTTTGACAACAATGGAAAAGGGTGCCATAAGTCATCAAATGTCTTTAACAACTATCTTCAATGATCACTCCCCCTGAGGAGTAGATCCATACATCAAGTCCAGAACATGATAAGGCTCTAAAAACCTCTAGACTAATTCATCCCTGCATCATTTAATTCTCACTAGGAGGGGCATGCACCCTAAGCATACCTCTGAGATACTCAAAGGTATCTTTTGGAAATGGTTTTTTAAAGATGTCTACTATCTGTTCCTTTGTGCTAATGTATTCCAACCTTATTTATTTCTCTTCTACCTTGTCTCTCAAGAAGTGATACTTAATAGAAATATGCTTAGTTTTAGAATGCATCACATGATTCTTTGACATATTTACTGTACTGGTGCTATCACAATCAATAACCACAAGTTCAACAAAAGTTATTCCAATATATTTCAACATTTGTTTCATCCAAACAGTTTGAGTGTAGTTAATAGTAGTAGCAACATACTCAGATTCGGCAGTATATTGAGCTATTCAATCTTTCTTTTTACTTAGCCATGAAACCAACTTTTTTCCAAGGAAAAATGCACCTCCACTAGTACTCTTCATGTCATCAATATTCCTCACCCAATCAAAATCATTATAAGCATGTAGTTCAAAGTCATCTTTTCTATCATACCATAAGCCATATTCCATTATTCCTTTCAGATATCTAAATATCCTTTTCACAACAGCTAGGTGTGTCTCTTTAGGTTCTGCCTGATATCTAGCCATAATTCTAACAACATTAGTAATATCTGGTCTGGTGTGAGTCAAATAATGTAATCCACCAACCATTGATTTGTACTTAGTCTGAAAAACACTCTTTGTCTCATCATTAGTTGTTAGTTTGTGACCAATCACCATGGGTGTACCAGCTGGTTTACAGTTTTCCATTCCAAACTTTTTCAACATTTCTTTAAGATACTTAGTCTGAGAAATAAAAATCCCATTCTTGCTCTGATTTATTTGTAGTCCAAGAAAGAATTTCATTTTTCCTATCATGGACATCTCAAATTCATTTTCCATTTCTTTAGAAAATTTCTTACACATTTCATCATTGCCTCCAAAGATAATATCATCAACAAAAACTTATATTATCAGAATTCCATCTTCACTAGTTCTTAAATACAAGTTACTGTCAGCATTACCTTTTCTGAACCCAAGGCAAAGTAAGTATTTGTCTAACCTTTCATACCAAGCCCTTGGTGCTTGCTTTAGTCCATACAGTGCCTTCTTCAACTTGCATATCATGTATTCATCTTCGGACAGAGGAAATCCATCAGGTTTTTCTATGTATACTTCCTCTTCAAGATCCCCATTTAGAAATGCAAATTTTACATCCATCTGATATACCTTGAAGTCCTTATGTGTAGCATAAGCCAAAAATAATCTCATAGCTTCTATCCTAGCAACAAGAGAAAATGTTTCTTCAAAATCTATACCTTCTTGTTGTGAATAACCTTTGCATACTAATCTTGCTTTATTTCTTACAACAATTCCTTCTTCATTCATTTTGTTTATGAAAACCCACTTAGTTCCTATCACATTTTTGTCTTTAGGTCTAGGAACCAATTCCCAAGTGTTATTTTTCTTTATCTGATCTAATTCTTCCTTCATAGCTTTGATCCAAGATTCATCTCTACAAGCTTCATTAGTAGTCTTTGGTTCAACTTGAGAAATCAAACAAATTTCTTCCCTTGTCTTTGATCTAGTTATTACTCCTTGACTTATATTACCAATAATTTGATTTTCAGGATTATTTTTCTTAACATACCTCAGAGTTGTAATACCTAAAAATTGGCACCTATTAAATTCAATCAATTTTGGTGCATTTTCGTCAATTTTACATCTCCAAAGTCCTAGTTTCCTAGGCAATTTTATCTCTCCTACCTTACTTAATTCGACTTGATGTCAAATGAAAAAACCCTAAATTGCATTAATCAAATATTAAAATTAATTCCTAAAGTCTTCAACTTTTATTAGCTAAATTACCCCTATGATACATTAATTTAATTCTAAAAGATCTAAGTGCTTGGAATTAATTTAAACTCACCCCATTTGGCTAATATACATAAAAAGGAATTAATAATTACTTGTTATTTGAATAGACACTCATTTTTTAATTAATAATTCATAATATTCGAAAGGTCACCCTGTGTGGCAATTTCCATTCTTTTAATTAAGTAATTTGTGCATTTTTGTCTCAAATGGGAATGAAGATTCAAGAGTTTCAAATCAAGAACCTCTTCATTCCCTCCCCAGGCTTGTCTATTTAATGAACCTCTTTTTTCATTCGAAGGGGGGCAATTTTTGAGAGTAACTAAACTATAGCGATTTTTAGTCTCAACTTGATATTTTCAAAGCTTTATTGCATATTAGCTTAATTTGTTCATTTTAGTGTTAATTGCATTCTCATTATAGATTAATTTTCTCATTGCTATTAGATTAATATCATCTTTCTTTCAAGCTATTTAGATTAATTGCATCTTCATATTTCCATTCAAAGCATTTTAGATTAAATTGCATTCATTCTAGTTCAATTTTAGTTTTGCTTATCTTTATAGTTTTTGAAAATCCTCCATTGTAGGACTGGTCTTATGGTTGTTGGCTCTCCAATATGAGAGTAATCAAACACCCCATCTACATAGGAGGCAATAGGTCGCTTCACCTCAGATTTCAAATTGAGTAACTCATACTCTCTCTCGTAATTCGATCATGTGAGTAATGACTATGTTGTGTGTGTAGTTGGATTAGAGGCTCACATTCGACTATATACATTTTGGCACCCACCGTGGGGCAGAAAGATCAATTTCTGGCCTCATTTTCATTTTTTTCTGACAGGAAATTTAAGCTCTATCATGTGTCTATACTATTTATGTATAGATTATCGCACAAGAATCCAAAGCATATCACGTGAAGTTTCAATCCCTGTAGCACTTTCTCGTACAAGATGATGCATCCTCGTGTGACACCCTATAATTCTCACGCACTGTGGATTACTTCCTCGCGTGGGATTTGGATACAATGTTTTAAAATTTTTAATTTCTATCCTTCCTGTTTCAAATTTCTAACAGTTTTCTATTTGTTGTTGTTTATTATTTCTCTGTTATTTTCATAGCGTAACATTTTTCTGTAGGACGTATGACCAAGAAAATAAAACATGCTAATGGTTTGATTGCAGGCCGATAGTCGAAGACTTGCTAAAATGTTATGTTTCTTTCTTTCTTTCATTCACATAGTCTAATTAGGGCTCCGTTAAAATTTCTTAGGAATTTTGATAGTGAGTAGGGATTTTGGCTCTTCATTACATGGAGGTGATGACCATGAATAAACCTAAAATTCTAATGATCTTACTAATATGAAAAATTCTTGGGGAAGCAGAGAAAGGTAGTGAATCTTTAGCACTTCTAGTCGCCAAGGGATTATGCTCTTCTCTCTTTGAGAGAACCAGAAACCCAAAAGCGTGTAGATTTGGTGGAGTGAAACTAACTTACTGATGAATCTATTTTGCATGTTTGGGTGAGGAAATAGGATAGAGAATTATGCTCTTCTCCCTTTGGGAGAACCAGAAAATTTGACCCCCGAATCTAAACCAAGTCCAGTGTCACCTTTAGAGGGCCTGCCGAAAGTTGAACCTCCGGGAATGACCCTAGTGAGTACGCACTTATCACCAATGATTCTACCTCACTCTAATAAAGAACATTTTGTTGAGTCTAAAGACTCCAAAACCATGTTAGCTTCCTTCTCAAGACTTTGACTATCATCTTGAGAAGGCTCTATCGGTTATACTGAGCGGTGCCGCTCCTAGCCCTACTTGTGGGGGTGTATGACTTTCAGGTGTTGGTGTGGCTGTGATCCCCTAGCCCTATATCAAGGGAACCAAAGGTTAGCATGAATGGAAGCCTATTAAAAACTCTCCTTAGCTGGTGGCCTACCTGGTTTACCTCCGAAAGGAGTCATAATCTTTGCACAGGGAGGGGGAAGAATCTCTCCTGTAGATTCCCATCATAGGCATACACGTGGACACTTGAAGGTGGTTGTGACACTGGCCCCTACTACAAGGGTAACCTTTGAACATACACCATTAAGTCCTTGGAAACACCAAAAACATGGGCGCCCTCTAGGGGCTGACACGGCTGTGTGAGGTGCACGTATGCGCATAAGCAATGGGGCAAAGGTTTTGGCTTCTCACCATTTTTTTTTGTACAGCTAAGCTATGTGTTTGTTATCAAGTCTTAAATATTGTCTAATCATTATCAAACAAAGACTTCCCTAATGCTATCAAGTTTCTTTGTCCTTGATAGGTCTATTAATGACTACTTCTTGTATCACAACTGCTTGATATAAACCATTGTGCTTGTAAACAAATGCTTGAATTCCTCAAAACAAGCTTGTTGATTAAACTATTCTAAAAACCTATCAGGAAACTGGATTTTCTATTAGACATCAGTTCAGACTGTACCTCAAAATCCAACTTTAACCTCGAAAACTATGTCAAATTGTCAGATTTTAGACTTTTCCCACGTGAAGTTTCATTTTTCAGAACACTTCTTCGTGTGAGACTCTGTTCCTTTGCATGAGATTTTGTGTTCTCTCACGCGGCCTAGTACTATCTCGCACGAGACTGTATCCCAATTTTCAAAATAGAGACCTGTTTTCCATTGACTGTTTGACTTTTTATCTGATCTGCTTTTTGTCTGAGGTTTGTTTTTCTATTTTCCTATTGTTCACTATCAGAAATTGGTTGTCTCGAGTTAGGAATCGATCGATCTTTGCTTTGACTCATGTTGTCTCTCATTGGTTTACCTTATCTCTTTATGCTTTTGTACTTCACATTGCAATAGTCTTACCTTGGCTATTCTAGCCACCTCTTTTGATTATTCATACCAAGTCCATCTCGCATCTTGGCTGTTCTAGCCATTTATCTTCTTTTTGTTATCTTAGAGACATAGTCTAGCATTATCCTGAGTCTTCTCTCATCACATCATCATCTATGACTATCACGACTTGAAGTGGCAAGACTTATCCCTTTCAGAATACTGATCAAGGTCAAAGTAAACCTCGTAACCAAGAGATAGATCATTCTGAATCTGTTGTGAAATCTAAACTTTGTGAGAAATCCTCGAGCTCCTCATTGAATACTTTGAAAGATAGTCTATCTCAACCATCACCTCCAGTATTCCAAGAGTGCTTTAATCTGTTGTTTGAAACACAACCTAGTTTCTCATTTGAGGATCAAGACAACTCATTCTTCCAAGATAATTCTTTGTTTCACAACTTTGGAAGGCCGATTCTTCAAACTAATCCTAAAATTGTATGTATCAATCCTTTTGATTTTACCGATTCTCATGATTTTGTTTATCCTATCGATCATTTTTATGCACCAAAAGTGACCTTAACTATGCCCTTTCGACATCATTCACATCACTTTACTAAAGCTTCAATTGTAGCACAATCTCACCTTGCCAAGATGGTAGATCCATTTGACTTTCAATAAGGCAAGTACAGTCAAACTTATGACCAATCTCAAAACAATCAATATCATGGTCAAACTTCTAATGATCAACGTCATGCTCAACCTCGGAATGAGAAACATTATGGTCAATCTCAACATGACCAAAATTAGACCCATGATGATGATCTATCTCAAAACAAAACTCAAGGTGAACGACAAGCAGTATATCACTATCACCCTCCTCCGTTTGATCAAAACCAAGATGATCAACAAGATCAAGTTCCTAGTATCTATGAGATCCTTGGTAATGAAAATGATGTGATAACCTAACGTGATATAGACACTACCAAAGCTAACAAAAGTCTTATCAAAATGATGGAGATCCTCCTTTTAGAAGAAAAGGAGAAGTACTTTCTTGAGTTAGCACAACAAGGGGTCAAGTTACCCCCAAACTTTCAAGTTGAAACACTTGTAGCTAAAGAAGAAGAAACTGAAACCGCTAAGCTACAAAAGATGATCCAGAGTATGCAAGATCAGATTACCCAACTGGAAAAAGAAAAGGATAAACCCACACAATAATTCACATTGGAAAGTATATGTCCTTTTCCTTTTGACAAGAGTATTTGCATGCCTCCTTTTCCAAAAGGAGTGGAGTTGCCCAAATATGACAAGTACATGGGTACAACCAACCCCCAAGATCATCTGAGGGATTTTGGTGCCTTGTCTATGGAATTTATGCATGATCAAACTTATCTTATGAGACTCTTTCCCCGTAGCTTGGGTGGGCCAACTATGGAATGGTTTTGCCAATTGTTTCCTAGCATTAAGACTTTTGATGAGATCGCTAATATTTTCCTTCAGCGTTACTCTCACAACATTCAACACCCTGTCAACATTCATGACTTGTGTAACTTGAAACAATGACAAGGAGACTTTTTCTTGTCTTTTCTTCAAAGATGGAGACAACTTTGCATGAAGTATCCTTGTAAATTGCCTGAATCTAAGAAACTTGATATCTTCTTGGACAATCTTCTCCCAGACTTTGGATATCAGGTACAACTACAAGGTCCTTTGACTTTTGACAACATGATCAAATAGGCTGTGAGGATAGAAGCCTTCATGATTAAAAAGGGAGAGTTAACTCTAAATAAGGATAATAAGCAAGGATTCTCCACAAACAAGGACAAAGGAAAGAATGTCAACAAGAATAGAGATGTGGTAAATGATGGAGTGGTTGACAATGTCACCGCAAAGCCTTCAAAGCCTATCTTTAATCTTACTTCTAGTATACAAGCGGCTAAGGCTGTTGAAAAGACCACAACGGATAATCAGCAAAATTCAAGATTTTCTAGGAAAAAACCTTGGGCCTCTCGACCCAAGTGTGAATTCTCGACCCAAGTGTGAATTCACCTCTTTGGGAGAGCCTCTTGATTTGGTCTTTAAAACTCTTATAGAGAATTAGGTTCTCACTCCTTTGGAAAAGTGCACTTATGACCCACAACCAAGACCTCATTGGTGGAATGACAATGCTTATTGTGACTATCACCAAAACATTGGTCATAAGATGTCTACTTGTCTTCAACTAAAACATAAGGTTCAAGATCTCATTGATAATGGTGATATTCTTGTGGAAAACCATAATAAGAATTTGGACCATCAGGCATTTAAGAATCCTTTCCCTCCTCATGAGAAAGGTGAGTCTTCCACAGCTAAGAACAACAATGCCAAGGTTAATTACACATACAATGCTACTGATAATGTCATCAACATGATCAAACCTATTGGAGTTGAGTATTGTGACATGATCACTTCTAAGGGGAATGGCGATGCTCCCAAATCTAAGACTCCCTTCATTTTGCGTAGTTCTACATCTCATTCATCTGAATTTGAACAAACTCAAGATTGTGCTAATGTTGTCACTCAATCACATGGAAGAGTTATTTTGAAAGGTCCCGACCCTCCAAAGCAAACTATGGATAAGAATTCTTCAAAACAAACTGTAGACAAGGCTGTTGCTGGTCCTACCAAAAAAGCCTTGAAATCAACTCCTGCACCTAGCACTGCCAGTTATAGCATTTTAGATCAGATCCAGCGAACCAATGCTCAGATTGCCATTTTTGAGTTGTTGAAAATCTCACCTACTCATAGGCAAATTTTGGATAAAGCCCTCACTGAGGGAAATGTTTCTAAAGATCTTGATCTCAATCAGTTCCAATCTATGGTGGGTCATTTAACTTCACCGCATTATTTGTCCTTTTCTGAAGAAGATGATCACTCTTTGAGCCATCCGCATAATGATCCCTTGCATTAGAGGTCATGATAGGTCCCAAATGTGTCTATCGCATGCTTATAGACAATGGTGCTGGCCTCAATATCTAGTCTACTAAGTTGCTTACTCAGCTAGGTTATGATGAGGATTGCATAGACTCCTACAAAAAGATTACCATCAAAGCTTATGATGAAGAAGAATGCAAATCCCAAGGCTTAGTTGTGCTACCTATCCATGTAGGACCTATTGAGAGAGATGTTACTTTTTAAGTCCTTGATATTCCTTTGGCATACAACATTTTGTTGGGTAGACCATGGATTCATGAGATGCAGGCTATTCCATCTACTTACCATCAATGCATCAAGTTTCCTTTCCATGGTGTGGAAGTCACTGTTCCTGCTAATACCAATTATTCTTGCAACACCCTTACATAATCTACTAATAGTTTGGTCCCAACAAATAGAGAATCCATTGAGTTCTATAATGCTAAGCTTAGAGAAATGGAACAAACTTTGAAGCTTGAGGATACAGGCATGGGAGAGTACCGAATTGAACTTGTGCTATCTCTAGCTGCTTTGCCTCCATCTCCACATTCTTATGGGAGACCTTCTGAGAATAAAAAATCTGCCACTAGCTCTTCTCAGATTGTTTATGATGGTGCCTTTGTCAAGGCTACAACACCTTTAGAGGATGAGGAAGAAGAAAGGGCTATCACAGCTTGGATCTATAAAGGGAAAGAAACATCTTAAACAACTACTCCTCCTCTAGATCTAGAACAAGAGCCCTATAGTGAAGGCTTCAAAATCATGAAGTGCTTCGGATACAAAGGGAGTGGTCCTATAGGGATGAATGACAATGGTTTGCTAAAACCCATTGAAGCTATAGGTCATTGCTCAAAGGACACTACTAGCTTAGGCTTTAAAAAGACTCCCTTCCATTTAGGGACAAAGAAATTTATGTCCACACCTGAACCTGAACCTGAGTCAAAATCTGAAGATACTATACTAGAGGAAAATCCAGAGGCCAGCTCTGATGAAGACATCTTTCCTTATCCCATACCTTCAGATCTTGCTGCACTCTTTGAAGAGCCTGATGAGCCTATCATACCTATCCATATGGTAGAGATTGAGACTGATACTGATACTTATTCTGAGGCTAGTTCTGATAAAACCTCTTCAGTGCATCAATTCACATATGAGAAATGGAAAGAAATAATGAATAATGATGCTTGTTTTACAGGTGAATGATATGTATCACCACATTTTCAAAAGCGGCTTGAACAAGAACAACTCCAGCAAGTTTTTAATGCCACCAGAGATGATAATGAGTCTAATGATGATGCTAGTGCCAATGGAATTCCTGCATCAAGTACTAACTCACATGAATATGAGTTTGACTCTTTGTCTACTGCTACTTTTGATGTAGACATAGATATTGTTCATGTATATGAGAGACTTCTCGAAGTAGGTGAAGGTTCTAGTGCTAGAACACATGAATTTGATGCTATCGATGTTGACTTGTCCTCTACTTCTGACGTAGGTTCTCATATGGATTTGAACGCTCCTTTGGATGAAATTGATCTAGGTCTTGACTTGCTCATCAGCACTTTTGATGGTTATACTATGAATGCAATTGAACTAGCCATTACTCCCCTTTCACTCCGTCGTCCTGATCTTATCGACTGGAACTCCCCCTCCTCATCCAATGAAGTCATAATGTTCCAGAATGATTACACTCTAGCATGTTACCTCCATGCTATTGAACATATAATGTCTTCCACCAGCGAAAGAAGTGTTAGCATGTTAGAGGTGGATATCAAGTATCTTAGTCAAAAAATTAAAAGAAGAAAAAATAGATGCTCTGATGGTGAAAACCACTTTGTGGCAGTATCAGAGCCAAAAATAGTAAAAATAAAAGATGTATCCAAGGGTAAAAACCTCTCTGAGGCACCCAAGGATGAGATACTTGATATTCTACCAAGTCATTTTCAAGAGAGATCATCAGTTTTGATTGTGCTGACACAACCAGTAAATTTGGGTACAGAGGCTGCTCCACAAATTATTCATCTAGCACAATCATTATCTGCTGAAGAAAAGGAAGAGTTCACTAGCTTCTTTCAGAGCAAGAAAATAAACTTTGCATGGACCTATTCTGATATGCCTAGATTGGATCCCAATCTAATCATGCATCATCTATCCATTGCACCAAGTGTCAAGCCTATTAAGCAGAAGCTTTGAAAGATGCACCCTCATGTGGCACTTTTGGTTAAAGCTGAACTAGAGAAGCTCCTTAAAGCTGGTTTCATAAGAGCAATTGATTATGCCGAGTGGATTTCAAACATTGTTCCTGTCACCAAACATGATAAATCCATTCATGTGTGTACAGATTTCTAGGATCTCAATAAGGCATGCCCAAAAGATGACTTTCCATTGCCTAATATTGATATGATAGTAGACATGACAACAGGTTATGAGATGTACTCCTTGATGGATGGCTTCTCTGGCTATAACCAAATAAAAATTGCACCAGATGATCAAGAAAAGACCACTTTCACATGTGCCTAGGGCACCTTTTGTTGGAATGTCATGCCTTTTGGGCTTAAGAACATTGGACCAACATATCAAAGAGCTGTCACTACTATTTTCCATGATATGATGCATAAGACAATGGAGGACTATGTGGATGATACTTTAGCTAAAAGTATGTAGTGAAGAACTCACCTTGAAGAATTGGGTCCCATTCTTGACCACATGGAACAATTTAGTCTCAGACTTAATCCCAAGAAATGTGCATTCAGTGTCACTTTCGGAAAACTCTTGGGTTACATTATTTCAGTTAAGGGTATAGAGGTTGATCTAGAAAAAGTGCAAGCTATTATGGACATGCCTCCACCTAAAAATATAATTTAGATGAGAGGTCTTTAGGGAAGGCTAAAATCTATTTGGTGGTTCATTTCACAGTTGGCTGACAAATCACAACCATTCACTAAAACTCTACATAAAGGTGTAACCTATGAATGGAATGAAGAATGTGATAAGGGAATCACTCAAATCAAATAGTATCTTGCTAATCCACCTATTTTGATGCCTCCTATTCATGGGAAGCCACTTATATTGTACATCTTAGCCATGAGCACATCTTTGGGTGCTCTCCTAGCTCAAGAAGATTAGAACAACAAAGAGAGAGAGCTATTTACTATATTAGCAGAACATTGGTTTCCTATGAGATGAATTATTCAGTCATTGAAAAAGATTGTCTAGTTGTAGTGTTTGCTTCATAGAAACTGTGACATTATATGTTGGCTCACACTACAAGGCTTATTGCAAAAATTGATCCACTAAAGTACTTATTGAACAAGGCTTCCCTCATGGGTAGATTAGCTAAATGGGTTATGATCCTTAGTGAGTTTGACATTGAATATGTGGAAAGAAAAGCTATTAAAGGACAAGCGATTGCTGATCAGTTGGCAAAGGCTCCTTTGAAAGATCACCAGCCTTTAAACATTGAATTCCCAAATGAATCCATCATGCTTCTCACACACCAGTCTTGGAGCATGTTCTTTGACGGATCATTCACTCAGCAAGGATCAAGTGTAGGCATTCTATTTATAACACCTTAAAGATACTCATTGCCAAAAGCTTATAAGATGTTGTTTCCTTGCACAAATAACATAGCTGAATATGAAGCTCTCATTAATGGCATGAAAATAGCCATTGAATGGCGTGTGGATGAGCTCAAGGTCTTGGAGACTCTCAGTTAATCATCAACCAAGTCAATGATGTCTACCAAACAAAAGATGACAAATTAGTGCCTTATAAAATAATGGTGGATGATCTCAAGTTGTATTTTGCACACATTTCCTTCCAGCAAATTCCAAGAGCAGACAATAAGGCAGCCGATGCTATGGCCACTCTTGCCTCAATGTTACAGATGCTAGAAAATGATTTCAAACATGAATTCCTGGTGGAAACATTATGCTACCCTACTTATGACATTCCTGAATCTAGTATGATTTGTTCAGTCATTGGACATGATTCATCCTGCTACCACCACATCTATTCTTACCTTCGTGACCAAATCATTCCTGACACCTATACCCAGAATGAGAAATGTCACCTCATTCGTACTGCTTCATGATATGTTATCATAGCAAATGACTTGTATAGACGGGGTCTATATGGTACCCTCCTTAGGTGTCTAGAACCTGATGAGTCTAAACGTGTGCTAGCTAAGGTACACAAAGGTATATGTGGCTCTCATTTGAGTGGTCTAACTTTAGCTCATAAACTCATTAGAGCTGGATACTACTAGTCGGATATGGAGAAAGAAGTTGTTCAATATGCCAAGACTTGTAAGTAGTGCCAATATCACGGGAATCTGATCCATGCTCCTGCTAAAGAGCTTATTCCTTTTATCAGTTTCTGGCCATTTCAGCAATGGGCCTTTGACTTGGTAGGTTAGATAATCCTTCTTCTTCAAGAGGACATAAATTTATAATCACTGCTATAGATTACTTTACCAAATGGGTCGAGGCAATTCCTTTGACTATAGCTGATGGCAAGACTATTGTTATGTTTATTTTGAACTACATCATTTGCAGATATGGTGTACCCTCATCTATTATCACTGACAATGGGGGACAATTCAAGAACAAGGATCTGATAGACTTATGCACCAAATTTAGAATTATTCAGCATTGGTCATCTATCTATTATCCTCAGGGTAATGGACAAGCAGAAGCTTTTAATAAGACAATTCTAAAAATCTTGCACAGAACAGTTCATAAATCTGGTAGGGATTGGCACCTCTAGATTAATCTAGCTTTATGGGCCTATAGAACAAGCATTCAAACACCAACGGGGACCACACCCTTCACCTTGGTTTATGGATCAGAAGCAGTATTACCTATTAAGGTCGAGATTCCTACATTATGAATCTCTCAGAAAGGCCTTGTCACTGATGAAGAAACTAGAGTATCCAGGCTACAAGAGCTAGAGTTACTGGATGAACGTAGGAAAGTGGCATTCGATCATCTTCAAGCATACCAAAAGAGAATGTCAAAAGCCTACAATAAGAGAGTCAGACAAAGGGAATTCCAAGTGAGTGATCTCATCCTGAGAGAGAACCCCAAGAATCAGCAGCAAAGGGTCTAGAAAGGGAAGTTTGAACCAAACTGGCTTGGTCCATATGTTATTACTACAACATTTGGATCTAGTGCTTACCTACTCTCCACCACTAAAGGAGAGAAACTCAAAGATCCAATCAATGCTCTTCATCTAAAGAAGTTCTACAGCTGACATTCTTTATGTGCTCATGTACATACTTATTGGTCCTGAAAAAATCCAAAAAATTGAAATATTGCAAAAAATCCTAAAAATTGCAAAATGTCCTAAAAAAATGATCATCTTAGTGAAAACCTGGCAAACAGGCGCTTTGATGTATCTATTATCCTAGTGAAAACCTGGTAAACAAGTGCCTTGATAATACTAAAAAAAAAATAGAAAATTTGAAAAAACACAAAAAAATCAAAAATACAAAAAAATGAGATATTCAAAAAATACAAAAAAAATCAAAAAAGAGAAAAGTACAAAAAAAAATTGAAAAAGAATAAAATGTGCCATTGATGAAAACCTGGTAAACAAGCGTCATGGTAGCAAAAATAAAATCTCTGCCAAGATGGTGAAAACCTAGTAAACAGGTGCCACTTGTTTCCTGAAGCAATATCTCATCTCAGTGTCGCTTGGCCTTTAGTTTCCTTGCATTCCTACTTTAGTTGCTTCCTTTGTTTCCTGCTTTAGTTTATTTCCTACTTTGGTTTGCTAGCTCATGCTCTTGCTTTTAGTTGTCTTCAAGATTTTGCTCGATTCTTCATAGATTGGAACTGGTAATTCTTGGGGGCACCTACCTAGTCTAGGGGGGCATTGTCCTATCACTTTCAGAGACTCTTTTCGAGCATCAGTCACCAGTGATTCTTGTTGCATCTGCCTGTTGATGCCTAGCTACTTATGAGATTTCTCTCCTTGAGGATCTCTCATGTATCAATCGCTAGTGGTTCTCACTGTGCCTGCCCACTGATACCTAGCTTTCATTAGACCTCTCTCTTTCAGGATATCTCCCTTACATCAATCACCAGTGGTTCTCACTGTGTCTACCTATTGATGTTTCGCTAGTATCTCTGAAATTTCTCACCTTGAGGATCTCTCTTGTATCGGTCACCAGTGGTTCTCACTACATCTTCCTACTGATACTTTGTTTAACTTCCCGATATCTTAATGAGACTTAGTCTCTCGCAATAGTCACTAGTGGTTCTCATTGTGTCTGCCTACTATCGCTATCCCATCAAAATTTTGAATGTCTTCTTTTTGATTCAACTCCAATCCGCTTGAACACAAACATAAACTAAAACTAAAACTGACTTTGTGTTCCTCTGAAGCATGTTGAGCTTTGTTTTCTTTGAGTTCTTGTTTGTTTGCTTTGTTCTTTCCTTTGCTTTATGTTTGCTAGTTTAGTTCCAATGATCCAAAGAATCTATCTAAGAGGGGTGTCCATCTGTAAGAGCCTCCATCTCATATTGGATGGCCATGCGTACCTCGACTCCTTTTATATGGACGCTTTGGTGAGGTTGGTTCTTCTCCTTGTCTGTTTTGAGTGACTTCTTTCTACTACAAGTAAAATTGCTAACGCTCATCCTGCTAAGTGAACGTAAGGGTCGCTACGAGTACTCTTTGGAAAAAGAAGGAACTCTTGCGTGTTTGGTGTGTTTGTTCACAAGCAACATTCAGGTCATTCTAGCAATTGTGCTTTGATGCTTATGTTAACTTGCTAGATCAAAATGAATAGGTGTTTAGGTCATTATGGCTTCTTGTGCCTTAATGCTTACATCTCATTTCGACAAATCTAAGACTCATGTCATATTCATATTCTCATAATTGCAATGTTAGTGAGGATTATATGGCATTTTATGATCATCCCGTGCTTAAATGAACTCGATGATGATAAATACGATGAGTCCAACAACCAAGTCCTAGGGTTTGCATTTTCATTCTAGGTTTGCATTTTCATGCTAAGATTGAATTTGAGATGATATCTTGTTACTCTCTTGATTGCTTTCTGTTCATCGAAGGTTCTCATCTTGCATCTCAGCTTCGTCATGGTTGCACAAGTTTTTAGGATCGAAATTGAAATCTGACATCTCTAGATAGCTCGAAATCACGTTTTAAATTCTGGGACCCTTTGGGATCGGACACTTGTGCAGTCAGCCTCCTAGTGTCATCTTCCTGCTAGACCCTCATCTTTGCATCATGTTCTCAAGATCTTTGCTCTTTTCATCAAATTTGACTCTAGTCAACCATGGTCAACCATGATCAAACTTGGTCAACAAGACCTCTGCTTTGCTTCGATGTGTTTCTACAGCTTCTCGAATTTAGTCTAATTGCCTCTGCTCTGCAACCTCTTGTTGTCAATCATCCTTCTAATATGTCATCTTTCTGATTTCTCTCCCAAGGGGGCAGGATGATTGCATCATTTGAATCTTGTCAAATCAATTCTTGAATTAGTCTGATTTGAATCATCAGTTCTCATTGCTAGGGGCATCTCATGCCTCGCATCTTATCATCTTGTCATCTATCTTTTAGGCATCTAAGCAATCTAACTCGAATCCTCGAGGATCAAGCTTTGTTTTGGAGATGGTTCTTGAAATCTTTTAGGTATTGGGGCAATCTAACCCTAATTCTTGGGAGTCAAGCTTCATTCTGGAGATGGCTCTTGAAATCTCTCTTAGACCGTTATCTGGGCAATCTAACCTGGGTCTTGGAGGGTTGAGCTTCATATTGGGGCAATCTAACCCTGATTTTGGAAACAGTCCTAAGTTTGTATCTAAATCTCATTCTGGGCATTGGGGCAACCTAACCCTGATTCTCATCGTCTCTCAAGACCGTTGTCTTTGCAATCTAACTTAGACTTTAGAAAATCATGGTTTGATCTGTTCGATGTCTTGGCAACCTAACCTAGACTTCTGAATTTCTCATCATCTGTCGCTTTAGACTATTCTTTGAATCAACACACTGGTTGCACATCAATTCAAAGAGGGGCAAATGTAATACCCCAAAATTGGCACCTATTAAATTCAATCAATTTTGGTGCATTTTCATCAATTTTACATCTTCAAAGCCCTAGTTTCCTAGGCAATTTTCTCTCTCCTACCTGACTCAATTTGACTTGATGTCAATTGCAAAAACCCTAAATTGCATTAATCAAATATTAAAATTAATTCCTAAAGTCTTCAACTTTTATTAGCTAAATTACCCCTATGATAAATTAATTTAATTCTAAAAGTCCTAAGTGCTTGGAATTAAATTAAACTCACCCCATTTGGCTAATATACATAAAAAGGAATTAATAATTACTTGTTATTTGAATGGACACTCATTTTTGAATTAATAATTCATAATATTCGAAAGGTCACCCTGTGTGGCAATTTCCATTCTTTTAATTAAGTAATTTGTGCATTTTTGTCTCAAATGGGAATGAAGAGTTAGGAGTTTCAAATCAAGAACCTCTTCATTCCCTCCCCAGGCTTGTCTATTTAATGAACCTCTTTTTTCATTCGAAGGGGGGCAATTTTTGAGAGTAACTAAACTATAGCGATTTTTAGTCTCAACTTGATATTTTCAAAGCTTTATTGCATATTAGCTTAATTTATTCATTTTAGTGTTAATTGCATTCTCATTAGAGATTAATTTGCTCATTGCTATTAGATTAATATCATCTTTCTTTCAAGCTATTTAGATTAATTGCATCTTCATATTTCCATTCAAAGCATTTTAGATTAAATTGCATTCATTCTAGTTCAATTTCAATTTTGCTTATCTTTATAGTTTTTGAAAATCCTCCATTGTAGGACTGGTCTTATGGTTGTTGGCTCTCCAATCTAAGAGTAATCAAACACCTCGTCTACATAGGAGGCAATAGGTCGCTTCACCTCAAATTTCAGATTGAGTAACCCATACTCTCTCTTGTAATTCGATCATGTGAGTAATGACTATGTTGCGTGTGTAGTTGGATTAGAGGCTCACATTCGACTATATACAAGAGTCTTAGGAATCTCAGTAGCCTCATGTGTGTCATCATCACGTCTCATTTTCACATTCAATCTCAACAAGTTCTTCTTCTGTAGTAGCAGCCTCCTTGATCTTTGTATTCTAATTACAATCATACATTCTCTCGTGTATCTAAAACTTTTCATCTATCTTCACATTGTTACTTTCAATCATCTTCCTTAATCTTAGGTTAAAAAATTTGTAAGCCTTTCTTTTAGTAGAATAACCAAGGAAAATTCCTTCATCACTTCTAGCATCAAATTTTCCTATCTCATCATCTCTTTTGACATGGCATTTACTACCAAATATTCTGAAATATTTTACAATAGGAGAATGATTAAACCACAATTCATAAGGAGTCTTACTTATACCTTCTTTGATTATGTTCAATGTGTACACTGTTGTCGCAATAGCTTATGTCCAATGCACCTGAGATATATTTCCTTCTAGCAACATTGTCCTAGAAGCATCCAATATTGTTTTATTCCTTCACTCTTCTATCCCATTTTTTTGTGGAGTCCTAGGAGTAGATGTCTTCCTTTGTATTCCATGCTCTTTGCAATATGAATTGAATAGACATGAAGTAAACTCTCCACCTCTGTCTGATCTCAAACATTTTATCTTTAGACCTGATTCATTCTCTACTTTTTCTTTGAATATCTTGAATTTGTCAAAAGCTTCTGATTTCTCTTTCAAGTAAGTGATCCATATCATTCTAGGAAAGTCATTAACAAAAAGTATAAAATACCTTTCACCATAGTATGATCTTGTCCTTGTAGGTCCACATAGGTCTGTATATACTAGATCCAACTTTCATTTTGTTGTATATGATTTACTTTTATAGCTGCTTCTAGTCTATTTTCCCATAACACATTCTCTACATATAGTGTTAGATGGTTTTACAATCTTTGGTAGGTGTCTCACTACATTATTCAAGCTTGCCTTCACAATATTATCAAAATTGACATGATAAAATCTTTTGTGTCATAACCAACTATCATCTATCTTCACAACAAAACAAGAAGCTTCAGATGTATTTAACTTAAATACATTACCTCTAGATTTAGTACCAGTTGCAATCAAGTTTCCTATCTTACCTCTGATAAAACATTTCCCATCAATGAACTTTAATTGATATCCCTTATCCATCAGTTGTCCAACACTCAACAAGTTATGCTTAAGTCCATAAACAAGCAGTACATTGTCATTATTAGTCCTTCCATCCCAAGAAATAGATCCTACTCCTATGATAGGTTTAGGAACATTGTCTCTGAATCTTACAACACCACCATCATACTTCATTAATTTAACAAATTTGTTTTTGTCTCCAGTCATATGATGTGAGCACCCACTGTCTATAACCCATTCAGATTTCTTATCAACATGCGATACTAAATCTTTTTCTTCATGTACTGGTTTTTCATCTTTAATAGAAATAAATCCAATCTCTTCATAATCACAATCATCATCATTAGAGATACCTTCACTATCATAATAACATCCCTTTTCTTTTGAATACTTAGGCTTGAAAAACTTAGGTTTGTGCTTAGGAACTCTTGTAGGACATCTAGATGCAAAGTGACCTATCTTATTGCATGAAAAGCATTTCAAAGGTAACTTTCCTTCAAATTTACCCTTACCTCTCTTTTCTCTTCTAGCGATCAATGTAACAAGTTCATCTAGCTTTCTTTCTTCTTCTTGTATATGTTCCCATTCATCAACATATTCACCAAGCTCTTCTTTTATGTTTTCACTACTGGTGATCGGAATTGTAGATGTTATCCTCATGTGTGTAGATGCCTTGAATGTTGTTTCAAATTTAGGTACAAAATCTCCCATTTCTACAACTTCAAAGGTAGTTATCTTTGCAATCAACATTTCTCTACTAAAGTTTGGAGTCAAGGGTATAATTTCTTCTATAGCCTGAACTTTGGTCTTGTAGACTAGTGTCAATGATCTAAGGATCTTCGCAATGACTCCTTCCTCTTCATAGGTTCCTCTAGAATTTTTTATTCTAATCACAACCTCTATAACTCTTTATACATAAGCTCTAATATTTTCATCATCCTTCATTTGTAGCTTCTCCATCCTTGTTTTCCAATTATGTAGCTTCACTTTCTTGGTAAACTTATCTCCTTCGTATAGTGCTTCTAATCTTGTCCAAATCTTGTGTGTTGAATCCAGTTCTTTCACCTCAATAAATTATCCTTCAGAGAGTGTGTTGATCAGTGCTTCCCTTGCGACCGTGTTATATGAAAATATCATCTTTTCTTCATCGATGGCTTTATTGAATTCATCCTCAGCCTTCATGGTTTTGTCATTCTTTGTAATCATCTAGTAGTTGATGCCCAAACATAGAAAATGTGTTTGCATCTTGTTCTTCCAACTGTCAAAGTTTTTAGGATCAAATTTTGGACTATCCTTCCTATAGAATGCCATCTCCAAGATCACCTCAAGTTGTTAAGATTTCTCTCTAAGGACCAGTAGCTCTGATACCAATTGTTAGGAATAACAGTCCACCAATACAAATGAGAGGGGGAGTGAATCAGTTGTATGACATATTATTAAACTTTAAACTTTAAATAACAATAATATCAAATAAAATGAACACAATGAATTCCAACACAATAAAATAATATTTTTTGTCGAGGAAACCCTGTTAAAGGTAAAATTCCGATGGGAATTAACACCCACTAATGATGTACTGAGAGTATAGTATCATTATTAGAAGATCTAGCCCTATTAGGAGCTTATTAAAATATTATAGTACACAGTCCTTGATAGAGGAAAAACCCTATTAAGAGTCAAGAAAAGAGGTAGGCTCACCACCCAAAGAAGGTTATGTCCACCTTCAGAACTCACTGTTTGCAATACAAGTGTATGAATGGAAATACACAATCCTTGAACTGTCTAATAGAAAATGTCTTTGCTTGATTAGTTCCAATGAAGTATATAAGTTATCCTTTTCTCTACATCCAACAAACACAAGCTCATAGCTTCCACAATCTTCTTTTATATCATATACATATTGCCCATGTCTTTTCAAAAGAAAAGATCTTACATATATACCCTATTACAAAATAAATGATCAGGTTAGCCAATTAGGCTTTCCTAATATACAAATAATTACATAACTCCTTGTTAAGATACACATGGTATCTAAAACAAGTATACAATAATTATATTCTAATAATTAAGGACTGACATCCATAATTCATGATCTCCATTCATGATACATGCTACAAATATGAAGTTGGCTTCCAAATAGGTCTTCTCCAGAATACACACCATAGATGATGTCATCCTTCTTTCTATACCTTTCTAATATTAGTGAACAATCTTCAGTACCCTATCTATCATCCCTTAAGCTCACATACACTGAATCCTCATCGCCTGCAAGATATACCCAAAACTCAGAGACTTACTCTGTCAACTTCCATTGTCACAGTCCAGTAACCAGTCTTCACCAAAACTTCTATAACTCAACCAATATGAAATATTATATCATGTGATCTTAGATATGAGAGAACAACACCTTCCTTTATACACAACTGTATTCACACATTTTGAATCATCCGTACAGAAATCGTACACTGTGATAACCAGCATGTTCTCTTCATAGAAACATATGTTGACATCAGTGACAAAACATGAATGACAACAACAATAATTCCAACATCACTCAACGTAGTGATTAAACATATTAAATGTACCCAAAAATATCCCCAATGCATTAGAAATATCCAACAAACCATTGGTATCTTCACATAATCCCAAATTCTTTTTTCAATTCCATGGTTGGCATGTCCATGATACTGAGAAGTGTTTCCACTTGAAAGCTATCATCCAGGACTTTGTAGAAAATACCATCAATGCTGAGGGTGTGAATGATAAAGGAAATAAATGTATTGTACTTTCTAACCAATACTTTAAAATGTATACAATCTGTTTCCTTCCCATTCTACCAATAGTATTGATCCCACCTCTTTGCCACTTCTTCAACCAACATTGTTGTGCCTCATGAACTGACCACCAAACTTTGATAATACATGTATAATTGCCAATAATGTTGTTAATCTCATTTATCAATCCACACCTAAACCCAAACCTAACTCTAAACCTAATCTTCGTATTACATTTTATCCTAAGGAGACTATTAAGGCACCCAATGGTCCTATTTATATTTTTGTGAAGATTAATGATAAGTTTTCTTGAGGAGTGCTTATTGATCATATTTTCATGGTGAATTTCATAACTAAGGAACGTCTTTACACAAGATAGTTTCATCAAGACTCCTATGAAAAATCTAATGTGATGATTAGTAATTTTAATGATTTTACTTATCCTGCCCATGGTTCCATTTGTTTTCATGTTGAATTTGATAAGAAGGGGTTAGATTTCACCTTTTTTGTCATCCCAACTTCTGATGAATTCCAAGAAAGACTTGGCCTTCCTTGGGTCAATTCCATGAAAGATCCTATCTAGAATTATTTGAAATTTACCCAGAATGGAGGAATCATCATGATTAACCATAGTCTCTGTTAGCCTTTAGCAAGTCATGGAAACTTTGACCTTGAATTATTTTGGTCTACCTTACATCAATCATTACAATATCATCAACGTCATCTCTTATTATATTACCTAATCTCAAATCCCATTAGATATTTGAATTGATAATTCCTAAGGATTTCCCATCTCCTTTTCTTGGACTCAAACTCCTTCTCACACTTCCTATTCCTCCTATATACACTTTTTTCCCACCTACTATATACAACAAGAATTTCACATCCTCTATCTCTTAACCTAGTGAGGTTACTTTTGTTCTTCCTCCTAATGAAGAAAATGAGTCAATTTTGATTGACCCTAAACCTTCTCAAATATCAAACAAAACCAAACACAACCATTGTGCTCATCACCATCATTGTACACACCATGATAGGGATATAAGATAGCTTCCCAAACTATTTGCTCCTTCAAGACACCTCATAATGATTTGATTCACTTTGACAAACCAAAGCATAGCCCAAGGGGGGAAGTGAATCTAAATAAATTAAATTGTCTAAACATGATGATGTTATTTTCATGTTAAGGATCCTATTGTTATTAATTTAGATGATGAAGATACTCTTGGGAATGATAACAACGTCAATAATATAAATTTTGTTGATCACAATAATCCTAATGACATATGTGAGGTTATTGAAATTAATAATGAATTGTCTATAATATTTCTTGAAGTTTTATCCCTAGCTCCTTGTGACAAACAAAGTAATTCATCATTAGATCATGGTACTTGTTTGGAACTTATAATCACTCCATATATTATATTTGATGTTGCAACTCTTGTGTATTACCCACCTCCCTTAAGTAATGATAATAGAGATTGAGGGGAGGGTGATGCACTTGACTAAATCCTCTTGTAAATATATATTTATGTTATTTATTTTGAGATGATGTAAAGTTGTAGCAACCATATTTATTTTTGGTCTCTGGAATGTTGACCCAAAAAGACTTTTGTTCATATGTCTTATGTACTCTTCTTCCATTGGACTTGTATTTTTATTACCTTTGGTGAATGATGTCAATTTATTAAGAGTATTATTGATATAAATGAGTTATCACGCATGCATAGTAACCCCAAAGTTAGTAGATCCCTTTGTGCTCTTTTTGTAATGTGATTCATTTCCCTTGGTTTCTCCATGTTTGGGGGCAAGTCCTAGTGGAAATGTGTTTGTCTTATGTATTTATTTATGCTACCTTAAATCTATAGCTCCCATTAAGGATTACATAGTTACTTTAACATGGGGGCATACACTTCACTCTTTGTTACACACTATGCACACATCATATTGATCAATGTTTTGTACATTACTTGGAAAACCCTTCCTTTTTCTTAGTAATCTCCTATTATTAGATTCTTTTGGAGACAATTATTTCCTTGGGGTTATCCTTTTGCACCATTGTTTTATCATATTCCTTTGAAAATAATGTTTTCCTTAGGTCTTATCCTCCTTTTTTAGTCCAAACATCTTTGAAAACAATGCTTTGCTTGGTTATCCTTTGGATAGGTTGACTAGCATAACGTAGCTTTCTAGACTATCAACCCCATCTTTTGGAACCTCTTTTTCTCCTTACATGACCCATAGTAGTTTAACCTTAATAGGTTGGTCTGGTCTAGTCTAGTCTAGTCTGCTCTCTCTCTCTCTCTCTCTCTCTCTCTCTCTCTCTCTCTCTCTCTCTCTCTCTCTCTCTCTCTCTCTCTCTCTTTGCTTGGTTATCCTTTGGATAGGTTGACTAGCATAATGTAGCTTTCTAGACTATCAACCCCATCTTTTGGAACCTCTCTTTCTCCTTACATGACCCATAGTAGTTTAACCTTAATAGGTTGGTCTAGTCTAGTCTAGTCTAGTCTGGTCTCTCTCTCTCTCTCTCTCTCTCTCTCTCTCTCTCTCTCTCTCTCTCTCTCTCTCTCCCATCTTTTGGAACCTCTCTTTCTCCTTACATGACCCATAGTAGTTTAACCTTAATAGGTTGGTCTGGTCTAGTCTAGTCTAGTCTTATCTCTCTCTCTCTCTCTCTCTCTCTCTCTCTCTCTCTCTCTCTCTCTCTCTCTCTCTCTCTCTCTCTCTCTCTCTCTCTCTCTCTCTCTCTCTCTCCCATTTTTTGGAACCTCTCTTTCTCCTTACATGACCCATAGTATTTTAACCTTAATAGGTTGGTCTGGTGTAGTCTAGTCTAGTCTTATCTCTCTCTCTCTCTCTCTCTCTCTCTCTCTCTCTCTCTCTCTCTCTCTCTCTCTCTCCCCCATCTTTTGGAACCTCTCTTTCTCCTTACATGACCCATAGTAGTTTAACCTTAATAGGTTGGTCTGGTCTAGTCTAGTCTAGTCTAGTCTTCTCTCTCTCTCTCTCTCTCTCTCTCTCTCTCTCTCTCTCTCTCTCTCTCTCTCTCTCTCTCTCTCTCTCACGTTACTTTTTTCTTCATTTAAGATTGATAAGGACCTAAGTCATTTGGGAGCTTCGTATTTTCCTTGTCTCTTTTACCTTGAGATATTTTTCTTATACTTTGATCTACTTTTATCGTGAGTATGAAGTAGGTTCATACTCTCACTAAAGTGGAGGCTAAATGTAGGGTCCTAAATTATAATTTCTTACAATTTTGGTCCTTAGTTAGGTCTTATTTTAGTGTTCATTGATTCTTTGCTTGTTATGATTAATGATACATGTATTTTGCACACATTCAGAATCCTCATTTCAAATTTGACCCTCGACCTATATCTAGGTCTCTTTTGCCATGTAAAGGGTAACCTAGAGTGTAAGGGGTGACTTAGGTCATCCCCTACCTTGGGTATCGCTCCTTGCACAAAAAAAGGTCCCAAATTTTAAATTAGAGGATGGTATTTTGATTTTAAGTGAGATTTCAATTCCATGTCGGCCTCCTTCAAGATTTGAGCTTTTAGATGGATATGTGAGGTATAAGTACAAGGATACCTCACCCATTTTGGAATCAATCTTCAATCTAGTAAATAAAATCAAATATAATCCATTTTTAATTCAGTTCAAGCACTCAAGCATTCATGGAGTAGTCAACTTAGTTCAAGCATCAAGAATGAAAGATATGGAGTATTGTCTAGATCATAGCATGTGTGAATGCATTCATATTCTTCCTATCCTAGATCTAAGGCCAACATTACTCCAAGATAACTTTCAAACATCTTCATGAGCAATTTGATACTTGTGAAGGTATAACATCTTTGTCAAACCATTGTCGCTAACAATACACTTTTTAATTTATGAAATTTCAATTAAATTTCAAGGTCAATTCCTATTAGGGTGTTTGAATTTCTCTCAATGTTTTCCCCATTTTCTGTATGTGGGTGATAGGTGATGGAGTCATGGATTTGGCTATAGGAAGATCTGATAGTCTATTATAAATACACTACTTCTTCATCACTTTTTGGCTAATCAAGGATGTCTCCCACCATTAGGAGAAAGTCCATTTTCCCTTTACACTCTAGGTCACTCCTTACATGAAATTTGGGCTAAAAAATTATGTGTAGGTTAGTTACAATGTCAGATCTACTCATACTTGGTCCCAAATTTTGTTTATCAGTCTTTTATCTATCTGCATATATAGATTACCCTAGTTACAAGTTATCTCCTCCTAGTTACTCCATTTCTTCATTTCAAATTGTATCAATCATTCATTCTATTCTTAGCAAAGGAGAAACACTTACACCCATTTAGCACTTGAGTTTCCTTAAGCCCAGTGGTACTTTCTCCTTCCCAATGTAATGAGAGAGATATGAAATTTGGGTGTGATGATTCATAGTTTGATTGTCTATCCTAGTGAACATTCCCCCTATAATAAAATCATAGACATTCACATATACAATATTTCCATTCATTTTTATTTCATTAAAACAAAAAATCCAAAGCCCTCATATGTGCAATAAACAACCTAAAAAAACCTCATATATTATCATGTCTTTTATTCTTTCACATATTTAATAGATTCAAGTTCTAGGGTTATAACACAAAAACCATGGCTCTGATACCACTTGTAAGGAAGCTTGCATCCAACATGTGACAATTTCTACATAACCCATTTAACATTTTAAGCAAATAAACACTTTCAATCTACATGCAAGAGAATATAAAACGTAGCCTATAAAATGTGACACAAGGTATACCTTGAGAAAAATTCATGAGGGAAAACTTGGCATCCAAAATTATCCATTATCCATATAGTTTTCTACAATGAAACATTACAATACACCATGCAAGCTTTCAACTCATCAACCAAAAATAAGCACTCCATGTGAACAAGCAATCAAGTACAAATCAAATGTCATTCTTCCAACCTCCACAAATGCTAGACCTATCTCACCTTAACAACTACCCTTGTGGTTTCTTTCATAGAAAAAAGATTCCACAAAACCACTAAGTGGTATTACATAAACCATGTGTTAAAACCATGTTCTACCTAATCCCTTGACCCCACATTCAATATTGAATACTTTATTAATTTTTTTCTCCAATGTTAAATAATTACATCAAATAATTTTATTTTATTTTAAGAAAAAGTGGATTGGCCATTGTATATATTATTTATAAATTAAAAAATAATTAAATGGCTCATCCAAGAAAGAACCAGAAAGAAAACACAGAATTCTTGCCCACTACATTATGCAATTTACAATATACTCTTAATACCTAGCCAACAAAAGATAATAATAACTTTGTATCAACATCCCAAACTGAATTGGCTATGATAAAAAATAAGCCATAAGACCAAAGTGGGTATTCCCATTCATCTTTCAAAGATGGTTGCATCAGAATTTAAAATTTTACAATGCACTGATACTTTCCCCATCACCCGTTACAAATTCAAAACTAGTCAATATTGCAACGTTAGGAAAAATAGTCCTGAACACCGCAAGCCATAGTTCATGGAGCACAAAACTTGAGCACTTACCTGCAAACCAAAATTGCACATTCACTTATGGGGATAAGACCACTGCTTCATCCCGCCCAGCATCAAAAACCATGAGCTAGAAGGAGAAAAATAGGTTTTACACACCAAAAATTACGCCCAACCAAAATTTACTCTTCCATGGCAGAGGGGACCCATGGAGTAAACCCAAGATGAGAACACGGGAACCATCAAGAAGCTTCGACCTCCCAATTTGGGTAAAGAGCAATATGTGAATCATTTGCCCAACCCAAATTACCATCATCTTCATCACTGTGAGGTCCAAACAAGGGATTAGAGCCCCAGACCATATTGTCAAATGTAGGAATTTTAGAACTAGGAGATGCAATGCCAGTTAGTTGAATGTTAAGGTATGGAACAATAGGGTAATTATGAAGAGACTAGGATAGGGTGTGAAAGGATGAACCAGCACCTAGCATTTTTAAGGTATTTGGGACCTCCAGTAAATCTAACATGGCATAAAAAACCTATTTGGTCTTTTCCTCTAGCTCATGCCCTAAAGTCTGACCCACAAAATGTAGGGAATTTTCACATACCGGAAGCTCTTTTTCTCCAAAGAGCATTTGATACTATCATACATAATCATATATTCATGTTTGCTGAGGAGAAGATGTCATGAGAAGAGTCCCCAAAAATATGCCTGGCTATTCTAGAAGTCATATTTCTACATGGCTCTTTTTAGTTTATTTTCCCTCAAGAATTGCGGATAAATTACTTTCTGGGATAAAATTTCAAGCAGCGAGGCAGACCGAAGCAAGTCCATTTTATTTGATAAAAAGATTGAAATCAATTGCGATGGATATAGGAATTGTTTAATATGAGGAACTAAAATCTCCTCACCAATTATCCATCTAATTGCATGTTGAATGATGGTAGAGTGGCACACAAACACATTATCCAGAGATGCATCGTCAATCTAGACTAGAAGCACTTCCTCCTCCACCTCTGGTTGAATATATATCCTAAAGTTCTTTGGAAGAAACTCACTATGATAGAGACCACAGGATTCGCATTGGGGGCACAACTCTCTCAAATTCACCATTGCTATTTTCCAAATCCTTTCTAAGAACTTCAAGTCTTAAAAGCCAATGGAGTTGTACAAACAGTCCCTTAAGGGAATAATTTCAAATCTAAGACAATTTTTCTGCATTAATTAAACTCTGAGCACACATCAACAGAGATATATTATGCACATGAGAATTGATATGAAACATGCAAAAATACTACTCCAAAAACATACATATCTCAATGATCGATACCTTCTACACCATGTGTCTCTACGATGGTTGTAAATGCAAGTTGATGGTTAAATATTTTTCATAAACATTTAAGAATGTAGACGTTCAAAATTATAGTGTATAAGTGACTTAGTATGACCATCTCATGCTTATATTTATGTAGATTTACACCACATTTTGAATGAATATCATGACATCATTCCTACATCATGACATTACCTATCACCATTCATGCTATCGAGATTGATCATTTTTTGCATGCTTGTGTGTTCGTGAATAAAGGTTCTTGGGAGTAGTGATTTAACTTCTATCCCATTACACCACAAATTGTCTAAGAAATCTGCCACTGAAAACCTTCATAAAGGGTGTGCGAGATGTATTGCTCCTCAAATATTTCCAAAAGTTTCTATATCGGTTTAAGAATGTAGGCAATATGCCAATTATGGAAACATCTCTTTATGCAAGCATTGACAATAACCAATGAGTCTCCTTCTACTTGAATGCTTTTATACCCTCCTTATTTGGCTAGTATTAGGCCAATGAACATAGCATGAGCCTCTGGAAAATTATTTGTCCTTGGAGGAAGGGGAGAAGCTTGAATTTATAACACCTTGCCTTGATGATCCCTAATGCATGATACAATACACTAATTCCTAGGTTTCCCACAAGAAGCCCCATCAAAATTGATTTGACTAGATCCTGTGTGTTAGGAATCGATTTGACATCTAAGTGGTCCATTGATTACCTTCCCATAGTCAAGTTAGTCGATCCAATAGAAACCGTTATTCCCTTCCACTCTCTAAGAACTGATGCATCCCACATAGAAATAGTTGGATTGCATCTAATTTTAGAGAGACTAGAGTTAACCATCTCAAAAATAAATATTTCAATACCTTCCAGTATAGAGGAAATGGGTGATATGGCATGATAGAAAATACATTTATTTCTCTCCCACCATATTGCCCAAACAACTAACGCTCGAGTATATTTCCAAATGTTGGAAAATAGGGAGCATGACTTAAGCATTGGCCAAGTTTTAAAAAGATCTCATAGCTTATTTGGGAGGGGAGTATAATAATGAAGCTTGTTCAAAACAATAGACCAAAACTCATGAGAAAAAGAACAATTTAAAAGGAGATGATCCACACTTTCATAGAAATTATCACAAATCACACACTTAAAAGACCAAGCAATTCAAAGCTTATCTAGTCTATCACTGGAAAGGATTATGTTCCTTAATGCAAGCCATGCAAAATATCTTGCTTTAGTAAGAACTACATTATTCCAGAAAAAGGAGAATGCACAAGATGGGGCCTTGGGAGAATCTAGCCACTGAATAATCCTATACACATCTTTTATGGAGTATTTACCATCCTTAGTTGGAGCCCAGAATAATGTATCTTCTTTATCTGAAAATAATACTTCTCTATCTACAAAAATCTTGTGAAAATAAACCTTGTCTTGACAACTGATGGGTAACACCTTCGGGTCTTTCCATAAAACTTTCCCTAAAAAAATGCAAACTGTTGAGACGTAATGAATAAGTTGGGGCCCCATGAGTCCCTCCAAAACTTGACACTTACTCCATTATTGACCTCCAAAGAGACATATTTAAGCACAATATCTCTCAAAGACATCATAAAGTCCCAAATAACTAAACCTTTAGGTGGGTCTAAAGTGGAAAAGACATGAGTTAGGTTGGTGTTATAAAGATAATTTTTCTGCATAATTTGACACCAAATATTTTGAGGTTTATCATACATTTGCCACACTAACTTACCCCCAAAAGCCTTGTTCCTTTCAGCCAAGTCATGAAGCCCTGAACCCCCAAGTGATTTGACATGAGCCATATCTTGCAATGAAATAAGGGGATTTCATTTTTATTGTTCATGTTCCATGTCCATAAAAAGTATCTAATTAATTTTTGGATCATATGAATAACTAAGAGGTGAGCTTTTAGTACCGCCAAATAATAATTCGGGATGGCTGAAAGGACTGATTTGATGAGTAAAATTCTTCTTGACAACAAGAGCCATCTTGCTTTCTAGGCTACAATTCTGATTTTAATTCTATCAATCATTGCTTACCAATAAGAAGCTTTGTTGGTTCCCATAAAAAAATGGAATACCTAAATAAGTAGATGGAAATAACTCTAATGAAAATCCCAAAATATGGACTATTTTGTTGGATAAAATCTGATAGGTATTAAATAGAATTTTTTTAGATTTCTTCACATTAACTTTTTGTTTAGACACTGAAGTGTACAAATCCAATGTATACTTGATCTTCCTAGCCTCCTTAGGATGGGATGATCCAAAAAGAAAAGTGTCATCTGCAGAAAGGGAATGAGTGATCGAGATCCTTGTGCCTCCAATTTGTGCCCCTTGCCAAAATCCTAGTAGATTCTTCTTTTTGATTGACATGTTGAATGCCTTGGCCATAATGATGAATAGTATGGGGGATAAGGGATCCCCCTTCCTTACCCCTTGTGTGGAAAAGAAGAATCTAGCTAGAAATCCATTCACTATAATTGAAAACCATGTACCTATGATACAAAATTTGATCCATTTACACCAACCTTTTAAAAAACCAAATCTTTGCATTTACCTTAATAAGAAAATCTTGACACATCCTGTCATAAGCCTTCATCATATCAAGTTTATTAATAAAATTAGGAGAATTATTAGAATTAATTGAGTGAAGGACTTCATGTGCAACCAATGCACCTTCCATGGTTTCCCACCCAAGGACAAATCATCCCTTCTCTTCAGATATAATGCCTGGAATGAGGTGTTGCATTCTTAAGTAAATAGCTTTGGTGATAATTTTATAAGTTGTATTACACAAAGAAATAGGACAGAAATTAGAAAAGGTTTTAGGATCCTTGACTTTAGGTATAATAGCAATATTAGTGGTATAGAAATACTTCAGCATGGCTTTGGTTTTCCTAGATTCTTCAATGACTGCCAAAAACTCCCATCCAATAACATCCCAACAGACCTTAAAGAAGAGAGTCGTAAATCCATCTGAACCAGGAGCTTTATCCGAGGGTAATGAGAAGACTACCTTACATAATTCTTGAATAGTGAAAGGGGCCATTAAGACTGCATTATCTTGTTTCATAACCAATGGAGGAATAACATCAAGTAACTCATTCAATTATGATTCTGAAGGGATTGGGGAGGAAGGAGGAGCAAGAATATTTTTAAAGAACTTTACTCCTTCATCTTGTATGCCTTGGGCATCAACAATATTATTACCAAACACAACATCATTAATTGAAAAGATAGAATTGGAAGCCCTCTTATGTTTAGTAGATGCACGAAAGTACTTTGTGTTCTTATCCCCTTCTCACAACCATAATTCCCTAAATTTCTATCTCCAATATTCCTCTTCCCTATTACAAAGTTCTTCCCATTCTTGCTATAGTTTATTATGCCTATAATAATTTTTGTTGTCCATACCCTACTGGATAACTTGGTCATAAATTTCCCCCAACTGTTTCTTAAAATGTCCTTTTGTTTCAATATATTTTTAAATACCTTCTCATTGCAATGCTTAATGGATGCTTTAACAAATTTTAACTTCATAGAAAACTGGTGCATTTTATAAACTTCTACTTAAGGGGCATTGATCCACCACTATCTAAGGAAAGGAATGAACTGAGGATGCCAAAGCCACATCCTTTCAAATTTGAAAGATAGTTGATGCCGATGCACTTTTAGAGAGGCTGCATTCTCTATAGTGAGGGAAATTGGGAAGTGATCAATCCCCAATAATGACAGGATCTCTAATTAAAAGGAGACATTTTCTAGTTTCCATTCATGTGAGATGAGAAATCTATCTAGTCTCACCCCAATTTGTGAAAATTTAGCCCTCTTATTTGTCCAGGTATATGAGCCATTTAAAGGGACAATGTCCATAAGATTATTTTTCTCTACAAATGAGGAAAATTCTTGAATAATTCTAATAGGAGGGTAAATACCACCAATTTTCTCTGTTGAATTACATATTGCATTAAAATCACAACCCAAAATTAGATTCTTATCATCTTGTTGATGAATAAGGTAATTGAGTACATATCATAATCTTCATTTGTCATTAGTGGATGTTGGGCCATATATGTTAATCAAAGTGAAAGATATATCATATTTTGTCACCTTCATAATCTACCAATTGTTATTCTGATCTAAAAGCTACCCTTGGAATTCTTTAGGATTCCATAAGACAACTAATCCACCTAAAGCCCCAACACCATGCATATGAGCAGATTTCTAGTTTGGCCATTTACATACTATCTTATCAAAGGTATCTTGAGAGAGTTTTGTTTCTTGGAAAAGGATAATATTTTCATGGAGAGAGTCGAGCAGTTGCTTGACTCGAGATCTTTTGTCAAAGGCATTAATGCCTCTGATATTCTATGAATCTATTTTCATTGATGACAAGGAGAACCTCTCATTCTCCTCGTCGATCTTTTAATTGAGTTAAATTTGTCATCCAAGGTAGATTGGATCCCTGCTGCTATTTCCTCATTAATCTTGGAGATTTTTTACTTTCTACCCCTTATTTTAGGAGTCTTTTTTTGGCATAGGGGATTGAGTTGGAGTTTGATCTATAGACAAAACCTGAGTGGGGTCATTCTGTTGAGAATCAAGAAAGGCACTCTTATCTGACTTGTTTGCTTCTAAAATTTGGGAACTTTCATTTTGATCCAAGATGAATTCCACAATTTGAGGCTCCTAATTAGTGATGTTGTTTGCATAAATATATTTGTCCAAATGATTGTGAGAAAGTGAAGCTAAACCTTGGATATCTAAAGTAAATTGTTGGCCTGAGGAGTCAGAAGCTGCTAATCTTATATCTTCCAAAATATTACCATGTTGGTGTTCACCTAGCATCTAAGAAATATTATTAACAAAGTTTTTGACTTCCTAGAAACAATCCTAAGCCTATTCATTTTACACCTGAAAGGGTTGATTGTAAATTATATTCAAAACATGTTCCATTGCTATATTTAGGTGTTTCGAAGAATCCATCTTGTAAACTTTAGTTGAGTGATTCAGTAAGCCCATCTTAAATGCATCAGATAACTTAAAACTCTAAATTAAGTCAAGTTGAACAATACTACCTTTGTAACTACCATGAACATTAGAGCATAGGCACACTACTTTATTTGAAGGGCATTTTCCTTCTACCATAACAAATCCCTCCATCGCTGCTATCTCAGAGATCATCTTATTAGTCAGGGGTGTGAGTATCTATTTTATTACTATATGGGCTTTAAGCTCTACATCTGATTCTTTATTAAAATCAGATTGAAGGTTTTGAATTTAATTGGAGAATCTTGAAACATCAGCTTATGGACTATTTGATCTAACTCTTATGAGATGGGTCTACTAGGGCATTGGTAATTAGACTTGCAATTTGTGGGTAGTATTGATAATCTGACCATCCATACCCTGATTTGTTGAGCATAATCACATTTCTTAAGAGAGAGAAAAAATTGCTAAATATGTTATGACATTGGAATAGAGTTACCAAAGCTGAAGAAATTGTAATGACACAATTTGTGATCGTGGCCATAAGTTGAGATTCATTGGGTAAACATACAAACCTATGTCGTAGTAGAGGAAAATCGACACGTTTCGACCGAAGTAGCTTTCAGCTGGAACATATTCGGTCGAATAGTGTCTAGTCAAAAATAAGTGGCATCCATGTGGTGCCACACAATGCCACTTGGTGTCGCATGGCACCACGGTTTTGGCTGGAACAAGTTCAGTCGAACTAGATTTCAGGTGAAACTAGGAAAACCTATATATTCTCCCCATAGGCTCTAAGCTCCTCATATCATCCATAGCAGTTTTCCAAAGACTGAGGAGCTCTTCCAACTTTCAGCTGGACCAAGTAGGTTTTTTTTTGTTTTTTATTTTTTTTTAAATGTATGTACACATATTAGTTAATTTAATGATTATTAGGATAATTTGTAGTTATGTTAGATTGTTAAAGTTAATTAATATGTTTTATTTAACATAGTTATCATTAGTTAACCATAGTTGAAATCTAGTTGACTTAGTTAATCATAGTTAACCTTAGTTAACCATAATTAACCTTAGTTAACCATAGTTAACCTTAGTTAACCATAGTTAACCTTAGTTAACTCAATTAAATTTTGTTAATATAGTTAACTTTTAGCTATCTTATTCAAATTTAGTTAACGTAGTTAACCATAATTCAAACCTATACAAAATTAATTTTAACCTTAGTTAGTTTCATATTTCAAACTTAGTTAACTTAGTCAAACTTAGATAACCTAGTTAACCATACTTGAACAAATATAGTTAACTTAGTTAACTTAGTCAAACTTAGTTAACCTAATCAACCTTGATGTACTTCAAACCTACTTAACTTAGTTAAAGTAGTCAAATTTAGTTAACCAAGATAGTTCCATACTTCAAACCTAATTAATCTAGAATAAAATGTTAATCATGTACACATGTTTATGTTTTATTTATGTGAATTACATAGAAATGTGATTTGTGTACATGTACACACACATGTACATATATAAATTTATCATTCAATTTTTTGTCATGTTTAGATTAAATCTATAGTTCATATTTAATTTTTAAATGTTAATGTAAAATGTTTAACAAGTTCACTTTGAATCATTTGAAACATTAGAGATTTACTCAGGCCATATAATTTATGTTACATGTAAAAACATCACTAGATAAATAGTTCAAATATAACAAACCATAATTGAAATCTATTTGACTTAGTTTTAACCGTAGTTAACCTAGTTAATTGTAGATCTAACTAACCTAGTTAACCTTAACTCTAGAGATATTATTCAAATTTAGTTAGTTCATAGTTAACCATGTGTAATTCAAACCTATTCAAAATTACTTAAATAACCAGGTAGTTAAAGTTCCATATATTTCAAACTTAGTTTTAAAACTTAGTCAAACTTAGATTTAACCTAGTTAACCATGTTGGCATGTGATGTTTTGGAGTGCTATAAATCATCTAAGGGTTTTCATTCATGGAAACACTTATGATAGTGTGATCGCATGTTGTGGAGATTTCCACTGGATTCATAGTCATGAAAATGACTAAGTCCAGAATCAAGAAAACAAGGTACAGTGCCACAATTTTGGATAGCGATGAAGACACACAAGGTATTATGGCTTGCGAAGTTAACTAGAGGTATTTTGGGATATGTACATGCTTTAGTCAAGATCGCATGAGTTTTGGATAGCTGGTGTGTAAGATACAGTGTTTGGAAGGTGTGTGAAGACTCCATATATATCATTTGCACAAGTTTCTATTATGTTTTGTATGACAATTGTGGAGCTGACTAGAAGGCTAATTTTGTATAAATATAGATTTCTTTTGTGAAAGAAAAAGATATGGATGATGATAGATGAGAAGTTTGTGAATAGAATAGCAGAAGTCAGATGTGAGATTAGTAAGAGGCAGAGCTACAACTGGAACTATCTAAGCAAGATAAGTGCTAGTATTGTTCCTCTTTTGAAAACTATTTTGGGACAATTTTTATTATTAGAGAAGTGTGCTCACCACCTTTAACCAGGTGTTTTGTATGCCCCTAACAGGGTTTTTGTAATCCTCTAACAAGGAAATGTACTATGTAATAATCAGCTCCTAATAGGGCTAGGACTCCTAACAGGGACATTATATTTTAGTACATATTTGTGGGTATCATCCCTAGTGGGGTTTTCTCTATAACCAGGGTTTCCTCAAGAACAAATCATGGTGTCATGAGTAATGTGTTATGCTTATCTATTCTTTTCATTTTTGCATTACTTTGGATTGTTTATAATTGTTTGAAGTTAAAATCAAAGTTTTGTAATATTGATTCACCCCCCCTCTCAGTATTACCTAATCCTAACAAACCATACTTGACCAAACATAACTTTAACCTAGTCAACCTAGTTAACCTAACTTCTTGAACTTAGTTTAAAAATAGACCTAGTGAAATTTAGTTAGTTATCTAGACTAGTTAGTTTCATTCTTCAACCCTAGTTAATCTAGAATAACTTTAACCACAAACACGTACATTTATGAACTTTATTTATATATGTCAAAAGTTGTAAAAATTTGTGATTTACATGTATATGTACACAAGTACATGTGTCCATTTAAATATGCTTGAATTATAAATATCATTCAGCTTTTTGTCTTGTTTCTAGATTAAATCTATACATATATTTTTATTTTAATTTAAATGTAACAAGTTCACTTTCAATCATTTCAAACATTATATGTTTAATTAAATTTTCATGTATATATTATAAAATGAACTATATATTTAAAAACATCACTATACATACATGTAGTTTAGGTGCAGTTAACCATGCTTCAAACCTAGAACTAACCAGGTTACTTTTAGTTCTTAGTTTTAACGAACTAGTCAACAGATAGTCATTTACTTAAAACTAACCTAGAGTTAAGTTCCACATGTACTTCAAACCTATAATTAACACATGTAAATAGTCTTGAATATAATGAACCATATGTATGCTCTGATATCATTCATTTTTTTGTCATGTTGAACTTTTAAATTATATGTACATGTAAGATATTGCATTCAACCTATATATAGTTAAATTACAAATTCTCTAGATGATCATAACATGTGTACATGCACAAGCTTTAACAAAATTAGTTTTTTATTTATTTATATTGTACATATATTTGTATGCATGTGCAGAGATTTATATACATATCCATGTCTACATATTTTGTGCGTATACATTTTCTCTATATATCATACATGGCATCTCATTTTGGGGCAACATCTACATCATCAGGAAATGCTAGTGTTCAGGGGGTGATAGTGCTCTCTCTACATGTAGGTCTACCTCTTCTAGAGAGGAGAGAGAATAGTTGTTTTCAAATACTATTGCTAGATTGACTCATTTGATCGAGGTTCTCAATCATACTATTGAGACATCCACCACCCTCCCTAATAGGGATAGGGTGAATAGTATTAGAGAGGAGTTGGTTCATATGATTTAGATAGTTGAATCATACAACCCTTATGATAGCATTAGTATTGATACTTTTTATGGTTCTCAGTCTCGCAATGTTACTAGCATTGTGAAGTATAGATAGATCGACTCTAAGGTCTCCACTGCTATGGTGGAGAATATGTTTCCTCACTATAAAGACAGGGCTCAGGTCAGAGGCTGCATGGTTACTAGGTGTACATATGACCTTGTTGTACCTTTTATATATCCTCATTGGTTGGCTTCTCATCATAGGTGGCCCAAAAGGATGAGCTTCCATTATATTTCCGCAAATAATTATTTGCAGAATTTCATTTGCAGCATGAGGTCAATTACACAAATTTTCCAGGTTATGTTGGTCAGGGGAGGGGATGTCTATTAGACAGATTCAGGCTAGTTGATGCCCCTGCACCCGCTAATAAGTGGGAAAAGGTGGGGTTGAACCTTTTGGTTATGCCAAAAGGTTTGGAAATGACATCTGTAGGACAGAGTGTACCATATGACACTAGGAGGGATATGTATTGTAGTATCACAAGTATCACGACACAGGTTCATGAGATGTCATCTGACTGTTGCAGGAGATACATGTTACATTCTTGTACTACCATTCCTACACATGCATCCTCCAGCACAAATGATATCTACCAAATAGCAGACATACCATCTCCCATTAAGGTTGCTACTTTATCAGATGTTGTTGCTTTGCATCGTATGGGCACATGTTTATCTAGTGATCTATTTTCTACATATTAGGCTTTACAGACACTCATGGGGATTCCTCTAAGTGGATCTCAACATATTTTGACCACATTCTTTCATGAGATTCTACTAGATTAGGTGCCCAAAGTGTACAGAGAGATGAGGATATTCCTACACCATCTACAACTCCTCAATAGACTACAGTTGGTGATGATGCACCTCCCCCTACCCAGGATCCTCTTTCATCACATCAACTTTTCACTACATTGCTTACAGACGATCAAATTGATTCCTCACGGGTGTCATTACACGATTTAGACTTGAGTAATATTGGGAGAGCATTATATGCTTCTACGGTATACATATTTATTTAAATTTTTATTATTTATAAATTTAAAAATTATTACACGTGTGTGCATCTAATCAAGTACATATTTCTTTTAAAAATTTGAATTAAATGATTAATATTTATAAATGTGTACTTGCTCCAGGGTCTTATTGATAGTATGTTAGGTTATAGAGATTTACAAACACCTGGCGATCCCATGGAGCGTGAATCACAGGTAATTTTAGACGTACATTTATATAATATTTTTTAATTTATAAGTATTTAATTTATTCAACATGTATATATATTTCTTTTATTTCACACAGAGATCCGGAGGACTCAGAGCATCATAAGTTCATGGATCGGGACATGGCCCTAGTTGACATTACATGTTATTTTAGACATTTGACATAGACATGTTATATTTTGGATATTTTATATGACCATTACATATATACATGTGTACATGTTATTTTAGACATTTGATAGACATGTTATATTCTAGATTTATTTTTTATGACCATTACATATATGTACATGTATGTTATTTCATACACATGTCATTTCATAAACACATGCTATTCTATGTACAACTCATTTTATATGTTCATGGTTATACGTTCATTTTATGAATGCTCATGTGTTCATTAAGTACACTTATTTTATGTATGTTCATGTCATTTGTATATTTTTCATGCATGTCAGTTAAAATGCAAAATTAATGTTTAATTAATTTACATTTCATGTACATGTATTAAGAATTAATTAATTTAAATTCTCAAGTTAATGTCTTAAAAGGGGATGTCTTAAGGGGACATAGATAAAAAGATGAACATAAAGCATGTATGTATAACATAAGACATGTAAAAGTGAATACATAAAAACATATACAAATTTTATGTAAGAACATACTAAATTAAACCATCAAAACATACTTGATGTTCATGTCGTAATGTATATTTTTTATGCACATGTCAGCTCAAATGTAATTAATACTTATTTAATTAATTTACATTTCGTATACATGTACTTAAAATCAATTAAGTTATACTTAAATGTCATAAGCCTAAAGCAAACATAAAAACATTTTAAATTCTTACTAATGTCTTAAGGGGACATACATTAAAGCATGAACATAAAAGAATGAACATAACATAAGACATCTAAAAGTTCATATACATAAGAACATATAAAAATTTCATGTACAAGAACATACTAAATTCAACCATCAAAACATACATGTTCATGTTATGAATGTGCATGCACGTTCATTATGGATGTCTTAAGGGGATGTATTAAGGGGACATACATCAAAGCATGAACGTAATAGCACGTGTCTTAATGTGTTGTGATCCCAGGACCTGTTAGGAACTATTGAGACTCCTTACAACACATTTCAACACATTAAGACACATTAGAACCATAAAGTATGCCTTAAGGGGTCCTAGGACCCCTTAAGACACTTTATGGTTCTAATGTGTATTAATGTGTCAAAATAGTTCATAAGGGGTCTTAATGGGTCCTAATGGGTCCTAGGACCCCTTACGAACCATTTCAACACATTAGGACACATTATGACATATTAATACACATTAGAACCATAACATGTCTTAAGGGGTCCTACGACCCCTTAAGGCAGACTTTATGGTTCTAATATGTATTAATGTGTCAAAATATGTTGTAAGGAGTCTCAATGGGTCCTAACTGGTCCTAGGACCCCTTACAACACATTACGACACTTTATAACCATAAAGTGTTCCTTAAGGGGTCATAGGACCCCTTAAGACATGTTAATGGTTCTAATGTGTATTAATGTGTTAAAATGTGTCATAATGTGTCAAAATATGTCATAATGAGTCGTAGGACCCATTAAGATCCCTTATGGCCCCTTTCGACACATTAATACCCATTAGAACCATAAAGTGTCTTAAGGGGTCCTATGACCCCTTAAGACACACTTTATGGTTCTAAATTGTTGAAATGTGTCATAATATGTCAAAATATGTTGTAAGGGGTCTTAATGGGTCCTAGGATCCCTTACAACACATTTAGATACAATACAACACATTTTGACACATTAATACACATTAGAACCATAAAGTATGCCTTAAGGGGTCATAGGACCACTTAAGACACATTAATGGTTCTAATGTGTATTAATGTGTCTAAGTGTGTCAAAATGTGTCGTAAGGGATCCTAGGACCCATTTCGACACTTTAGAACCATAAAGTGTGCCTTAAGGGATCATAGGAACCCTTAAGACACTTTATGGTTCTAATGTGTATTAATGTGTCGAAATGGGTCTTAATGGGTCCTAGGACCCATTAAGACCCATTTCGACACATTAATACACATTAGAACCATAAAGTGTCTTAAGGGTTCCTATGATCCCTTACGGCACACTTTATGGTTCTAAAGTGTCAAAATGTGTCAAAATGTGTCGTAAGGGGTCTTAATGGGTCCTAGGATCCCTTATGACACATTTTGACACATTAATACACATTAATACACATTAGAACCATAAAGTGTGCCTTGAGGGGTCATAGGACCACTTAAGACACATTAATGGTTCTAATGTGTATTAATGTGTTGAAATGTGTCAAAATGTGTTGTAATGTGTCATAAGGGATTGTATGACCCATTATGACCCATTAAGATCCCTTATGGCCCATTTTGACACATTAATACCCATTAAAGCCATAAAGTATCTTAAGGGGTCCTATGACCCCTTAAGGCACACTTTTTGTTTCTAAAGTGTCAAAATGAGTTGTAAGGAGTCCTAGGACCCCTTAAGACACATTAATGGTCCTTACAATACATTACAACACATTTTGACACTTTAGAACCATAAAGTGTTCCTTAAGTGGTCATATGACCATTTCAGATAATTTATGGTTCTAATGGGTATTAATGTGTCAAAATGGGTCATAAGGGGTCTTAATGGGTCCTAACATGTCTTGTGACCCCTTATGACACATTTTGACACATTATGACACATTTCGACACATTAATATACATTAGAACCATAAAGTGTGCCTTAAGGGGTCATAAGACAACTTAAGACACATTAATGGTTTTAATGTGTATTAATGTGTCAAAATATGTTGCAATGTGTCGAAATGTGTCATAAGGAGTCGTAGGACCCATTAGGACCCATTAAGATCCCTTATGTCCCCTTTTGACACATTAATACCCATTAGAACTGTAAAGTGTCTTAAGGGGTCCTATGACCCCTTAAGACACACTTTATGGTTCTAAGTGTCGAAATGTGTCCTAATGTGTCATAAGGGGTCTTAATGGGTCCTACGATCCCTTACGACACATTAATACACATTAGAACTATAAAGTGTTCCTTAAGGGGTCATAGAACCACTTAAGACACATTAATGGTTCTAATGTGTATTAATGTGTCAAAATGTGTCGTAATGTGTCAAAATGTGTCATAAGGGGTCGTAGGACCCATTAAGATCCCTTATGGCCTATTTCGACACATTAATACCCATTAGAACTGTAAAGTGTCTTAAGGGGTCCTATGACCCCTTAAGGCACACTTTATGTTTCTAAAGTGCCAAAATGTATCGAAATGAGCCGTAAGGGGTCCTAGGACCCCTTAAGACACATTAATGGTCCTTACAACACATTTCAACACTTTAGAACCATAAATTATGCCTTAAGTGGTCATATGACCATTTAAGACACTTTATAGTTCTAATGGGTATTAATGTGTCTAAATGGGCCATAAGGGATCTTAATGGGTCCTAACAGATCCTACGACCTCTTATGACACATTGCGACATATTTTGACACATTTCAACACATTCATACACATTAGAATGATCAATGTGTCTTAAGTGGTCTTATAACCCCTTAAGGCATAGTTTATGGTTCTAATGTGTATTAATGTGTTGAAATGTGTCATAAGGGGTCGTAGGACCCATTAAGACCCCTTATGACCCATTAAGGCACACTTTATGTTTCTAAAGTGTCTAAATGTGTTGTAAGGATGATTAATGTGTCTTAAGGGGTCTTAGGACCCCTTATGACTCATTTCGACACATTTTGACACTTTAGAAACATAAAGTGTGCCTTAAGGGGTCATAGGACCCCTTAAGACACTTTATGGTTCTAATGGGATCTTAATGTGTCGAATGGGCCATAAGGGATCTTAAGGCACACTTTATGGTTCTAAAGTGTTGTAATGTGTCAAAATGTGTTGTAAGGTGTCTTAAGACCCATTAGGACCCATTGAGACTCTTTATGACACATTTCGACATATTCATACACATTAGAACCATAAAGTGTGTCTTAAGGGGTTCTAGGACCCCTTAAGACACCTTATGGTTCTAAAGTGTCAAAATGTGTCATAAGGTGTGATAAGGGGTCTCAATGGATCCTTACAGGTCCTAGGACCCCTTACAACCCATTTCGACACATTAATACACATCAGAATCATAAAGTGTGCCTTAAGGGGTCATAGGGCCCCTTAAGACACATTAATGGTTCTAAAGTGTCAAAATATGTCATAATGTGTCGAAATGGGTCATAAGGGGTCCTAGGACCCACTAGGACCCATTAAGGCCCCTTATGAACCATTTTGACACATTAATACACATTAATGCCATTGGTTCTAAAGTGTCAAAATGAGTCTTAATATGTCTAAATGTGTCGTGAGGGGTCGTAAAGGGTCATAGAACCTGTTAGGACCCATTAAGTGGTTCCATGGCCCCTTAAGGCACACTTTATGGTTGTAATGTGTTAATGTGTCAAAATGTGTCGTAAGGGATCATAGGACCCATTAAGACCTCTTACAACACATTATGACACCTTTCAACACTTTAGAACCATAAGGTGAGTCCTAAGGGGTCATAGGACCCCTTAAGACACTTTATGGTTCTAATGGGTATTAATGTGTTGAAATGGGTACTAATGTGTCTCAATGGGTCTTAAGGGGTTGTAGGACCCGTTAGGACCCATTAAGACCCATTTTGACATATTAATACCCATTAGAACCATAAAGTGTTCCTCAAGGGGTCACATGACCCCTTAAAGTACACTTTATGGTTCTAATGTGTATTAATGTGTTGAAATGGGTCTTAATGGGTCCTAGAAGGTCCTATGACCCCTTATGACATGTTGTGACATATTACAACACATTAATACACATTAATTCACATTAGAACCATTAATGTGTATTAAGTGGTCTTATGACCCCTTAAGGCACACTTTATGGTTCTAATGTATATTAATGTGTTGAAATGGGTCATGAGGGATCTTAATGGGTCCTAATAGGTCATAAAGTGTGCCTTAAGGGGTCATAGGATCACTTAAGACACATTTATGGTTCTAATATGTACTAATGTGTTGAAACATGTTGAAATGTGTCATAAGGGATCCTAGGACCCATTTCGACACATTTCAACGCTTTAGAACCATAAAGTGTGCCTTAAGGGGTCATAGGACATCTTAAGACACTTTATGATTCTAATGTGTATTAATATGTCAAAATGGGTCTTAATGTCTTCTAATGGGTCCTAGGACCCCTTAAGACCCATTGAGACACATTACTACCCATTTTGACACATTAATACACATTAGAATGATAAAGTGTCTGAAGGGGTCATATGACCCCTTAAGACGCACTTTGTGGTTCTAAAGTGTCAAAATGTGTTGTAAGGGGTCTTAATGGGTCCTAAGATCCCTTACAACACATTTAGACACATTACGACACGTTAATACACATTAGAACCGTTAGTGTGCCTTAAGGGGTCATTGACCCCTTAAGGCACACTTTATGGTTCTAAAGTGTCATAATGTGTCGAAATGGGTCATAAGGGGTCCTAAGATCCATTAAGACCCCTTATGACCCATTTCGACACATTAATACACATTAGAATCATTAACATGTCTTAAGGGGCCCTGTGACCCCTTAAGGCACACTTTATGGTTCTAATGTGTCAAAATGTGTTGTAAGGGGTCTCAATGGGTCCTAGGACCCTTTAAGGCACATTGAGACACATTAATACCCATTAAGACCCCTTAAGACACATTATTGGTTCTAAAGTGTTGAAATGAGTCATAATGTGTCCTAATGTGTCGAAATGGGTTGTAAGGGGTCTTAAGACCCCTTATAGCACATTTTGACAAATCAAGACACATTTCGACACTTTAGAACCATAAAGTGTGTCTTAACAGGTCATAAGATCCCTTAAGATAGTTTATGGTTCTAATGTGTATTAATGTGTCGAAATGGGTACTAATGTGTTTCAATGGGTCTTAAGGGGTCGCAGGACTCATTAAGACCCATTTGGACATATTAATACACATTAGAACCATAAAGTGTGCCTTAAGGGGTCCTATGACCCCTTAAGGCACACTTTATGGTTCTAAAGTGTCAAAATATGTTGTAAGGACCATTAATGTGTCTTAAGGGGTCCTAGGACCCCTTAGGACTCATTTCGACACTTTAGAAACATAAAGTGTGCCTTAAGGGGTCATAGGACCACTTAAGACACATTAATGGTTCTAATGTGTATTAATGTGTCAAAATGTGTCATAATATGTCGAAATGTGTCATAAGGGGTCCTAGGAACCATTAAGATCCCTTGTGGCCTATTTAGACACATTAATACCCATTAGAACCATAAAGTGTCTTAGGACCCCTTAAGGCACACTTTATGGTTCTAAAGTGTCAAAATGTGTCAAAATGGGTCGTAAGGGGTCTCAATGGGTCCTAGGACCCCTTACAACCCATTTCAACACATTTCAACACATTAATACACATTAGAACCATTAGTGTGCCTTAAGGGGTCTTATGACCCCTTAAGGCACACTTTATGGTTCTAAAGTGTCGTAATGTGTCGAAATGGGTCGTAAGGGGTCATAGGACCCGTTAGGACCCATTGAGATTCCTTAAGACACATTTTGACACATTAAGACACATAAGAATCATAAAGTGTATCTTAAGGGGTCATATGACCCCTTAAGACACACTTTATGAACTTTTAATGTGTAAATTAATGGTTCCTAATGGGATTTAAGGGGTTTAAGGACATAAAAGAATAAATATGATCTAACATACACACACACACACACACACACACTTGAACATAATATTTAACCACATGATTTAGCATAAATAAAAACATGTATATATCATTTAGCATACATAACAACATGCCTAAAAGAATTTTATTAGATTACTAGTTTACAATAAACTTAATCTAACTAGTAATCAATCTAGAGTTAATGTCATGTATAATTAATCTATCTAATTTACATTAAGGGGATGTCTTAAGGGGACATAAAGGCCATAATTATATATATATATAGATCAAAGTATTATTGTCCAAGCATGCATAATTGAATCAAACATGCATAATTATATATCAAAGCATATTCAATATCCAAATTGTAACATCATTTATGAGTTCTAAGCTAAAAAAAAACTTGAGTTCAATTGTGAAAGTATGAAAGGTACAAAAAAACTTGAGTTTCTAGGCTAAAGCTCCTGATACATATAGTTTGGATCCTCTCTATCTTTTATTTTCTCCAAAAAAAATTCATGTTCTTCAATAGGAAACCTCTACTTTTGGTTTTGACATCCTCTTTTTGGTAATGTCTCGAATTACAACTTTGTCGCTATAACCAAATGATTGTAATGCAGAACATATTTTTCTTTGGTGAATCTTTAAAGATAATAATCTACACTTTCTGCATTGTCAGGATCCATAACCACAACACAAATATCACTGGTACATGTGTAAAAATGTCCATAAAATTTAAAAATAAAATAAAAAGATGTAAATAATTTGATCAAAACTTGTGATAAATTGAAATTAATAAAAATAATATATATGCACGTGTGCACACACTTGTAACAACTAAATAAAAAACACATTCAAAATTAGCTGAATATATAGGATCATGAATGTTTATGTCAATGTCATCATCTTCATAAGGAGGCATTCTGATCAAGTCCTTCATATCCCATTGTGAAACATATCCATTTGTAATATTCTCACATTGACTCATTGGATTGTCCTCAACACAAAAATATGATTTTTTTCTTACTTGAATCAATGGTGGCATGTGTTGTCCTGTAGTCATCAGTTGATGTAAACTTCTGATACCACCAATTCTTTGACAATTGTAAGGATTGGATTGACCTATATTTGATACAAATATAAACAAAATTTAAAATTTGCACACATTAAATTAGATCAACAATTACATAATAAAAGTGAAAAACACATAAGATCAAGAAAAAATAATATTAATTTAAGAAATTGAACTGAAATAAATTTTACCTTTCACTTCCCAAAAATAACATTTGTTGTATTGGGTGTCTCGACCAACACAATGACCTTGGCACCATTCAACAATTTATTCGCATTCTCTATCATATTACCTATGTACAACATGTAAATTTACATGAACTAAATTAGTTTAAAGATAATGGATCTAGAAGCTTCTTTCAAGACATTATAAATAATTTTAAATATCATAAATACATGTACTTACGAGTTCATGTTGGCGAAGTGCACATTTTACACATTCTCCTGCTCCATCATGCTCCCCTTTTTCATGGCCACTTTTAAACAAGTTTCATATAAACTTAACATTGCATCTAGCATGTTGCATGGCTAACCAATTAAAATCTTTTGCAGATTTAAATTGTCCTACTCGATAACATTGTATACACACATGTGCATACATATGTTAATATAATTTAGAACAACAGAGACGGGGGTGAATCAGTTGTTCTCGGGTCCAAATGTACCAATTGAAATTTTAAACACTTCAATAATCTCATATCTAATCACCAACATAACTTGGTCTCTAAAGAATATATACACCAGAAACATATAACATGCAGTCCATTGTCCAATAGTATCTAACTTGCAGAATATAAAAACATACCCATCAAAACATTCGCACAAGTATAACACTAGGATTTATAGTGGAAACCCAACTTGGGAAAAACCACTTTGTAACATGTTACTGATATTTTCACTCTTCTGAAGTGAGCTCTATTAAAAGCCAACCTTATTAAAGGTTTACAAACACATTGCTAGGTGTGACCCTATTAAAGGATTTCAATCACCCTATTAGGAGTGGCCTTGTTAGAGGATAAGTACATTCCATTAGAATTCCACCTTGATTAAAGGATTTAAACAATGACTGTTAGATCAACCTTGATTAAAGGATTTAGATTGGTACAATGGTTAGAAAGTAGCAGTAGTTTCTGATCTGAAAAACATACAACTCACTTTGCAAATAATAGATCTAATTCACACATATATGTTGATTTACTGATTGAGTTCCATTTCCATCTCCATCTCTGATCTGCTCAAAATTTGCTTCAAGAAATCACAACTCTGATCAACTCCTTCACCTTCAGCCTCTTGCTTAGACTTATTAGTCAATAACATCAACAACTCCAATATCCTTTGTAACCTCACACTTAGGTTTTCCTATATACCTCCTTAATAGGGAGATCCTTCTTTTGTTGTTTAATCTCCTTCATAGATCTTAGGTTTAGGTCAGATTCATCGAATCCTTCCATCATTTAAGTTCTTCATCCTTCCTTCTAGAAACATCTTCAATCTCCTTATTGAATCCATAATAAAATGATTTACCATGTATTAAATTCTCCATACAATCAATTAATAAAGTCAACATGATTTACATAACCCAAGAATTCAATTGTGTCGGCTGGAAATATGAATTCTTCCTCCAAATGTAAATTACTAATACTCGGTCAATACTATGTTCATCTCCTCGATCATCACTGCATAACTCGGTCATCTCTACAAACTATCTTCCTTGGCTAACACTGTCTTGCTCGATAATTTCCTGACACTCGATATTTCCTGATGTTTGGTCAACACTAAAGTTACTCGGCATATACTAGCGCTTGGTTGACACTAACATCACTCGGCTTAAACTAGAATTCTTCACTTTTTCTCGATTAAGCCTACTTCTTCAGTCTTTCTTCTTACTTAGATAAATAATACATTATCTTATCATTGTGCCAAATAATCAAGTACTCATTGAAGTATCAAATAACTCAACATTTCCCTAGGTTCTATTGTTATCTCCCTTGCCCTAATCCTTTTCACCAATCAATAGATATAACACTTTCTTAGATAGCAACTGTCTTACTAGTTAAGGTTTGACATCAATGACAATATAAAAATTGCTTCAATTATAGTTTCCAACAACATATACATACATAAGATATCATTTAAAAATATAGTTCATCATGTGTACACAAATTTAATAACCTAAAAAAAATTTGAGAATTAAAATAAATTGAAATACACTTGTACTTACACGCACAACCATCAGACCATATCCAGTGTTGTGAAGCCTTTATCCCATGACAATTCACAAGATCTTCAAAAAACATTGAAAAACAATGAGCCACATAGCTCCTATCATCACTGATATAGAAATGAACCTCCTTTATGATAATGTGTTTATTTTGATCAAATACTTTCTATCCCATCCAAATCAAATTGTGCATGTCTGTAGATCACTTGCACAAATATCACAACTTGTTCAGAATGATAATATTGACCTTGAAGCTCTAATTGAGGGGAAAATGTATATTTCTCAGAGAAATCTACAATTGAAAGAATACAACTAGGTTGAAAACAATTTTTGGAATCACAAAACTATTTGGCTTTCCATCATGCACCATGACAATGTTGGATACGTGGATATATCATAGTATGAAATCTGGTCATAAACTCAAGGTAGGGCAATTTACTCTCCTTCAATGCAATTTTTTTGGATTCATCTCTTGTTTTAGTTCGGTATGTCTCATACTCAAATCTCTTCCAGAAAATTGACGTTGAAACATCAATATTCTCAATTTGTAGTGGAAATTCATGCAAATATCCATAATCATTGCATGTATTTTTTATACATTGTACTTTGAACTCATATGAATCTTCTGATTTATCACATAAAATAGACTTCACAAATTGTGTCGTACTTTTAGGGATAACCATATCTAGCTTAAGTACTGCCATATCTTTTTATATGATTGCAATTATAGATGAAATTCAACATGATTTTGACAACAACAAGTTTCATGTACCTTATTTATGCGTACAAAGATGGGACACAACCTCTCAAACATTATCTGACATATTTTCACATCTAAAAACTCTTGCTTGAATGCTTGAAATAGTTCACTTTATGTTATATATATATAATGTTTTGGATGTTCATATTTCATACATGTCTCTTCATATTTCATTTGTATAGTATCTCTTATATTGGAAGAAACATGAGAGAAAGTGGTCCAATATTCAATGACTTGTATTTTTACATCTTCAGAAATTATATCTTTTTGAGGAAGTCTACAAATATTTACCTAATTATTTTCAATATTTTCATCTAACATATTTCTCCTCCTGATATATCTTTGAACAGTTCTTCTAGATACTTGCATTAAATCAAAAATCACACAAACTTGTTTTCTTTGTGTCAACTTCCTACTAGATATTGTAGTTATCAACGCTCTACGTGCAACACTTAAATTAGCTCCTCGAGTTGCATTTTTAATGTTGGTTACTTGCAAATGTTCAACTATTGTTCGATTAACATTATCTGCAAAGCTTTTCCTATTATCAACACCCAATAACTCCAAGATAGGAGTCATCTCTCTTTTCCTAAATAACCTTGCAAATAATTATGCTCTTCCAAACATGCTTTTATTTTTAAAATATTCATCCCAATTTTTTTTAATTGTACTTTCAGATACCATGTGTTCAGATGAAACTTGACTGAAAAGTGTCTTCATTCATCTCCATCAAATTTGCCATGTCAAATGATATGTTTCCATGTTGAGAACTACCAATTTGTTCTCATACTTGGATTGCATCTTCTTCAATATCAATAGGTTCTTCCTCTACTTCAACATGTTGATCTTCATTATGTTTTGTGTGACCTTTTAATTTATCATCTCTTATTCGATCATATTTCCTTGTTCTATTCCTTTTATTCTCCATTGAATTGAAAATGTCAATTCACCTACATACCCAAAACTATACACCCAATCAAACAATCTAAAAATCTAAATAAAATAATGCTTGAATTTAAAAAAAACAAATAAAAATTATTTTAATTAAAAAAATTTAAATAACACAAAATGAAGAAAAAATAATATATAAAAATATCTTGCAAAAAAAGCATACCTTCTTGATGAATTTGTCCTTTGTAATTCCCTTTCGAACGAAAAAAGACTATAGAAAACTTCCACCAAATTATTTTATTTAAAAAATCACTAATTATTTCGCATCTATTCCACAACTTGTTTTTCATTTTTTCATTCATTTTTTTTCTTTTTATATGGGGTTTAAGCACTCAGTCACTAAGGTGACTGTAATTAGTTAGCCTTGGTTTTGGCCGAACCCGGTCTGACTGAACCAGTTACGACCAAAACTACCTATGTGGCAACCACACAAGCAAAAATTGAAGTTTTTCAAAACTTCTCAGTTTTATAGCTTATTTCTCCATCAAAACACAATTTACTTCAAAAACTAAAAATACCCTTTTGTAGAGCTCGAAGTCATGATTATGTGCATATAAATTTTATAATATTTTGATTTCAGATAATATATTATAATTGTAAAATACTGTAAGTAGGTATTTAAACATTTGAGAAGACGTTGCTTCTAGAAAAAGATAAAAAATAGTAAGTCATAACAAAAAAATTTAAAATTTATCTTTAACACTAGAGGAGAGAGTCCTCTTCAAGAATATGTAATTTGTTTCTGAAAAATGTACATTTGATAGGGAAAATTTGACGGAAAAAAAAAACTGTCAATTTCGGATAAGTTTGACTTTGAGTAGTCATAACGGGATAAATATACATCGGAAACCAATCTTTTTTTTATGCACTAGCTATACTATAGCATATTTTGAAATCAGAGGAAAAAAAGATTATTTGCATATGCTTTTTTGATGGGAACTAAACCCTAGATTTTTAGCATTTTTCAGCAATTAAAAAATGGACTTGAAAAATTAAAAAACCATATCAATTATTATTCAAAATAAATTAAAAAAATATAGACATAAATTTCATCCAGTTTTACACATTTCATCAGTTTACATCATCTTCAAATTCTAAACACAAATGTGACTTTTGTGTCCTTAAAGTTGAACAGTTTGTGTGTTGTTGACCCTTTCCTTTATAAAAGTGTGACTCAAGTTTGTACTTTCATCCCATTATTAAGATTCTCTACCGTTGGGATGTTCCACTTTTTAGTACGACTAGAGGGATCAATGTTATGATCTGTACATACTACAGCCTCAGTTTGCTGAGAGTCTTGACATTGTGTCTTAAAATGGCCAAGCTTATTTTGGAACTTGAGAACAATATCCTCTTCCTGAATTAAAAGCTTTTGTACCCATATACCCCATTTAGATTTAATGACTATTTATATTTTAAATTCCTTTGTTGAATCTATAAGAACACAAACTCTAATATCCCGATGAGGATATTCAAAGGGGATAAGGTCATGCTTGATAGATATTCCCACTTTGTTAGCAATGATTTCAATGATTTATGGATCTCTATATTCCAAAGGTAACAAAGGAAGCAAAATCCAATGGGGGAAAAAATAATAGGCCTTGATATCTGGCTTGAAATTAGAAGTCCATATCATAGTAAACATCCCAGAACCTTTACAAAACCATCCTTTGTACTTGTGAACTACATCCCTATTTTCTTTCAAACAAAATAAAGCTATGAAAAATTTGGACTTGGGGTCCACAAAGAAGATATATTTTAGACCCTCCCAAGCTTCAAATGCCCAACTCTTAATGTTTGTAAATAGCAGTGAATTGTTAGATAACTTATCTATTAGTGTTGTTTGTTGGAGAAAGCCAATGTGACGTTGCACCATATGCTTTGGAAGAGTGATTGAATCTGCTATTTCAAGCTCTTGGACAAGCAAAGAGTGGTTTGTGACCATATTCCTTTGTATCTACCTTGCTTTTTTTTCCATACTTGGCAATTACTGCTTGGATTGAAGGGGGCACTATTGCGTAGGCCACTAATATCTAACTTAAAATAACTCCTATGATCCACCTTATCATTGACATGCAAACTAAAGTCAATGACCTTATTCGAAGCTATATCATAATTGATTTGAACTGGGGAACTAGGAGGGGTTCCCTCACATATGTCAAATACTAGTTGTTTCTAACGAGAGAGGCTAGGTTTCTTTCTTGGCACCTTGGGAAAGACTCCCTTCTTAATTTGTGCCCTGCTCCTAGGGTCTCTATTAAGCATTTTCTCATATTTGCAAAAGTAAAACTTATCCTGACCATTACCATTTTTGTCTTTGTCCCAACCGCTACCATTATCGCCTTTATTTGATGTTTGTGAATCATTCTGTAGAGTGCACACAACTTTGGGATTCATTTTCTCTCCCAATGCAGATGATTCCCGATATCGTAGGATCTAAAGCCTTGAGGGCTTGATCGGGCAACCAAAATAAAGGAAGTAAATAATACCCCATTTTGTAAATCAAGTGAAATATTATACTACCCCTTATTGTCACCAAATCTAGCCCGAGGGATATCTTGCATTTTTGCCCTAGGAAGACCTAACTTCTGGAGATGGAATCTAAGGTTGATAAAGAAAGGTTTGGATGGTTGAATGACCACTTTACCTTGGAAGATATTCCTGAGATCCTTAGTGTTTGCCAGAGCTGATTAACCATATGAAAAGTTAGCGCTATTTTTCTCAGCAAATGAACATCTCTGAAACCCTTGCCTCTGCTGGTAACCATTGACTATTTTTTCTAGTTGAACAATCGGCGGGCCCTAAAAGATGCGAGAAAATTCCCTAGTAATGTCTGAGTCCACAAAATGCTTGCCATTCTTGTCACTTCTAAGATTCTCTACGATTTTGCATGTTTGAAATCCACTTCCCACCCAAGCTTGCCTAAGCGATGTCGCTCCTCTTATGCCTGCTATGCCTTGATGCAATTACATCAAATAATATTACAATGTTACCATACAAAACTAAGTGACCCTAAGAATATTCTAAGAGAGTATCTTCATGTTGCATGTCAATCTAAGTGCTCTTAGGTGCAACATTTACATGATAAAATAAAATATTATAATAATATGAAATTATTTTGCAAGGTGTGCAACACCTATTTCCCAACAAAAAGTTCTCTATCACTTGATATTTCTCATATAACAATTAATTCAGTCTAGTATAGGGATTTTATCAAATTGTCAGTAGCCTATTTTATGGAAAATGAACTTCAATCAACACAAATCTAAACATTAGGCAACAAAGTTCTTTTTCAAATTTCATTCATCAAAACATGAACTTACCAAGCTATAAATATGAATTTCTTCCAATATTTACTTCATCCAACATTCACCCTATTATTTTGGTTCCAAATTAGATTTATTGTGTCTTCCTTCCTCTATGATATCTTATTGAGTTTTCAATTTCTAGGATAGTTTCCTCAGACCGTGACCTGCTTCTCCTCTTTACAAAATTGGATTTCAAAAAAAATTATGCTCCTTATTCCCTATGGAATTTCTTCCCCAACAACATGCATACACATTGTTGTCTTCTTTCTTTTATTTTCCTTAAAAACTGCACATTAGCTCTTACCTTCATCTCACAACTCTCCCTTTTTTCCTTTGGCTATTTTAATATACTCCAAGAACCATTTCCTCCATGTTATAATTGTGTTCAACCTTGCATTATTAATCTTATTTAAATTTTTAACTAATTTATGATTTATTTTAGAAGAATAAAACTTTGGCTTAGCTAGCAATTTAGAACGACGTCTTTTCCAAAATAAAGGTTATTATTATATAAAAAAAAGAACAAAAAACAAAACAAAACTAAGAAAAGTAACCCAAATTGAGATGGTTTAACAATGCATTTTAGTGAACCACTACTCATGAAACATATATCAATAAGTTAGACTCAAAAACTACACAATTGAGTCCTGGTAGCAATATAACAATTTGACTTGCTGTGGAAAATATATCCTACTTATCAATTGATGAGTTTAAGGGGCTTTATAATAAATGGTTCATAAGGCACAATACTTGCTGAAGTTCTTGTGGATGGGTTTTGAAGCAAAGTGGGCTTAACCTTTGAGGAAAATCTATGGTTAAGCACGCTTGAGCTGGAGTAGTACTAGAATGGGTGACCTCCCAAGAAGTCTTGATCCTTCACCTCTATGAGTATCACCTAGATTAAATGAGTGTTGAGTGTTCTATTCATTCTCATGAGATATGGGTTCTTGTGAACCACTTCTCATGAAACATGGGTCAATGAGTTTGACTAAAATACTACACAATTGAATCCTATTAGCAATATCACTACTTGACTTGTTGTGGAAAATATCTCCTACTTAGTAATTAATGAGATTAAGTGGATTTATAATGAATGTATCTAAGGTACAACACTTACTAAAGGTTTTTTAAATGGAGTTGCAAGAAAAGTGGGCTTAACCTTGAAGGAAACTTTGTGGTTAAGCACACTTCAGCTACAATAGTGTTGAGATGGGTGACCTCTTGAGAAGTCCTAGTGCTTCACCTTTGTGAGCATCACCTAGATGTAATGAGTGATAAGTGTTCTATTCATTATCACGTGAACCACTAATCATGAAACATGGATAAATGAGTTTGACTAAAATACTACACAGTTGAATCCTGATAGCAATATCACAATTTGACTTGTTTTGGAAAATATCTCCTTCTTATCAATTGATGAGATTAAGGAGATTTATAATGAATGGTTCATAAAGCATACTAGTTGTTTAAGGTTTTGCAAATGGGGTTGCAAGAAAAGTGGGCTTAATCTTGGAGGAAACTCTATGGTTAAGCATACTCGAGCTGGAGTATACTTGGATGGGTGACCTCCTAGAAGTCCTAGTGCTTCACCTATGTGAGAATCAACAAGAAGCAATAAGTTTTGAGTGTTCCATTAATTCTCATGAGAGATGGATTCTTGTGAACCAACTACTCATGAAACATGAGTCAATGAGTTTGACTCAAAAAATACATAGTTGAATCATGATAGCAATATCACAATCTAACTTTCTATGGAAAATATCTCCTACTTATCAAATGATGAGCTTAAAGGGGTTTTATAATGAATGGTTCATAAGGAACAACACTTTCTAAAGGTTTTACAAATTGGGTTGCAAGAAAAGTGGGCTTAACCTTGGAGAAAACTATTGGAATACCCTAGACCATTGAGAGGGGGTGGGGGTGAATTAGTGGTCTATGAAATTTCAATTCTTTAATCAAATAAAACTTAAAAATGAATGGACCACATGCATATCTTTGTTTATAATAGAAACTGTAACAACATGAATGCATAAACCAAACCACAATAAAGAAGATCACTATGTACACATCACATAACATGGATATATGAGTGGAAAATCCTTGAAGGGTGTAAAACCACTCTAAAGATGAACTTCATTAATCCTCACTAGTTACAATTTAGGAGCACCAAATCCAAACCTCACTGGTAACACAAGCCTCACTAGCTACATTTAGGGCACTAACCCTAGGAGCACTAACCCCTTACAAATTTAGAACAAAATCAATTCAAAGGGTTATTGTGTTTCCATATAATTCACTCACCACAAGCTTAACACCCTTTATCTTGATACAAATTTGTGATAATAGCTTTGTTGTCCTTCTTTGTAAACCACAAAGAAGACTTTATCTATAGACAAGTCAAATATTAATCACATCTTTCTCTACATGTAGCTTTTAAACATGTATGACACAATGCACCACATAAATCAATTGTAAAATTAACAAACACTACTATACCTAATGGAATAAAATAATTACCTTACTTCTATGACCATCTCAACCATCTTCAGACTTTGATCAATATGATTTATTTCAAACAAATATATTAACAAAAATACTTACTACATTTGAAAATCATCATTGAGATGTTTCTAATATGCCCTTTTTTTTTTTTTCTCTAAAACCTTCCTTCATATCTAATTCATGTCTCAATTTTTGTTGTACTCTCTTTCATAACAATAAACACACTTCCCCTTTCCATGCAAAGATAACACCTTCTCATTCACTCAACACCACACACATTCAACAACATATATATCTTTTTTTATTGCTATTATATCTGCAACATTAAAAAAGCACAACATGATACTTTGTATTTTCATCTTGCTAAAACATGTTTACATCAATACAAAGACTCTCTCCTTTTTATATTTCATTGCATCATTATTCCAGTTGATATAACACACCACAACAACATTATATATATTTTTCATCAGCAAGTTCATTGTAAATAAAAAACAATTAGTTTCTAAATGACTCTTCATCTCCACTACAAACTTCCTACATTATTTCTTCAAACATTAGAATATCTTTAATCAGCAACAACATTCAAACAAACTCTCATTTAATTGGATAATTGAGAAGTCTGTTATTTATGAAACTAAACAAACACTCATTGAACAAGTTTTTATTTTTATTTTTAACATAGTAACTAACCATTGTTATTTTTAAAATATAAAAAACCTAAATATCATCCCCACATATTTTAATGAAAAAATACCAACCTTTGAAATACACAATGATTAATATCATTAAAATTATTCATTGTGCATTACTAAGTCAAACAAATAAAGCTTCTATCATTCTCTTATGCTCTTGTCGTCATTATTTTGTTCTTGTCACTTACTATTTTTCTCTTGACACTATAAAGACATAATCAAGTATATTAATTGAAAACTCTTGAGGATGAAGCCCAAGCTATCTTTTTATGCATTTGGACCTTAAGAAAACATGTTGATCAATATATACATTAACATCAAACTTTGTTTTATTGATGCAAGGCAGGGGTCAAGAGGGGCCAAAGGATGGCTCACCCTAATGATCCGGCCTACTCAACACATGCGAAAGTAAATAACAACACAGTGAGAGGGAGAATGCTAGATATTTCATTAACTTTCATCAAATAGAATCATACATGCTAGGCTGTAAGGCCTTCCTGATTACGGTCTGTTACTACAATGAATCTCAAAAGTCCTCAAACATGTGAGGATCTGTCACAAATCTCAATTCTAATGTCTTCTATCTTCTATCCCAAAAACTGACTCCTAAACTACAACCAAACAACTACATTTATACAAGAGTCTACCAAACTGAGTCAGCCTTCAGATCCACAACCAATAGAAGAAATAGTCAGATCTAGGACCACACACTTCCCAATGATTGATATCAACATTAAATTTGTGACCCATCATAAATGCACAAGTCGGCCCCAAAAAAAACTCAAAAGAAACTACTCAGCAAACAAGGATGATCGAGCAACAGACAAGCATCACCGAGTGCCAGTGAAACAATTGACTGCCTGGGAGATAATCGACCACACTTGGTAATCAAAGGAAACTGACCAACTACCGACCAACTTGGTCAAAGCAGGAATCGAGGAACACAAAAAAACTTCAAATTCTTTTTGGTGACACAGGATTGCCAAGGATCTGAGATGCTCCTGCATCATACACCTGGGGTTATTTTGAAATGATTCACCAAATCATTTGGTAGGTATGATCCGAGCTGCATCCAACTTAGACTGTGAAATCCATGAACTGTCTTCCATCGGTCTATTCTTCTACTTTACCAGATATTCCATATAATATTTTCCTCTTGTACTCTTTCCAACTATTTGCTTCAGAATATGCTCAATCTCTTCATTCTGCTTCTTAGGATATTCTGTCGATACTGTCATTTCTTCATTAGGTTTATGATACTCATACAAATTAGTAATGTTGAAAATAGGTGATATGTCCATGTCATCAGGTAACTCAATCTCATATGCATTTCCACTGTCAAATTTCCTCAAAATTTTGCAAGGTCCAAACTTCTTCATCTTCAGCTTTCCATATGTTCCAACAGGAAATCGACCTTTCTTCAAATGAACCATCACTTCATCACCAACATCAAAAGTTTTATATCTCCTTGATCTATCAGCTCTGTCTTTGTATTTATGATTATTCTCTTCCAGCTTCAGCTTCACATCTTCATGCAATATCTTCATGTACTCAGCAAACTTTACTCCTTCAACACTTCTCTTATTTTCATCATCAATGTCTCTCAAATCAGATATACCTTTCGGTTATATGCCACTCACAATCTCAAATGGTGTCTTTCCAATACTCCTATTCACTGAATTATTGTATGCAAACTCTGCTTGTGCCAACACAGAATCCCAATTACTCGGTGTGTCTCCAACTAAACATCTTAAAAGATTTCCCAAACTTTTGTTCACAACTTCAGTCTGTCCATCAGTTTGTGGGTGAAATGTAGAACTATATTTCAACTCAGTGCCAAATTTCTTCCAAAGGGTTTTCCAAAAGTATCCAACAAATTTATTGTCTCGGTCAGAGATAATACTCCTCGGTAATCCATGCAATCTGACAATTTCCTTAAAGAAAAGATTTGCTAGATGTACTGCTACAAGGTATAAAATGTGCCATCTTAGAAAATCTATCCACAACAACAGATATAAAATCATTACCTCTTACTATCTTCGATAAGCCAAGAACAAAGTCCATACTGATGTCAATCCAAGGTTTCTCAGGAACAGCAATCGGTACATACAGTCTAGTATTCTGACTTACTCCTTTTGTAACTTGACAAATTCCACAACTTTTCACAAATTTTTGAACATCTTTATACAACTTTGGCCAATAGTATTTCTCCTTAAGAAAATTCCATGTTTTGTCAATACCAAAATGTCTAGCCAAACCACTACTATGCTTCTCTTTTATCAGATTAGTTCTCATTACTCCTCTCGGTATACACAACTAAATACCTTTGAACAACATACCTTCTTGAATAAAATATTCATCCCACTTAGTATATTGTTGATCTTGAATAGGTGCTCTGCACTTTCTCCATGGCTCAAAAAAATCAGGGTCAAACTCACAAGAATCCCTCATCTCATCAAAACCAAGAACTTCAATTTTCATCTCGGTCATCAAAGATCTTCTTCTACTCAATGCATCAACAACTTAGTTAGTGACTCCACTCTTATGCTTTATCACAAATGTATAACTCTGCAAATACTCAACCCATTTCATAAGTCTTTGATTCAACTTATTCTAACTACCCAAATAATGTAAAGCCTTATGATCGGTATACAACAAAAATTTACTCGGTATCAAATAATGTCTCTATTTCTTCAGTGCTTAAACAATAGCATAGAATTCTTGATCATACGCAGAATATTTCCTTCTAGCATCATTCAACTTTTCACTAAAGAAAGTAATAGGTTTACCTTCTTGACTCAACACAGCTCTAATTGCACTACCACTTGCATCACATTCCACTTGAAATACCTTACTGAAATCAGGCAATGCCAAGATAGGTAGTTCAGCAACCTTTTGCTTCATATTCTCAAAACTTCTATTAGCTCCATGTGTCCACTTGAATTCCCTTTTATCTCCTCTCATAGTCTCAGTCATAGCATTACAAATTGAGCTGAAATTCCTTATGAACTTTCGGTAAAAACTTGCCAAACCATGAAATGATCTTACCTCACTAGCATTCACAGGTGTAGGCCAATTCAAAATAGCTTCAACCTTTTTAGGATCCATCTTCAAACCATTAGCTGAGATCACAAATCCCAAATACATAATCTCCTCTTTCATGAATGAACACTTTTTTAGATTTATCAGAAAATTTTCTTTTTTTAGTCTCTGCAAAACTTGTCTGACATGCAACAAATGTTCTTCTCTAGTCTTACTAAATATCATAATATCATCGAGATATACAATCACAAACTTACCCAAGAATTTCTTCAAAACTTCATTCATCAGCTTCATAAAAGTACTCGGTGCATTAGTTAAACCAAAAGGCATAACCAACCACTCATACAAACCTTCTTTTGTCTTGAAAGAAGTCTTCCATTCATCACCTTCTCTAATTCTGATATGATGATATCCACTTTTCAAATCAATTTTGGTAAAATACTTTGCTCTAGTCAAACTGTCCATTATATCATCCATTCTTGGTATAGGAAACCTATACTTTACTGTTATCTTATTGATTGCTCTGGAATCAGTACACATTCACCATTCTCCATTCTTCTTAGGTGTCAATACAATAGGTACTGCACAAGGACTCAAACTTTCTTTAATCAAACCTTTTTCCAGCAACTCTTGAATCTGTCGGTTCAATTCCCGATTCTCAGTAGGTGTTAGCCGATGAGGTGCCTTATTTGGTAAAATAGCTCCAGGGATTAGATCCATACAATTATCAATGCTTATTTTCGGTGGAAAACCATCAGGTAAATTATCAGAAATAATTTCACTATACTTGGTGAGTAACTTATCAATCTCCTTAGGAACATTATCTTCTATTTTCTTACTCGGTTTGTTAGGAATCATGACAAAACATACATCATTCCTTTTCAAATCTTTAACAATCTTCCTTCCTTCCATCAAGCAAACTTTCATAGATGTGCAAACATTACTAACAGGTTCTTCCATTAATGGTAACTAGATTTGTTTCTTTCCATCAGCCACAATAGTATATTTATGCAATCTCCCATCATATATATCATGTCTATCATATTGCCAAGGTCTACCCAACAAAATATGACAACAATCCATAGGCATGATATCACATAATACCTTATCATAGTACTTTCCAATCTTCAAATTCACATAACATTGTTGACTTACGAGGAGTGTATGCTCATCTTTGATCCATGAAATCTGATAGGGCTTTATATGTTCCAACCTTTTCAACTGCAATTTTGTGACCATTTCCTCAGATGCCAGATTCTCTGAGCTACCACTGTCAATGATTACCTTCCAAACTTTATTAAAAACTCTACATCTAGTCTTGAACAAAATTTTCCTTACCGGATCTTCCTTTTTGCTTTCATTCCACAATGCTCTCCTTACCATCAAGTTATTTTCCTTCTTAGGTTCATTCGGTGACTCTTCTTGCACCAAAGCATTTCTACTGCTACCAACCTTCTTACTTACTTGTGTACATTCAAATGATCTATGTCCTTCTTCTCCATAATTATAACAAGTTCCTTAGAAACTTCCTCTGCTATAACCACCTTAGTAGTTACTGCCTCTGCCTCTGGATGAACTTTCACCTTTCCACTCATCTTGCCTTTATCTAGATTTGTCTTTTCAGGTTCAGATCTACCATTTTCACCATTAGATCTACCTCTTCCTCTAGGGAATCTACCACCTCTTCCTCTTTGTCTTTGCTCATGTCTTTTGTTCAATTTCTCCTCAACTTTCAATGCAAATTGATAAGCCTCTTCAATGTTTTCCAACTTGACCATACTAATTTCCTTTTGGATGGAAACTCTTAAACCATTCAAGTATCTACCAATCCTTTCAACATCATCTTCATCATATCTAGATTTGATATCCAATCTATAGAATTCCTTAGTATATTCCTTTACTGAGCTATCTTTCTGTCTTAGACTTTGCATTCATCGAACTAGGTTAATCTGATAATCACAAGGTAAAAACTTTCCTTTCAACTTATTGACCATTTTACTCCATACCTTGATTTTATCTTTGCCCTTCCTTTTCCTATCTAGCTGCAGATGTTCCCACCATAAGGATGCATGACTTTTAAATTTTGTACTTGCAATCTTCACTTTATTGTCTTCAGGAATGTTTTCATATTCAAAATACTTTTCCATCTCGCTGATCCAGTCCACCAATTCATCAGAATCCAATTTTCCACCATATTCAGGAGGATTGAAATGTGGTGTAGATTTTGGTGTAGATTTTAGACATATCAAAGCCTTCAAAAATCTTTCTTCACCTTGGTCCATAACAGGTGTAGGTTCTGCATTCGCCTGCTCTTCTTCAACTTCATCATCACTAACATCTTCAAGATGTCTGACTCTTCTTTGGGTTGTTTCAATAGATTCTAACCTAGCAGCAATCTGCCTTAGCATATCTACCAATCCTGGATCTGCATCTCGCCTCCCACAAACCATCTTGACAACCCTCTACAATTGCATGTCAGATCGCTATATGCTACCTCATAACAATCAATTAGGGCTTCAAGAGGAACCTACAAACCTAGATCCCTAGACCTAGATCAAGATCTCACCTCGCTCTGATACCACCTGATGCAAGGTAGGGGTCAAGAGGGGCCAAAGGATGGCTCACCCTAATGATTTGGCCTACTCAACACATGCAAAAGCAAATAACAACACAGTGAGAGGGAGAATGCCAGATCTTTCATTAACTTTCATCAAATAGAATCATACATGCCAGGCTGTAAGGCCTTCCCTGTTAGGGCCTATTATTACAATGAATCTCATAAGTCCTCAAACATGCGAGGATCCATCACAAATCTCAATTCTAATGTCTTCTATCTTCTATCCCAAAAACTGACTCCTAAACTACAACCAACCAACTACATTTATACAAGAGTCTACTAAACTGAGTCAGCCTTCAGATCCACAATCAACTGAAGAAATGATCAGATCTGGGACCACATGCTTCCCAATGATTGATTTCAACATTAAATCTATGACCCATCATAAATGCACAAGTTGGCCTCAACAAAAAATCAAAAGAAACTACTCGGCAAACAAGGACAACCGAGCAACAGACAAGCATCGCCAAGTGCCAGTGAAACAACTGACTGCCCAGGAGATAACCGACCAAACTCGGTAATCAAAGGAAATCGACCAACTATTAACCAACTCGATCAAACTAGGAATCGAGCAACACAGACAAACTTCAAATTCTTTTTCGTGACACAGGATTGCCAAGGACCCGAGATGCTCCTGCATCATTTATCCTGTATCGTCTAACTCCCCCTTTGACATTACACTTGAACTACTCGACATTAATGCCAACAACATCTATCTTAACTTGTCAATCATGCCAATAGAAACTTTGTAGTTAAGCATACTTGAGATGGAGTAGTGCTAAGATGGGTGACCTTCTGGGATATCCTAGTGCTTCACTTCTACAAGCATCACTTAGATGCAATGAGTGCTAAGTGTTCCATTCATTTTCATGAGAGATGGTTTCTTGTGGACCACTACGCATGAAACATGGGTCAATGAGTTTCACTCAAAAACTACACATTTGAATCCTTATAGCAATATCACAATTTGACTTGTTATGGAAAATATCTCATACTTATCAATTGATGAGCTTAAGGGGATTTATATGAATGGTTCATAAGGAACAATACTTGTTGAAGGTATTGCGAATGAGGTTACCAGCAAAGTGGGCTTAACCTTGGAGGAAACTTCATGGTTAAGCACACTTGAGTTGGAGTAGTGTTGGGATGGGGGACCTCTCAAGAAGTCCTAGTACTTTACCTTTGTGAGCATCACCTAGATGTGATGAGTGCTAAGTGTTCCATTCATTCTCATGAGAGATGGCTTCTTGTGAACCACTACTCATGAAACTCGGGCTAACGAGTTTGACCAAAAAACTACATAGTTGAATCATGATAGTCACAATTTGACTTGCTATGGAAAATATCTCTTGCTTATCAATTGATGAGCTTAAGGGGCCTTAATATGAATGGTTCATAAGGCACAATACTTGCTAAAGGTTTTATAAATGGGGTTGCAAGTAAAGTGGGCTTAACCTTGGAGGAAACTCTATGGTTAAGTGGGCTTGAGATGGGGTAGTACTGGGATGGGTGACCTCTTGGGAAGTTCCGATGCTTCACCTTTTTGAGCATCACCTAGATGTAATGAAGTGCTAAGTGTTTCATTCATTCTCGTGAGAGATGGGTCGTTGTGAATCACTACTCATGAAATATGGGTAAATGAGTTTGACTAAAAAACTACACTATTGAATCTTGATAACAATATCACAATTTGACTTCTTGTGGAAAATATCTCCTACTTATCAATTGATGAGCTTAAGGGGCTTTGTAATGAATGGTTCAGAAGAAACAATACTTGCTAAAGGTTTTGCAAATGGGGTTGCAAGCAAAGTGGGCTTAACCTTGGAGGAAACTTCGTGGTTAAGCATGCTTGAGTTGGAGTAGTACTAGAATGGGTGGCCTTTTGGGAAGTCTTATTGCTTCACTAGTGTGAGCATCACCCAAATGCAATGAGTGCTAAGTGGTCCATTCATTCTCGTGAGAGATGGGTTCTTGTGAACCATTGCTCATGAAACATGGGTCAATGAGTTTGAGTAAAAAACTACATAGTTGAATCTTGATAGCAATTTCACAATTTGACTTGCTATGGAAAATATCTTTAACTTATCAATTTGATGAGCTTAAGAGGCTTTATAATGACTAGTTCATAAGGCATGACACTTGTTGAATTTTTTGCAAATGGGGTTGCAAGCGAAGTGGGCTTAACCTTGGAGAAAACTCGGTAGTTAAGTGCGCTTGAGTCAGAGTAGTACTAGTTTGGGTGACCTCTAAGGAATTCCCGACGCTTCATCTCTATAAGCATCACCTAGATGCAATGAGTGCTGAGTGTTCTATTCATTCTCATGAGAGATGGGTTCTTTTGAACCACTACTCATGAAACATGAGTCAAAGAGTTTGAATCTAAAACTACATAGTTGAATCTTGATAGCAATATCACAATTTGACTTGTTGTGGAAAATATCTCCTACGTAGATCTATTTTAACCTTTTTTATTTAGTCTATTGCTCTTGTTATGCTTGAACCTTTGGTAGATGATGTGTTGTCTCGTTAGCACTATGCTCCTTGCATTGACCATTTCACTAAGGAGATTCTACTTGCCCCCCGTGATGGTGTTCCTAATGATAGTATTGCCCACACTATTGTTCGTTGACGAAGGAAAGATCATTCACCCTCCTCTTCCTACACTCTTCCTTGACTCATAGGTGAATTTTCCACCCACCATTGATGTGGGTTACTAGCTATTTTGCTAGTGTGTTGTATTGACCTTTGCTATCTATGGTCTATTCTAGACCAGTTGTAAATGACTTTTTTGACTTGTCTTTATAAAGACTAACATCCTTATTCTACTACTTTTATCATAAAAATATTTAATCATTTAATTTTACCACCTAAATTAATTTGTAGAGCTTTTTATTTTTTATACAAATACCTACTTTAAAAAATAAATCATCTTAATCTAAAGCTCCTTTATTGCATGTTTCCCCTAACCAATTTTTTTAATACAATCCTAAAATTATTTTAAATAAATCTATTTTGATAAATCATCCTAATTCTTTTCTTGCATATTTCCTATAACTAATTATTTAAAATAAAATTCACAAACTATTTTGTTAAACCATCTTAGTCTAAAATTCTAAAACTCTTTTTTTGCATGTTTCCTAACCAATTTTTAAAAATAAAATCTTAAAACTATTTTAAATAAATAAACATTTTCACATAAGAAACACCAAACAGATCTTGGTGATCCCTTTTTCGTGAATCACACCATGGGCTGATCAATTTCCCACGCAAGTAAGGCCTATTTCATCTATGTGAATTGATGGCGTTATTTTATTGCACAGTAATCCCGAAACAGATATTAATGCAATTGAAATTGTTTGGATGTCAATTCAGACAAAGAGGTAGGTATTGGCACGGAGCGAAGATAGAAAGGTCCATCACGGGACTCGCATCCAAATTCTTTAAAAATAAGAATTTAAAAGTATTGTGAATATTATCAATTTCTAGAAGCCTTAATTCTAATCGACCTAATTGCTGAATTCTAATCGATTTAGAATAACAGTAAAAATTACCCAAGTATATTCCAGGAGTTAAATATAGGAATACAAAATTTTCTGTGACAGACCCCTTCTAACCCAAGCTGGGTCTCCATTTGTCGTGAGGCGCCAACCTGTGTGTGCCCGTACTTCTCGTTTTATTGTAGAACGTCTTCCTACAGTTGGTTCTTTTAATTTGCCTTTTCCTGCACTAGATTTGTCGAACCCAACAGCTCAGCTGTTTGTCTTGACTCTACAAACAGAGAAATTCAGGTGGGTATGCCGGAATTACTTGCAGGCATTTCTGAATAGGTTTCAAGTTGACGTGGGTCTGATTTGGAAAGCATTTTGCCAAACTTATTGACGTGGGTTTGATTGAAAAACAATTTTCCTATGCTAGTTGACGTTGTTTCATTTGATGAATTTTCCTAGCTATTAATGTGAGTTTCATTTGAATAGGATTTTGTCAAGCTAGTTGATGTGGGTTTGATCCAGAGTTGAACTAGGAATTGATTGTTGTGGTGGAGAGGAATGGGGGTTCCAGTTGACCCCTCTGTGGTTGATCACATGGGGCCGCTGCGTTCGTTTTTGGTGAGGATGGGGTTGGGCAGTACATCAGATCATTCTTCAGTGGTTGCAATTACTTTAATGGTTACTCTTCTCTGTGCTTGCATTGTAATTGGTCATCTTCTGGAGGAGAATCGATGGATGAACGAGTCTATCACGGCTGTGATTCTTGTAAGTATTGATTTGTATGTTAAGTTGATTTATTATTTTTGGCTAGACAAGCGGAAATAACCAATGATTTAATGTTCTATTATTTTAAATTTTTTCAGGGGGTCTGTACTGGAATAATTGTATTGCTTTTTAGCCGAGGAAAAAGTTCTCATATATTGGTGTTCAGTGAAGAGCTGTTCTTTATTTATCTTCTTCCACCTATAATATTCAATGCCGGGTATGACATGAAAATACTGTAACCTTGTTTTTAAATATTTTAGTTTCAAAACAGCAATTACGATTTCACATTTGATTGAGCTTTTCATATTTTCATTTTAGATCTGTAATTCCATGTAAATACCTAGGTTCCAGCATCTGGTTCGTGATGTCCGGATGCATATTCCATTCTCATGTAATTAGTTAGTGTAAATTCCTCATAACAGGGACGAACTGATAAGAATTAGTTGCAGTGATCTACACGATGAGTAGATGTCAGGTGTCTGGTTGTCAATTTCAGGATATCCAAATTCAAAGAAGACAACAAGACACAAGTAGATAGAATATAGTTTCAACCTGCTTCTTCTTTGTTTTTCGCGGCAGAAACATGCCAGTCTTTTAAGGATTGATTGCATTACGCACGTTTGGCAAGGTAGCTTGTCCTGGATTGATAGTCATACGCACTTTTGGCAGGATACCTTGTGTTTTGTTAGTTCTCTCTAGAGATGTATAGCAACAAGTCGACAGAATTGAGTAAACTAATGGCGCAAATTGTCTTAGGATCTGTAATTGTGGAAAGTGGTTTGAAGACATGTACAATCTTTTCAAATTTTCAAGGCATCACGCACCTATTATTTTACTAGATACCTCTATCATTGAATATAATGTAATTAAAGTTTCTTTCCAGAACCTTATAAACATATATGTAGAAAATAATGTTTTTCAACCAGTATATAATTTTTTTTGGTTTTTTTGATGCATTAATTGCGGTTTCTATAGGGGGTTCCCACCCTTAGAAAAATAATTAAAAAAGTACAAGGATTCTACACAAAATCAAAGTTATCAAATTATTACTGATCCCAAGAAAACAGAAGGTACAGCAAAGCCCACCAAAATTAGGCTATGGAATGCCACCAGGACAGGGACCTGAAGTTAGGGGAAATGACATCCTTAACTTACACAATTTTGTGGCAAATCATATCAATGATATCCCACTCTTTGGGCAAGAGCTAAGTTTGGAGGAGAAGGGGCATTGATTAGCCTCTTGGCTAACTTGTTAGCAAGCAAATCGGATTCACAAATATAATGGCCGATCTGAACATGATCAAAAGAACTACATCAATTTCTTGCCTCATCATTTATTCTCAATCTTTAACTAATCTGATGTTTTACCAGGCCATTAACACCAGCAAGAGAATTCTTTTCAACCTGCAACTTCTTCCAATACAGCCACACGTAAACCTTCTAACAGCAATAGAGCTTCCGCTTTGTTGTTCGTTCTTGAATGCTAAAAAACCAGAGGCACCTTTTGATAAAATATCTGCGTGGAAACAAAAAATCATTCCTGCTCCAGGTTCTCCTGGGTTGCCATGGGCATCCTCACCAAATCTCATTTTTATGAAATCAGCCTTGGGGGAGATCCAAAGGGAATCTAATTTATGTTTCCTCCAAGACCAAACTGTTAATCCTAACCGGTGACTGAGAGGGGGGGGGGGTGAATCAGTCAACTCAATCTGTTTTAACGTTTTATCCAATTAAGCTGAATACAGCTACTGTGTGATAATGAAAATCTAATGCATGTTAAAGTAACTTGAACAGAAATCACACACATAAGCTAACATAGGATTTATACGTGGAAACCCTCAGTTAGAGGGAGAAAACTACGGTGGGATAGAACCCACAATCTTCACTACTGCAGTAATAAAGTTGCCTTGTTAAAGACTTACAAAAGCACTTGTTAGAGTGCTACCCTATGAATGGATTTGATCTAGATCGGTTAAGATCTTGACCCTGTTAGGAGTCGCCTTGCTAGAGGACTTAAGAACATCAATCAAGATGTCATCCGGTTAAGGGATTTATCCAATAGGACCTGTTAGGGTTCACCCTGATAGAGGGATTTTCATGAGCTTCACACAATAAGAAAAATGATCTTCTGTAGACGCTCAATTTGTCGTTCAGATCATACTTGCTCTTCCACTTGCTCGGCTTGGCTGTTCAATCTTTGTCGTTCACTCTTGGTGATTGTATCCCGTCTCAGAAGACTCGGCTCTTCTGCTCTGCTTTCTCTCTGCGCACTTAATTTCTTCAACCACACTGTTCTTTTTGCACGATGACCCAATTATATAATGGTCTTCATATTACTGAATGGAATTGTGGCGCCAACCAATAAATCCTTCAAAAACGCCGATGAACTGGAAAGCATTCCAAAAATCTTGCATGCAAAACTCTAGTTCGAGCTAAAACGCTTGCATACAGAACTCCAGTTCATCCCAAAAAGCTCGCATATAGTTGTCCAATTCATCCCAAAACACTCCGCAAACCAGATTGGATTCCCATTAAAGCCGGATCGGAAATCATTTTAGCACGGACCGGTATGTTTGGTACTGTTGCGAGGAAACCGGTGTGTTGCCGGTTGAGTCATCTGTCTTCTATGGTTTTCTTCTAGACCGGTTGGACAAGACTGGTATTGTCATGACCGGTGCAATTACATTGGTTACTTGGCAAGTTTGATGGACTACCGGTTCACCACTGCTACTCTTAACATAAAGACCGGTGTGTATGATGTTTGCCAATGATGACAACTAAGCATAAATGCCAACAATCTTCCCCTTTGGCATTGGTGGCAAAACATATCACAACTTGCAAGGGAGTATATACATATGAAGCTCTCATCATCATACTTCCCCTGTCAGGTGTCATCCTGTCAACTGGTATATTTTTGATGTGGATTGCAATGAGGATAGTAAGCATGATGACGAGGCACGTGGTACTCTTGTGTCCCTATCCAGTGGTTCTAGAGATCATCTTTTCGTACTAAAAGGGATTGTCAAAGGACTGGGAGTTGTGTGTATGGTGGACAACAGTGCACATAATTTTATTGATGAGGACTTTGTAGTCAAGGAAGGACTGCAAGTGGAGGACTTTCCTAGATTCAATGTCATGCTGATGGATGGATCCAAGATTAGTTGCACAAGAAAAATACCAAGGTTGGGCATAGAGTTAGATGATTATACATTTGATGCTGAGTACTATGTGGTTGGTATTGGTGGGGATCAAAATAGTATTGGGAGTACTATGGTTGAAGTCCTTTGGAAGACACATCCAGGATTTCAGCAACATGGAGCTTGAGTTTACTCTTGGAGGTAAACAAATTGTGTTGAAGGCTACCAAAAATGATATGCAAGCTCACCTTGATGATGAAAATACCTTTGGGAGGCATGGGGATAAATCAGACTATCCCAACTATGACAGCAGTAACATATCTCTTTATACTCATGTTATGGCAGCCTTGGCACATGGTGTTAATAGCGATATAAGATCTTCAGGTGATGATACTTCATGCTTAGCAGTGTGACCATATATGGTCATTGTCCTTCATGGAGAAGGGTCTATAAAATGTTGGTTTGCATCTAAGTAATAATGCATGGGACGATGGTTGGTTTTTACAGACAGTATATGTTTGGTCAAATTTGGGTGACCTATATCATCCATTCTTCCTTGGGAAGTGGTATAGTGTTGGAGCTCAACTGTTTCTTGATTCAGGTAGTGTTGGCTTCATCATATGGAGTTATGCACCTCTTTGGTTATACGTTGCTCCGATTTATAACAAGAATGTTGGGTGGATGGTTCATGGTGACTTGCTGAGATATATTTTTTCATCCTATTCGACAGGTTTAATATTTTGGTGTGGGATCTGGGAATTGATTTGCTGGATGGATTGTCACACATGCACCCTACTATGTTGCTTCTGGTATTTGGGTATTTATATCAGAGTGGAGCAGCAGATTGCTTGGTGTTTGCCTGAGGACAAGCAATCCCGAGAAGGGAGGACTGTAATGTCCCTTCTTGCTTAACACGTGAATAAATAAATAAATAAAAATGCTAGCCTATTAATTTTCTCCCCTTAGGCTAAAGCATTAAGTTAATAAAGGAGATAAGGTGATAATTAAATATATAGGCGAAAAAACTATGGTTGTGGTTAATAGAATTTAATTATTCATCTGGAATTATTGATGGGGGCCGCTTGAGTTACGATTTTATCTTCCTCAGCCGATTTACATAGTGGTGAACATTTTAATGAGAAGCAAATAATATTATTGCGTAAGTTGCCAAAAATCAGTGAATTAAGGATATGATCGCAGCTTTTTGGGCTAAGGGTCTTTTATAAAGAGGCATTGATGGGATTTGGAATTCATTATGAGTCATTTTGAGTTTTGTTTCTCTATGCAAGGAAATCGAATAGTTAGCTTTTTCGGACACAAATGCTGAGAGCTGAGAACTCCTTGCTTGGATGCAACCCTAGGCATAATTGCTGCTTTTTTTTTCATTTGCAAAGTACAGAGGTGGCTACAGCAGATATGGGGATCAGAATTCAATCCTAATTTGAGCAGAATCAGATTGATCATCTTCAGAATATCAGAACGCCTATTTAGCAATACAATTGTCAAGAGGAAAGCACAGCTTTTTGCAGCCACAGAGATCTCAGCACATGAAGATGCCGTAGATAATAAAATCGCAGGTCTGAAACTAATTGAGATAAGCTTTCTTATCGAGCGATCAGGTTAGTGACTGAAAGTTTCAATCTTGGAGTAATCATTTGCAAGCTCTGAATGTGTAACTTGATTTCTCAATTTCAATAAAGGGTATATTACTATTGATCGTCAATGCATGTATTTTCCATCTGTATTTCTTAGCTTTTTGATGTAATAAATCGAACCCTTATTGCTGTGAGACAAGTTATCTAAGCAAGTAATACATATTACAATAAGCTTCATAAAATCTGAGGAAAGGATATTTCATGTAAAGAGTGATGTCTCTGCTCAGGCTTCTTGGTCATTCAACTTTGTATTTGGACACAAGCTGACTGCCTCTTAAAGACACAATGACTTTGGATTTGTGTGGCACTTTTCTTGGCAAATCTTAACCATTTTTTATGATCAGCCTTATTATATTACTATTATATAACAGATGCTTAGAATTGTAGTACATGGATAAATCTGTACATGCTATAGGAGACATAGATAGCTAGGAAGAATCACTGTGGTCGTTCATCGTTAATGTTCAGGGATGTTGGTGCAAAATATCTTGACTGGAATATACTACAAAACTTTGATAATGAAGTGCAAGAAAATCAATATCTGCAAGGAAAAGTAAAACTGCATTAAAATGTAATATGTGTTAATTCGATGCTTCAATTTAAATGTAATGGAGAACTTCCTATGATGGTTTGTTTAACTTTGAAATTGCTTGTACAGATTTCAGGTTAAGAAGAAACAATTCTTCCGCAATTTCATAACCATTGTGCTATTTGGAGCAGTTGGCACATTTATCTCATTTGCAATTATTTCTTCTGGTAAGTGTCATTATTTTAACATTTGATCTTGATTAGAGACAGACATATTATGTCTGACATAATTTTTGTTTGGAATTAGTATGAAGAAGTTATAGATCAGTGGTGTGCTGAATTTCCCCTAGTGAATTCAACATTAGGATCTGTTTTTCTGTTCTAAGTTACATAATATTATTAATTTTTATTATCACCATAGGTTTTGATGATAAGATTTCTTTCTATCAGGTGATTACAAGGGACATTTAATGCCCATCTCTGTGATAATAATTTAAGCTAAACAAATCCTATAGTCCTATTTAAATATGCAATAACTTTTTTGAACTAAAAAACATCCATACATTTTTTGGGAAAACTATTGTTAATGCTCATATCGTTGTGTTGGGTATGTGTCGTTTTAAGTTTTTAACAACTCCCTAATTCTAAAATATGGTAGATTTATATGAGAAAAATTTCAGGAAGCTCTTTCCTATATAAATGTATTGTCTTGAATGATGTAATGTCCCCATTTTGAGCGAGCATTGGAGTTAGTGGATTTAGCCTATCCTTGGGTCCTTGTAGGCTAATACTAGTGATTAGAGGACCCTGTTGTGGGTTTTGGCCCCGTTTTGAGGAATAGTAAGTCAACATATGGTTCTACTGAGCTCAGATGATTTAGAGGAGTTATATGATGCTCTCAGATTTTATTTTCGGCTTCCGGTTTGGACTCCAAGATTCTTGGAGGGAGCGTCTATTTTTAGTATGTCACCCCGTCAGGTTCATTCATCATCTTTCATCATTAGGATCACTCTTGTGCTATCAGATTTTGATTCTGATGCTTCCTCAGTCATTTTTGCAAGATAGGTGAATTATGATTTGTGATGAGCCCAGCTGGCTCTCAATTGCAAACTAGCTAAAAACTCAGAATTTATTTGCAAATTGTATTGAATTACACCAATTATAATTTTTGCAATTAAACTTAGAATTATCTCAATAACAACAGCACCGATAATATTCAAATGTTCATCAAAGTTTGAACACAGCATAGAAAGTTATTTAATTTATTACAAAGATTAAACCAAGGAAGCACCTTATGAATGTATGCTCTCCAATTATTGACGCGTCTTCCTAATTGTCCACGCAGCACTTAGAAGAATGAACATTGGCTGCCACAGTAGTCACGCAGCCCATATAAAACACCTCCAACCCCAAGGAAGTCACAACGCAGCATACATTATATGAAGTCCAGCCACTTTGGAAGGTAAACAAGCCTCAAAGGTCCCTCACGCAGCCTTCCAACAGTCACTAACAACCAACAACAAAGTATGGCATAGCTCCAACATAGTACATTTCTGCAGATAATTCCGTATGATACACTTCTGCAGATAATTCCGTACGACAGCAATAAATGCTCACAGCAGCCTTGAAATTTCCAGATTTTGCAATGTTAACAAACTTCAATATAGGCAAAGCAAAGTTTGGCTAATCCTCTGCAAATTCAACAAAGATTTAGTGTTTTCTCCAACACATGAAGACCAAACACATGAAACCTTGCTCTCCTGCAACAAAGTCGATTTTCTCCTTGTAGAATTCTCCAAACATTAAATAATATCAATTGATAGTTCAGATTCAAGTTCTGCAAACATCCAGCAAAAAAGATTGATATTCTCTCCAAATTGAAGACCAAATATCCAAACCCTTGCACACTCAAGGAATTTCGATTTCCTTCTCCAAGAACAAATTCACAAAATGCATCAAATTGACATAAGGTAATGAAAAACTCATTCTCATGTCTTATTTATTAACTTTAAAACGAAGGCTTCATCTTCACGCCTTTCACTTAAGAGCCTTCCTCAACACACCATCATTTTATAACATTAAAGTACACGAGTTATTAAATTAACATAACTTAACTTACTAACCTTTATTAAAAATGTGATGCGACTGAATCTCACTAGCAAAATACTTCTAACTTCTGACAACAGTACTTGAGCTCATACTGCCCTGCCAGAAATAGCCATCTGACCAAAAGAGACTTACTATAAATAGTAAGTCTCTCAAATTGGAGATTTCGCATAATCAATCCTGAAACATTTGAGACCACTGCGCAGGCGCCCTGCTAAACATAGCCATACCCAAAATACCACTTACTATAACTAGTAAGTCATCCAATCTGACCCCAACGAAGAGCAGACTTGGCAACTAACACCTTCCGAATGGAATCCAACCACTGGCTTTGCCAACTGACCCCCTATGACCACCTGATTAGTTTACGAGGGTCACCAAACTAAGCTAATCCCAAGAGTCTAAAAAACGGGGACATTACATGATTATTATTTAATTAAATCGGCTAAGGTTGCCATTTTTATTGAGAATGTATTGTGGGCATCTTAGTGTTATAGCTTGTTAGATCTGAGTTGAAAAGTTTTAAATCTTGAGCTCATAAAACAGGGACCCTATATGTTAGAATATGGTTATTTTAATGAAAGGGTCTTTTTTTCATCATTAAAGTGGAAATAAATATAATAGTTTATTATATTTCAATTGTGTGCATAAAGCAAAGTCTTTTTGTAAGTGAAAAGTGTGTGAGAGAAGATATCTTTTATTATAAAAACAATGCTTTGGGCAAAAGCAATTGATTCTTGGAGTTGATTATTTTTTATGATGTTTTTGTGTGGAGAAGTTCAACAAGGGTTTGAGGGCTGGTTCTTCTCTTTACGCATTTTGAATCACTATTCTTGGTGGTGAATTATGCATTTGATTCTGAGAAAGAAATTCTGATTTTTATGGCTGCAAATTTGGTGCTGATGTAGACCAAATTCGAGCACCAAATTTGGTGTTTGAGCAAATTGGATCAATTTTATTCTACAGCTGGATTCGATTTTTTATCCAGAGATTTAGAGTTTTATACAGGAGGCTGTTGTATCTCCTGTAGGCTGCGAAATTACCTTCAGGAAGCTGTGTTTGGTTTTGGGGAGGCTGCGATTTATCTTTTGGAAGCTTGTGAAACATCTTTGGGGGTCTGCGCTTCAATACAAGTGGCTGCGTTTTTCATTTGGTGGCTTCTATTAATTTTCTGAAGGTTACAAAACACTTCTTGTTGGCTGCGTCCCATTTTCCAGTGGTTGAGTATCACTCCTAGCTTGCCACGTTTTATGAAAAATGTGCCAATTTGCTTTTGTTTATTGTAATGCAGTTAGACAATTGACAAATTAATGAATTTGATCATTTCTGGTGAAGTTCTGAAGTTAAAATAATTTGTTATTTAATATTATTCAATTCTGGAAAAAATCAAGAGAAGTCATATATTTTCAAAAACAAAACAAAAATTGTAAGCAATTTAGAAAGAAATATTATCTTCAGCAAAGAGCCGGGCAGGCTCTTTACAAATGATTTGCCATGGTGAAAGCTAAAACAATATTATTTGTGTTTTGTCAATAGTTTTCAAGGATGTTGTTGCTCTCCTTGCCAATAATCATCTTCACTATCGACTTTCCTTACAACCTTGCAAAGCAGCGATTATGGGCATTGACGTAACTGCAAAGTTCAGACTAGGGATTGTTCTGACTTTCAATTCATGGAGAAAACTATTGTTGGAATGTTGGGAAAACTATTGTTAGTGCTCATATTGTTGTGTTGGGTATGAGTTTTTTTAATAACTCCTTAATTCCAGAATAAGGTAGAACTGCATGGGAGAAATTTTAGGAAGTCTCCTTCTTCTATAAATGTATTGTCCCGAATGATTTGTCATGGTGAATACAAAAACAATATTATTTGTGAGTTGCTCTAAAAAACAGTATCGTTCACAGAATACTTATAATTGATAGAATGTTAAGACATCAAAACTTATAGGGGAAAGCAGTATTGTAATTGCATTTTCTAAAATCTTGAAGCCTGCAACTGTCATGGTATGCACATTCTGTTTAGTGCAGAGTTGCAATACATGTAAGTAAGTTGTGGTTGTGGAAGCATGTGGTTTGTGTTTTTGAAATAATTGACATACTTGGAAGGATTACTCACACGTGAACTCTCTATTGGTAGCGGAGGTTGTTCCACTCAAATAGAAGTTATAGAATGCATAATGGAGATGCTTTCTAATTACTGTACAAATCCGTACTGCAGATTTTTGTCTTAATCAAAAAACATTCGTTCCAAGTATTGGCAAAAGTGGTTAAGTTTGAGGTATTCATGTTTATGAAGATGGCGAAATTGACACATTAGAATGTTCATGCTGGTTATTTCTAAATGAAGAGGAAGTTCTATATAGTTATAAATTACATTGTATAAGCTAATTTATTATGTTATTACACTTCATAACTCTCATCTTGTACAGTGTTAGACGTTAGCAATTAACAATATCCTTCTTCCCACCTCTTATTGACCAACTTAAAGACCACCTTGTATCAAAATTTTACAAATGTATAAGGCTCAAGTTATTTAGTTGTTATATTTGCAATCTACTCTCGTGTTGCACAGTAATGAAGACAACTTTTCACAATATCAACTAGGTCTCAAATGTTGCAATGATGAACATCAATGTGATTGGTTTGGACACGATATAATGGGTTATTCAGCAACTTCAAACATTTTGATTCTCATAGTTCAGTGGAGTCAGCATATGATTGGATTCACTTGCAATTCATGCAATGTCAATTGCAACTATATGGCCTCACAATCTGCAGTAATGGTTGACTTACAGTGTGCTTTAGTGGAAAAGAATGCAGCTGTATGCTAAAGTTTTTCTTTTGCCATGAATCAACTCTAGAATTCATGGAGAAAACATATCTAATATTGGATCTCCTCATGCCCATAGAATTGGTCAAATCAAAGTTTCTTTAACTTGAGCTCTGAAGAGAACTAGTACTAAATGCCAAAGTCAAGTATAACTTTGAGCTATCAAAGTGTTTTTTCTGCTTGCTAGTGGACTAATTTCATCTTATAAATCTATTTGCCTGTGATGGATCGCTTATTTTGCGGCATCTCCCCCAACACCCAAGTATGATTCTTCATTGGGTCATCAGACTCAGCCTCCATGGCTGCTTCCTACATGGGTGGTTAGCCCATTCTCTTGAAATAAGGGCAATTGGAGAGCAAGGTTTACATGCGTCTTCAAACCAATAGGTCGACTTCCCAGCCTTTTTGTGTTATACATTATATTTTGCAAGTTCGTTTTCTTGCACATACTGCAATGTGTAGTACTACTTAGGTCTCCTTTGTTGTTGAGGTTGGAAGTGTCAATAAACACCTCCTAAAAGATCATATTGACTAGATCAGATATTTGAGACTGGTTGAGATTGGGTATGAAGTCACGTTGTCCTACTATATAGTCCCTTCGAACTTGATGTGCTTGGTGCCATGGAATCAAGATCCAGCAAAGAAACAACACTAAAACTAGTATACATCAAATGGTTGGATGTTACCATTTAGTATTGTTTTGTTTGAGGAAGAACTGAAAATGATGGCTGAGTCTCTTCTAGTTGAACATTTATACTAACTGGACTGTGTAGTAACATTGTAACATTAAGCTCTTGATTGCTTGCTATAGCAAAAAGTAAGTATTTCCTACTCATAGTTGTTGAGTATTTTAGCTTAGTTTGGAACTTTTGCACAGGTTCAGTGTGAACGTGCAAGTAGTTTGAGCTATTTCTATTTTGTAATTCACTTTAGTGATCAAAGTGAGTATTTTATTTAGTAACTAAGTATAATAAAGTGTAGGTAATGATACTTATCTTCCAAGTCATTGGTTGTGTGATATTAGATTTCTATTTTAGAAGATTAGATATTTCAGCCGAATAGTATAAAGATAGATGCAGGATAGAAGTTGAATAAATCATTATAGTGTAATAATTCTGTGCAGCTTTAGTTAACAGTTGTGGAGGTTTCCTTGTAAGCTTTGAAGTTTCAAATGAACAGAAAGCAGGTTTCAAGTTATAAATTGTTGTGCACTTCTGTTCATTTGCACATTTTCAATTTAAATTTCAAGGTTTTACGTACTTAATTTAATGATTATTCAAGCATTAGAAAAATTGTTACTCTGATTAGAATTATTAATATTAACATCGTAAGGAGTTCAATGCATTATAAGGATACCTAATTTTTTCGAGGAATGGGGGTTCGCTTTGGAATGTTGCGATGTTCCTTTTGTTTTGAGTTGAAGACTACCATGAAATAACCTTTGGGCATTGTTAAGATTTTGTATATCCCTGATGAAATGAAAGAATGGTGCAAAATATGCTTCCTACTCTAAACTTTGATGGGAAGTATGCGCAAAAACAGTTTATCTTACAGCTATAAGAATTATACACAGATTATAGCTATATGCCATAACAAGATTGTTTAAATTGCTAAATCATTTTCAAGAGGAAACCCCACACTCCAAAGCAAACCGATTGTATTATTTGGCAACTATGAGGTGACAAAACAAATCTCAAGCAATTCTTTTACAAGAGCATCACCAACATTCAGATTCTGGAGCATTTCCAGCAAAATAACAATACCTGCAAAACAGTCATACAACCCATACTTGACTCCAATCTAGGCACCTATCATATAGGAGATTCAATACAAGAAACCATAAGTGGAAAATCACAATTGACAGGCCAATACCATAAGCCAAGTATAGTGCCCAAATTCCAATGCCCTTCTACATAATAAGTCAATATGCTAATTATAGTAAATGCTTTTATGTTGTCATAATGCTCAATAGCTTTTTCATAATTCACTTTCAAAATTGGTTGCTGCATTTCAGCTTCATGGTCTTCCTCAAAAGATGTTATACAACATGTCATAACATGCGTCTAAAGTTGGTCAAGCTTTATAGTCCACATTATAACTCCCCCATAATTATGGTTGTACATGTCTTAAACACCACCATCTTCATCATAGATGCCCTTACACATCTTTCATGGCAAGATTATTGTCTTAAATACCAATATATGTGTCATAATAAGTCATACACATGGTATAATGGCCAAGTCATAAGCGGGATGCTCTTTCAATGTAGGCTTATGAATGATAAAAAAAAAAAATATTAATTAATTAATTTTGAACAATTGAATTTTGAGGTCATTGACACACCTATAATAAAACATGTCCTTAGGGTTTTGGCTCTGGTGAAGGCTACTATAAATCTGCAGAGCAGTTTTCCCATTAGTAGCTGGAGTTTTTGTTCCATTTTCTCAAAGGTGAGATTTTTGGCGGTGCCTCCATTTTGAAGGAGGAGCCATTTCATTTTTGCTAGAAGTTTGGCTTGCCAATAGCTTTTTCGCATGGTACTATATAAATCCATGGAACTCATTGTTGGCTTTGCATTGTGTGGCTTCCTTGAAGGATTAACGGCTCGGGGATGGTTGGTTGAAGGAGTTTGCTATTATTTCCTTTGTGCTTGTGGTAAGGACTTTGTAGAAAGATTTATGAGGATTATAAATAAAGGATCTGGCAATGACTATTGATGAGTGGAAGAGAGAGATCTGGTTTGTTTCATGGAGTATGAATCGGCATTTATTGCAAGTTGAATATTATTGAAGTATCATTCGAATGTTCCGCAATGGATGTTAAAACTAATATTAAAAAAATGATTACAAAAACAGTAAAAGAAGTTAAAATTTATTCGAAGTTATACTCACGTATGATAGTTTGTGTTAGACACGACAGATCTATGTGGTCACCCCTATCTTGAGTGGAAATTGTATCACTATCACTGACAAAGACTCCATTGTTAGACTTTTAGAATTATTTTTTTCATTGTTTGATATCTCAATTTTAGTGATGCTTTAAAAAATTTGATCAAGATTGACACTGTTTTTTTAGTTGCTGTTTCTGTTGGGGATAGGTTTCATACACCTTGCAATATTCTGATATTTGAAGTATTTATTTAATAGTTTGCAACCACATACTTGGGGTATCTCACTTGGAGTGGCACTTGGTGTTATGAGTGGTTTATAATATTATATTTTGGCAAATGTAGACTCATGGAGTTTCATGAAAGTTACTGATTCCAATCAACAATTTGTGTAAGGGTTTCTAAAAAGGAACATGATGAAAAGAGTTAATAGTGGACTTGGAGAAAATCACGAAGCAACTATGAAAAAGGCAAGATAACACTACATGTTTGGTAGTGGATGTTTCTATCTTGTCAGTTAATTAAGCTTGATTTAGGTGTTGGGATTTGTGCTTTGATATGGATGCCTAAATTAGCTAGTGGTTTCCAACACATGGTTTTAGAACCATTCATGGTTTGTGGTTTTGCTCATGCCTATATATTGAGTGCTTAGGTTGAAGGCATTATGTGAAGGTTCTGTAAGTATTGTTATGTTGTCAAAATTTCTCCAACATATATTGATTTGTATGCTCTTCTATGAAGGCTAGCTGTTGGAGTTGTAATGTAACCATTATGGTTATTAATAATACAATTGGTTCTACTTTGGAGGCTGAGTTTTTTCTCAACAGGACTTTCTTGGGTAATATTGTGTCAAATATTTTTTTTTGTGAGTTGCATTTTCTTGTATGTCACTTGCAAATGAATGCATGTGTTGTTTTGTTATTTGGAATCATTAGATCTATATGTCTTTGCCCTATCTATTCTCATAGATCAGTGTAGGAAGCATCTTCACTATCTTAGCTTCCTTACATTTGGTATTAGAGCTTGATCAATTTGCTTAGTAAGTGTTAGGGAAACACTTTTGAACTAATCTTATTTTGAATGGGAGTTGTGCACAAACTAGATATTTATTTTAGGGAAGATGGCAAATATTTGTAAGTTGGAGGTGGAAAGATTTAACTGTACAAATTTTGAGGATATGAAGATCAAGATGGAGGATTTACTTTGATTGAGATTTCTTGGTTGTTATATTTGGAAATTAACCCTCTTTGATGAGAGACGACAATTAAGTTGTGTTGGACAAAAAAGCAAGAATCCTTATTAGGCTTTGCTTAGTAGATTTAGTGTTGTTGAATGTCTTTGAAGAATCCACTGCATAACACCTGTGGAAAGTTCCTAGTTAACAAGCTTTTTCTATCAAAAAAGTTGTATACTTTGATGATGGGTGAGGGTGAACTTGTTCTTGAGCACCTCAATGCATTCAAAATAATTGTTAGCCGCTTTTAACCTATTTGTGAAAATGATGTATGACCTCCTTATGTTCTTTGCTTGACTTGTGGAACAACATGGAGATGGCTATTGGAAGCACTGTTTCAAAGCTTGTGTTTGATGAGGTAATGGGCACTTTACTCTTAGAGGAGATGAGGTGACCAAAAGACTTGCAAATTATGTCTTTTGTAGGGTAGTTAGAATGACGACCATTAAGGGAGGATATTAAAATTTTGTAATGTTTCTATAATGGTCATCTTAGTTTAGTTAGTTTCTAATTCTGGCTTTAGTTCACGATTGTTTCATTTAGATACATCGTCTTGAAATCTTTTCAAGCTTCAGTTCATGATTGTTTCATTTAGAAACATTGTCTTGTAATCTCATATAAATAGAGCCTTTCATCTCTATTGTATATATCGATTATAATAACAAATAGTGTCTCTTCATTTACAAGAAGACACTTTAACAACCCCTTATGTAGCAATTAACACTTAAATAACCAATTCAGAGGAAATTGTTGTGCAATAACTGCCACTTCAATGATCACCTTTGCAACCACTTTAGTAACACCTAGATGTGTAATGACACCAAAAAATGAGCCAGGCCGGTGAGAAAATACTGTATACTATTTAAAAAAAAATCTTGTAGAGGGGCTTGTTGATTGTTGTGTTGTGTTTGAATTTTTTTGAACATCTCATTTATGGAAAACAAAATTGTGTATAGCTTTACTCATTTTCTTAGTAATCTTTTGGGATATTGATTCTTATTCATTCTAGTGTGTTTGGTCACATAGATGTTTCTTATTTATCAAAATCTATATATTATGTATCATTTATTGATTATTAATATAGGACTCAAGTTAACTTGCATAAGAGTAGTTTAAGTTCTTTAGTTGGTTCAAAGAGTTGGAGAACTAGATGGTAAAGGTTCAAGGTGTTGAGAATGGATAATTGTGGAAAATTTTGTTTACTAGAGCTCAATATATTTTGTAAGGAGAATGACATAGAAAGACATAAGGCATCTCCATTCTATTCCATATGCGTTCAATAGAATGGATTTGTAAAATGTATGAACTTGACATTGATGGAGAGGATTGATAGTATGCTTAGTGTAGCCAGACAAACAAAATTTTTGGGCAGTGGCTGTTATTACATGTTACTTGATTAATAGGTCTAAACAAAATTTTTGGGTAGCGGCTATTAGTAGAGTATGTTATTTGATTAATTGGTCTTCTACATCACCATTTTTTGAGGAAATCCCTAAGGAGGTTTGAATGGGCACAAAAAGCCCCAACTTCAACATCTTAAAATGTTTGGTTGCGAGGCATACACTCATGTGCCTAATGAGAAGCAGTCAAAGTTGGATAATAAGGTTGTGAAATGTATTTTTGTTGGCTATGGTGTTAGCATGAAAGGTTATTCGCTTCGTTATTCTAGGTTGCGAAAGTTCTATACAATCAGATTGTGATCTGAAGGGATATTATCATATTAGACCTATAGCAATCAAAAGAGCATGAATAGTCAAATGAGCAGCTACGACCAAAGATTGAGAGGGCTGCACTAGATGTTGAACCTAATGTCTAGGTTGGACTAGATGAGCAAGATAGTTTGGAGAGCTTAGAGAGCTTGGAAGAACTCAAACTTCTAATTTGGCTTTTGATGAGATCCACTTAGCAAAAAAGGCAACCAAAAAGGTATAGCTTGCTTGATTTTAGATGCATGTTCGATGTGATTACTACCACTAATGAGCATGGAATTGTGAAAATGCTATGGAGATGGATGACAATATGTCTTGGAGATTGACCATGGATGAAGATACGTTTGTGTTGAAAAAGTGTGACTTGGGGGTTAGTTTAGTTGGTTGAGGGAAGCCTATTGGTTGCAAATGGGTCTTGAAAATGAAGTTCAGATTAGATGGCATTGCTGAGAAGTATAAGGTGAGATTGGTTGTGAAAGAATATTTTCAAGTTGAGGGAAGAGACTTTGGTGAGATTTATTCTCTATTTGCTAAACTAACATCTCTTAGGATCTTGTTATTTGTTCTAGCAATATATGATCTTGAGATAGAATTGTAACGCCCCACCGGGGAACCCGAGAGGACAACACAATTTTACTAAAGAACATGGCACAATTTTTTTTACATTAACAATTACATTTAACATAATGATATACATAATAATAACCAATTGAGTGATACAATACCCAACTAACATGCATAAATGATAATCATCAAAACATTACACCATGTCCTCTTAGGTTCCCCGACATCGCTAATTAACAATGCATAAACATATAATTAAATCATTTGAACCATGATAACTTAATGCTCAAGTTTAAAATATTAACTAATCTTATTTAGACCACAAATCCATATGTGCTCATTCAATCACAAGATAATATACATGTACAAAAGGAAAGTCAACACCAACATGGTGGTATCCAACTCTACACATTACATCTCAATAAAGTACCAATAGATGTTTGCAATACATTTACATCTAACAATACAGAGAGTACACAATGTCAAGATCCATAATACATCATATGATACAAGATATAATAATACTCATCCATCATGAAGTTGTAATGAAGATACAATGAAGATTGCAAGATGATGCAGATCCAATTAGTATGTTCATGAACCAATCATTGAACCTCGATGGGAAAAATATCTACCACCCAACCACATGAGACCCTGAGGCCCACTCCCTCCGAGCTAGGAGATAGACACAAGGCCCCACACCAAACAGGCATCCACAAACCAAGAACATCAAAAGTTACCCAAGGGATACAGATGGGGTAACATAAGGATACACAAGGCATACTAGAGGAAACCACAAGGCTAACATGAGGGAATCCTAAGATACGTGTCGGAGAGTGTAATCATATAGCTCCCACTCCTGAGTTATCCTGATAGTCTCTCTCTAGACCTTGACTCCTAGTCGGAACTCATGTGGAACCGACAACCTTTCATGAGGACAAGGAAACTGATTTGCTAGATCAACACCCCACGGATGGCCAAGCCTTTTCCAACCCATCCTTTGTCTGTACAAGCACTCAAGGCCATGGGTGAGGTATTTCATTTATCTTGATTAATGTGTAACCCAACCCAATTCATTTGAATTATGTTTTCACTTGATTAAAACTCCACAATGGGTTACCTTGGATTGACCACCATTGTGAGCCACTCTCCAAACAATGCTCCTAGAAAACTCTCCCCTACACTTAAAACTAAAATCAAAAGGCATAATCAAATAAATAATCACCAAAAAAACCTCAAAGATTCATCAAAACAAAAGGAACCACAAAGACAAAGTTTGGAGCATAGAATCTCAAAATTAGTCTAAGGATCCATATATGCCATCATATCAAAGTGAGATCAGTAATCACATAACCCAATGCCAAAATCACATAACCAAAAGGAATCCAAATCTCCAATTGCAACCAAAATTGAACAAGATTCTCACGAGTCCATTATAACCAACAAGACCTCAATAACTATGGCATCATACTTACATCATAATGATAGGATCCATATCACAACCATCAAAGTTAACCCATACATCCACAATCACTCAATCATTCCATGCGACAGAAATAAAATCATCAAATCACCTCATCACTATTAATAGCATCAAACAATATAAATTAACAAAGCCACTCAAAAAAATGACATGAATCTATGGCCAAGAAAACCATAACATTGATTGTCATAAATAAATAAGTATATCAAACCAAGACACAACCCTCAACTCTTGCCTCTAGTATACCTAAAATACCCAACACCAAACCTCAATCACTACAAGAGTGCAACCATAACCACAATATCAACAAACGATAAAACATAACTAGTCTTAGATTAATAATACATATTTTGCTAATGTTAGCTACAATCAACTTAACTAACGTATAAACATATCTAAACTATTTATAAACCTCCTTTCACACTACATCCAAATTAAACCACAATTTAAAGTATTCTTTAAATCACATTTTAAATCCAAGCTTTAGTAATTTAAAACAAAATACAAATCTCAGTTTTGACAAATTAATAACATATACAACTACATTCAAAATCTCAGTAAACATATATAATTGCACAATCAAATTACGTTTAAACTATACAAAATAAACCTAGCAATAATTAACATTTAATTACCAATGAAATTATTTAATACAATTTCATTCAAATTTTACATTGACTAATCTATCTAATTTGTCATGATTATAACTAATTAATGACTAACCTCAACCTATATGATTCCTATCATAATTTCCTAACAAATTCTTACCAAAATTACAAATATGTAACTTTGTTAAACCCAATTTCTAAATCTACCCCAAATAAGCAACATGAACATATAAATATGAACAATAACTGCTGTAATAAAATGTAATAAACAACACCAAGACAACAATTAAGATCATTAAAGGAGACAACAATTAAATTTAAGGATATAGGGCAGCTACTAATATGATTAAGTGAGAAATTAAAATGATATTAATGGACCAACTTTACCTTGATAAAGGCAGCGATCAAGCTTATATGTAATGGTGACAGGGATTTCAAATGAAATAGTAAATTTAAAAATTCTAACAATAAAAGGGATTAAAAGTAAAGGCTACCCCTTCTCATGCCGCCACTCTTGAGGAAATAGAAGCCAAACAAATAAATTGAAAGCAAGGCCGACTTCCCTATAAGGAAGATAAAATAAATGAAGATCGGCTTGAAATGATATAGTAGCCTCTTTAGATGAAGGGATATAAACAGATGTAAACAAAAGATGAATGGACTGTAATCATAGCAAGCTCTTCAATGTAATATCATCCAAATTAGAAAAGAGTAAGTGTGGATTTAAAAGAGAATTATATAAGTGAGATGAAGTGAATAAGAAATATAAGGATATCATTCAGATTTTAAAGCAGACTTTAAAGAAGAATAATAGCAGATTTATTAAAAAAATCGATAGAAGATTTGTGGAGGAGTTTTAAATTAGAAGTTGAAGATTTGTAAGCATATTTAGGAGCAGATATAATAATAGATTTAACAGCAGATCTAAGACAGATTTTGATGGGAGTTATAATGCAATACAGAGGAATAGAACTCCAAAATAACATAAGGAATACAGACACTATGTGCAGCCAGAAGTGTAATTTACAAAACATGTTTTTGGCTGAGTTAATGCCATTAAAAATAAATAGAGAAATAAAGAAAACTGAAACAGAAAAATGCATATATTTCAAGCTTGTTGGAATTTCATCAACTACCAAAATCGACAGAAATTAAACCTTAAATCCCATACCTCAACTCTGCGGAAAGAATCTCCATAGGAACAACTAAATCGGTTATCAGAATCTCTACTTCTAACCAGAACAAAAACAACAGACTATTGTTTTCCACCAAGCTCAAATTCTTTCCCCAATATGAATTTTCCAAAGCTTTCAATTCTAGTTACACAATTTTCCCCGAAAGAATGCTTAGAGAGAGTCCCTCCAAAATGAAACTCAAGGGCTACAAAAGGATACTGACGAAACTCATCAATTCCCCAAAACCTTTCATTTCTGGATACTGAATAGTCATTCACAAAAATTATAGGAAATAAAAGACATTTCTTATTTCATAAATGTTTTAAGACTTTTAAAATTCCATTCTTTAAAATAATATCCTACATTATTATAATTAGATATTCATATCCTATTAAATAGGAAAAATCAATTAAAACCCAAAATCAACTCAATTTTTAATTCATCCACATTAATAATAATTGTTAATACTTTAATTTTCTATTTACGATTATTATCTTAATATTTGTACTAATCATTGATATTAATTTAATAATAATCATTGCTTCTTGCATCTACTATATTAAGCAATTAATACTTTTGTGGATAATTTAACATGATCTCTTTATAACTTTATTTAATAAAACTTTATTATTATCTTAGTTAACTGTTAAGTCATAATTAAATAATGCTAAGTTAGTATAATATTATTATTCCTTTTGTGTTTATTATTTCACATGACATAGTTAACTTATAATAACAACGTAATCATAATCTAATAATTGTTTTGAATATACTTAGTTAAGCAACATCTAATGTTATTATTCTCCCATTTAGTGAAGATAATTCATCAAAATAGGAAAAGACATGCTCACACCACCAAGACACACAAGGTCAAGTGCAATCCCAGGCCAAACACAACAGAAGAAATAGACAGGTATTACAAGAATAGATGGATCTGAAGACAACATTCCTATGTGGTGACTTGGAGGAAGAAATTTGTACGAACACAACTAGAGAACTACATCATAAAACATAAAAGGTCATTGATTTTAAGATTGAAGGAACCTTTATATGGTCTCAAACAACTGAAAGTTTGATTCTTTTGTATTGAGACTGACATTTGTGAGGACCAAATCACATCACTTTGTATTACAAACAGGATGGTAATCGTTTCATTGTTATCACATTGTATGTAGATGATGTGTTTTTTTTTCAGTAACAATAAGGATGTGTTTGGCTTTCTATGTATTTTGTATGAGGATTGGGGGCTACTAAGTTCATCTTAGGGATGAAGATTAGAGGATAGAGCAAAAAAAAAGCTTTTGTTTGGCTATAGAAAGTATGTTGATTTTGTATCGTAATAGTCTATGTAATGTTTTCTATTTGGCTACCTCAAAAAGTTGGGACTTTCACTCCAACTTCTCCCCCTTACTCTGTTAGATACTTGCACTTGGACTAAGTAATGGAGATTATATGTAATGTCCCCTTCTTCGTAGTAGGGCATTATGGCGCCTGATTAGTCTATCTTCCCATCCGGATAGGCTAATGGCTTCTTTTTAGAGGATGCCAGCCAGTCTCAGGTTTCAGTGGGCGAATATTTAATCTTTGGGCTCTATTTCTTAAGTTAAATCACTTTATTTTATAAAGTGATATTATAAAGTCACTTTGTTACTTTATTTTATAAAAGTGACTTAAGTGAGCTCTTTTATCCCACATGGCTTAGTTTTCTGTGCTTTCCCTCACTTCAAGGTTATAAAAGAAAAAGGTACACCTTGGGAAAAGCACCATGAAAATAATATTAAAAACAAGAAAAACAAATATCTGGTTGCATTTGTGACTGGTTACATTTCCGAGGATGCAAACCCTTTGGAAATTGTGAAGAGGTTGGACGTAGCTCTAGCATCTCTTCAAGTGGTGGAATCACAGATTTCATATTGGAGATTAATGTGTAAGTTTCAGAAATTAGTATTGATAAGCAATCTTAGTTTCAGTTTTGTGAGCCAGGAAGATTGATCCATTTCTAGAAATTTGGGCCTCATATATCAATTTGAACTATCATTAGTCTGGGAGTCTTTTCGATAAAGGAAGTACAAAAGGTGGAATACTGGAGTAAGCATTTCCGCCACCACTGGGAGGAAACTTATTCGGGTGGCTGTACATTCACGGCTTATTCACGTACCCTCCAGTTCCGCACAAAGCTGCATAACCGGGTGCTATGACATCCGTTTGGGGCGCAACTTCTGCAACGTCCCAGTCGCGTGACACTCCCGTAATCTGTAGGGTGAACTACAACCAATGCTTGTGCGTGGGAACTCATGCTGCAGACAAGGAGCTTCCTCTTGCAGCGCGTCTTTCATGCCAGTCGTTCCTTTCATGGATGACACCCAACAAGTGGTTACGGATTGTGAATGAATCGGGAGAACAGGAAGCAATGTGCGTAGACTCTAAATCTAGCACATGCAGCTGGTCACAGCTCGCGTGAACCAGTCCAGACCAGTTTGGGCCGGCATCGTGCTGCTGGAAGTCTTGTTGTCCTCCAATGTGTACACTCTTAGCTATCGCAGGGCATTTACTGGTGAAGCGGCCATCAATCCTTTCACATTTAGACTCTTGAATACCGGTTGGTACTCACTCAATAAACTGCTATTGTATTTGTTCTTTAAGGTTGAATGATTGAACACTTTGATCTCTACACACTGTTGAAATTTATTATTATTCGCTAGAGTTTTTACTGCATGGTTTGGAATACGCATTTATATAGAACTTGTGCTTGTAAGAGAATATTTTTCCAAATAACTAAACACGTAATTGGACAATGTTAGTTTGGTAATGAAATTCCTATACACTGAGTACTACAACTAGAACAAGAAAAACACATGCACATTCATAAATTAAACAAGCATCATAAGAGAATATATATATAAAACACATTCGGTCAAAATTAGTCAGAAAATTCTCAATCGAGATTGGTTTAGATCATTACAGTGGTATCAGAGCTAGTGGTCTTGCCAGCCTAGTGGGCTTATTTTTTTAGCTTGTAGCAATGTTGTGTAGGCATGCATAGCAGGCATAGGCAATATAACTTTAGAGACAACAGAGTTGAACAGGGACAGCCAGAGCCTTCAGTATAGGTTGATATAGAGGACAGTTATATCGAGGCAGATGAGGAGATTGTATTTGAACAAGGCACTCGAGGTACAGGCATGGCAGAGGAAGATAGAGAGGTCAAGGAAACAATGAGGGCCATTCATGAAGGACTGGATCACATCGCTGATGTGTTACATCAGCTTACAAGGGTTATTCAACAGTTGACAGTAGCACCCAGGAGGCTCCAGAGCCATCACAATGGTTGAAGCAGTATAGCAGGGTCACCCAGAGCTGCTAGAGTAGGCACTCGTACTACAGATAGGCCACTTATGCCTACTTTCACATAAAATAATGTAGAGGAAGAGGTAGCCCAGCCTGAGGCAACAGTCGCTCTTCCCGACAATGTGTTAGCCATGCATGACGAGTGGGATATGCTACTTGATAGAGTCAAGGCAGATTTGACCTTTGTTCAGTATATGGCTCAAAAGAGAGAGTTTGGTAGGGCTCGGCAGGATAGGAGACCTAGGGGACAGAACAGGGATCTAAAACAAGCAATGAATAAATTAGCCCTTCCTACTTTTGATGGTAGTGGTAAGACATTCGCGAGAGCTTGGATTCACAACCCTTAAACCCATGTCAGAGACATAAGCTATTAAGTTTGCGACCGTGCATTTGGAGGGGGCAGCATATGACTGGTGGCATCATGGCCTTGTCACCCAGGATCATGGGCTGGTTACATCTTATGAGATTTTCAGCACGAAGTTGATCACACACTTTGACAAGAAAGACATTGAGGTTTACTACAGGGAGTAAGCCCAGCTGAGACAGAGTGGGTCCTTGGACCACTACATTGATGAGTTTCAGAGGATATCCATTAGGGTTCCTGATATGTTTGAGAGGAGGAAGGTAATGCTGTTCATTGAGGGCCTACAGGATAGATTTAGAGGATTGGTTAGAGTCCTCAAGCCGAGCACATTGGATGACGCTATTAAGTTAGCGCATGATTTGGATTCACCATGTTCCATTTTGCAGCCACCCAAGAAAACTTTCAAGGGATCCTCTTCATTCCAAAAGAATAAAAATCAGAATAAGAGTACACCCCCTAGACTTGACCTAGAGACAAGGAATGAACTGAGACGAAAGAAATTGTGTTTCACATGTAGAGAGCCTTGGGCTCCAAACCACAGGTTCCTTGGAAAAGGCAAGATATACTAAATTGAGGTGGTTTTCGATGATAATTGTGAGCAGCAGGAGGGCAGCGATGTTGAGGACAGTGATGAGGAGGCTCAAGATGAGCATTCAATAGAGGGGAAGAAGAGGGAGGTTTCCCATGAGCAGCCTCCTATTACTCTAGCATCTCTCTCTGGTATCCCTGCATGTCACTCTTTTCGTCTCAAGGGAGTGGTTAGAGGACAACGGATCATTTGCCTTCTAGACACAGGTGCTACTCATAATTTTATCAGTGCCGGTTTGGTTTCTAGGAGAGGACTCCAGATAGACAACATTTCGGAGTTTGAGGTAAAGGTGGCAGAGGGAGATTTGTTGAGTTGCACAGGAAGATTTCAGGACTCCCGATTCACTTTGGGGATTATCTCTTAGAGGCTAATTTCTACGTTATTGACCTGGATAGTCTTGACGCCATTTTGGGCATGTAGTGGCTACAAACCCTAAGGAGATACACCATTGATCATCAGCTGAAACAGTTAGAGTTTATGCAGGGTGATCAGTTAATTGTGCTTAAGGCCATGCTAGATGGTGGATCACGATTGGTTTCAGCTCACAGAATGGAGGCCATCATTAGACATTGTGATATGGAGTGGACAGCCCAGTGTTTCATATCCTCTAGACGCACACCAGATTCAGGCCAACAGGTTCACATAGATATGATGAGCACAAGCAAGTTTTTGAGGACATCCGTCTAGGTATACCTCCAAATAGGGGCTTTTAGCATATCATTGAGCTGGAGGAGGGCGCCAAGCCCGTAATCACCACCCCTTATCGTCATCCCAGGCACTATAAGGAAGAAATTGAGAGGTCAATTAAGGAGCTTTTAGACATGGGGCACATCAGACCCAGTTCCAGCCCCTTCGCTTCTTCAATAGTTTTGGTGAAGAAGGACGACACTCTTCGCATGTGTATTGATTGCCGTGCACTGAATAAGAGGACCATCAAGAACATGTATCCCATTCCCAAGATTGATGAGCTGTTAGATGAGTTGCATGGGGCAGTTTATTTTTCGAAGATAGATCTTTGATCAGGATACCATCAGATACTTGTCCGAGAGGGGGATGTTCATAAGACAACCTTCAGATGTCACTACGGGCACTATGAGTTTCTAGTGATGCCATTTGGGCTCACTAACGCACCTACTACATTTCAGTCTTGCATGAATCATATATTCAAAATGCAGTTGCGCAAGAGCGTCTTGGTATTCTTCGATGACATTTTGGTCTTCACCAAGACGTGGGCAGATCACTTGCGGCACTTGGATGAGATTCTTAGCATCATGGAGAGTCAGTCTCTGTTTGCGAAAGAATCCGAGCGCGAGTTCGGATTGACTGAGATTCTCTACCTGGGGCACATGATAGGGGCCAATGGAGATAAGGTACACCAGGAGAAAATCCAGGCAATTCGGGATTGGCCACCACCGAGGAATGTGTCAGACTTCAGAGGGTTCCTTGGATTATGTTCTTACTACAGGAGGTTCGTTAAGGGATTTTCTTAGACAGCAGCTCCCCTCATTGATCTTACTCGGAAAGGAGCTTTCAGGTGGATAGATGAGGCTGAGGTGGTCTTTGATAGACTCAAGACAGTCATGAGTACTTGTCCGGTTCTAGCTCTTTCGAACTTCTCTCGCTCTTTTGTTCTAGAGTGCAATGCTTCAGGGAATGGGACTGGTGCGGATTTGATGCAAGACAGATATCCCATAGCATTCGAGAGCAGGAAACTTAAGGATAGTGAGCGATTGTATTCCACTCATGACAAGGAGATGCTTGCCATTATGCATCCTTTGGCTAAATTCAGACAGTATTTGGTGGGTGGCAAGTTTACAGTCAAGACAGATCACAATAGCTTATGCTAGTTCCTAGAACAGAAAGAGTTGAATGAAAGGCAGTAAAAGTGGGTTAGTAAGATTCAGGCATACGATTTTGACATCGAGTATGTCAAGGGGAAGAATAACATTGTAGCTGACGCACTTTCCAGGAGGCCTCCAGTAGCGGCTTGTTGTGTTTTATCAGAGATCTCTGCTGATTGGAAATCTCTTTTGCTGGTTGAGTATTCTAAGAATACCCAAGCTAGCCAGATTTTGGATGGTTAGCTTCCAAATAGTAGGTACAAGGTAGTCGATGACATTATTTTTTATAAGGACAAGATCTCCCTAGTACCAGGCTCTAAGCTTAAGGCTAAGATACTGAGAGCTGTTCATGATGCGCCCACAACAAGACATCCGAGGTTCTTCAAAACTTACAGGCAGGTCAGAGAGAGGTTCTCATGGAAGGGCCTCAAGGACGACATCCTTCAGCATGTCACAAAGTTCGGACTATACATGAATTTCCCTTCATATTTTGATCAAAATCTAGATTCTGCATGAATTTTCCTGCATTAATTAGCTTTTTCCTGAAAAATTCTAAGTGATGGGGTTAAAATCCAAGTGTACTTATGAATTTCCACCATTTTCTCCAAGACTGAATGCGTACACTGAAAATTTTTCTAAGTCTGGAAATTGTCCAGACTAAGGTCAATTTTCCCTTGGATTGGATAGAGAAACTGGAAAATTGTCTAAGTGTTTGAATAGTCCAAGCTAGGCTCGATTTTCCCCTACACGGCAAGAGTGGACTCCAAACTTTTTCTAAGTGTCAAATTAGTCCAGGCATGGGTCGTTTTCCCCTGGGGGCTAACATTGAAGGTGAGAAATTTCTTCTAAGTGTTTGGAGTGTACGGACATGGCATGATTTTCCCCTTGTAGAGAGTATGGATGTGGGAATTTTTCTAAATATGAGAACTATCCATACTAGGGTCGAATTTCCCTTTGAGGGCCAAATTCCAAATATTTTGAAAGTGTCAAATTTGTCCATACTAGGGTCGATTCTCCCCCCTTTTGATAACAAAGCAAGATCAAAGTTTTTTCAAAGTATAAAGTGGAGTTTTATCCAAACTTTGACTGATTTTCCCTGCCTTGCATGGATGGAGTTGGAGTTTGGACATGGTTGGAAGTCCATACAAGTTGTGGACTAGGCAAATTTGAGAGTCCTAACATGGATCGATTTTTCCCATTATGGCAGAATTTTATTATTTAATTAAAATTAATGTGGGAAATTAATAAAGTCAAAGTGGAACCTTCTAGAAGGTGGTAAATCTTTTATCCCACATTGCTTGTGGAAAGCAAATAAGAGACAAAAACAAGTATAAAAGGAGGGGTGCTGTTGTAATAAACATGAATAACTTTGGAAGACAAAGGCAAGGCAAGCTGAAATATGAAGCAAGACTCCATGAGAAGCAACTTCATCCTTGAATTGTTCCACTTCTTCCAACTCCTTCCATCCATGGCTGATTGCAAACATTAAGGCAAGTTTTTCTAAGGCAGTGGAAGACATTGGAAGGCATAAGAAGGCCAAAGGCAAGGAATTATTAGTCCAAGATCTGCAGACTTCTGAGATTGGCAATTTATTTTAGAAATTCATAGAGATTTTTCCAAGTGCCTAAATTGCCAAGCACTCATCCTAAACTAGTCCCCCATCCTTGGGCATTGATTTGGAGGCCATTAGAGGACTAAATCTGAGGTATGCATGCCCAGATCTGAAAACTTCAAGAACAGGGGCAATGTTTTTGAAAAATCATAAAAATAATCAAAGGGTTTTAAGCATCCAAACTTGTTTGCAGATTGTTCAGTGACCAATTGCTTGTGTTTTCCAACCATTTTCAGTCACCAAGACAATAAGGTGAGAATGCTATGAGCGAATATCTGAAGACTGGGTCTGAAAATTGCATTTTTTCCATATAAATCTCGGTTTCTTTTGTTCACAATCCAATCCAAAGTTTTATTGCAGACCTTTCCCATCATTCCTTGCATCATTTAAAGCTAATTGCAGGTCTGAAACACCTTTGTCTTCAGACATTAAGTTTGAAACATCCAAGAACAGGGGCGATTTTTGGAAAATTCTTATAAATTCTTTGAAGGCTTAAGGCCCCCAACACTCATTTGCAGATTGATCCCCACACCAAAGTCTATCTTTTCCAATCAATTTCAGTCATTTGGGGTTTGAGGTAAAGCTGCTACAAGTTAAAGTCTGAGGATAACCTCTGAAAATCAATTTGTTTTGCCTAAGTCCGAGTTTGCCTTTGATTACAATTTGATCCTAACTATATTGCAGGCTTTTGGGCATTTCTTTTAAGTACTATTTGAACCATTTTAAAGTTTGAAATCATAAGTTGCAGACCTAGATCTGCTGACAACCTACAGCAAGGGCGATTTTTGAGAAATTCCCCATAATTTCTAAACTTTGCCAATTAAAAAGTTTAATAGTGCTGAGTCTTCATTAGGTCCTTGAGCATCCAAAACACCAATTTTGCCACCCAAATTCATTTGAAAGTGCAGATTGCAGGCGTGACTTCAGACTTGACATTGTTGAGAAAAACTGATTTAAATGCTTAATGAATCATGAGCGCAATTCATAATCCACATAGGAATCCATGGACTTGGTGAGTAGTGAATTTTATAAGTTATTGAAGCCAATCCATGGATTATTTTTAGACATGTTCATGTTGTCCTCAAAAAAATCAGATTCAAATGAAAAGTCAGTTCTCTCATTTTGGCTAAGTGTTGATTGGTTCCGTTCATCTTAGGGTTCTTATCCAAATGCTCATACTAGTTATTACCTTCATTGGATTTAATTACTAAGATAGGATGTGAAATTCATTAACTAATTCATGGACTAATTCAAGGATTGTAAACTCTGAAATTTATTATTTTGTTTAAGTCCTTTAAGACCATACTGACTTTGAGCTTTGTACCAGGAATCATGTCCAGATCAAAGGCAAGGATAGTTGGAAGGAAGTGAAGACAAGTTCGAGCTCAAGGCCAAGGATAGAAATGAAAGAAGACTAACTTAAACAGTCAAGATCAAAGGAAGACATCACTTCAAGATCTTTTACTTGAAAGCTGGGACAAAGGAAAGAAAATTCAAGGATCAAGTTGAAGGAATTATCTCAAGATCAAGCCTTCATCAAGCAAGGATATGGGACAAGTCTGGATTTAAAGGAGTCCATGGACAAGTTCAAGGATTCAATACATGGACATTCATATGTCCCTATGCTAGTCAACTTTCACTTAAATAAATAAGGACTATCTTACAAGGAGATCAATTTGATCCTATTCACATCAATTTCCATAAGGATCAAACAAATACACAAAAGAATGTTTGAGGATGATTCTAACACCAAAGTTAGCATTGGAACATGAACAAGGACAAGTCTAAGGTTGAAAGCAAGGAATTCAAAGACAAGATTCCCATCAAGGGAATGTTCCTAATGATGATCAAGTCATCCAAGGAAATGAATTGAGGAAGATTTAATATGCCAACGAAGATGTTAATGTGTTCAAGGGATTGCCCCAAAGATCGAATCCGAATATGAAGAAGAGAAAGAAGAATTCCAAACAATGAAGGTGAAATACAAAGGGTTCAAGTATTACAAAGCTAGGACATCCAAGGGAAGGAATTCCAAGAACAATGAAGATTTCCTAACGATAAGGAAATTAAATTAAGATAAAGATTGCAAGAAAAAAGAAGCATACATGTTCATAATGATGAGTTTTTTTTGATGACTAGGCGACTTCCTTGCTTCCTATTGGTCCTCAAGTGCATTGAATTTTCTCATTGGCTCTTTTTGGTGGCGTTTCATTCTCATTAGCTAGTTTTGGTTGCCCTAATTAGGGTTTGTAATGGATTACTCTGGGCCATCGATTTCAAATCAATCTTGGCCGTTCATTGTAATTGGGGCTCCTATATAAACCCCCACTTCTCTCATTTGTAAAGCAGGACTTGTTGGAGAATTGTTGCTAAGATAATGCTAAATTTGCTCTACTTTTCATTGTTGTGCCTTGTATGGTGAATTGTTGTGATCAAGTTTGCATTACTGCATGGTGATCCATATTTCCTCACTTAGATTAGGATTTCGTTTCATGTTGTTTAGAAGTAGTTAGCTGGATGAAAGTAATTGTGGATGTTTACTTGATTGACTCGACAAATCCGGGCCACTAGCCTCTTGCTGATGGTAGGAGTGCCTTGTGTGGTAAGTCGATGATCAAAAGCACTTAACTTCAATTGGTATTGAATCTTTAGTTTGCATTCATTTGATGGGACTGAAGAGGAGATATTGATTTGAAAACCATTCGAGTGTTCCTTAGAAGCTTGCACTAGATGGCTGGAGTTGCTGGCGAGATCACATCTAGTAGAGTCCAAGTCCATCCACGATTCCTTGCATTCATAGTAAGAAGTAGAAGTAGAAATAGAAGTTAGATTTAAGTTTGAATTGCAGTGGAAAGGTTGGAAAATCAAACCATATTTTCATTGCACATTGTGAAGCAAAATCATTAGAAATGCGAGTAGTTGGAAAATCTTGAATGAACTAGCATAAGTCCCCTTAGTTATTCAACAGTTCACATCATTTCAATTGGGTGAGTATCTACAGAAAAAGAACCTTAAGTCACCTTGTGATCTTACTTTGCAGGCTTAGCATGAGAAGTGACCTTATATCAAGAGAGAGTTGAATATTTAATGTTTCACTCTGAAACATTGAGTGTTTGATTCTACATGTTGTAGTGGACTAAAACTCACATCAACAGTATGCTTCGTGTCTTCATGCATAAATGTGTATACTTTGTGTATGCTTCGTGTCTTCATGCATCAATGTGTATACTTTGTGTATGCTCTAGTCTTCATGCATTAATGTGTATGCTTTGTGTCTTCATAGGGATTTAATACAAGGAACTTGTTAATGTCCACCCAAATACTGAGATTTTGCTATTGCAATTGTTAGAGAGCAATAGAGGGTTTGATCTTTTTGAGATGGCTTTGCTGAGCTTGATAAGATCACTGTGTTCATCAACTGAGAGTCATTACCAGGCACCACAGGTATGCTCTCCACAGATTGTTGTGCTTCCTTGCACACTCTTCTTTTTCTTTTCTTCACCTTTTCGTAGCTTCTTTGAGCGTACAAGTTCACTCTTTTTCTTCTTGGCAGAATGAAGGCAAATGATATCCTTCACAGGCTGAAGAATAAATAGCCTTCTTGCTCTTTCCGGCTCTTTTGCTTTCTGCTTCCTTTGTTAGTTGGTTCTTTCCTTGGACACTGTTTGGTGCTCCTGCTGTTGGCGGTTGCCTTTTGTACGCTTCTAGTCTTGTAGACCCTTTTGGTGGTCTCTTTGTTGGACATTAATAATTTATCTTATCTTATCTTATCTATCTTGCTCTTCCCGCTTTTTGCATGCACGACCTCCGCAAAGATCTCCTTTGGATCCATCATCTAGTTGAGTCTCAATTCATAGAGGAAACAACAGATGCATGACATATACTTTTTCAGTTTTATAAAGGAAACGACAGATGTGTGCCGCATACTTTCCTTTACTTGATATTTCTCCATGTTTTAATGCCTTGAATTTTCGGCATTAAATCCTTCAATTGTGCCTTGCATTGATCTTCTTTATAACACAAAGTCTTTCGGATTCTGAGTAACAAATCTCGGTCGAAGAGTCACATAAGTGTTTGTCAACTGTGACTTTCACCGGTTCATCAGTCTCAATGATATCTCACTGATCGTACATGTCTTTGTCATCACCTGTCACTCCCCCTTTCTTTGTCTATACCGGTTTGGTTCCTTGGTTCCGGTTATATACTTTACCAGTCATTGCTCCGGTTGCTCTAGTTACTTGTTAGTGACTTCACCTCTTAGTACTCGGTCACAGTACTTCTTCCTCTTCAATAGGTGTCACCGGTTTCATAACCAGTCCCTCTTGTAAACTACACTTGTTTACTATTATTGTCACCTGTTCCCGTTTGAACAATGTTAACCTTAGACATCAATGACAACACCACTTTGCCATATACCGGTTACATCCTTACCAATTAATACCAACAATTTGCCCCTTTGGCATTGATGGAAAATGCCTTATCGGTCCACACGCTTACCAGTTATAATCCCCCCCCTTTGACAATAATGCCAAAGGCTAGTCAAGTGACTACCTTTTTTTGAAGTCTGCTCCCCCTACGAGCAACAATCCTTTGTCACCAATCCAATTAAAATGAGGCTGAGTCCTCTATTGAAGCTCAATGGATTGATGAATCACCTCTGTCCTTTTACTAAAGATCAAGAAGGGGCACTACCCCTAATTTACCTCTGAGATACTCAAAGGTACTCTTCAGTAAAGGCTTTGTGAATATGTCAGCAACCTGTTCTTTTGTGGGAACATATTCCAATTTCACTTCTTTATTCTGCACCTGCTCTCTTAGATAATGATACTTTATAGCAATGTGCTTTGTTTTTGAGTGCATGATAGGATTCTTAGGTATATTTATTGCACTTGTGCTGTCACAGTATATTGCAATCAGTTCAAGTACCTGTTCTTGGATTCCTTCCAATATCTGTTTTATCCAAATCACCTGTGTGCAATTAATTGCTGCAGCAACAGCTGAGCTGTGGACTGTGAAATGCAGTTCTGCTTCTTACTTGTTCATGACACAATCCTATCTCCAAGAAAGAATGCACCTCCACTGTTGCTCTTTCTGTCATCAATGTTACTAGCCCAATCTGCATCAGTGAACACTTTTATCTCGAAACCTCCTTTGTGAGGAAACCATAGACTGTATTCCTCAGTACCCTTTAAGTATCTGAGGATTCTCTTCACTGTTATTAAATGTGTCTCTTTTGGGTTTGCAGAGAATCTGGCTACAATGCCTATTGCATGTGCAATATCAGGTTTGCTATGCACAACATATTGTAACTTGCCAATCATTGACAGATACCATGTGTCATTAACTTCTTTAGCATCATCCTCCTTTGATAACTTGCACTTGGTTATCATTGGTGTGCCAACTGGTGTGGATTCTTCTAGCCCAAATGATTTAAGAATTTCCTTAATATACTTGGACTGAGATATGAAAATACCTTCTTTGAGCTGATGAACTTGCAAACCAATGAAGAATTTTATAGCTCCAATCATGGACATTTCAAATTCTTTCTTCATCTCCTCAGTGAAGTCTTTGCTCATTTTGTCATCTCCAAAGATGATATCATCCACAAATATTTCAGCAATCAGGTTCCCTTCTTTACCAGTCTTGAGATACATATTGCTATTATCTCCTGTTCTTGTGAATCCTATAGTCAGGAGGTATGAATGTAACCTTTCATACCAAGCCCTTGGGGCTTGTTTCAGCCAATAGAGTGCCTTCTTTAATTAACAAACCATATCATTTTTCTCTGTGGATAAGAAGCTTTCTGGCTGTTCTATGTACACTTCCTCCTTCAATATACCATTCAAAAAAACAAACTTTATATCCATTTGGTATACTTTGAACCTTTTATAGGCAACATATGCAAGTAGAATTCTCACTCCTAGTCTTGCTATAGATGCAAAGGTTTCTCCATAATCCAGTCCTGCTTCCTGTGCATATCCTTTGTAGACTAGCCTTGCCTTGTTCCTTACCACCTTTCCTTCTTCATTTAGCTTGTTTCTAAACACCCACTTGGTCCCTATGACATTCTTGTCCTGTGGTCTGGGAACAAGAGTCCATGTTTCATTCTTTTCTATTTCTCAAACTCCTCTTCCATTGCCTTGATCCAGTTGTCATCTTCCAGAGCTTCTTTGGTAGTTTTGGGCTCTATACTGGAAAGCAAGCAGATACTTTCTCTAGCCTTTCTCCTGGTCAGAATAATAGCATGTTTGTCACCAATAATGTTATTAGTAGAGTGATATGTGACATATCTTGGCAGAACCGATCGGTGTTCCCGGTCTTCGTTTTTCGGTTGAGCAACATTTCTAGCATAATTATGAACAATTTCTTGTTCATCTTCCTCAATTGGTCTTATGTTTTGATCCCTTCCTAGCTCAGACACATTACCCTGTTCCAAGGGTATGTTTACTTTTTCTTCTTCATCAGCAGCAATCATTTTACTGAATTCCAAATGATTATTATCATCATGATCTTGGTGAATGTCTGATTCATCATGATTGTTCTTTTCCCTTGGTTTTGAATATTCATCTATCTTTACATTGGCACTTTCCACTATTTTCCCTATCCTCTTATTCAGACACCGGTAGGCTTTACTTTTGGTAGAGTAACCCAAAAATATGCCTACATCACTTTTTGGCTCTAACTTGCTAGAGTACACATCTCTTTTGATGTAACAGTTGCTATCAAAAACTCTGAAATAGCTTACACTGGGGGTATGTCCAAACCATAACTCATATGGAGTCTTACCGATTTCTTTCTTGACTTGAACCCAGTTCAGTGTATACACAACGGTGTTGATTGCTTCTCTGCAGAAGTGATGGGGAAGATCCTTCTGAATCATCAGAGTTCTAGCATAGTCTATCAGAGTCTTGTTTCTTCTTTCAATGACTCCATTTTGTTGCAGGGCTCTCGGTGCAGACATTTGTCTCTTTATCCCTTGTTCCTCACAGTAGTGAGTGAACTCTTGAGAGGTGTACTCACCTCCTCTGTCTGACCTCAGACACTTCAAGCTTTTACTGGTCTCCTTCTCCACTCGGGCCTTATAGATTTTGAACATGTGTAAGGCCTCTGATTTTTCCTTAAGGAAGAGTGTCCACATCATCCTTGAAAAATCATCTACAAAGAGCATGAAATACCTGTCTCCATAGTAGCTCTTTGTCCTCATAGGTCCACACAAGTCCGTGTGAACAAGATCCAACACTTTTTCAGCAGAAAAAGACTTACTGCTGAAGCTTGTACCTGTCAGTTTTCTCAACTGACATTCTTTACACATAGTCCTGTTAGGCTTTGTAATATCAGGAAGTCCTCTAACTAACTTCTTCTTGCTTACTTTGACAAGACTATCAAAGTTTATGTGGCAGAGCCTTTTGTGCCACAACTAGCTATTGTCCTCTTTTGTCATGAGACATATTTTCTCTATCTCCCCTTTTGCCGTAGCAATGAGGCAAGCCCCCTCGGTTGAGTTTAGGTAGAACAGGTTCCCTTTACTTTGTCTACTGGTGGCAACATGAGGTCCTGATTGATTCTTGACAATACAAGAACCTTGCCCAAAGTCCAACATCTATCCTTTGTTGTTTAGTTGAGCCACACTCATTAAATTGTACACGAGTCCTTCCACCCAGTATACATCTTCGCATACAGTTTCATTGCCAAGTTCTATTGAGCCTTTGCCTCTGATAGCACAGGGAGCATTATTATCAAAAGTCATCGATCCACCATCATTAAGCTTCAGGCTGATGAACTTGTTCTTGTCACCATTCATGTAGTGAGTGCATCTACTGTCAATGATCCAGTCGTCACATTGATGAGATCTTGAGATAAGTGCCATTTCACTTATCACTGTGCTTTCTTCGTTTATTGTAACAAAGACAATTTCACCATCTCCTGATTCTTCAGATTCATTGTCCATGACACCTTCCTTAGCAAGGTAGCACTCCTTTCCTTTGTTCTTGAATCGGTTGGACTTTTCTTTATTTTTCGTTTTTTGGACACCTTGCAGCAATGTGTCCTATCTTATTGCAAGATAAGCACTTTAATGGAAGTTTCCCTTTGTACTTCCCTTTTCCTCTTGGAAATCTACTTGCGATGAGTGCTTCAAACTCATCCTGCTCTAGTTCTTCTGAGAGTAGATTTTCAATGAAATTTCCAGACTTACCGGTAGAACTATTACCGGTCTCTCTTCCTTTCTTGGTGGAAATAATATTCACAGAGGACTTAAAAGCAACATCTAACATGGGTAAGCTGTTATCATAATTGCTCAATTCAAAAGTAGTCAACTTACCGATAAGAGTCAAGGGTGACTTGAGATGCGCTTATTGATCTGAGCTCCTGTATGGCTGAGATTTTGATAGCATATTGTGGCTTTAGTGTCCTCAATATCTTGCTTACCACATTTTTCTCACTCAATGTTCCTCCAGCGCTTTTGATGGAGTTCATCACTTCTTTTATTCTATTGCTGTAGTGCTCAATGTCTTCTCCTTCGTTCATCTTCAGGTCATCATATTTGCCTTTGAGGCTCTCTACCTTTGCTCTTTGAACATGTGGGTTGCCTCCATACACAGTTTGTAGCTTTGCCCACACTTTGCAAGTAGTAGTCAGATGTTCAATTTCTGCATATACATGGTTAGGTAGCGTACTTACTATTATATCCATTGCAGCTGTGTGTTCACTACTGATCTTCTGTTGATCAACTGTCAAGGTACTGATGGGTTCGATGTAATCATTGATTACATGAGTCCAGTACTGATCTCCGGTGGTTTTCATGTACAACTTCATTCTGTTGCACCATAAGGTGAAGTTTTCCTTAGAAAACTTGGGTCCTTCCTTTCCCATCATTAGATCGTTTCCTTGTTGGGGTTAAGCAGCTCATAAAAAGTACTTGGCTCTGATACCAATTGATGGTCCCAATTGGTGCTGAGAGGGGAGGGGTGAATCAACACCCACTAAAAGTTGAAAACCAATCTAATATAATATAACTAAAACTGTAAGCAGAACAGATTCTAACACAGAAATAGTTATCACAAGATTAAAGCAATAAACAACACCAGATGTATCACGTGGAAACCCAAATCGGGAGAAAACCACGGTGTGAGGAGACCTCACAAATTTTGAACTCTTTTGAAGTGCGCCCTGTTAGGAGCCTTCTCTGTTAAAGGATTACAAATGCATTGTTAGATGTGATCCGGTTAAAGGATTTAAGAAATAAGGTTTGTTAAAGCCCGCCTTGTTAGAGGACTTAAAACATCTACAAAAATGTCACTCTATTAATGGATTTCATACAAGGGACCTGTTAATGTCCACCCAAATACTGAGATTTTGCTATTGCAATTGTTAGAGAGCAATAGAGGGTTTGATCTTTTTGAGATGACTTTGCTGAGCCTGATAAGATCGTTGTGTTCATCAACTGAGAGTCATCACCAGACACCACAGGTATGCTCTCCATTGATTGTTGTGTTTCCTTGCACACTCTTCTCTTCTTCTTTTCTTCACCTTTTCGTAGCTTCTTTCAACGTACATGTTTACTCTTTTTCTTCTTGCCAGAATGAAGGCAAATGATATCCTTTACATGTTGAAGAATAAATAATCTTCTTGCTCTTCCCGCTTTTTGCATGTGCGACCTCCGCAAAGATCTCCTTTGGATCCCTCATCCAGTGGAGTCTTAGTTCATAGAGGAAACAACAAATGCATGCCATATGCTTTTTCAGTTTTATAAAGGAAACAAAAGATGCGTGCCGCATACTTTCCTTTACTTGAGATTTCTCCATGTTTTAATGTCTTAATTTTTGGCATTAAATCCTTCAATTGTGCCTTGCACTGATCTTCTTTATAACACAAAGTCTTTCGGATTCTGAGTAACAAATCTCGGTCGAAGAGTCACATAAGTGTTTGTCAACTGTGACTTTCACCGGTTCATCAGTCTCAATGATATCTCACTGATCGTACATGTCTTTGTCATCACCTGTCACTCCCCCTTTCTTTGTCTATACCGGTTTGGTTCCTTGTTTCCGGTTATATACTTTACCGGTCACTGCTCCGGTTGCTCTAGTTACTGGTTAGTGACTTCACCTCTCAGTACTCGGTCACAGTACTTCTTCCTGTTCAATATGTGTCACCGGTTTCATAACCAGTCCCTCTTGTAAACTACACCTGTTTACTATTATTGTCACTTGTTTCTGTTTGAACAATGTTAACCTTAGACATCAATGACAACACCACTTTGCCATATACCGGTTACATCCTTACCGGTTATTACCAACAGGGGTTGGATTTGGTTTCACACTAGATGACATTGAGTTGAATGAGTAGTCATTGCTAGTGTCAGGAGAAGCTAGAGGCAGAGCTACATCCAGGATGGAGGACGAGCCATAGACTGAGTCAGATATACCGAGCGAGGAGGCACAATCATGCCCAGTGCAGACTTCTAGGACTAAACCCTCTAGTTCTCCCCTCCCTTAGTTTTTATTAGAGCTGGGAAGAGGAAGATATAATTGTAATGATGTATTTACTTTTAGTATTACATAAATTATTTACTATTTTACTTCCAACCATCAACATTCCTCATGAGAATGCGATTTTGCACCCACTTTGTGTTTAAATATATCTAGACTAAGCTTGTTTCTTTTGCGCTCTTATTTATTGACTCATTGGAAGCATCTTCTCATTTAATTTTGCAAAAAAGATTGCATTTCTAATTAAATTTAAGCAATTTTTTAAGTTCCCAAGTTTTTTGCCGAAAACTGGCCGAGTTTTTCCTGAATTTATTTTTCAGGCCTTGGCGAGTTTTTGGCTTTGGCGAGTTTTCCAACTATGATTACAATATTGTTTTAATAGGTCCACATTTTCTCAATTCCATTGAAGGAACTCATCTTGACTATGAAAAGAGAGAATGAAAAATAACAATAGGAACAAAACCAACCACCTTTTTCATCCGTTGCAGTTAAATAAGGTATGGGAAACTAAAATTAGAAAAATAATGAGGATTAAAATGTCTCCTAGATTAAAACATAAAGAGAATAGCCACTTATTCGTAGCTCAGTAACAAGATAGAAACAATTTAAATAATATAAATTCAAGATAAAGAAATAATTTAAACATAATGTGATTGATGTGGTTCGTTCCACAAATATATTATCTGCTGTTTATAAAAAAACAAAAATTAAAAATAAAAAGCAACTTGTTGCAAACTTACAATTTACAAATGAAAAATAACATAGAAAATGTGAAAATCTGAGTTGGCATTAACAGACCTTCCTCTCTTTCTGTCTTTCTTCTTGTTTGTAAAAGTAAGTTGTAGCAATGCTATGACAAAGGATGAGAACAAAACCGAATTTGGGCTATAGAGTCTTTGGGAGTATAATGACATTTTAATGTTAGGGGTTTTGTGGATTCACCATAAAGCATTAGGATTTTTTTGTTGTTTTGATTGCTTTTTGTGTTATTGCCTTATTTAAAATTGACATCTGCATGGGATGTCTCTATGGCTGCAGGGGATGTCCTAATGATTGTAATGCATCACAGGATGTTTGAGATGACGGCATGCACCTCAAGGTCCCCAAACAGGGAAACATCCCTATATTTTGAAATTTTTGTGGGATTGGGGGCTAGGTCTGGGACATTTTGACCTTGCCCCCCATCCCTAAAATGTCGCTTGTTTTTGAAATTACATAAAAACCTTGGGGATGTGTACATTGGGTATGTCGATTTTTAAGAATTTTGTACCATTTTAGTTGGAGTAAGCAATGCAAAGTACATACTACATAGAGGCACTAGATTGTGAGAATAGAACTCAAAAGTCAAAACCAATACTTGTGAGTTCAAGTTTACACTAAAAGAACGCCTTAACTAAGGATCTATTTTTGGACTTTGTTACTTTGTACCATACCAGGAAGAGTGAGGCATGTAAGGTACACATAGGCACCAGACCATGATAATACAATTTAGAACCAAATACTTGTGGATTTGAGTTCACACAAATCATCAATTGAAGCCTTTAGTTGGGAACTAATTTTTCAAGTACTCTGTAACATACCAACAGGAGGATGGCATGTAAGGTGCATCTAGGCACCAGATTGCAAGAATAGAATTCAAAATCAAATACTAGTGCATTTGAGTGCATACCAAAGGACTAATTCGGGCCTCTGGCAGGGGGCTCATTTTTTAAGGGCTTTATACCATACCAACAGGTGTAAAGCATGTAAGGTGCATATAGGTACCAAACCACAAGAATAGAACTCAAAACCAAATAATTGTAAACTTGAGTCCACAATAAAAGACCAAACTAGGGCCATTGGTAAATAACTCAATTTAAGGACTCTGTACTGTACTATGGGAGTGAGGCATGTAATGCACATATAAGCATCAGACCAAGGCAACAGAACTTCGAAACAAATAATCGTGAATTTAGCACTCCTGACTGTTGGCCACTTCCTGTATACTGGTGTGTGACTGTAGTTTGCAGCTTTAACTTCGCAGTGTGGCAATTGACTGCAGATCTGGCATTGCTGACTGTATACTATTGTGCCACTGTAAACTGCATGTTCTGAGCAAGCAAGACACTTTTTAAGTTAAATGATTGACCAGTTAATCCCCTAAATCACTTCACTGTAGCAGGTTGTTGCAGCTTTGTATCATACTCAATGAATCATGCCAATGTAGCCTGAATCTGCTTTCTGTCCTGCTAACATTCATGGCTCAACCCTGTGCTGTAAATCAAAACTTGCTGCTTAACAGATTTGTTGTGATGAAAATTAGTCAAAAATGCTTTAAAATAAAAAAAGTAGGGGGTTTCCCTTTTCATTTTTAAGATATTTGGGACATGTCGAGAGATATGGTTGGGTGTCTTCTGCCATGGTAGATGTCTCCATACCCATCTCCCATACTGGTGATGTCTCCCATTCTAAGAGATGCATACCAGGGAGTGGGGATGTATTAAATTTTGCATCTCTATCCTATCCAATTCTGGTTTATGAGGTCAGCAAAATGTCTTAAAATCTTTGTTAGTCAAGAATTAAGTACAATTGATCAATTCAAACCGCCAAATTTGAATGGTTCTTTTCATGATCAAGTTCAATTCAGATTAGTAGTTTCCTTTCATTTAAAATTAAACTTAATAAAATCCTTTTTATTATAAGTTGAATTTAAATTATAGAGAAATAATCTAAAGTAAAGTGGATCTTAGTATCATGCTGTTATTTCAAATTTAAATAAATGTTTCACTAGGATTAATCCCATGAGTTAAATCTCTCATCTTACTGAAAATGAGAGGATCTCAGGGGGATATTTTGATTAGTGATAATCAAAGCAGGTGATTTGAGGGACAACAAGTGTAATGCTGAATATTCTTGTCTAGTTGCGTCTAGTCGAGGGTGTTAAGTGTTGGCATTAAGGGATGGTAACCGGGAAGATTGCAACCGGTACATGGCAATAGAGGTATTGTCATTGATTGGCAAAAGAGGTGTTGACATTTGTGACTAAGGACACCAGTGTTGGATTTGTGAAGCAAGACAGATACAATTGACAACAACAAGTGTGTGGAGAGACTGGTTTGGCAACCAGTGACACTGTGGAAGGAAGAAGAGACTATATCTGATCATCAGTGCAACCGGTCAGCAAGGGAGATGCAACCGGTAACCGGTAACAGAAACCGAGGAAAGGATGCAACTGGTATAGATAGAGGAAGGAAAGGTGACAGGTCAAAACTCTTACCTGCGCACAACTTAAGGATCTTTACCGATCAAATGAAGACGTCATCATGATAGATGAACCGGGGAAAGTCATAGTCAAGACATGATTATCTAACTCTTTGACAGGATTTATTACACTAAATCCGGTAGACTTTGAATTATCAAGACGATCGGTGCGAGGCGCGATTGAAGGTCTTAATGCCAGAGTTTGTGGCATTAAATCATGGAGATATCTCTTGTGAAGGAAAACTTTTGACACTCATCTACCATTTTCTTTCATAAAGCAGATAAAGCATAGCACGCATCAGATGTTTCCTCAGTGAACTAATACTCCACTGGGTGATGGATCCGAAGGTGATCTTTAAATAGATCGTGCATGTAAAAAACAAATAGGGCAAGAAGTCTATATATTCCTCTGCTTGCCAAGAATATAGTCTGCCCTCATTCTACCAAAGTAAAGAGTGAACCTGTACGTTGAAGAAGCTAAGGTGAAGAGAAAGGAGAAGAGAGAAGAGTGTGCAGAGAAGCACAACAGCAAAGGAGAACATACCTGCGGTAACCGGTGATGACTCTCAATTAAGTATAACAACGATCTTATCAGCCTCAGTAAAGCTAATATTAAAAGATCAAACCCTCTATTATTTTCTAACAATTACAATAGCAAAATCCTAGTATTTTGGGTGTGATAGTCCCAACTGGTGCTGAGAGGGGAGGGGTGAATCAGGACCTATAAAATTTCTTTTCAATAAATTTGATGAAGTATACTTATAACTGTAAGCAAAACAGATTCAAGCATAAAAGTAGCATCAAGCAATCAATCACAAAGTGACCAAATTTATCACGTGGAAACCCAAATCGGGTGAAAACCACGGTGTGAGGAGACCTCACAAATTCTGCACTCTTTTGAAGTGCGCCCTGTTAGGAGCCTTCCCTGTTAAAGGATTACAACACACTATTAGATGCGACCCGGTTAAGGGATTTGATACAATAAGGCCGGTTAGTGCCTGCCTGGTTAGAGGACTTAAAACATCTGAAAAGATGTTACCGGGTTAAGGGATTTAATACAAAGGACCTGTTAAAGTCCACCCAAAAGACTAGGATTTAGCTACTGTAATTATTAGAAAACAATAGAAGGATTTGACTTTTTACAAATGGCTTTGCATATCCTGATAAGATCTCTGTTATACTCAACTGAGAAACATCACCGGTCACCACTGGTATGTTCTTCTTTTCTGTTGTCCTTGTCTGCACACTCTTCTCTCTTTTCTTCTCTTTTCTATTCACCTTAGCTTCTTCAGCGTACAGGTTCACTCTTTTCTTTGGCAGAATGAGGGCAACCTATATTCTAGACAGGCACAAGAATATATAGAGTCTTTGCCCTAATTGTGCTTCCTATGCACGACCTGTTTATAGATCACCTTCGGATTTATCACCAAGTGGAGTATCAGTTCATTGAGGAAACATCCGATGCATGCCTTTGATTTATCTGCTTTATGAAGAAAACAATAGATGCATGTCAAGCACCTTTCCTTTGCATGAGATAACTTCATGTTTTAAAGCCACAAACTTCGGCTTTAAAACCTTCAACCGTGCCTTGAACCGATCATCATGTTAACTCAAAGTCTTTCGGATTTAGTGCAGTAAATCCCGGTCAAGGAGTTGTTTAACAGATAGTTGACTATGACTTCCCCGGTATTCCTTACCATAACAAAGTCTTCACTTGATCGGTAAGGAACCTTATGTTGTGAACAAGTAAGAACTCTGACCTGTTACCTTTCTTGCCTCTGCTTACTGGCTGCACCCTTTCCTCGGTTGCGTTGTCAACACTGGTTGTGTTCGTTCCTTGGTTGAATCCTTTCCTCGGTTGTCGATACACTTTGGTTAGTGACCGGTTGCACTTGATGAGTAGATATAGTTTCTTTTATAGTGTCACCGGTTGCCAAACCAGTCTTTTTACATACAGATCCACTACTGGTGTCCTCCTTAGATCCTTAGACCTTAGGTTGAGATGTCAATACACCTTCCTCTTTCCTTTATTGCGAATCAATGACAATACTTAATTGCCATGTACCGGTAGCAAGCTTACTGGTTACCATCTCTTAATGCCAACAGGGTGGACATTAACAGGCTCATGTACTAAATCCCGTAACCGGGTGACATCTGTTCAGGTGTTCTAAGTCCTAACCAGACAGGCTCTAACATGCCTTATTGTATCAAATCCCTTAACCGGGTCGCATTTAATAGTGCATTTGTAATCTTTTAACAGGGAAGGCTCCTAACAGGGCGCACTTCAGATGAGTGCAAAATTTGTGAGGTTTCCTCACACCGTGGTTTTCTCCCAATTTGGGTTTCCACGTGATAAATCTGGTGTTGCTTATTGGTTGATTGCTTGATGCCATTTTTATGCTAGAATCTGTTTTGCTTACAGTTGTAGTATACTATATCAGATTTGTTTTAAAAGTTTTATAGGTGCTGATTCACCCCTCCCCTCTTAGCACCGGTTGGGACTGTCAATTGGTATCAGAGCCAAGCCTCTTTTCTTTGCTGCTTAACCGCAAAAAGAAAAAGTCAAGATGATGAGAAAGGAAGGACCAAAGTTTTCTAAGGAAAACTTTACTTTGTGGAGCAGCAGAATGAAGCTGTACATGAAGACCACCAGAGATCAATATTGGACTCATGTAACCCGTGATTACATTGAACCCAATGGTACCCTGACTCCTAATGAATTGAAGATCAAGACATAACATATAGTTGCAATGGATACGATAGTAAGCATGCTACCTGACTATGTCTATGCAGAGATTGAAAATCTAGGTACTGCTCACAAGATGTGGGCCAAGCTGCAAATAGTGTATGGTGGTGACCCACATGTACAAAGAGCTAAGGTAGAAAGCCTCAGAGGAAAGTATGATGACATGAGGATGAATGAAGGAGAAGACATTGAACAATACAGCAACAGAATCAAAGAAGTGATTAACTCCATCAAAAGCGCTGGAGGAAAACTAAGTGAGGAGGAGGTGGTAAGGAAAATACTAAGAACGCTAAGGCCTCAGTATGCCATCAAGATCTCAGCCATTGAGGAGCTCAGATCAGTGACCACAGGTCAAGTCTCTCTTGATTCCCTAATCGGTAAGTTGACTGCATTTGAATTGAGCAATTTTGATAATAGCTTACCCATGCAGGAAGCTGCTTTTAAGTTTTCTGTAAATACCTCTTCCACCAAGAAAGGAAGAGAAACCGGTAATAGCTCTACCAGTAAGATTGAAAGTTTTGTTGAGAATCTGCTCTCAGAACAGATGGAACAAGATGAGTTTGAAGCACGCATCGCTAGGAGATTTCCCTGAGGAAATGGGAAATACAAAGGAAAGCTCCCACTAAAATGTTTCTCTTGTAATAAGATAAGACATATTGCTGCAAGATGTCCAGACAATGATAATAAAGACAAGAGCAAGCGATTCAAAAACAAAGCAAAGAAGGAATGCTTCCTTGCAGAAGGAGTCACAGACAATGAATCTGAAGACTCGAGAAATTGCATTTGTTGCAATAATAGAAGAAAGCCCAGTGATAAGCGAAATGACATTTATATCAAGATCTCATCAACATGATGACTGGCTCATTGACAGTGGATGCACTCACCACATGACTGGTGATAAGAACAAGTTCATCAGCTTAAAGCTCAATGATGGTGGATCGGTAACCTTTGGTAACAATGCCTCCTATGCTATCAAAGGAAAAGGCTCCATTGCACTTTAGCAATGATTCTGTATGTGAAGATGTGTACTGGGTAGAAGGACTACAGTTCAACTTAATGAGCTTTGCCCAACTAAACAACAAGGGATTCCTGTTGGAATTCAGAAGGTTCTTGTGTTTTCAAGAACCAATCAGGAGCTCATGTTGCAATCGGTAGACAGAGCACAAAGGGAACCTATTCTATCTGGATTCAATGGAAGGAGCTTGCCTCAGAGCATCAGTCAAATGAGAAACAAGCAAGATCTGTCTTGTAACCAAAGAGGACAATAGTTGGTTGTGGCATAAGAGGCTCTGTCACATAAACTTTAACAGTATTGTCAAGGTGAGCAAGACGAAATCAGTAAGAGGACTTCTCGAGATTACAAAACCTAACAGAGGTATTTGTAAGGATTGTCAGTTAGGAAAGCTGACAGGAACAAGTTTCAGTACTAAATCTTTTTCTGCTGAAAATGTTTTGGATCTTGTCCACACAAATTTGTGTGGACCTATGAGAGCAAAAAGCTACTATGGAGACAGGTACTTCATGCTTTTTGTAGATGATTTCTCAAGAATGACGTGGACACTCTTTCTAAGAGAGAAATTAGAGGCCTTTCACATGTTTAAAATCTACAAGGCTCGAGTGGAGGAGACCGGTAAAAGCCTGAAGTGTCTGAGATCAGACAGAGGATGTGAATACACTTCTCACGAGTTCACTCACTACTGTGAGGAACAAAGAATAAAAAGACAGTTATCTGCACCAAGAACTCCTTAACAAAATGGAGTAGCAAAAAGAAGAAACAGGACGCTGATTGACTGTGCAATAACCCTAATGCTTTAGAAGGATCTCCCCCGTCACTTCTGAAGAGAAGCTATCAGCACTACTGTTTACACACTGAACCGAGTTTAAGTCAAGAAAGGAACCGGTAAGACTCCCTATGAACTATGGTTCGGTCACACTCCTAGTGTAGGCTATTTCAAAATCTTTGGTAGCAATTTTTACATTAAAAGAGATATGTACTCTGACAAGTTTGAGCCCAAGAGTGAAGGCATATTTCTGGGTTATTCTACCAAGAGTAAAGCCTACCGGTGTTTGAATAAGAGGACATGAAAAATAATTGAAAGTATCAATGTAAAGGTTGATGAATATTCAGAACCAAGAAAGAAGATCGGTCATATGAACATGACGGTTTGCAGAATCACAATGATGGAAATCTTTTGGACTTCAATGAAAGAACTACTGAAGATGAAACAGAAGAACATGAAAACAGACCTCTTGAGCAGGATACTGTACTTGAGGATGACAAACCAGCTCAAGATGATGAACAAGAATTTGTTCATGACCATGCTGAAGAAATCGCTCAATCGGAAGAACTTGACTGTAAACAAAGATCGGTTCTTTCAAGCTCAACTGATAATATTATTGGTGACAAACATGCAAATGTCTTGACTAGGAAAAAGGCTAGAGAAAATATCTGTTTATTTTCTTGTATAGAGCCTAAAACCACCAGGGAGGCTTTGGAAGATGAAAATTGGGTCAAGGCCATTAAAGAAGAGATTGAGCAAATAAAGAAGAATGACACATGGATTCTTGTGCGAAGACCACAGGACAAGAATGTCATTGGGACAAAGTGGGTCTACAGAAATAAACTAAATGAAGAAGAAAAAGTGATAAGGAACAAAGCAAGACTGGTCTGCAAAGGATATGCACAGGAGGTTGGACTGGATTATGGCGAAACTTTTGCACCTATGGCTAGATTGGAAGGAGTAAGAATTCTTCTTGCTTATGCTGCTCACAAAAAGTTCAAAGTATACCAGATGGATGTAAAGTTTGCATTTTTGAATGGAATACTGGAGGAAGAAGTTTACATTGAACAATCGGAGGGCTTCACATCCACACAAAAGAGTGGTATGGCCTGTAAACTCAAGAAGGCTCTTTATGGGCTAAAACAAGCCCCAAGGGCATGGTATGAAAGACTGCATTCATACCTCTTGACAATAGAATTCACAAGAACAGGGGACAACAACAACATTTATCTCAAGACTAGAAAAGAAAAGAACTTGATTGCTGAAATCTTTGTGGATGACATCATCTTTGGAGGAGATGACAGGATGAGCAAAACCTCGCTGAAGAGATGAAAAAAGAATTTGAAATGTCTATGATACGAGCCATAAAATTCTTCATTGGACTACAAGTCCATCAGCTAAAGGAAGGTATCTTTATTTCTCAGTCCAAGTATGTAAAAGAAATTCTTAAAACTTTTGGGCTAAAATAATCCAAACCGGTTGGTACACCTATGATAACTAAACTCAAGTTATCAAAGGAAGATGATGCACAAGAAGTGAATGAGACACTGTATCGGTCTATGATAGGCAAATTATAGTATGCAGTACACAGTAGACCGGACATTGCACATGCAGTAGGCATCGTAGCAAGATTCTTTGCAAATCCTAAAGAGACACACCTAATAGCGGTGAAGAGAATTTTCAGATACCTGAAGGAGACTGAGGAGTATGGCTTATGGTTTCCTCACAAGGGAGGCTTCCAAGTAAAGGTTTACATTGATGCAGATTGGGCTAGTAATATTGATGACAAAAAGAGCACAAGTGGTGGTGCATTCTTTCTTGGTGAAAGGATTGTGTCTTGGACAAGCAAGAAACAAAACTGTATTTCACAGTCTACAGCGGAAGCTGAATGTTGCTGCAGCAATCAATTGCACACAGGTAATCTGGATCAAACAACTACTTGAAGGAATTCAAGAATAGATACCTGAACCGATTGCAATTTACTGTGACAATACAAGTGCAATAAACATATCTAAGAATTCTGTCATGCACTCCAAAACAAAGCATATTGCTATCAAGTATCACTACTTGAGAGAATAGGTGCAAAATAAAGAAGTGAGATTGGAGTATGTTCCCACAAAAGAACAGATTGTTGACATCTTCATAAAGCCATTATTGAAGAGTACTATTGAGTATCTCAGAGGTAAATTAGGGGTGATACCCCTTCCTGATCATCAGTAGACTTGCAAAGGTGTTCATCAATTCATTGTGCTTCAACAAAGGAATTCACCTCATCTTACTTGGATTGATGAATAGGACTGCTGTTCGAAGGGGGAGCAGATTTCTTTAAGGTAGTCTTTCTGACTAGCCTTTGGCATTATTGTCAAAGGGGGAGATTATGACCGGACACTAGTGTGTGTGGACCGATAGTGTCATTATTTGTTATGTTTTTTGCCATCAATGCCAAAGGGGGAGATTGTTGGCATTAAGGGATGGTAACTGGCAAGATTGCAACTGGTACATGGCAATAGAGGTATTGTCATTGATTGACAAAAGAGGTGTTGACATTTGTGACTAAGGACACCAGTGTTGGATTTGTGAAGCAAGACAGATACAACTAACAACAACAAGTGCGTGAAGAGACTGGTTTGGCAACTGGTGACACTGTGCAAGGAAGAGGAGACTATATCTGATCATCAGTGCAACCGGTCACCAAGGGAGATGCAACTGGTAACCGGTAACAAAAACCAAGGAAAGGACGCAATCGGTATAAACAGAGGAAGTGACTGGTCATGATAATATCCTAAGAACTCCAAGGATTGGATGTCCTTTGACAATGATTCATTGCTTAAAATTATCACATATCTACTTGAAATATCATGCTAGACTTCATTAAATGTATCAATCCGGGAACGTGAAGTTGAGATGATGGCTGCAAGGTTTATGCTTTAATTCTCTTCAAGAGTCATCACTACTAAAGTAAAGCTATTGCCACATGAGATTTATGCTAGAAACTGAAACTACAGATTAACTCTCAACGTGAACGAAAAGCTTAACAGTAAATAGATAATGCTTCCAAAGTAAACCTATGCTGCAGGAAACAGTTAGTGGTTCTGCTACCAGTGGCTGCAGGAGCAACAGTGCTTAACAACTTCAAAGAAACTTAACTGAATCCTACTTAAACATGAACAGGGAATTCACCTTCCGTGTGGGCCCCCACGGAAGTATGAATGATTCACAACTCAGAGATTGAAATCTGGAACTATCATATATTCATTCAACAAAACATAGATACAGTATGGAATATCAAAGTATTTCACTTCGTTGCTGGATTACAATATGAATTCCTTAAAACATCTAACTAGCCTGGAATCATAAGTTCCAGCTTATTTAAAAGCAACTAAGAAAACATAACACCTACAAACTAGGTCCTTCATTACATAGCATAATAACTTCAGTTACAGGAATGACAACATCATTTATGCAAGAAGATAAGCCACATTTAGTGCTTCAATAATATAGGAACACAGTAACTAGATTGACTCGGTCTGAATCAGCAACCGCAAAGTTATGGAAGTAGTGGAGCTGCGATGAAATCTGAAATAGTTGTTCGCCTTGAAAGACCCACTCATCCTTCAGTCTGCGCTCCTTGTTGACTTATTCTTCTCCTGCAAAAGGTTAGCATACCAAAATGCACAAGACAAATCCAAGGCAGAGATTATAATAAGTTTTCCTATTTTAACGTAGCCTTGTCACCTGGCTGCAGGAACACTACCCATTTAAAGCTAGAGAAGGAAAATACTAGATTTTATCATAACATTCATTAATCTGTATATATATTCAGTCTTGTCCTTTAGTTTCAAAAGTATCAAATATACATATGGCTAAAGCTTAGAAACATAAAAGTCTATATAATGTTTATGAAAAACCATAAGATATTAAAGTCTGAACTTAGAAAATCATAAACAAAACATGCCATAAACTTGACTCATCATTCCCCCCAGCTTAACTATTTGCTGGTCCCGCAGCAAATAAATTCTTCATCCTGGCTGTCAACCTGTAATCAGCTGCTGTCCTCTGTCCATTACCTCCTTCTGCAAAACTCCAATAGAACCCTTTTGTCTCTCTGTGTTTCTGCCACCTAGCCTTCTCTTTCTTCATATCAAAGTTGTCCAAGCTTTCTGAATTTGCAAGGAGAGGAGACATCAGTAGTGGTGGCTGAAAGGTTAGTGGTATCCAGAAACTTTCTCTCTCTCTTCCCAAGGAAATATACCAAGGAGCGCGCTGATTTTCCATAGCAAAGTTGGGAGGTGAATGTGGTTCTTTGTTTCTCATTTCCCTTGATAAACTGTTCTAGCGCCACTGAATAGCAGTTCTAGCATTAGACAATTCAGAGTCTACCATTTGTTCATATGCCTTAAATGCTTCCTTTCTCAATGGATAGATTACTTTGCTGCCTGATTCAGAAGGGGCAATTCTTAACCAATTATAATAGTAATTCCGAGGATCTTTGGCTTCAGGCCTTAAATACAGAGAAATTTCTGGCTCTAACTCCCTATACACTCTGGCTTGAGTGTCCCAACTGATTTTATTTTGTACCTAGGACATAAGGGCTCTAAGCTGAATATCCCCAACATAAAGTAAAGGATTCCAAACTCGGTCATTTGGGATTGCTAGATAGAGTTCACATAGTAAATTTTGAATCGCTGCGGGAGAGTTATGGAAGGCTTGAGAGAACTGAGTAGGTTCTTACGGTGAGGGAGATTTGTCTTGCATGATGCATGTCATTTGATAAACAAGGCATTGACAGGTGATGGGGATCTACAACCCATCAGGTCAAGAATTAGAGATGTGATTTTATCAAGTTTCTCACTCAGCTGTTCTACTTTTTCCTCCTGAGCTAGGGTTTCCTGATAATGATAGTCTATTACCCTATTTAGTTCTTTCCGTTGCTGTTTCCACTGCTCTCTCTCAGAAGTCAATTGCTTAGACAATTGAAAGATAACAGATAATAAAGATGTTGAACTAGACTGAGCCGACATAGAATTCATGCAAGAATTTTCTGCTGTTTCAGTAACAGGGGACTTACCATTATTTGCACTTGCCTCCTTCAAAGAATCTGTCCAGATGATCATAGCCCTCTCGGTATTAAGAGCATTGCCGAGCCACTAAAGCCAATGTATCTAACCCTTCATTCAGAATTTTCTCTACTACCTTATTAACAAGGTCTGCATCAATGTTAGGGTTCTCTTCATAGGGACTTGTTGCTGTTGTAGGAGAAAACCTTGGTTCATCTTCTTCCCTTATATAACTATCAAAGTCATCATTTTCTGAGTCATCATGCTCTAAGTCATCTCCCTGAGGACTCCTAGAGGTTGAACCTCTCCTCTGAAACACATAAGCTTGCTCTTTTGAGCTGGAGTCATCACCGATTACAATGACTTCTGCATTTGCTGGCTTACTGGGAACCTGCTCTGTTTCAACATCAAGAAACCCTTCAAATGTTTTCTGCTCCATAATCTCAGTTTCCTATTCCTCATGCCCAAAGATTTCTGGTTGTATTTCAGCTTCTTGCTGAATATTTCTAACCTCTTCCTCCTTTCGCCCAAAATCTTGTTCCACATTTGGCTCATCGACTAGAATCTTTGCGGTTGTGTTTGTCCTCCTCCTATTACTTCTCCTTAGTGGAGTTTCTTTCTTCTCTTCAGGAACTTTCTTTTTTCTGGGAGTGCTCGTGGCTGTAGGAGATGCCTTAGCCTGCTTACTAGTGCTAGGGTTACTTTTCTTTTTCCTGTCCTTTGGGGAAACCTTCTTTGTCACAGGAGAAGCTTCAGTCTTTTCTGCAGAAGTCTCCAATTCCTCTTCATGAGTTGACCTTGAAGTAGAGGAATGAGGGGAATTAGGGGTCCTAACCCTAGATTTCTTTTTGGATGAAGAACATTGTCCAATTTCAATAAAATTTTTCCTAAACACCTTATCGGTTTTAACCCTCTGTCCCACTCTCTGCCCAATTGATTCTGGGGTTGGCTCCTTAAACTTGTTCAACAGAAATTCATCTCAGGAAATTTCTGACTGCTCCCTTAAGGCTCTCTCAACTATTAATTTGATTAAACAGTGGTGTGAGACAATTTCGTTTACCCTCTTGAACTAGAGTGGCCTGCTTCGACAAGATGCCAAATACGAAACTAGGGACATTGATAGGCCTATTGTCATGTCTTAAACAGCTCAAGAATTTAAAGTGAACGGAATGCAGGAATGAATGCTATCCTTCGCAGGTAAAATATCTAATGACATAATCCACACATTGCCTAAATGGCTCTGGAAGAGACAGTCTAAATGTACCTTGTTTTCGATCAACTTCAAGCGGCGGGTCTGAATGTAGAGTGAACTGAGCTCTGGACGTGGTAGGATCAAGATTTTCTACAAATTCCTCCCCTTCCTGCGGTAACCCCATAACTTCTGCCAAAATTGCTTGTGAAAATGGCACCTTCAGTCCTTTAACTGTAGCCACTCCATCTTTTAAGGAGTTCAGAAACTATAGTGCAACTTCGTCATCCCAGCTAATTAGCTTCTGGATGTAATCTATCCAACCCCTTGCTTGAAAATATGGCCTGCAATTTTGGTCTTCTAGCAAAACATTATGCACAGTGGGCTCCCTTTGAATGAGGTCACTACCCATCGTCTGGTTTCTAAGGTACCCAAAACGGAGTTGTAGGAGATAAAAACAAACAACAACAATTTTGAACAAGAAAGCTCAAAAAGGCAGGTTGCAGGATGATTTCAAATTTGGAAATTTCTAGCAATGCAGCTCGAGAAATGAGCTTATGAGTAACATAAATGCAAATTATCTTGTTATCGTTTCATAATTACTCATAAGTACTCTACGCAGAACTCGTACTTAACATAACTTGCCACCTTACTTCATTTGTGCGAAAAATAACAACGCAGCATAATGATTTTCAAAAATGTCTAATCATGGTAGAAAATGCAAGTACGAGAGGAGAAAGGAATAAATATAAAGATTGCATAAACATAATGACAAAAAACTAATATAATTTCCCCCCCCAGCTAAAATTGTGCAAGTGGTCCCACACTTGTAGCAATGACAAGGCATACGAAAAAAAATAGTGGAAAACAAATTAAAATTGCATACCTTGAAATGTGTGCTAACTTGAATTGTTGCTGAGGTGGCAGTTGTTATCCACGAATGAAAGAAAAAATGAGGTGGATGGGTGATAGACAAGAAATGAAACGGAATTTTATTATGGAGAAATGACTTTCGCGAAGAAAGTGTTTATTATGAAAGTGACAAGATCTTCTAGAGTGAGGAAGGTAAATGAGCAAAAAGCTCATTAGGAGTTGCTGCAGGAAGTGTGTCGCCGACAGCAGAAGAGCATTGCTGCAGGAACTCGTCCTTACTCTGGGGTTTATGATATAACTTCAATCTGTGACCATTGACCAATAGTTTGAAATGAACTGGATCAATTGTGGAGAGCTGAACCGCTCCATTCGGAAAGACTGCAATAATCTCATATGGTCTGAGCCACCTAGTTTGGAATTTCCTTGGGTTATGCTGATACCTAGAGTCATATAGGAGCGCCCAATCTCCTACAGAAAAGACTTTGTCCTTAACATACTTGTCATGCCATTGCTTGCATTGGTGTTGTATCAATTTTGTGTTGTGCAGGGCAGATTTTCGCCACTCATCAAGGCTATTCAAACTCAAAATTCTGTTTTGTTGTGCTGCAGTGAGATCCATCCCAAGATCAAGAGCTGTCCTGAGAGTTTTATGTTCGAACTCTATAGGCATGACTGCAGAGCGACCATATACGAGCTCAAATGGTGTGAAACCGGTGGTAGACTTCCATGTAGTTCGGTATGCCCAAAGTGCTTCAGGAAGTCGGAGAGCCTAATCTTTCTTATGGATGGCTACTATTTTAGTGAGAACAGACTCCAACTCTCGATTGGTAACTTCCACCTGCCTATTAGCTTGGGGGTGATAGGGTGAAGATTTACCATGCCTAATGTTATATTCCTCCATCAGAGCAGCAATCGAATTGGAAGTAAACTGAGAACCTTGATCAGATTGAATCTCCCTTGGTACTCCAAATCTGGTGAAGATGAATTCATAAAGGAACTTTGCAACATTGTTATCCCTTGGGTGCTTCATAGGTTTAGCCTCAGCCCACTTGGTAACATAGTCAGTGCAGACAAGGATATAGGATTTACCTTGAGAGGAGGGCTCAATAGGACCGACAAAGTCAATCCCCCATTTGTCAAAGGGTGCGACAACTACCTGTGGCTACAGGGGCATTTCATCTATCTTAGTAGGCCGTCCCATGCGCTGACATTTGTCACACTTCTTGGTGTACTGAGCAGCATCTTTGTGTAGACTGGGCCAATAGTAACCTGTAGTCAAAATCTTCAATGCTGTTCTTTTGGCAGCAAAATGTCCACCACAAGGTTCATCATGACATCCCTTAAGGATATCATATGTTTCATCCTCTTGTATGCATCTTCGAGTTACTTGATCAGGTCCAGTATAAAACATGAATCCAGATATCTATGAATAATTAAAGCTCTTCTCAGTCAACAACCTTCTTTCTTTAGTAGAGAAATGAGCTGGTGTTTTACCAGTTGTAAGATAATTGGCAATATCAGCATACCAAGGATTATGTGTAGTCAGCAAAAAAAGATGTTCATCAGGAAAATTGTCATCAATGGCTGCAGGATCATCAGGTACATGCAACCTAGAGAGAAAATCAGCTACCACATTTGTTTCACCAGGTTTATCTATTATGGTAATGTCAAATTCTTGCATAAGAAGCAATCAGCAAGCCAGTCATCTAGATATTGCAGGCTTGTTCATGAGATACTTTATAGAAGAATGGTCGGTGTGCACATAGATCTCATACCCAGTAATGCAGTGTCTGAATTTGTTCAGGGCATAGATGACTGCAAGTTCTTTTTCAGTGACAGTGTAATTAAACTCAGCTCCCTGCAAATTTTTACTAATAAAGTAAATTGCATGCTCAACTGAGTCCACCTTCTGACCAAGTACAACACCAATAGCGTAGTCTGAGGCGTTAGTATGAATGTGAAAAGGCAAGCCCCAGTTAGGCCCTCTCAAAATTGGCGCTGTGGTGAGAACTTCTTTAAGCTGCAAGAAAAACTTTGCACACTTAGAGTCCCAAGTGAAATCAGCATCCTTTTTGAGTATATTATACAGTGGTGCTGCAAGTTGACTGAAATCTTTTATAAACCTTCTATAATACCCGGCATGTCCAAGAAAGCTTCGCACATCTTTTTGTTTTGCTGGAGTAGGCAATGTGCTGATGACCTCAATCTTGGCAGGGTCCACTTGAATACCTTTTGAAGATATGAAATATCCTAAAACAACCCCTTCTTCCATCATCATGAAACACTTTTCACTATTGAGAGAGGTTATAATCATGACATCTCTAAAGAACTTTCTCCAAATTTGCCTTGGCCTCATCAAAAGTATGCCCATATGTGGTAAAGTTGTCCATGTAAATCTCCATGCAATCAGCAGAGATATTTGAGAATATACTGATCATAGCTCGCTGGAAAGTAGCAGGGGCATTGCACAACCCAAAAGGCAACACTGAATAGGCAAATGTGCCCCATGGGCAGGTGAATGTTGTCTTCTCCTGGTCTTCAGGGGCTATTTGTATCTGATAATAACCATTGAATCCATCCAGAAAAGAGAAGTATTTCTTTCCAGCCAAGTTATCAAGGACTTGATCTATGAACGGTAGTGGAAAGTGGTCCTTCTTAGTAGCTGTGTTAAGCTCCTTGTAGTCAACACAAACTCTCCACTTACCTCCTTTCTTAGGTACTATAACAAGAGGGGAGACCCACTGACTATTAGATATGGGATAAATGAATCCAGCTTTTAACAACTTTTGCAACTCATTCTTAACTATGTCTCTTAAAGCTGGATTAACCCTTCGTTGAGGTTGGCGAACAAGTCTGTAGTCAGGGTTGATATAAATTTTGTGAGTGCAGAGCTTAGGGTCTAGGCCTTTCATGTCATTATAATCCCAAGCAAAGGCTTGTTGGTGCTCTTTTAAAAGCTGTAGGACATTTGTCTGCTGAGAGAGTGCCAAAGCACTGTTTACATTTAACTCCCGTCCTGGGCTGACCTCTAGCTTAATGACCTTTTTTGCCATGGACAACTGAGCAATTGAAATTGACTCCATTTCATGAGGCAATAATGTATGAAGGAATTTTGAAGTTTCTGAATACTGTAGAGCATTGGAAGGTGGTAACAGAGTTTCAAGAACACAGTCCTCTTGGGAACACTCTTGGGATTGCACTCCATACTCATTCATAATAATGGAGGAGATTATCTCATCCTCCCCCCTAAAGGTTACAAATGGTTCCTTGGATATCATCATTAACTGGTGGATGGAGTTGACCTCAGGTTCAGCATCACCCAAGTCTGGCCAAATTATCTGGTCATCTTGCAATAAAGGTTGAGCTGGGGAATATAGAGTCAGATTTTTGGTGTTGACTCAATTGGATATAGTCATTTTTCTTGACCGACAAGCGATATAGGCATCTGCAGTAGCCAGCCAAGGCCTGCCTAGAATTATTGGATACCCTCCCATGTTAACCTTTGGAGAAAGGACAACAAAGTCAACCGGATACTCCCAAGAATTCAAGGTGACTATTGCATCCTCTACCATCCCATCAGGTGTAATAGTGGAACTATCAGCAAGCTGAAGGATGGTTGGGGTTTCCCTAAGACCTATAATATGCAACTGAGACATGACTTCCTTGGTCATAACATTGATGGATGCACCTAAGTCAACTAGAGCATTTTGGACTTGTATTCCTTGAATAGTGACTGTGACCACAGGGCTGCCAGGATCAGAATACTTTGGAACTGTCAATTTCTCCAACATCAGATTAGATAACTAGCCTAGGACATGTATGGTTTTAGGATCCTTTTTTTTCCTCCCAGGCTGTTTAATACAAGCTTCCTTGATGACTTTAGTATATGCAGACACTTCCTTTATGGCATCCAACAGTGGTATCTTAATTGTCATTTGTTTTAGTTGGGCTAGCAAGTCCAACACTGCTTGATTTTCCACTGGCTTAGCTTGTTCCTCCAACCTATGAGGAAATGGGGGCTCTTGAGCTGCAGGAGCAGTAGGTTTGACTGGTACCTTAGTTGGTTCTGGCGAGGTATCCTCAACTTCGGTTATGATAGGCTTCCGTGGAGGAGTAAGGGTTGTGCCAGACCTTAAATGGATATTATTCAAGGAAATAGCATAGCTTTGCTGCTGAGTGGTTGGTTTAGCATTGTTGGGATTAGGAGTAGGCTGAGCAGGTAGTAGAGTCTGTTTAGGGGAAGTAGTGTTGGCTGCAAGAGGAGGCATTAGAGCCTGTTGCTGAGGTGGTTGCATCAAAGCTTGCTGGCTTGATTGGTTCATCCAATTGTGTGGTTGTTGCCACCCCTGCTAAGGCTGTTGCCAGGGTTGCTGCCAACCCTGGTGAGACTGCTGCCAAACTTGCTGGGGTTGTGACCAGCCCTGCTAAGGTTGCTGCCATCTTGGCTGAGGTTGTTGCCAACCTTGCTGATGCTGCTGCTAGCCTTGCTGAGGTTGTTGCCAACCTTGTTGGGGCTGCTGCCAACTATTAGACCCACTAAATCCACTATGCTGTTGGTTTTGCCATGCATTATTACTATTAAAATTTTGAAGAGGATCTTGGGGAATACTTGGTCTCTGAGCCCATGGTCTTCGCTGGGCAATGTAGAGCACCTCTTCGTTCTCATCAATGGCTTTGAACTTGGTAGGCATAGGTTGGGACTCCAAGCTTGCAACAGACTTACATCGACAGTTCTTTTTCTTCTCCCTACAATGTGGACAATACTCTGCTAACATTGCACAAGCTTCATCTTTCTTTCTCCTTGCCTGCATTGTGTCCAACTGAGTAGTGACATCATTAATGATGTCTTGCTTGAAATCTGACAATAGATTGGATAGCTCCATTTTGGACACTCCTGCGCCGTTAGACTTGTGAGGTAAGACTCTTAAGCCTCTTCCTTTCTTGACAGTAGCTCTAGAATAGTTTAGACAGATACTCTTTATGTCATCCCAAGTCTTCTGGGTAATGTCCCCCCCTGCCATAAGGTCAAGGGCCTCTATGCTTCCATCATTCACACCTCTCAAAAACGGATGCTTTTGAGATTCTTCATTCAGCTCATGTTGTGTGTTATGTTGCAGGTTGAACATGAACCTGGAGACAGTCTTCCAAAGTTTCATCTTCCTTCTGTGACATTTTAAATATGTCATCTCCTTTTAAGTCTCCTCCTCTGCAATAATCTTTGTACTTATCAAGAAACATGCTGCACATTGCATTCCAATTTGCTACAGCAACAGCACCCAAACTCATAAACCACCATAGAGCAGCCTCTTTTAAAGTGGAAGGAAACAATTTGAGCTTATGGTGCTGAGTGGTGTAGTCATAGCTTCGGCAGAGGACATCAAACTCAAAGAGAAAAGTCTCTGGATCCTCTGTGATGAGTCCATAGAATTTAGGAAGTGTAGCTGCAGGAATATTCTTCAGATTTTGGTTAGCTTGTTGAGTAGGAATAGGAAAAGGGAAGGTAGGATGAGCCATGTTATCTAGATATTCTGGGTAAGCAAAAAGGGCATTCAAATGATAGGACTCTTCAGATGATGGTGGTGAAGGCAATTGGTCATAGGCATCACCAAACACGTTCTCAAATGGTTCTTCTTGTGGGTTTTCTAATTGTGGTTCCTCAAGTGCTAGATTGAAAATCTCAAAAGGTTCTTCCTCATTAAGATTACGTAGGAATCGCCCAAGATGATCCCTATGTCTATACATGCAAACTTATGCAGAATGCAAACTAACTTAATGACTTTTGGGTCGAACTAAATTGACACCATCCCTGGCAGCGGTGCCAAAAATGATTGGTCAGGATAATATCCTAAGAACTCCAAGGATTGGACATCCTTTGAGAGTGATTCATTGCTTAAAATTATCACATATCTACTTGGAATATCATGCTAGACTTCATTAAATGTATCAATCCGGGAATGTGAACTTGAGATGATGGCTGCAAGGTTTATGCTTTAGTTCTCTTCAAGAGTCATCACTACTAAAGTAGAGCTATTGCACAGGAGATTTATGCTAGAAACTGAAACTACAGATTAACTCTCAATGTGAAGGAAAAGCTTAACAGTAAATAGATAATGCTTCCAAAGTAAACCTATGCTGCAGGAAACAGTTAGTGGTTCTGTTACCAGTGGCTGCAAGAGCAACAATGCTTAACAGCTTCAAAGAAACTTAACTGAATCCTACTTAAACATGAACAAGGAATTCACCTTCTGTGTGGGCCCTCATGGAAGTATGAATGATTCACAACTCAGAGATTGAAATCTGGAACTATCATATATTCATTCAACAAAACATAGATATAGTTTGGAATATCAAAGTATTTCACTTCGTTGCTAGATTACAATATGAATTCCTTAAAACATCTAACTAGCCTGGAATCATAAGTTCCAGCTTATTTAAAAGCAACTAAGAAAACAGAACACCTACAAACTAGGTCCTTCATTACATAGCATAACAACTTCAGTTACAAGAACAACATCATTTATGCAAGAAGATAAGCCACATTTAGTGCTTCAAGAATATAGGAACACTTAGTAACTAGATTGACTTGGTGTGAATCAGCAACCGCAAAGTTATGGAAGTAGTGGAGCTGTGATGAAATCTGAAACAGTTGTTTGCCTTGAAAGATCCACTCATCCTTCAGTCCGCACTCCTTGTTGACTTATTCTTCTCCTGCAAAAGGTTAGCATACTAGAATCCACAACACAAATCCAAGGCAAAGATTATAATAAGTTTTTCTATTTTAATGTAGCCTTGTCACCCGGCTGCAGGAACACTACCCATTTAAAGCTAGAGAAGGAAAATACTAGATTTTATCATAACATTCATTAATCTGTATATATATTCAGTCTTGTCCTTTAGTTTCAAAAGTATCAAATATACATATGGCTAAAGCTTAGAAACATAAAAGTCTGTATAATGTTTATGAAAAACCATAAGATATTAAAGTTTGAACTTAGAAAATCTTAAACAAAACATGCCATAAATTTGACTCATCAGGAAGGAAAGGTGAGAGGTCAAAACTCTTACCTGTGCACAACTTAAGGATCTTTACCGATCAAATGAAGACGTCATCATGATAGATGAACCGGGGAAAGTCATAGTCAAGACACGATTATCTAACTCTTTGACTAGGATTTACTGCACTAAAAGCGGTAGACTTTGAGTTTTCAAGACGATTGGTGCGAGGCGCGATTGAAGGTCTTAATGCCGGAGTTTGTGGCATTAAATCATGGAGATATCTCTTGTGAAGGAAAGCTTTTGACACACATCCGTCGTTTTCTTTCATAAAGCAGATAAAGCATAGCATGCATCGGATGTTTCCTCAGTGAACTAATACTCCATTGGGTGATGGCTCTGAAGGTGATCTTTAAACAGATCGTGCATGTAAAAAGCAAATAGGTCAAGAAGTCTATATATTCCTCTGCCTGCCAAGAATATAGTTTGCTCTCATTTTGCCAAAGTAAAGAGTGATCCTGTACGCTGAAGAAGCTAAGGTGAAGAGAAAGGAGAAGAGAGAAGAGTGTGCAGAGAAGCACAACAGCAAAGGAGAACATACCTGCGGTAACCGGTGATGTCTCTCAGTTAAGTATAACAACAATCTTATCAGCCTCAGTAAAGCCATTATTAAGAGATCAAACCCTCTATTGTTTTTTGACAATTACAATAGCAAAATCCCAGTATTTTGGGTGGACATTAACAGGTCCCTTGTACTAAATCCCTTAATCGGGTGACATCTGTTCAGGTGTTCTAAGTCCTCTAACAAGGCAGACTCTAACAGGCCTTATTGTATCAAATCCCTTTACCGAGTCGCATCTAATAGTGCGTTTTTAATCCTTTAACAAGGAAGGCTCCTAAGAGGGCGCACTTCAGAAGAGTGCAAAATTTGTGAGGTTTCCTCACACCGTGGTTTTCTCCCGATTTGGGTTTCCACGTGATAAATCTGGTGTTGCTTATTAGTTGATTGCTTGATGCCATTTTTATGCTAGAATCTGTTTTGCTTACAGTTGTAGTATACTATATCAGATTTGTTTTAAAAGTTTATAAGGTGCTGATTCACCCCTCCCCTCGTAGCACCGGTTGGGACTGTCATTAAGATCCAGTTTTGAGCAAATCACTTCTCTTCTTATTTTTCTTTACCAATTGATGTTGGAAATTTCTCCTTTTATTTGTGCACTAATTTTTCATTTGTGTAAAAATATGCACTCTTTCCTTCACCTTTAATGGGAACCCACCCCAGAACAAATTTATATAACAAACAACTGTTAATATGGTGGCCTTTGGAAAGATCAAAATGCATCTTATGCTAGTTGATGTAACCTTATGACTACTCAGATTATTCGTATTGGTTCTTTCAGGAAGGAAGGTATGAAATGACATCCTGCAGTGACACTGAGTTGAGTATATAAACAGGGTATGCCTTCGTGACAAATGGAGAAGTTAAAGGATCTGCATTAGTGGACATTCGAGGACCATGTTGTATAATCTGGATCGTCCTATAGAGAATATATATAAGTGCTGTGTGAAATAGATTACCATTGTGATTGATCTTTTCACTAGCCATCGATATGCATATATATCCTTTGAATAGTCATGTCTTGAAGATCCATGACCATACGTGGCTTATGCTACGTAGGGTCATGACCCTTCATAACCGATTGTTAATATTAACTACATTGTAATATATACAAATATCAAATGATCTTAATATATATATATATATATATATATATATATATATATATATATATATATAATCGACTACTAGATTAATATAATTATATCAATCAATTCGATGCTATAATTTAACACTCGCTCTTAGCGAGAGGAGATTGATATTCACAAGAAGTGAGTGTTATAGAAATCCCTGACTTAGTTTGAAACTAGATTTCTTTTGAATAACACAACCACTTTGAATCAGGATTTCTGGCATAATCCGGAACATAATTAAACCTGATAAGAAATTTATCAAAATTTCCGACCAATTCGGAACTGGATTTAATGATAAATATAGGTGTCAAGATATCTGACGCAATCCGGATCAAAACTTGAACCATTCGTTGTCATGATCCCTGACTAAATTCAGAACTGGATTAGATGATAACTTACACACAACTTCATATCAAGATATCCGACACAGCTCGAGACATCATCATGATGTACTCATCCTGATAGAAGAGTTATCACAATCCCCGACCAATTCAGAACTAGATTTAGCGATAACAATCAAGATATTCGGCGCAATCTGAATCAAAACTTGATTTACATGTTATAATCCCCGACCAATTCGGAACTGGATTTAACAACTCAAAAATTCAGTGTCAAGAATAGTGACTACAATACATAGTCATACCTAACACTAGGTTAAGCTATTGTCTAAGTCGTCACCTAGCAATAGTAACCCAACACATATGAAAGATCGTCACCTTTCATAATATAACAGAAAATGAATGAGCCCATAAAGTCACACATATGACATCCACCTTGACTCTTCTTAGAGGGTGGATCCACCATGGATCATCCTAGAGAGTGGAAACCAAGGTTTCCACCTTAGACTTGTTTATCAAGGACAAGAATCATTTACGATACAAAATGATGGATCACTAAAGCTGAAAACTTCTTTTCAGCTAATGCTTTATTCCTCAACATACCAAGGTTATCTGAAAGTACACAATCTTCTGTATTGCAAGATGCTTGGTAAGAATATCGGCCGTTTGTTCTTTAGTGAGGATGTACCTCCATTGAATTGCATTTGTTTGCACTATCTCATAGTCTTGGTGAAATTTTGAGCTTAAAAAGTATACACTATCTTGACATGGTACACTCCTCTGAATTTGTATGACCAAGATCCTCGGTGCCAACTTAATTTGATCTTCTAGCTTCTCCCTCTAACATATAGCCTTCTCCCATGATAATGATCATAATTCTCTGCTACAATTTCTTGATTACTAGAGAACCAACAAAATATGGTCTACTCCCTTTGAATCGAGATCCTCGAATGTCCACTGATGCAGATCCTTTAACTTCTCCATCTGTCATGAAGGCATACCTTGTTTATATACTCAACTCAGTGTCACTGCAGAATGTCATTTCATACCTTCCTTCCTGAAAGAACCAATACGAATAATCTGAGTAGTCATAAGGTTACATCAGCTAGCATAAGATGCATTTTGATCTTTCCAAAAGCCACCATATTAACACTCCCTCTTGGACTTGAGGGAAGATAATAAAGACCTCTAGTATAGAATGCCTTAATCAGGGATTCTATCCACAAGTTCCCACTACTATAATCTCAGAATTGTTTTGCCTTCAATAGTGAACTCCCTCTCAATCAATACGATTGAGATTGTAACAAGTTAACTAAACCATATGCTCCCTCTGAAGCTCAAGTTCATCAACCTCTTGACCTCTTGAAAATGTCAGACTTTCTCTGAATCTGAATTTCATATGCTTTTATCTTGAAAGTATGTCAGAGATAGATTACAAATAATTTATAAAGCTAAACTATCTTGTACAAGAATACAAATGATAGAAGCATACAAGATTTATTATTTAATGAATTACAAACTGCAAATTCATATGGATTAATAAAACATGCGATACTTATCTTATCAAATATTTTCAAGTATTTCCTTTCGTAAGGTGAGCCCATTAATACGATGCTCGTACCGATCATCCTTCTTCATAACATATTGGTTTCATTGTGATCCTTATGTTAATTTTCTTGAATAGATGTTCTTTTATTCTCGGGATATCCAATAGCATATCGAAGATTAAAATGATTTGTACCTCTCAAATATTATTTTTGTAAGTTTGGTTACCTTCCTCTTAAGTAAGCTGCAAGTTACAACAATGTTAATGTCTCTATCAACTGAATAAGCTGCTGATCTCTTATGAATGTCTGATTTCTTTTCTTTTTTTTTTCTTTTGTGTGTGTCTTGATTTAATAGTTTGGTCCAATTACCAACTCCACATAGAAGGAAAAGATAGTGTTCCATTGAAATCTGTATATACATTAATTTCCATTTATTTGCTCTTCAAGAATTGATCATTCATGTTTACCATCGCCTCATTATGTTCATATACAATAAAAGTATATATTACTCCTTTTCCAGATCATTCTCATTAAATTTTACTTAATCTCCCCTTGTGTATTTCAATTTATCTTCACCATTTATATAATTGCACTGCTAATCATAAGTAGCTGCCATGTATTAGTGCTCTCAGACTATCATGCTTTATATCCTCTAATTGCTTGTAACTTCAAACAATCGTGGCTTTTATTTTTGAGCCCAATAACATATTTTTATGAATTTTGGACCATACCCATGGTAGTATATATTACTACTTATGCTCCCATGATGCAAGTCCACAAATACTCTGCAAGCGTACTCCAAGGCTCATTATCATATTATTACTAATGAACCCGCAATTCTTATCAATCCACGATGAAGGTAAGGTCAAGATAATTCACTCTCTCCATGAGTGGATCTAGTGCAAGTTCAGATTACCTCCCACGAGCTTGTGTTCTCCATCATTTCAATTATAGTCGTTGACTTGACTTATGATGTTCTAACTAATAGATGTTGTGAACCAACATGGATTTAATAAAGATCTTACTGATCTCAATAGCAGTGGAGATTATTATTGCTGGATTATGTGGATACAAAAATCTATATTGATCTGAAGGTTATGTGGTGATTGCTTTTTCTGATCCCTAATGTTAAATGTAGTTATTTTTATTTTTATTTATTTATTTATTTTTTTCATCTATCCCTCGATTTATAAACACCGGCTAGATGGCTTTGGCCCAGGTCTCTGATTGGTGCCAATCACGAACTCTTATTTTTATATGCTCCAAACAATGTAAGAAAGTTATCCAATGACATTCCCTGCTGACTTTATTCTTTTTTTTTTTCAGACCCATAATACGATGACATGATATGCACTCAATATTACCATACACCGTTGAACAGAGGAAAGATTGCATTATTACTTTATTTCTATAAATCTCTCAATCTATATATTTATGTATATTATTCAATTTATCAGCTTCAATCGGTAATATTTAATCTTTATTGACTTTTCCGTTAATTTTCCTCCTATCATACTCAACTATCACCGTGACAGGTGTTTGCAGCAATCGTAATTGTCTGGGATCGCAGGTGACTGAAATACCAATGATACCTCAGGGGAATTGCTAATCAAACGATATATAGAATCACCATCATCTCTCAGTGTTGCAGCCAAAGACTGTATATAGCCATATTACTCTCCCTAAGTATGTTTCCGTATAGTGTCTCAAATGAAACCGTACCAAGCAATGTCTCAACCATATACAGGAGAACGCTGTAGAGGAATGTGTATGCATGCATGCACGGAAAGTGCAATTATGTATATCTGCAAATCGAATCTCAAGAAACCCACTCTTTGAACCGTTCACGCTAAATGCCATTTTTGAATATGTTTTGTGCAACATTAGTCACTATCAATGATCTTCCGCAGCCCATGAATATATAATATGTTTAACGTTTCAACCAATTGATAGTTTCACGCAGATGTGACTCCTATAACATTAACATCGCTGCTTTTATCACCGACTGTGTGAATATATTTTATTCTCTTATAATCTGGCTCTGATACCATGTTGTATAATCTGGATCATCCTATAGAGAATATATATAAGTGCTGTGTGAAATAGATTACCATTGTGATTGATCTTTTCACCGGCCATCGATATGCATATATATCCTTTGAATAGTCATGTTTTGAAGAGCCATGACCATATGTGGCTTATGCTACGTAGGGTCATGACCCTTCATAACTGATTGTTAATATTAACTACATTGTAATATATACAAATATCAAATGATCTTAATATATATATATATAATTGACTACTAGATTAATATAATTATATCAATCAATTCGATGCTATAATTTAACAACAACCTGCAAGGCAACTTAAGATGAAATTATAAACTTACAAAGTAAAAATGAGTTAACATACATCTTCAAAATAATCAAAATTGTGAACATGACCATGCTGCATTTTCTATTAATATTATATAATTTTACGAAGTTTAAGATAATGTCTATAAAAGGCTAAATTGGAAAGTAGGAAACTAATGGTTAGTACTTATTTTCATAGTTAAAGAGGCTTACAGATTGCAAATCTTGTGTTAGTGATGAGAAGCTTTACATAGCAATTGACATTCATCATTGTTAGAAATTTGTTTTTGTGCACCTTTTATCTTAAGGCAAATCCAGTATATAACAGTTGAAAACTAATTACGTAGAGGGTTGTTTTTTTTTAACTAACACTGTTTAATTATCGATGGAGATTTTTCATTTTTTTTCCCCTAATTAAAGAGAACCTAATCCTCAGGTGCGATGCTGCTATTCAAGAAGTTTGATATTGGTCCTTTTGAAATTGGAGATTATCTTGGTGAGCACTAGTTTGTTTTGCTCACCAGTTTGTTTTTTCATCTTTTTGTGAATGTTTCATTGTTCTTTTTAATTTACTTGAGGATTATTCCATTGTAAATTAATGTAATTTAATATTATTTGTATATGCAGCGATTGGAACTATTTTCTCTGCAACTGACTCAGTTTGCACTCTCCAGGTTAGTTTTTCTATGGGATAGTGGGTTGTATCATTCCAGCAATGTATGTGAACTAAAACCAAAATATTATCATGGAAAAAGCTCATGGAAATATTACGAGTATCTTTATTGATTTTCTAAAATTAATGAAAATAATATATTTATATATTTATAGAAAAGATTACTTTTCAAAACCAGCAGTTTATGTAAGCCAAGTAAGCTGAATATATTGGGTATTGATTACAAAATTAGCCGTTTTAAGTCTAGGTCTTCATATCTGGCACTTGAAAGAAAAATTAAAAAACATAGTAGTTTGAACTAAAAGTAGAAGCACTAATTACTTTGGACTGCAAGTAGTAAGGCTATAACAAAGAGGACATATCAAAGATTTTTGAAGCTCCTTCAATGCTAAAAAGAGTTTTTTCCTTGGAAATAAGTGAAAGGTGGTCGTATCTTCCTTGTTGATACTTGTTTGATTCCAATACAGCTGAGCTGGCATGGGGATCCCTTGAGAGCTGGGCTCCTTTTAAAAGTTGGATCTACAGGTTAAAATCTATGTTACTGGATCTACATGCAGATTGGCTGGATCTAGGTTTGTTTCAGATCTGATTCAATCTTCTTGAAAATACGGTTAAGATGCTGTAGAGTGTGGTTGAGTTTGTTTGGGACGAACCCAAGTAGGATCCAGGGAAACCCAGGCAAACCTCGGGTGAACCCGTCCATTTTTTACCTTTTTCAAATTAATTTTACTTGTTTTATAAATTTCCCGCCTTTGACATTGCCTCTGGATGCTTCCATTTTCCAGCATGTGACACTTGAGCTCAAAAAGTGTACACGCTTTTAATGTCAGTGGCAGTTGCACTGCTTGTGGCTCTTCAAATTGTTCCTACATCATCCCATCTCAATGCTGATACTGGTGTTGATAATTAGGAAATTCTTATAACACTGAAAATTGATTGTTGAACTTGAGCATTATTATTTCAATATTGAAGCTTGAGATAATATTTATCATTTGCATTTTAAATGACATTAGAAATTATGGTGGTTTTGTTGATTATATTATGGTATGTGGCATTCCAAACTTAATTCCTGTCTTTAATCTGCATTATATATAGATGTATATGTATGTATGTATGCATGCATGCACGCATCTATGCATGGATGTATGTATGCATGTATGTTTGTATGGATGTATGGATGTATGCATGCATGTCTGCATGTATGTGGTGTTTACACGACTTTTGTATGGACGAACCTAAAGTGAGGATTTATACCAGAGTTGGTAACTTGTTGCCTTTTATTTGCTCCTTGGTTGACTCTGTTCCATGGTTTCAGCTATTTTGTTTTTTAAATTATTATTTTCACTAAGAATTTCCTCAATAGCCTCCTTACTATTGGAGAGATGCTGATATTGTAGGTTGGATCAATTAGAGGAGACTTTGACCAGAAAACTGAATCAATGTGCTGTTTAGTCCAAGTGATGATGTTCTATGGTAGTTGCTGGATGTTTTTCCTCATTTATTTGTGTCCCTTTACATTTCTCCAGATGGTTTTTTCATTGTTCCTTCCAATCTCCGTTATTTTGTGTCTCTATATATCAAATTAGGGGTCACAAAATACTTAATTGGGCTGAAGTCAGTTTCACTTTTATTAAATTAATTTTCTTCTTTATTTATTTTTGTTTTGCAGCAGTAAAAGTCTTTGGGTTGGATAATCCTCCACTTGTTTCTCTGTCTCCTGAGGGTACAAGAAATAAATTAGCTGAATAGTTGTTTCTTAGTTTTGAAAAACCCACACAATGATAATTTATATTAAGATAATTGTATTATAATGTTTCTAGTTGTTGTGGATGAGTTGCCAAAATGTTGATTGAGAGTCGGGTGTGTGAACAGAAATCATGTTAACCGCTTCAAAATCACAACTTGGCATACGAGAGTTTCCAATGGTTTGAGTCTTATATGGTGAGAATTTTTACCAGATTTTTATAATTATTGAAAATATGTATTTATATATTTTATAAAAGATCAGATTATAAAAAACCAGTACTTCATGAAAGCCAAGTAGGCTGAAAGCAGTAGGTATTGATTACAAAATTAGTATTTTTAAGATTAGTCTTTTTACATCCAGTAATAGGAGCATAAAAAATGAATGTAATATTTTGAACTACTTGTAAAAACTAAAAAGCACTAATTATTTATGGACATCAAGTTGTAAGATTATAACAAAGAGGACATATCAAAGATTTTGAGAGCTCCTTTAACACAGAAATATTCTTCCTTGGCAATAAAGTGAATGTTGGTCGCTTGTTTTGACTCCGATAGAGCTAAGCTGGCATGGGTACCACTTGAGGGTTGGCTCCTTTTAAAGGTTAAACTTGAGGCTTGTTAATATATTCAGATTTCTACCTAGGGTTTGCAATCTATAGATGTTCTTCTAAAATCAAAACATGATAAGGTAAAGACATGGAGAGATAGAACCTGATTTATACTGTCAATTCTTCTTGAATTTGCCCTTAATACCCAGTGGACTGCTCCAGATCTGCTATATTTCGTCCTCCAGATCTGCCATATTTCGTCCTCCAGATCTGCCTTGTATTTTGCTCCTTAGGTCTGCAATAATTCACTCCTCAAGTCTGCTCTAGGTCTGCTATAATTCCTCTAGAAATGACTGCAATATTTAGTATAAAATGTTATTGCTTTGGATCAGATTAGAGGGAGTTGTTTGTCTGCTGCTATAATGTGAATTAGACTTGCATGTTATGTTTTCGATGCTTGCCTTAATTCACATCATGACTCCTCATTTATATGTATTAAAGGGGGGAACATCTTAATCATGCAAGGTAGCCGACTTGCATAAGCAAGGCGGCCTTTAATAAATGCTGTTTATTCCAGCACCAAGTTGTCCCTCCTTGCAATTATCACATTTAATATGCAAGTCGTCTCTTCTTGCTAAATAAACATTTAATATGCAAGTTATATCTTCTTGCCAAATAAAGATTATTTCTTTAGATTTTAATATAATAATATGAGATGTAAAATTTATCATTTATCTTTGATCTTACTGAAAAGGCCACAAATACTAACAAGGCTAATATGGTGAATTATATTTTAAAACTTACAAGTCATTTGTTTCCATTTATTTGCTCCTTGGTCAATCTTTTACTGCAAAATTTCAACGAATTTCTTTGTGTTCCTATTTTCACTAAGAATTCCCATATTAGACTCCTGCCTATTGTGGAGATTCTGATAGTTCTATCTTAGACTATTAGAGGACACACTGGCCAGATAACTCAAAAAATGTGCAGTTTAGTCCAATTGATGATGATGTTCTATGCTAGTTTCTGGCTGTCTTTACTTCTTTTTATTTATTCCTTTGTGTTTCTCCAGATGGTCTTTTTCTTTGTTCCATCCAACTATCTGTTGTGTTATATAGCTAAATGTCAAATTAGGGGTCAGAAAGGACTTCACCGGGCCGAAGTCAGTTTCATTCTAATTAAATTAGTTTTCTTAATTTTTATTTTTTGTTTTACTTTTTGCAGCAGTTTAAGTCACTGGGTTAGACAATGTTAGGAGAAAGAAATTAACTGAATGCTTGTTTATTATTTTTGAAATATCCACACAAGAATAATTTATTAAGATGATTTTATGAAATCATTTCTAGTTGTTATGGATAAGTACAAAATTCGAATAGAGATTCAGGTGTGGGAACAGAATTCATGTAAACCACTTAAATATCACAACTTGGCGTACCGGAGTATTAATTAGTCTCAAGTTTTATACCCTGAGTATTTTTGCCAATTTTTTTTAATAATGGAAATGATGACTATATATTAATAAAAATATCAGATTTCAAAACCGGCACTTAATGTAAGCCAAGTAAGCAGAAATTAGTGGGTATTGATAGCAAACATTTGTCTTTTTTTCAAGCTTAATCTTTTGACATCCTGTAGTAGAAATAGAAAAAATAATTAAGGAGCATAATCATTTGAAATAAACTTAAGAAGCACTAATTACTTATGGGAAAATTATTAAGACTATAACAAAGGGGACATATCAAAATTTTGAAAGCTCCCTCAACTCTGAGAAGGATTCTTTCTAGGAAATAAGTGAAAGTTGTAGCATCTTCCTTACCGGTACTTGTTTTGACTCAAATACAGCTGAACTGGCATGGGGATCCCTCAAGGGATGGAGTCCTTTTGAAAGTGGAACTTGAGGTTACCATGATGAATTACATGTTATAAGCCAATTGTTGAATAGTTTCAGCAAGTTTCCTTTTGTTCTTATTATCAGTACGAATTTTGCACAATAACCTTCTGTTGGTTGTGGAGATGCTGACAGTTGTAGTTTAGAGTTAGACTACTTAGATATTCCTTTTGTTGTCTTATGGAGTTCTGCATCAATAACCGGTTCTCTTTTTGCTGGCTGATATGATGAAGTAGCATGGACATACGTTGCTGCAGAAGGGTATAACGGTCCCCTTCTCTTTCATTTATGGTGGCAACCCAGCCAGCATATCATTAATGTAACTACTAAAGTTACCTGAGGATGAATTGCTGTTGGTGAGATGGGATTGCTGGTAAGGAGGAGAAATATTATGATTTTTCTGAGCATAAGGCAATGTAGTAAAACCAAACTCTATTATTCTGCCACCTGCAGAAGGAAAATACATGGCAGCAGCTAATGAAACACAGGAGATGACATGTTCCTCATGATTTACAGTGGCAACACTAGAAGGCCTTAAGTTGTTCTATGATAGGTGAAATGTTTATCAGGCAAGGATCAAGCTTATAAAAGTACATCAATGTTTAATATTATAAACGTTGCAACATGAAGAAATCGAGTTTGCATGTTGTGCTATTCAGCTTCAAGTGGCAAATATCTTTCCCAACCATTGTGAAGAGAGAAATTTTAAAAACACAACTTACTTATTTTCACTGTTAAGGACATAAGGTGTAGAAAATGGATGTTCATATTGTGAACATGGATAGTAGACAGAAGAGTATTAAGGTTGTACTGCAGAGTTATGATTTAGAAGTATGCATCGCAAGAACTGTATTAAATTGTGATATTTATACATGATACATATCTAGTGTATATAAAAGGCTGTAGACAGAATTGGAATTTATATAAACTAAAGAAATAGGAGATGAAAGATTGCCAAAGATATTAAATTTACTTTTCCGTATTTTATTTTTAATATCCATACAGATTAAAGTTACATTGAGTTCCTGCATACTGTGTTTTGCTTATGAGATTCGATGCAATGGGTTAATTCCTTTTGTTTTGAGAAAAGAAAACAAAAACTAAAATCCACGCGGGTTTCATTTTAGGAGTATACTATGTAATGCATACTGCTGGTGTTCCTGTTTATTTGTCAGCTAATGTTTCTATTATTTGGTATGGCATTTCTTGAGAAATATAAATCTGAATCCTCTTATGATGCAGATACTGAATCAGGATGAAACTCCTTTGCTTTATAGTCTGGTATTTGGGGAAGGTGTTGTAAATGACGCTACAGCTGTCGTTCTTTTCAATGCTGTTCACAACTTTGACCTCACTCATATTGATGGCATCACAGCATTGCAATTGTTTGGCAACTTTGTTTATCTCTTTCTCACAAGCACAGGATTGGGAGTTGCAGTAAGTAAATCTTCATAAAACAGCCAACTCTTGCTCAAATGGTCCTAAAGATAAGATTTATTATGTGGATTTTGTTTAGTTAATGAACTTGTACATGATCCTCTCTATTAATGTAAGCTTTTGTGGAGCTGCAGTGAACTTATAGAGAATCTTTCTTAATGCATTCTTACTCTTCTTTCCAATGATATTGCAGGCAGGGCTTCTAAGTGCATATATCATCAAATCATTATATTTTGGAAGGTTGGCTGAAAATACAGTAGCATTTTTTATATCTTTCTGACTAGATTGTTTTTTTTCAAGTGCATAGAGCTTATGTTTTCATTCAAATACATTACTGAAAGCAAGGCAATCATTTTGAATATCCTTCCCTAGTATTTTGTTTTGTTCTTTTTAGAAGTTTCCTCCTGTTTGCTTTGGGTAGATCACAGCCTGCTGACCTGTGATTATTATCTGGTCTGTTTTTCCAAAGACAACTTTTGGTTTATATCTTCTACAGAGCATCACACATTTTTTCTTTTCAACAATGTCCTCTTTTAATTTTGTTTATTTTTAACAGTTGCAGAGAGTGATGCAGTAAGCTTTACTTTTATCATTTTCTCTGGTGATTAATTGCTTATTGTATGTACATTGGTCATGCTATCAGGCATTCTACAGATCGTGAAGTTGCAATCATGATACTCATGGCCTACCTTTCATATATGCTTGCTGAAGTAAGCATATGTTTTCATTTGAAGGCTTTGGTTGCCATCATTATGCTTTTTTAGGTGGTTTATAAATTGAATGTTTTTTCATCTTCTTCCATTTAATCTTGAATTTTAAATTACATGCCTTTTGTGCAGCTGTTTTACCTGAGTGGCATTTTGACTGTTTTCTTCTGTGGCATTGTAATGTCCCACTACACATGGCATAATGTTACAGAAAAATCAAGGGTTACCACCAAGTATGTAAAAGAGTTAACTTGAATCTGTGATATCATTATCTATAGAACAACAAAATAAAACTTATTCGTAGCATCTTGTATTTATTATTTTTTCTGGTTTTAATTTCACATTTAGCTTTTGAAAAATAAAGGATGCCTGTCAAAGTTAAATGTAAGATATTCCTTCTGCCTCATTTGTAACTGTTATTATAAATCATGACATTCAATGGATGCAGGCATTCATTTGCGACAATGTCCTTCATTGCCGAAGTATTTATCTTTCTTTATGTGGGAATGGATGCCATGGACATTGAAAAGTGGAAAATGGCTAAAAGAAGGTGAGATGAGCTAGAAACCTGCATTTAGTTGTTAGCAAATGAATGCTGATTTTTTAACATGATTTGATGTAAAGTTCCTTTTATTTTTGTGCAAATATGATTTTAATTATATGTTTGCGTTTAACAGTGTGCCCTTTTGTTCTTTACTAGAGTTGACATAACTGCAAGGTTGCTTATGTTTAGCTGAAGGAACCTGGAACTAGTAAATTTTAGCTTCAAATCCAAATGTCATATCCTTGACTCTTGAGTGAAGACATCTTAACAAAATTATGCAAAATTTTCAATCTTTGCTTATTGTAGTGTTGTGACGTAATCACACATCGCCCCATTGCAACTGGGGACCCCCAGTTTTTCCTTTTTAGGGTTTTAGGTTTTAATGTTTTTGCTTCAATCTCTGATCTTTTGATAGTGCAGAGTTTAGGAGTTAAATCCAAGTTCGAGAGATTAAAAAAAAAGTTATTAGGAGAAAGCATGACCAAATGTATATTCTGATGCCACAGAGGTGTTCATAATGGCCAAGGGATGAAGATTGATATTGCTTGAGGTCAATTCTGACAACTACTTTTTTAGGAAAAGTTGCTTTTTTCTGCCTTTTTTTGCTTTTTTGAATGTTTCATTTTTGACACTTATAGGCCAATCAGGTTCTTTTTTCTGCCTTATTTTTTGCTTTTTTGCTTTTTTGAAGTTTCTTTTTTTAGAACTTTCTATTTTGGGAAAGCTAGAGGTTATGTCTGCAACTGAGAAAATTCTGGATTTTAAGAATTCATGAAAATTTGTGGGAAAATCTGGTTTGCAAGATCAAGTGTGGCTAGGTTTTGAGGATAATTGAAAAAAAATGCTGAGTGTTTGGGAATTCCTTGGCAAGACATGAAGTCTGACCTCTCAAGAAAGAATTTCTCAAACCAATGTCAAATCCACTCAAGGTAAAATGAGGAAAATCCTCAAAACCATGTGAAGTCCATTCAAAGAAAGGAAGAATTCCTTATTCTACCCAAGGAATTTGCTAGGAAAATCCATAAGTGATTACAAATACTCCTCAACTTTAGGAAAGCATAGAATTTGCCTAAGGCATAGCATAGAAATCCTTATTCCACCCAAGGTAAAACAAGGAAAATCCTTGAGCACACTTAAAGTCTGCCCTCTCCAACATGGAAGATTCCTCAAACCCATGCCAAGTTGGCCCAAGGAAGAAGGGAAATTCCTAAAGGCATGATGAAGTCCAATCAAGAAAAGCAAGAAATTCCTTAAGTCAAGATGAAGTCTGCCATGGATAGAGAGTTTTCAAGGGAGGAAATTTGGTCAGGTGTGGAGAGAAATTGCTCAATCCTCAACAAAGTCTGTCCATGTCTAAGAGTTTTGAAAATTTGTCCTAAGGCATGGCTAATTCCACAAACAGACATGAAGTTCACCTAGGTATGAGAGCTAAGAAAAATGGCTAAGTGTATGGCAAATCCTTAATCAGACTTCAAGTTTGTCGAGTCTTAGGTGTTTGAAGAAATAATTCCAAGTTTTAGAAAACCCTTGATTGCAGACCAAGTCCGCCCATGAGAAGAATTAAAGAAGGACGAAGGAATTTGTCTAAGGCAAGAGAAATCCTCAAACCAAAGAGAAGTATGCCGGGCCAAGAAGAAAAGGAAGTGTGGAGATTTCTTGATCCATGAAGAAGTCCACTGAAACATGGAAGGGAAAAATAATTCCAAGTCATGGATAAATCCTTGAGCACACTTAAAGTCTGCCCAAACAGGAGAAAAACCTAAAATTGATTTAAGCAAATTATGGAGAAGAAAAAGAAAGAAATCAATTTGGAAATAAGAAGAAAAAAAACACTTGTGCAAGAAAATAAATCAACTTGAAGTAGAGAAAGAAGAAAGAAATTAAAGCAAGTGCTCTAAAAACAGGTTGTTTTTTATCCAAGGAGGTCGATTTTTAAGAAAAAAGCAAACCAAGCTTTGAAGAAGAAAGACCAAGTTAAATGAAAGCAAAGAAAATTGATTTATTTATCCAAGAGGGATCAACCATGAAGGAAGAAAGGGAAAAATCAAAATAGAAAAAAAAAAGCAATAAAGCATAAAATCGATTTCTTCTTGGATGTCAATAATTCCTATAAATACACAAGTTAAGCACTTCATTTGTTCACAAGTTGAGAATCAAATCTCTAAAGTTCACAAGGAAAGTGAAGTTTTCTCAATTTTGGAGGCAATATTAAAGTAGTTTTCTTGATTTTCTTGAGAATTTTTCTCCAGGTTTTCTAATCTGATTGGCAGTTGCTAACAATTTAATGCAGATTTCAAAGAAGTTTTTTCATTCAAAATTCTAAGTTCTTTCGAGAGTTATGAAAAATTGGCTAAGTGTTGACAACCTAGGTGAAGGATGTAGACCAAGAGATGAAATTCACTTTCAAGAGCAAGAGAAAAGTTGGAAAATTGTGGAGTCCAAATCTATTTGGGGTTGAAATCACCTATTATCCAAAGAAAATTCTGAGTGGGAAAGAGGAAATTGCCAAGTTTCAAAGGGAACATGTTTAGTTTATGCATGGGAAAGAGAGTGAAATCGCTAAGGAAGCAATGGTGAAAATTGCCTAAGTGAGAAATTTCTTGAAAATCAGACTTGACAGTGCATTTCCAATGATGGGACTTCATCATTTCTAAAATTCATAAGGCCATTTTCAAATTAAAGGAAAGATTGGTGAAGTCATTTTAATGAATTATTGACAATTTTCTCAATGTTTTGTAGGTTTGATGCAAGATTGTGATGAGGAATGGACAATCAAGGGTAGACATTGGAAAAAGATGAAGGAGATGCTACAACAACCCTGGATTTCCAAAGATCAAGATTAGAGGAAGGAATTCAAATGGTATAAGGAAAAATGATGTTCATAGATGAGGAAAACAAACACAACCAAGGACTTCACCTAAAAAGAATTTCGAAACAGGAAGAAGGATAAATGGACAAGGGAAGATTTCAAAGACATCTTCCAGATTTCAAATCTCACAGCAAGAAGTCCAAGATCTTGGATCGAAGATGAAGAAGAGCATTCAAAAGGGAGAAAACTCTGAGTTCAAGGAGGTTTAAAGATGATGCTTTTTGGGAATATTTTTCTAAAATCCCAAATTCCCAAAATTGAAGAAGAATTGTTCAAAGCTAACTTTATATAAAGAGATAAGCATGTTGAGGTGGTAACCACTGTCTCCACCAATTAGATAATTTCAAGACAAGGCGTCCAAGTTCAGTGAACCTGACCTTATCTTCCATTCGGATAAGCTCCATCTGAGTTGTTCATTTTTCATTAGTTCTCACTAGATAATCATTGTAAACCTTAATTAGGGTAGAGTTGCCTAAATCTTAGCCGTTGATCTTAAATTGATCTTGGCCCTTCATCTGTATTGGAACTTGTATATTAACCCCTCTCATTTCATTTGTAAAGGAGAGATTCAAAGAGATTGTTGCATAAAACACTTCTCAAGTAAATTCATTGTTCAATTGTTGGTGAATTTAATATCTTTTGCAAGTTGCATGGCTTCTTTGTCTCTCATTTCGAGTAGGTTATATTTTCAAGTTGTTAAATTGAATGAAGGATTTGATGAGAATGTTTATTGTGGAATCAATATGTTCATTCCTTTGATAGTTGGATTATTTTCAACTATTGTGCAAGGTTAGTCTAAACTTGTGAATGAAAACTTAAATCCCATTACCATGTTCATTGTTTAGATGTTGGTGAGCACATGTAATGTGAAAATCTTTTGGATCCCTTAGAAGATAACACCTTCCTTGTGTAGTTGTTGAATTTGGCGAAGCAAGGATTGGTTTAGATTCCATGTTTGCAAACTTGTCTTTAGAAGTTCATAGGTCTAGTTTAGAGTTAGAATAATCTTCCTCAACCCTTAATCTTTTTGCCGTTTTTTTTTAAATCTTAGTAGAAGAAGAATCCAAAAGCTCAAAGGAAAAATCATTTGAAAGCAGTGGAAATTATACCATGCAAGTCCCCTTGGAGGTTTTCAACAAATTATCCTACCACATGAGTCTATCCTAAACAACAAAACTGCACGCATTTGGAACCTTGGAGTCGTCTTTATGATCATACAGTTCGTTTGTTTAGCATATTAGAAGATTTTGTTCAATAGAGGATAGAGTACCCTTGGTATTTTATTCTATGTTGTTTGTGTCATAAAACACACACAAACAAGTAGTAGAAGGAATCAATTGTCTTCAACTTTGAGAATAATTATATTATAATATATAATATCATGCATAGTAAGACAGTGGAAAAACAAGAAATTAATCCATTAATGAAATAAGAATGTAAATGTAAACATTTGTAGTATGTATTATTGTAGCTTTACTAGGCTTTCGAATGAGGACTCTCTTTAGCAAGCAAGGTCGATCAATTACAAAAGTTTACCTCTTTAAGGTGAGTTGCCTCCAATTAGTTGGTTTGGAGTATTGAAACAATGCAAGTGCTAGTCACATTGGGAAAGAGATCTTTAGAGAGGTGTGTCTGTTATCAAAGTCCTTGATATGGCTTATAATATTATTCATTATAATTTGTTCCAACATATTGAGGTGAATATTAGAATGGAGGTATGGAGCATAATGGTCACATGTTGTTGGATACTTGAGTAACTTTGTTCATTGTAATGATCCCTTTTTGGGACTTTACTTGATTTGTTCTAAAATTCCCAATTAGGGTTGGATTTGCATTAGGGGATGGCAACTTGTAATGTTTTACATTTGGAGAATGCAGATTCCCAATAATTATCATATGTCATTATGCATTTATATCATATTTAGAAACAATCACTAATTTATAATACATACTTAAGCCTTAATTCCTTACTCCTCTCTTAATCACTAACCCTAAGGCGGATGGTAGAATTACTGTGCTCGGGTATGGAAATAGTCTCCAAGAGGCTCCCTCATGAACAAAGCCCGCTTTGGGAATCTCTTCCTCAATGTGACCGAATTACTCCTCTCCCTTCACAAACCTCCTACCCGCTTAGTTGTATTAGTGACTGATTAAAGAATTAGCTGAGTATATATTATAATATTAAATACATTAGAAATATAAGTATCGACACTACGTAATTGACATACATTTATACTTAGAATATTATGTTATATGCATTAGATCATTCAGGTATAAAATTCAAATATATACTTTTGATATATATATATATATATATATCTCATATATTCTCCACACACACACCATATATATTTCTTAGTCTACTATTATTAACATATCTAATTGCCGTATATATTAGTCCATTTCTATTCATTATTATTAATGTATACCTAAATTTAGTATATATGTTAATCCATATATACATTTCTAATTCATTATTATTAATATATATTTAAATGTAATATATATAATAATCTATATATATATATATGATTTACTTATATATATACACATTAGTCCATATATACTATTATCAATATATATATATTATTATTAATGGTACATTCCTATTCTATATATATATATATATATATATAAACTGATATCTTGCTGTTCTGTCTTTATAAACAGCATTACTTCTCATATAATCATTATTTATTGCTAAATATTGTGGTCCTGACGATATCCTTCCATGTTGACTGAATTGAATCCCCGATAATAAGTATGGATCGAATGCTGTTCTCTTTTAAAATATTATCTCTCATTGTTGTAATTGTCACTCGTCTCCTCATATGCTTGCAAATGTACTAATAAGAATAAAATATGTGCAGGTGTATGCTTAGGGTCTGCAACAATAATTAATCTGTCTCTTCAGTGATCGCAAACCAGGTAGAACAAACCCCTGTGATGATCTCTACTATTCCCGATCAACTCCATAAAAAAATGGTCCCCTCTTTGGTTTGGAAGGAGTGAATTTATATATCTCTCCGGTCACTGTGTTCACACCTCTTCATCTATGAAGAGACATGCCGTAAGTATCAATCATAAGTATAATTAGAATATTATGATATTATTAACATTATTAATATCATAATATGATTAACATTATTATTATTAATTCAGAAATATTAAATATGTCTGTATAATAATTATGGATATTATGATATTGTTAAATTAATATTATGGTATTATTAATTAGATACAACAATTGAAAGATTAATATTGTAATATTATTAATTATAGATTGATATTGTATTGATAAATATTATTAATATTGAATATAGATTAACATCAATGTTTAATATTATATTGATTAATTAATTATTGTCATTATATTGATTATTTATTTGAGTAATATTATTAATTATGAATTGATAAATAATATTATTAATGTTGATTATTTAAGTAAAGACTTAGCAATATTCGAGCCAATTTATATGCATACATGTATCAATTATGGTTCATGACAGTCCGCTCCTCCCAAGTTTGCTTGTCCTCAAGCAAGTAATAATACAAATTAGCAATTGAACTCATTTTCTCTTATCTTCTAGAGAAATGATTTTAGTTCATCTCATAATGGTGCTAATTGAATTTGCCAAAACTACATTTGTATAATAACATGCTTCAAATTCTCTTATTCTAGATTGACCAAAGTAGAACCACACTTGAAAATATGAAATGTATGCATGAATATATGAAGTCACGAAGCATACACGAAGTATACACATTAATATTATGGTTCAATATGAAGAACAAGAAAACAACATACTTAATATTTACTATTTATCCCTTTTATATGATTATTCATCTACACTGACTAGTTCCTGCAGTGAATGGTAGAATTACTGTGCTCGGGTATGGAAACAGTCTCCAAGAGGCTCCCTCATCAACAAAGCCCGTTTTGGGAATCTCTGCCTCAATGTGATCAGATTACTCCTCTCTCCCTTCACAAACTCCCTATTCACTATAAGTATTAGAGGTAGGTAGATAATCACACTTATCAAAGGACTTGTTATTTGATCCTCAACTTAATTAATTTGTTTAGGTAAGTTCAGTCCTGATTGTTGCTTGCCCCATGGATGCCCTCATTTCAGTGGCTAATTATTCATTCTTCTTGTTTTTATTTCCTTGATATGTTTGCATGAATTTCCCTCACAGGATGGCAAGATTATGCTCTAATACCACTTGTAATGATCCCTTTTTGGGACTTTACTTGATTTGTTCTAAAATTCCCAATTAGGGTTGGATTTGCATTTGGGGATGGCAACTTGTAATGTTTTATATTAGGAGAATGCAGATTCCCAATAATTATCATATGTCATTATGCATTTATATCATATTTAGAAACAATCACTAATTTATAATACATACTTAAGTCTTAATTCCTTACTCCTCTCTTAATCACTAACCCTAAGGCGGATGGTAGAATTACTGTGCTCAGGTATGGAAACAGTCTCCAAGAGGCTCCCTCATGAACAAAGCCTGTTTTGGGAATCTCTGCCTCAATGTGACCGAATTACTCCTCTCCCTTCACAAACTCCCTACCCGCTTAGTTGTATTAGTGACCGATTAAAGAATTAGCTGAGTATATATTATAATATTAAATACATTACAAATATAAGTATAGACACGACGTAACTGACATACATTTATACTTAGAATATTACATTATATGCATTAGATCATTCAGGTATGAAATTCAAATATATACTTTTGATATATATAAATATCTCATATATTCTCTACACACACACACCATATATATATATATATTCTTCTGAGTCTACTATTATTAACATATCTAATTGCCGTATATATGAGTCCATTTCTATTCATTATTATTAATGTATACCTAAATGTAGTATATATGTTAATCTATATATACATTTCTAATTCATTATTATTAATATATATTTAAATGTAATATATATAATAATCTATACATATATGATTTACTTATATATATACACATTAGTCCATATATACTATTATCAATATATATATTATTATTAATATTACATTCTCATTCTCTCTCTCTCTCTCTCTGTATATATATATATATATATATATATATATATATATATATATATATATATATAAATGGATATCTTTATGTTCTGTCTTTATAAACAACATCACTTCTCATATAATCATTATTTATCGCTAAATATTGTTGTCCTGATGATATCCTTCCATGTTGACTGAATTGCATCCTTGATAATAAGTATGGATCGAATGCTGTTCTCTTTTAAAATATTATCTCTCATTGTTGTAATTGTTACTCGTCTCCTCATATGCTTGCAAATGTACTAATGAGATAAAATATGTGTAGGTGTATGTTTAGGGTCTGCAACAATAATTAATCTGTCTCTTCAGTGATCGCAAGGTAGAACAAACCCCTGTGATGCTCTCTACTATGCCCGATCAACTCCATAAAAAAATGGTCCCCTCTTCGGTTTGGAAGGAGTGAGTTTATATATCTCTCTGGTCACTGTGTTCACACCTCTTCATTTGTGAAGAGATATGCCGTAAGTATTATTCATAAGTATAATTCGAATATTATGATATTATTAACATTATTAATATCATAATATGATTAACTTTATTATTAATTAGGAAATATTAAATATATGTCTGTATAATAATTATGGATATTATGATTTTGTTAAATTAATATTATGGTATGATTAATTAGATACAATTGAAAGATTAATATTGTAATATTATTAATTGTAGATTGATAAGTATTATTATTGTGGGTAGGGACTCCATAAGGGAGAAGCCTCAGAAAGATATAGAAAAAATACTTAATGAGGAAGAAAGAGGCTTAAGTATTGAAACAAGTCATAAGAGACAGGAAAAGGATTACAGAGGAGGGGATCGCATGGATAATGACATAGATATCCAAGAGGAAACATTATGTCCATCAAGCCCTTCAAATGAGGAACTCGATAGCCAAGCTAGAGTGGAGGAAGAGGTTAGGATCATTTTGAGCATTTATGCGAGTTTGTAGTTAATGAACTCATGAAGGAATTTATGGATGAAATTTGTGATGAGGAAGAACTACTAAGACAGAAGGAATTGTTGATCAAGGAAATTCTAGAAGGTGATGATCCAATGGAGAAAGAGGAAGTGAAACAACTGCTAGCAGAACTAGAAGAACGAGAACTAGACAATCAAGAACGGTTGGGGATAGCAACGACTCAGCCAAGTAAGAATAACCCTGATAGTGCAAAAACAAATAAAAAGAGGGGAAGAAAATCCCTACAAGAATTGAGAATGAGAGATGTATGTGCTCATGGTCAATCCAAATTAACTGAGATCTTTAATGCAGGGAAGGGGAAGATCCCTCCCAAGTTGCCATGAATGTCCTAACTTGGAATGTTAGGGGTTTAAACGCCCTAACAAGCAGCGGGTCTTAAAATGCTGCATATCAAAAACAAAAGCAGAGCTCATTTTATTACAAGAAACAAAGCTAGATAGGAATGATCTAGAGGGTTTAAAAAAGATGCTAGGATTTGGGGAGATATGGGGATTTCCAGCTAGGGGAGCCTCAGGTGGTTTGACTTTCATATGGGACTTGAGGTTTTTGACTATAACATCATTAGAAGATCATGGAAATTGGAGTTGTGGCTTAGTAAGAAGCTCCCAAATGGAGTTGAACTTCAGGATTTTTAATGTGTATGGCCCTATTCAAAATATGGAGAAAATTAGAGTTTGGAAAGAGATTGGAGAAAAATTAATTGTGTATAAAGGAGAGATTTCAATCCTAAGAGGGAACTAAGGCATCAGAAAAATGGGGTGGAACTCAGAAACTCCCTAAAGCAACAGTAGATTTTAACAAATGGATTAATAGAAACGGACTAATGGACATCGCCACTTCCACAGATAGCTACACTTGGAATAATAGGAGAAAAGGATTCAACTTTATTGCGGAGAAACTAGACAAATTTCTTTTAAATGGGGATATGGCATAACTACCATTTACTCTGGAATCAGAAGTGAAATCCAACTCAGGTTTGGATCATTACCCAGTTGAATTATGCATCATAAAGGATAAAAAGCCAAAGAATTGTCTTTTCAAATTTGAACAAATGTGGTTTAAGGATGAGGGCTTTCTAAAGATGATAGAAAAATGGTGGAACAAAATTGTGTTATGTGGGTCTAAACTTTACCAAGTGGTTAACAAACTAAAACTTATCAAGCAAAGGCATAAGGTATGGAATTTTGAACACTTTGGGAATAATGTTTGAAAACAAGGAAGAATTGGAAGTAGAATTGGAGAATCTAAACAAAGAGGTTATAGAGAAAGGGATGAATTTAGCCTTATATGAAAGAGAGAAGTGCCTAATGAAGGATTATGAAGACATCTTAACCAAAGAGGAACTGTTTTGGGGACAAAACTCAAGAGAAACATCACTTGAAGCAGGGGATATAAACACAAAATTCTTTCACAATAGCACAAAACAACGTAGAATAGCTAATATAATCACTTCCATTCAAAATAAGGATGGGGAAAAACTAGAGGACCCAAATGATATTGCAAAAGAGGCAATAAAGTACTTTGAAGAAATCCTCAATAATAATGGTAACCAGAACCTAGGGGCACAAGAAAACATCATTAAGAACATCCCAAAGCTTATATCCAAAGAAAAAAATAAACATTGTTGGGAAAATTTACCCTTGAGGAAGTAAGTATGGCCCTTAAGCAAATGAATCCAGATGAATCTCTAGGGCCGGATGGGTTTCCGACATGTTTTCAAAAATGCTGGGACTTCTTAGGGATGGAGGTAACTGAGGCTTTAGAAGGAGTACGAAATTCGGGAAAACTCCTCAGGGAGGTGAATAATACCTTTATCGCCATTATCCCGAAAAATGAGATATCAGAGACCTTTAATGATTATTGTCCCGTAGCTCTTTGCAATACTCTATTAATTATTTACTAAGACTATGGCAATGAGAATTCAGAAACTTCTCACAAACCTGATTAGTGAGGAACAAACAAGGTTTGTACAAGGAAGATCTATCTTCGATGGAGTAATTATCGCCCAAGAAGTCATTCATACCGTTCAAAACAACAAAGAGCCTGTTGATGTTAATTTTGTACCACTACATAACATATGGTAATTGAATAATTGATGTAGAATACCAAACACTCAACCCTCTCTTGAAAAGTAAATACTCATGAAGAACATGAGAAAACTCCAAGGTTCCTTACACTTGTGGATACTAACTCAGTTATATTAATGTGATTTGCCGGTTAATCACTTAGGTGGGCTTACGTGATTCATTCAAGGGTGTCAACTTACTTGCACTGCTAAAGATTTGGCTTCACAATGTGCAATAAAAATATATCCGTGATTTAAATCACTTCTAACTTTGCTCTTCAAACTCCTACTATCTAGACTACTTTTATTTCTAACTATGGATGGGAAATTAATGGATGGACTAGGACTCCTACCAAATGGAGGCTTGCCTGCAACTTCAACTCCACCTAGTGCAAAGCTTCGAAGGATCTCAAAAGGTTTTCATATCAACACCCTCCCCTCAATCCAACTTGAGTATAAATTAAGGATCTAATGCCAATTGAACTTGAGTGCAATTACTAGATTACCACACAAGGCACCCTTGCATCTGTAGGGAGCTAGTGGCCTAGTTTTATAGAATCCAATCAAACATCCACCAATATCACTACACAATCTATCTACTCCTACTCTTCTTTAACAACTTTGAAATGAAATCCTATCTTAACTGAGAGATGTAAAGAACCATGCAAATACACCAAAATGGTCATGTATATCCACCATGCAAGCCACAACAATGAATAGAGAACAATTTTGATAGTATTTTGGCAACAATTCTCCAACATAACTCCTCTTTACAAATGAGAACAAATGGCCTTATATAGGAGGCTCAAGTACAATGAATGGCCAAGATTAAGAGGCAAAAATTTGAAATCAAGGGCCCAGATTGCATCCTATAAACCCTAATTAGGGTTTTCATAACTACAACCAATTACATGAGGGCACGAAATTTCGGGCCAATAAGAAAAATACAAAGGTTTCTCCACTAATGAGAAAATAGGACACTTGGCATGTCGCGATTGCTTGTGCTTGAAATCTGGAATTTTTTGATTGGAGGAGATAATTTACTGCCACCTCATCATCCTTGTCCTGTAGGTCTGATTGATCTTTGATGAAGGGAAGATATCTCTTGATACTCAACATTTCTAACTTTGATTAACTCTTCCAAAACTATCAACTCCTTGTCAATTTCCTCATGGCATGACTTGGGTGGGCATCCTTGAACTTGCCCCCAATCTGATTCGAACTTGATTGTACTTGGAAATGCCTCCAAATAATTGGACTTGTCCCTTCGGTAACTTGATGTGAACTTCCTTCCCACCTGTTGGCAAGATGATGGAGGATATGGATACCATCCTTTCTTTGATCTTCTAAGTTGTTCCAAGATTTTCCATCCAAGGAAAGTAGCTTCCCATGACTCGGTTGAGAAGCACAATAAGGTGGCCATACTCTGATCTGAAATCTAACCTGGTGAGCCTTGACGACTTGGTGACTCCCCTCTTGCCTTCTTGCAACCAATTCTGCCTTAGTAGAGTGAGGTAGGCATCTTGATTATTCTGAAAGAGCTTGGCCACCTGATCCATCAACACCACTACCATGCCTTTGTGCTGGGGTATATTGAACAGCTCCTCTACCACCTGCCATTGATATTGGTCAACACCCTCTCGCTTCAATTTTGAGAAGAAAGCAGTCTTGGTCATCATGTCCTCCTTGTCTTTCTTGGTATACATTCCCCTTTGGTTCTTGCTTGCACTAGCATCTGCCATCCTAACCCTTATTTCTGCCCCTTCTTTCTACAATATGAGATGGACTACACTTATCTCTGCCTCTTTAATCCTAGGGATGGAACTACCACTTATTTCTGCTTCTTCAATTGCCTATCAAACTACCCTTATATCGCCTCTTCATTCTTAGGGATGGGACTACCACTTATTTCTGCCTCTTCAAATACTTATGAGATGGACTACACTTATATCTTCTCTTCAATCCTAAGGGTGGGACTACCACTTATATTTCCCCTTCAAATTCTATGAATGAAACTACACTTATATCTCCTCTTCAAACCCTAGAGATGGAATGATGAAGTGGTGGATGAGTAGTGCAAGAAGAAATGGGAACATGAACCAAGCAAGAACAAGGAGAAAATTCTGCCCTTTAGACCAGCTTTCACCCTCAAGCTTGAAGACCTTCCTCTACCAACAAACTCTCCTCCACCAAAGAAGAAGACCACATCTTGCAAACTCACCCTTCCACCAAAAATCGCAGCCCTTCAAAAAAAAATTGCAGCTGCTTCAAATTTCGCAGCCTCCTTCTCCAAATTCATTGCCAAGCACACAAGGCAAGAGTGAATGAGAAAATGAGGAGGGGAGGCCCTCCTTTATACCAAATTTTTGCCTCTTCAAGGAAGAGGGCCGACCTGCATGAGGGAAACAAAAATTAATTAAAATGCCAGTACAAATAAACCAAATTAAATGCTGGAAAAAAATTTGCACAGCCCAAAGGTGAATTTTATTTATTTTGAATTTGAGGGATTCATATTTAATTTTATATTAAGGCAAAATTGGGGGGGGGGGGGGGGGGGGCAGATTTGCATTAATTTTGGGCCAGATTAAAGCCATACGTTTCATATAGGGGTCCAGATTTAATGTTTAAGGCGTGGCTTTCAGATTCGATTTTGGTTTTTTTTTTTTAGGGCCATACTAGCCACACGTTACATGGAGGGCCTAATTAATCCCCCAATGCAGCACGCCACATGATTGGGCCCAGGTCTAAACCCCAAGGCCACACGCTACATCCAATAAAGGCCTATTTGATCTCCCAATGCTGCACACCACATGATTGGGGCCAAAAATTGATACTAAGCACCCAGATTTGCATTGATTTAGGGCCATTTTGGCCACACGTTTCACTGATTGGGCCCCATCTAATGCCCCTATGCCACATGTTTTGCTGATTTAAGTGCCCAGACTTTTGAATTATGTGGTTGTCTGACCATGCATTGGGGTTTAACCAATGTGATTTAGGCCAGACCTAATCTAAATGCAAACCGCCCCATATAAAAGGATTCTTACAACCATCTTAACCCATTTCCAATTTATTTTGCAGGTCTGATTCGAATTATGGGTTCAACTGCTGCCTTGTGGACTTAAAATTTTGAATTTTGCGGTCATATTATCAAAATCCACTCACTTACTAACAACAGTAAGATAGCGGAAAGGGGGGTCCTCATCTATGATGCGGTGGTGTTGTGAAAACCTCACAACAGAGCCTAGTATGTTAATAAAGCTAGATATTAAAAAGGCATATGATAGAGTGGATTGAGGTTTTTTGAGGAAATGTCTCGAAGCCTTTGTGTTCACAAAACAATGGGTAAATATGATTTTTTAATGCATATCCTCCCCTAAGTTATCCATATTGGTAAATGGATCTCCCAACGACTTTTTTGGAATAAGTAGGGGACTTAGACAGGGCGTAAGCATTAGGAAGATCAATAAACAATGCTAGATATGAGAAGATTATTAAAGGAATAAGGATCACTAGTGACCTGGATCCGACAACCCACCAATAGTTTGTTGATGACACTATGCTTTATGGACACAGTACGATAGAGGAGGCAAAAGCATATAAAACAATATTAAGTCAATATACTAGTGCATTAGGTCAAGAGATTAACCCTGAGAAGTCAAAAATATTCTTCTTTAATACCCATCCTAATCTGGAGCAATAGATTTGCCAAATTACGAATTTCAATAGAGGAAGTTTACCTTGTAAATACCTGGGTCTCCCTTTAGACAAAGGGGCACATTCGACAAAATTATGGGATCAAATAACTGAAAAGATCAAAAGAAAAATGGATTCCTGGAAAGGAAAATGGCTCTCTTCTGCAAGTAGAGCAACGATGATACAATCTGTCCTTTCAACACAACCTATTTATCAATTATCTTGTATTGATCTCCCCAGAAAAAATAGGGAAGAAATCAATAGACTCCTTGGGACTTTCTTGTGGCAGGGAATAGGGGAAAAGAAAAAAATTTCTCTGTTAGCTTGGGACAAGGTATGCAGACCAAAAGATGAGGGAGGTGTAGGAATTAGGGACATCACAATCCAAGGTAAAGCTTTAGGAGCTAAACTAGTATGGAGAATGTACAGGAATCCATACCCCAAGTGGGCAAAGATCCTAATGAAGAAATATCTGAGCAATACTAATCCGATCAACATATTCAGGGAGAAATCATCGCCTAGAGGATCAAGAATTTGGAACTTCATGATGGATTGTAGATCCTCCATCCAGGATAGACTAACATGGAACATGAGGATGGGGGAAGAAGCTCTCTTCTTGGAAGACTTGTGGGGAGGATATGGTGCTTTGGAAAAGGATGGTAAACTAGCCCAATTAAGGTTGACACTTGAAGCTAGATGGGGAAAAAGAGTTATAGATTATGTGACCTTTGAGGATGTAGGAAAAGGTTGGAAATGGAAGGATTTTAAGGACATGAATCTCCCACCTAAGGAAGCACAAGATCTAATAAGAACTTTATCAAACAGGAAAGTAACTTTCAATTTTGGCAAGGACAAATTGATGTGGGATGGAAGCAAGAGCGGGAAATACAACTCGAAGGAGGGGTATAAATTCCTTAGGTCTCTCTAGATGAGAACAAAGGACTCCCTCCCTACAATTTTATGTAGGAATAAAGCTTGTTTGCTTGAGGAAGGATTTTTCACTTGGTTAGTTTTAAATAGGAAGGTCCTTACCTCAGAAAGATTTAAGAAAATGGGATTCCAAGGCCCAAATAGATGTCCTTTATGCAAAAATGAGGAAGAATCCATTGACCACCTTTTTTTGCATTGTCAGTATTCAAGTCAATGTTGGAAATGGCTTTGTTCACAATTGGGGTGGGTATCAGCATTTCCAAGAACTATAACAGATATGCTACATGCTTGGCCCCTCCTTCGAAAGGACAATATTTATAGCTTTTTATGGATATCTACACCTTCCATAGTCCTATGGGAACTATAGAAGGAACGCAATCGAATAATTTTTCAGGATAAGAAGATAAATGTAGAACAACTTCTAATTAAAATTGAGACTTCTGTCATTGAACTTACCAATAGTCGGGTTTTAAATAAACAAAAGGAGGTTATAATGTCTCATTGGGATGAGAAAATGAGAGGCAAGTGGATAGGTCTAAAATTACCCCCCTTTAAAGGAACAGGGGGGAAACTTCAAAAGAAAACGAGAAAAGTGCCAATGACAACCACCCAAGGAGGGTTGGTTTAAACTCAATTTTGACGGAGCTTCAAGAGGGAATCTGGGCAGAGCAGGCATTGGTTGTAGTATCCATAACTTGAAAGGCATGGAGATAGAAAAGTTAGCTAGATATATAGGAATAGAAACTAATAATTGGGCGGAATTAACGGCTTTAGGTGAAGGACTAGAACTGTGTTAAGCTCTTGGTTGCAAGAATGTAGAGATTGAAGGAGATTCTGCACTTATAATAAATGCTCTAAGGAAAGGATCCCTCATTAATTGGAGGCTGGACTCAATTTTATCTAGAGCCCTCTCACTATGTTAGACCTTTGAGAAGATCAAAATCAATCATATATATCGGGAGGGCAATCAAAGAGCTGATGAATTGCTAATATAGGTATCGAAGAAGGTCAAACATAAGAAGTCATAATTTCAATATAAGAACTCCATCTGAATTGGGGATGGTTTAGACTTTTTAGATTTTAACCATATTTTACATCTCATTATCCTGGGGGAGACTCAAGGGTCTTTCTTTTGCTTTCACCCACTGCCTACATCTTGCATCCTAGGACAATATGATTGGATAGACAGATTCGTTGTGGAAGATGATGTTGGAGCCAGGCAAAATGAGTTTGAGGTGAATATTGGAGGTTATGGAGTCTTCCAGTTTGGACTCGATGGACATTCAGAATGACAGGGAGCCTCTTTTATGCTAGTAAGGTAACATAGGTTTATTATTGTTGTATTTTTATGTAACTAAGCCGGAAAACACACTTCGGTGTAACAAATTGATAATCGCGCTGCTTAGGATATGTTTTCTCAGCTGAGGAATGACTACTTTGCTCTATTAGATGTATTTCTGATGATTTAGATGTATATTTTATTTTTGTTTAAGAAAATACTTTTATCTCTTTACATTTCATCTCTATGCCCTTTCTATATTCATGGTTTTGTGACTATTCAAAGCTTTATCCTTAACATAAGTGCAAGATGTAGTGCTCAGATTATATATAGATTGCGATCAGAGGCAAAAGAAAGGAAGGATGAGGAATGACCTAGAAGGAAGGTGGAAAAATGTAACTTGGGACTAAAAGCTCACTATTCGGATGTATCTATATACTTTATGGTGTTTCAAGTCTTAGGCCGTTTATTTATCAAAAAAAATAAAAAAAATATTGAATATAGATTAACATCAATGTTTAATATTATATTGATTAATTAATTATTATATGAATTGTATATTAATTAATTATATATTGATTAATTATTAGTATTATATTGATTACAATATTTATTATTAATTTGAGTAATATTATTAATTGTGAATTGATAAATAATATTATTAATGTTGATTATTTAAGTAAAGTCTTAGCAATATTCGAGCCAATTTATATGCATACATGCATCAACTATGGTTCATGACATTCACAAAAGCTTGTTTCACCATTAAATATGTTATTCACTTATGTTGATGCTTTGATCCTTATAGTCTGCTAAATTGTTGATTAATATGCCTTTTCCACACAAAGCATATAGAGGTAAAACATTGTTCAGAACTAATTCCGATAATCTTTGATCTTTCATGTATCTAATAGGATTGCTACTTCCAAATGCATGAAGGCTGTTAAAATTGTTTCTTTCTTTGTTTGGATCCACTGCAAAAGTTACCAAGTTGGAGTTTTTCCAAAGGTATGTGAAATACGATTTCTTGTTTTCGATCCGAAGCACATGTAGTATATCTGAAATCTGTCATAGACAATCTTTGACTAGTAATTGCTACCTAAAAAGCATGTCACTTAGGAATTATCTATTAGAGACATCCCTTTTGAATTCTATGTAGTATCAAAATATTTTAACACCTACCCACAACTAATGGTTTTTAACTTTTTAAGTAGTGTTCCATGGGGTTGTGTTCCTCTTGAAAATCCAGCTATTTTTGGGATAAGGATGTCCCCAATATGTAGGAACTTAGGGGAAACGTTCCCCTGCCATCTTGCCACCACTATTGCTTGTCAATGGATGTCTCCTTTAAAGAGTGAACATTTTTGAGGATTCTCTTTGTTTTTGCAAGGAAACATTGGGATGTCCTAAGGACCCTTAGGGGACATAGTGGTGTATCTTGAATGCACTCAAAATGCTTACACACCACTTTACTATTTAGCTCAAAAAGTGCATTTTAAAAAAAATTTATTTTTTGACTGTGTTAGTAAGTTAGTAACTATAATGTAATGGTTTATGAGCCCCACCCACACCCTAAGTAATCACAAAAAAGTGTGAGAGGCTGCAAGAATGATAGTGTTATGATAGGAAAAGCGAGAACAACTTTTAGAGAGAGCATTAGCTAATTCTTCATTAGTTGAGTGGGAGAATTAGGAAGATTGAGAGAAAGAGGAAGAGCTAGTGCCAAGTTTTCATAGAACACTAAAAAATTATGTAGCCATTTGTTGTAACCTTTTCACACATCACCCCATTGCAAATGGGGACCCCCTACTTTTTGGTCCACTTGGTCTTTTTGGCTTTGGTTCTTGGTAGTTTTGGTGTCGGTCTCCTAAAGTTCGTCATGTTTTGAATGAAGCTTTGAGCCCTTTTGCTAAGTATAGAAGTGAAATGAAATGTCACTTGCCTTTGGTTCTTAAAGTGGAAATCTTGTGAAAAATAATGAATTGGCTAAGTATAAGAGGAAATTCATCTTCCAAAGGGAATGCCGGTGAAATTTTGAGTGTTTTGATGAACTTTATATGTTTGGAAATTTCTTTTTTTAGTAATTCTATTTTTAGTTTCATTGCATCTCGGAATGGCCTAAGTGACTTTAGAATTTCTTGCTATTTTTATCAGTGTCTATTTTTAGTAAGTTTATTTTCAGTAATTCTCACTATGTCCCAGTTTGCCCTAATTTTGCTTTTTAAACAAAATTACTATTTATAGTAAGTCTTTTTTTGGCAGGTTTGATGAGCACTGATAGAGAAATGAGTAGAAAGGTATCGAGTTCTAAATCTGGAAAGTTGAACAAGTCAAGTAGTTGGTCCAAAATGCACTGTTTGAAAACATCCTTGAAATATCCAAAAGTGGAAAGGCATGAAAAACATGGAAAAATGATTTCGTCTAAAGAACATCTTTGAGGAATGTCCAGAAAAGGAAAGGAGATGAAATTTCACTATGTATGGGAGAGTCTTGATCATGAACACCCAAAGTGAAAATTGATGGAAAGTGTGATAAACGGCTAAGTGTTGATCATAAAATATATGGAGGAATAACAAAAATGGCAAAGTCTTTGAAAAATCCATGGCACCTTCTAGTGTGCGCCCAAGTTGGAAGGGAGATGAAAATGTTGTAAACAACTAAAAATGCAAAAAATTCCTTGACCAAGCCTCAAGTGCGCTCTAGAGCATTAATCCCAAGGGTGCAAGGAAAATGTTCCAAGGTTGAAATTCCTCTACAGTCAAACTTGTGCCCAAGATTGCTGAATCATGGGTGTTAAGGAATTGTTTCAAAGTGCAAAAATCCTCCATCATAGGCAAAGTGTGCCCATGAGCGCTATTTCTCAAGTGGCAAGGAATTTTTTAGAAGGTAGAAAATCCGCCTCCAAGCCTAGAATGTGCCCAAGGGTGTAGATCCACAATGACAAGGAATTTGTTTGAAATGGAAAAATCCTTCAACATGGCCAAATAGCGTCCTAGAGCACTAAATGTACTAAGGCATGAAAAAGATTGAAAATGCAAAAATCCTCAAAGGAGCCCAATTTGTGCCCTAGAGTGCTATTCTTCATAAGTCAAGGAATCTGCAAAAAATGGTCAAGTACATGAAAATTCCTATGCTCAAAGAGCACCCTTGAGCAATAATTTCAAGACAACAAGAAATTTGTTTTAAAAGAGAAAATCCTTCACCAAGACAAATGGCACCCATGAGCGCTAGTTCTTCATGGACAAGAAATTGCGCCCAAGTACAAGAATCCTCCATCATATGCAATATGTGCTCTAGAGCACCATTTCTAAGGTGGCAAGGAATTATTTTAAAACATGAAAATTACTCTTCAACGTCTAGTATGTGTTGGCATTAAGTAATGGTAACCGGTAAGCCTACTACCGGTACAAGTATTGTCATTGATTGGCAAAAGAGTATAGAGACTTGTCATCTCTATAAAGTCTAAAGATCCAAGGAAAATCTATATGAAAGGAGGATGGTTTGGGAGATGATGCAGATGGTGCCAATATACAAGACAGTTGTGACTGTAAGCAAATGCAACTGGTCACTACACCAAGCCTCAGCAACCGAGTAATGTACAGAGTTAAGGAAAGGAGGATTCTAGCATCAACCGAGGACCAGGCTACAATCGGTGTAGTCAAGCACAAAAGGCAACAACAAACTGGTGTTAACTGAGGAAAGTGCGATCGGTAAGCCAAGGAAGGGACAGTGACAGGTCAAAGACCCTTACCTGTTCACAGCATGAGGATCTCAACCGATCTAGTAATGACTCCGGTATAAACTGAGGAAGCCATAGTCAACTATCTGTTCCAATCAACTCTTTGACTGAGATTTTCTGCACTAAATCCGGAAGTCTTTGAGTTAAACTAGTGATCGGTTTGAGGCGCATGTGGAGGTTTTAAAGCCAGAATCAGTGGCTTTAAAACAAAGCGTTATCTCTTATGAAGGAAAATTGCTTGACACGCAATTATTGCTTTCATCATAAAGCAGATAAAGCAAGGGCATGCATCGGATGTTTCCTCAGTGAATTGGTACTCCACTAAGTGATGAATCCGATAAGGATTTGTAGTTAGGTCATGCAGGCGAAGCGCAGTTAGGGCAAGGACTCTATATATTATTCTGCCAGAGGAGAATAGAAGTTGCCTTCATTCTGCCGAGTAAAAGAGTGAACCTATATGTTGAAGAAGCCTGGGGTACAAGAAGAAAGAAGTGAGAAAGAAGAGTGTGCAAAGAAGCACAATAGTAGAGGAGAACACACCTGCAACGACCATATGTAAAAGGTCAAATCCCTCTATTGTTCTATAGCAATTACAATAGTTAAATCCCAGTATTTGGGTGGACTCTAACAGGTCCCTTGTATCAAATCCCCTAACCGGGTGACATCTTGTGAGGTGTTCTAAAGTCCTTTAACCAGGCAGGCACTAATTGGCCTTATTGTAACAAATCCCTTAACTGGGTCGCACCTAACAGTGTGTTGTAATCCTTTAACCGGGAAGGCTCCTAACAGGGCGTACTCCGGAAGAGTACAAAATTTGTGATGTATCCTCACACCGTGGTTTTCACCCTAACTGGGTTTCCATGTGATAAATTTGGTGTCTCTGTGTGACTATTTTTATATGCTTAAATCTGTTTTGGTTTACAGTTACAAAGTATATTTCACTAGATTTAAAGGGAAGAGTTCTAGGAGGTGCTGATTCACCCCTCCCCTCTCAGCATCGGTTGGGACTGTCAATTGGTATCAGAGCCAAGTCTTGTTTTTTTTGTCACTTAACCACATAAAGAAAAAGTCAGGATGATGAGAAAGGAAGGACCAAAGTTTTCAAAAGAAAACTTTACTTTGTGGTGCAGCAGAATGAAGTTGTACATGAAGATCACTGGTGATCAATACTGGACCCATTTTACCATTGATTACACTGAACCCGTTGGTACTTTGACACCCGATCAACTGAAGATCAAAACTGAGCACATGACTGCTATGGATATGATAAAGCACTCTACCTGATCATGTCTATGCTGAGATAGAACATCTAGAATTTGCCTTCAAGATGTGGGCCAAGTTGCAAGTGGTATATGGAGGAGACCCAAATGTTCAAAGAGCCAAGGTCAAAAGCCTTAGAGAAAAATATGATGACATGAGGATGAATGAAGGAGAAGACATCGAGCAATACAGCAACCAAATCAAAGAGGTAATCAACTCCATCAGAAGCGCTGGAGGAAAGCTCAGTGAAGAGGAGGTGGTTAGCAAAATATTGAGAACTCTCAGTCCTTAGTATGCCATTAAGATCTGTGCCATTCAAGAGCTCAGATCGGTGACCAAAGATCAAGTCACCCTGGATTCCCTAATCGGTAAGCTGACTGCTTTTGAATTAAGTAATTTTGACAATAGCTTACCTATTCAGGAAGCATCTTTTAAGTCTTCTGTCAATATCTCTTCCACCAAGAAGGGAAGAGAAATCGGTAACTGCTCTACTGGTAAGACTGGTAACCTTGTTGAGAATCTACTCTCAGAGGAGATGGAGCAAGATGAGTTTGAAGCACTCATCTCTAGGAGATTCCCAGAGGGAAAGGAAAGTACAAGGGAAAGCTCCCTTTGAAATGCTTCTCTTGCAGCAAGATAGGACATATTGCTGCCAGATGTCCAGATAATGAAAATAAAGACAAGAGAGATTGGTTCAAGAGCAAAGCAAAGAAGGAATGCTATCTTGCAGAGGAAGGAGTCATAGACAATGAGTTTGAAGACTCTGACGATCTAGAAATTGCATTTGTTGCAATAAAGGAGGAGAGCCCAATAGTAAATGAAGTTGCACTCATATCTAGATCCCATCAGCATGATGATTGGATCATTGACAGTGGATGCACTCACCACATGACCGGTGACAAGAACAAATTTATCAACTTGGAGCTCAATGATAGCGGATCAGTTACCTTTGGAATCAATGCCCCCTGTGCCATCAAAGGTAAAGGTTCTATTGCTCTCTGCAACAATGCTGTCTGTGAAGATGTATACTGGGTTGAAGGACTCAAGTACAAATTAATGAGTGTTGCACAACTGAACAACAAAGGATTCCTGTTGGAATTTGAACAAGGTTTCTGCATAGTCAAAAATCAGTTTGGAACCCTTGTCGCAACCGGTAGACAGAGCAAAGACAATCTGTTCTACCTAGACTCAATGGAAGGAGCTTGTCTGATTGCTTCAGTCAAAGGAGAATCAAGCAAATTCTGTCTTATCTTCAAAGAAGACAATAGCTGGCTATGGCACAAGAGACTCTGCCACATAAACTTTGACAGTATTGTCAAAGTGAGTAAAAAGAAATCGGTTAGAGGACTCCCTGAGATTACAAAACCAATTAGTAGTGTTTGTAAAGATTGTTAGTTAGGAAAACTGACAAGAACAAGTTTCAACAGTAAGTCTTTTACTGTTGAAAATGTTCTAGATCTTGTGCACACGGATTTGTGTGGACCAAAGAAGACAAAGAGCTATTATGGAGACCGGTACTTCATGATCTTTGTAGATGACTTCTCTAAAATGATGTGGATACTCTTTCTTAGAGAGAAGTCAGAGGCCTTCCACATGTTTAAAATCTATAAAGCTAGAGTGGAAAAGGAAACCGATAAAAGCTTGAAGTGCCTGAGGTTAGACAGAGGAGGTGAATACACCTCTCAAAAATTCACTCACTATTGTGAGGAACATGGAATAAAGAGACAGTTTTCTACATCAAGGACTCCTCAGCAAAATGGAGTAGCAGAAAGGAGAAACAGGACTCTGATCGATTGTGCTAGAACCCTATTGATCCAGAAGGATCTCCCTCATCACTTCTGGAGAGAAGCTGTCAGTACTGCTGTCTACACTTTTAACTAAGTTCAAGTCAAAAAGGGAACCGGTAAGATTCCTTATGAACTATGGTTTAAGCACACTCCTAATGTAGGATACTTCAAAATCTTTGGCAACAAATGTTACATCAAAAGAGACATGTATTCTGGGAAGTTTGATCCCAAAAGCAATGAAGGAACATTTTTGGGATACTCTACCAAAAGTAAGGCCTACCAGTGTCTGAACAAGAGGACATGGAAAATAATTGAGAGTATCAATGTAAAAGTTGATGAATCTTCAGAACCGATTAAGAAGACCGGTCATAACAATCATGACAGTCTTGAAGGTCAAAGTGAAGGAAATGCCTTTGAGTTCAATGAAACAGCTACTGAAGATGAAGAACATCATATGAACAGACACCTTGTACAGGAAACTGTACCTGAAGCATAGGATGGTGAACAAGAAGATGTTCAGAATCATGTTGAAGAAATTGCTCAATTGGAAGATCCTGATCGGGAACAACGCCCGGTTCTCCCATGGTATGTCACATATCACTCCACTGACAACATTATTGGTGACAAAAATGCTAATGTTTTGACCAGGAAAAAGGCCAAAGAGAATATCTGTTTACTTTTCTGTATAGAGCCTAAATCCACTAGGGAAGCTCTAGAAGATGAAAACTGGGTCAAGGCCATGGAGGAAGAAATCGAGCAAATTGAGAAAAATGACACATGGGAACTTGTGCCAAGACCAAAGGACAAGAATGTCATAGGGACCAAGTGGGTCTACAGGAATAAGTTGAATGAGGAAGGGAAAGTAATAAGAAATAAGGCAAGATTGGTCTGCAAAGGATATGCCCAGGAAGCGGGATTGGACTATGGAGAAACCTTTGCACTGGTAGCAAGACTGGAAGGAGTGAGAATTCTTCTTTCTTATGCTGCACACAAGAAGTTTAAAGTGTATCAGATGGATGTCAAGTCTGCATTCCTGAACGGAATATAGGAAGAAGTCTACATTGAACAACCGGAAGGTTTCACATCTGCACATAATGATGGTATGGTCTGTAAGTTGAAAAAGGCTCTTTATGGACTTAAGCAAGCTCCAAGAGTATGGTATGAAAGGTTACATTCATATCTTCTGACCATAGGATTCATAAGAATTGGGGACAACAACAACATGTATCTAATGATCGGAAAAGATGGAAATCTGATTGCTGAGATCTTTGTGGATGACATCATCTTTGGAGGTGATGAAAGAATGAGCAAAGCCTTTGTTAAAGAGATGAAGAAAGAATTCGAGATGTCTATGATAGGCACCATAAAATTCTTCATTGGACTCCAGGTCCATCATTTGAAGGAAGGTATTTTTATCTCTTAGTCCAAGTGTATAAAAGAAATTCTTAAGACCTTTGGACTTGAAGAATCTAAACCGGTTGGAACTCCAATGATAACTAACCTCAAGTTATCAAAGGAGGATGATGCAAATTAGGTAAATGAAACGATGTATCGGTCCATGATAGGAAAACTACAGTATGTTGTTCACAGTAGACCGGACATTGCACATGCGGTTGACATAGTGGCTAGATTCTCTGCATATCCCAAAGAGACACATCTGATAGCAGTAAAGAGAATCTTTAGATATCTAAGGGGCATTGAGGAATATGGATTATGGTTTCCACACAAGGGAGGATTTGAAGTAAAAGTGTACATTGATGCAAACTGGGCTGGTAACATTGATGACAAGAAAAGCACAAGTGGAGGCGCATTCTTTCTCGGTGGAAGAATAGTCTCTTGGACAAGTAAGAAACATAATTGCATCTCACAATCTACTGCAGAAGCTGAATATGTTGCTGCTGCAATCAATTGCACACAGGTAATCTGGATCAAACAACTTTTGGAGGGGATCAAAGAGCAGATACTTGAACCGATAGCTATCTATTGTGATAGCACCATTGCAATTAACATATCCAAGAACCCTGTCATGCAGTCCAAGACAAAGCACATTGCCATCAAGTATCATTACTTGAGAGAGTTGGTACAAGACAAGGAGGTAAGATTGGAGTAGGTTCCCATAAAGAAACAAATTGCTGATATCTTCACAAAGCCATTATCAAAGAGTATTTTTGAGTGTCTCAGAGGTAAACTAGGGGTGATACCCCTTCGTGATCTTCAGTAAACCTGCAAAGGCGATCATCAGTTCATTATGCTTCAATAGAGGGTTTCACCTCATCTTTTCTAGACTGATGAAAAGGAATGCTGCTCATAGGGGAAGCAGATTAGAAAAAGGTAGTCTTTTTGACTAGCCTTTGGCATTATTGTAAAAAAGGGGGAGAGTTTGGCAATAACCGGAAGACTGTAGTAGTAGCAGTGGTACAAAGATACAAGCACAGTAACCTGGTGATATTGTGATTGCCCATCAAGGTTTTGCCATCAATGCCAAAGGGGGAGATTGTTGGCATTAAGTAATGGTAACCGGTAAGCCTACTACTGGTACAAGTATTGTCATTGATTGGCAAAAGATTATAGAGACTTGTCATCTCTATAAAGTCTAAAGATCCAAGGAAAATTTGTATGAAAGGAGGATGGTTTGGCAGATGATGTAGATGGTGCCAATAAACAAGATAGTCGTGACTATAAGCAAATGCAACCGGTCACTACACTAAGACTCAGCAACTGAGTAATGTACACAATTAAGGAAAGGAGGATTCTAGCATCAACCGAGGACCAGGCTACAACCGGTGTAGTCAAGCATAGAAGGCAACAACAAACCAGTGTTAACCGAGGAAAGTGCGACTGGTAAGCCAAGGAAGGGACAGTGACAGGTCAAAGACCCTTACCTGTTCACAGCATGAGGATCTCAACCGATCTAGTCATGACTCTAGTATAAACTGAGGAAGTCATAGTCAACTATCTGTTCCAATCAACTCTTTGATCGAGATTTTCTACACTAAATCCTGAAGTCTTTGAGTTAAACTGGTGATCGGTTTGAGGCGCATCTGGAGGTTTTAAAGCAGGAATCAGTGGCTTTAAAACAAAGCGTTATCTCTTATGAAAGAAAGTTGCTTGACACACAACTATTGCTTTCGTCATAAAGCAGATAAAGCAAGGGCATGCATTGGCTGTTTCCTCAGTGAACTGGTACTCCACTGAGTGATGAATCTGATAAGGATATGTAGTTAGGTCATGCATGCGAAGTGTAGTTAGGGCAAGGACTATATATTATTCTGCCAGAGGAGAATAAAAGTTGCCTTCATTTTGCCGAGTAAAAGAGTGAACCTGTATGCTGAAGAAGCTAGGGGTAAAAGAAGAAGTGAGAAAGAAGAGTGCGCAAAGAAGCACAATAGTAGAGGAGAACACACCTGCAGCGACCGGTGTTGCTTCTCAGTTGAGCACAAAAAGAGATCTTATCAGGCTATGTATAACCATATGTAAAAGGTCAAATCCTTCTATTGTTCTCTAGCAATTACAATAGTTAAAGCCCAGTATTTGGGTGGACTCTAACAGGTCCCTTGTATCAAATCCCCTAACCGGATGACATCTTGTGAGGTGTTCTAAAGTCCTTTAACCAGGTAGGCACCAATCGGCCTTATTGTAACAAATCTCTTAACCGGTTCGCACCTAACAGTGTGTTGTAATCCTTTAACCGGGAAGGCTCCAAACAGGGCGTACTCCGAAAGAGTATAGAATTTGTGAGGTATCCTCACATCGTGGTTTTCACCCTAACCGGGTTTCCACGTGATAAATTTGGTGTCTTTGTGTGATTGTTTTTATATGCTTAAATCTGTCTTGGCTTACAGTTACAAAGTATACTTCACTAGATTTAAAGGGAAGAGTTCTAGGAGGTGCTGATTCACCCCTCCCCTCTCAGCATCGGTTGGGACTGTCAGTATGCACCCAAGACCAAGGTTGAGAAATGATGAATTTGGCTAAGTATTGTGAGAAATTCCTCTATCCATGATGATTCATGCCCAAAGACAGAAAATTGAGTGAAGCATTCAAGAATTCATTAAATGTTAAAAATCCAAGGCTGACATTGCATGGAATGTTGGAAGGTGTGATTTAGTTTTGCTGAAGTATAAAATCCATGCCCATGGAAGGAATGGCAAACGTTGATTAAAAATTTGGTTAACTATTGAAGATCTAAGATTAAGGTTGCAAAAAACATTGAAGTGGTGGAATTTAATTAAATATTGAAATCTTCTTATATTTGTAGTTATTGCTTCTATATACGATTGTGTGTGAATTTTTTGCATCAAACGATTAATCTTCTTATATGTCTAAATGGTGCCCAATATTTAAATAACAAAACATTGGAAATATTAAACCTTGGCTAAATATTATTTAAATTTCCACCCTCTCTAATAAGCACCCATGATTAAAGAGTAATAATGAAGTTAAATGCCCAAAATGGAACCTTTGAAGAATAATAGAAATTGCATGACAAGTGGCATTGAATGTGAGAGATTTTGGGGCAACTTGTAAGAGAAAAAGGAAGATTCTCTCCCCCAATATCAAATTAGTAGGTATGTTGAAGGTATTGAATGCAACTGCTAAATTTAACACATTACCAATTTGGGAAGATGGTGGTGAGTTTTCTATCTAAGATTGGGATTTCATTTCATTCTTCACATGTTGAATTGGAGAATTCAAGAAGGCGTGGGTGTTTTGAAGAAAGAAGTTTTATAGTAAAGGTTTGAATTTCAGGAGGTTTTCTTCTTCAAGTTAGAAATTATTCCATTGCTGGAATTAAGAGTTAATATTATATTTTAAATTCCTTGCATTATTCTTATGTTAAATTTTTTTGTTTTGCAGGATGATGACAGAAACCATTAGATTCAGATTGATGAGATACACACTTATCAAGGACATGATAAAGGGATTTCTTTTGAAATCCAAGATCATGTCAAAATGGAAGGAAGTTGGTGACACAAATTTGGGACGCCTCAACATGGACCAAATCGACAAAAGGATGCTTGGCAACAAAGATTACTCTCCAACATCCTTGGCAAGGGAGATAGTCAGAAGTGGAATTGTAGTGGCAGCGGGATTCCTTCTTTCCATCTAGTGTTCAGACCTAATCGTGGAGTGTGCAAGGCATTACAAATCAGAGGAAAGGGTGATCCGGTCTCCAGATGGCAAGTTGCTGGTGGATCTCACTCCAACAATTGTCGAGGCCTTTGGAATCCTAGTGTCATTCAATGGTGCACAAATCTAAGGAGAGGGCATTGAGATTTTATAATGTTGGAGTTGATAGCTATGATGAAGTTATAAATCAGGTTGTGGTTGTTGAAGCCTAAGGATCATTATTGAAAATTGCCCAAACAAATTGGTTGGTTGGATCTCAAGTGGAAGTATAGCAATTTGGTGATGATGTTGAGCAAAATATTTGGATGCAGTCTTGCATTTTTGAGCCTTGGATGTGGTACTTTATTGAAGTGATCGATGGAGTCAAAGTGACAAACTAGTTAGGAATTATTAGTGACAACCTAGATGAGCAATTTAAAAATTTGTAGTCTAGAACTTTCTATATGAGTTCTTATATTGTATACATGCTGGCCAAGATGACCAGATATGAAGGATTGAGGTGCAAAGGATTGATAAGATGTGGTCCAAACTAGTTAAAAGTATATGAATGTTATCTTTGGTTGTGCCTATACGATAGGATTGATTTCTTGAGAGTCAATGATGCCTTTGCTATGCATATTGTTAGATCTTTGCAAGGCAGTTTTCCCACAAGGTTACCATTAGAAGCAAGGAAATTGGTTGAAAAATACAGCTCTTGGTTTATCCAATTCCCAACATTCTCCTATATCAGGATTCAAGGATCTCTTTTCAGTCCTATAGCAGGATTCAAGAATCTCTTCTGAGCCATATAGGCTTCCAAGATATCCAATTGACAAAATGGTGCCATTAGAAGTCTCTAGGCATTTGACTTCATATGATAAAATTTAGAAGAAGAAGAAGAAAGGACTTGAATGCCCAATCATCATGGGGGAATTTGATGAAGTATGACCATGTTTGCCAGCAATTGAGAAGTCAACAGAAGAGTTGTAGTTCTATCATCTCGCACTTCACACAACAAGGATGGATTATGACCCTTATAATAAAATTAGAGTGGTGGCAGGTAGAAAGTATAGGCTTAAGTTGCATCTTGAGGATTTCTAGGCTGATGTTGTAGATCAATATGAGATCAAGAAATGGATGTATTCTAGGTTGCCACTCAGAATAATTAGAGCATGTAGGATCCTCCAAGTGCTAGATCAAGTAAAAGAAGATAGGGATGTGATCCAACTTGAGTCTGAAAAGGAGAGAAGTATGGTCATCCAGCTGCTTGATTGGTCTAGGTGTAAAATAAGAGACCTTGATACTATATTTAGACCAGTCCTAAAATTCACAAGATGGTGGGTGGAGCGTTAGGTTAGTAGATTGAAGACAAGTAATGTCTTCCTCACTTATGATTTGATGGGAGATCAAGGACTAGAAGATGATAGACCTGGCAAGTCATCAAAAGTAAGAACTGAAGGAGAAATTCCATCAAAAAATATTGAACAAGGAAAAGGAAAGAGTGTTATTTGGATTGTGCAACCAAGGAAAAGATTGGTCACGCCAAGTGCGAGGCCTCTCTAGAAGTAGAAAAGGTCAGATATAGCACCATTGTCACCCAATAGGACCCCAAGCTTGCAAGAAATTGATCCTTTCACAGGGGAAGAGGTTGGAACCAACAGGAGGAGATGGTCACAAGAAGGTTAGATTACTCTACTGGTACAAGACAGGAAAAGTATCAATGCCTGTTTGGAATTTGTCCAGCAAGGGAAGTAGGAGAAAGAACCTACTGTAGAGGAGTGCCTTGATACAATGGTAAGTGGAGAAGGTCTAGGCGAGACGAAAATTCCCATTGCAGATGAAGAAATTCATGTAGAAGCAATGCCATAACAAGAGGAAATTTAGGCACATGAGCAACATTCAACTACTCTAGGATGGTTGAGAGAGAGGATGTGGAAAGATCTCAAGGAAGAGATTGATCCTATTGTAAAGTTGCAGGAATCCCTGAGGAGAATCAACAAGTCAACGGAGAAGGTCAACGCAAAAAGGTTCTCCAAGGTCTAAAAGGATGCATTTGGATGAAGAACTATGCATGTAGTGGTGGTGAAGGTGGATAAGGCCGAAGATGAAATCACCCCAGAGGACTATGATGTGACAACAATTGACATAGGGTGTGCTACTAAGGCATAGGTGACAGAGGAATTCGATGATTCCACATAGGCACTCAAAGAAAGAATGAAAAAAGATGTAAGAGAAGAACATGAAATTGAAAAGTGAGAACAAAGCCTTGTGTATATATTTGTAGTGTCTGGCAAATCCGATTAGTTAGGAAGATTAGGCATTTGTTCCCCCTATAGCTCTTCTGAAAGAATCAGTGGCTGACATTGAAAGAATGAGGAGAGTTGCCCAAGGTGCTAAAAAGTGGTTAAAGAGTGTTTAGGTTATTGTAAGCAGATTTGTTGAGGACTTGATCTAGATGCATGGAAGAATCTTGGCTATCCTGTCCAGAATAGTGTGTGGATGAAGTGTGGGAATAGACCCATATTTATCAGAACAAGACCATCGTATACTTGGATGCATTGATGGAGACTCCCAAATAGGTACTGATAGGTGGAGGGGTGATAATAGAAGGTGAAGCTTATGACTTTTCTTGATGGTATAATTTAATAATCATAGTGATGTAGTTGTTCGAGAAGTCAAATGAAGAATCTGCTTGATTGAGGAAGATGATAAAAAATATTCAAGAAGGGATACTCAATGTTGTTGAGGCAATGTTTCAGAAGAGGTTAGCTGATGAGAAAGTGACTGTAGAAAGAATGAAAAGAGGAGTAGAAGAATATTTCAGCGCAAAGTCCTTTGCAAAGGACTTTAAGAGTATTTCCATATTCTCAAACATCATATGCAAAATTTAGGAGTCAACACCAGACTAGGAAAAGAACTTTAGAAAGTGCGAAAGGGATATATCCATTATAGAGTTCAAATAGGGGATTGAGCCAAGTGTCTGTGTGGATGAGCTAGAGATAGTTATGTCTAAATTCTCAACATTAAAGGAAAAGAATCAAATTTGAGCTATTATGGGTGAGTGGGCATTCAATGTTGAGTGGGAATCTTGTCCCCATTATGGGTTGACTTTGATCACTCTCCTGCTAAATGGGTGGCCTTATTGGTCCCTGTGGACCTTCTTATTTATGATAGATTCTCTCTTTGTGCCCTAACCCTAATTATGGCTGAGGTGGCTGTGCTTTAATCTGGGCCACTCATAATTTGAAAAGTTATATAAAATTTTCATTGAAGTTTGGTGATAACTTGGAAGTGTTTTGGAGCTTGCATGGTTTCTTTGTTCCCTCACTTAGATAGATTTGTTTTGAAGTTATTAGATGAATGAGATTGATAGTATTGTGATGATGAAATCTTTTTCTCATACCTTTTGCGAATAGATGATTTCTATGTGCGGTGTAAGGTTGGTCCTGAGCTTTTATGTGGATGCTTGACTTCTATCACTAAATTCACATTGTTCCATGATATTGTTTATTTGTGACATGACTGCACCTCTTTTGCTTAGTTGAGTTGGCTAAGCAAATTGAGGTTGATCTTAGCAAAGCAATTGTTATCTTTTGAATTCTTAGGATTAGCATAGATCTCTTAACACTATCTCCTTTACTTTCAGCATATTTCGTAAAAACATCTCAAAGTACTTTCATTGCCATATCATTTGAATAGCTTCCAAAACTAGTACTGTCTAAATCATCTTGAGAAAAATTACGTAAGCCCTTTTGTGTTACCAGCGTATCACAAATGCCATTGAGCTTATCCACAAGTCAAAACTTGACATAAAAGAATCTTGGAGTCATCTGTATGATCTTTCGCAATCTTAGCATACACAGTGTTTTTCTCAAGAGAGGATAAGATACCTTGGTATTTTATTTTGTGTTAGTGTGTCACAAAACACACATCAACACCATCATCATATAGAATTGGGTATATCTTTTAGCTTCATTGGTAGTTGTTTAAACCCTTTCTCACTACAATCTTACCTCCATCCCACCGCCATCTCACCATTGCCCCCTTGCCACCCCAATTTTAGGCCATTGGTCCCCACAATCTCAAGACTCGTCATGTCTTCTCATCTTTAGACTCTATGGAACACAAGTTTTAAGAATCTTTAGTTTTAGTCCATTGGAAATAGAATAATTTGTGCAATATTGTCTTAATTGCTTGAACAATTGTTTCAGGAAATATTATTGATATTTCTAGGTACACATTTGTTGTGCTTGTGTTGTAATTTGATTAGTTTGCAATCAAGTATTTTTGTAAGTCTTTTCCAATGCAATGTGTGGGATGATTGATTGATTAAGGAATAAATAGGCATAAATTGCACTTGGGAGGGAATGCATTTGAGAGTGAGATTTGCATGTCAAAGATTTGGGTGTGGATGAAATTGTTGAGATGTATTCATGTGCTACTTTGTTTGCACATGGATAGGCACCAATCTTTTGATTTCTCAGGACTTTTTACAAATGAAAATGATAAGTTTGTAGAAACTGATTTTTTTTGTTTATTCATTTACAATTCTCATAATGGCAAAAAGGAGAAAATCTAGTTAGTCTTGATTCTTCTGCCTGTCTATACTTCTGTGAATGCTTAGTTAGAAGATTCTGAGTACTTGGCAAGACTCGCCAAACTCCCTAGTCTCTAAGCTGGCCAAACTGTGTCAACCAGACTCTTCCGCCGAGTCTAGCCGAGTCTTGGAGTGTACTCAGTTGAGTCCTGCTCCAGGACTCCTGAATCTTAGGCTTGGACTTGCAATTCCTGAGCTTAGACCGTCCTAGCACTTGAACATAACAGACACTGACTGAAATTTTAAATTTGGAGAGTTTGAGGATGATATGACGTGTAGTCTTTGAATTATGACAAATTGATAGTCAAATCAGACTTTTGTTGTCTCTAAATACATTGATTTCTTCTTTTTTTTTGTTTAATTATGAGTTTTTTTTTGTTTTTTTTTGCTGAGTTGGTGCCATGTTTTTTGTTGAGGTCATGTTGAGTGCTGAGTTTGGGTCAAAATTTTGGGCTTCTAAGTCGAATCGAAGTCCAAGCTTTTGAACTATGTACAAATGCATCCTTTCTGCATATTTCAAGAACCCTTTTATGAGGATCATATGACATGCAATCTTTGAATTATGACAAATCAGACTTGTATGTTCTCTAAATGCATTGATTTTATTTTTTGTCTAATTATGAATTTTTTTTTGCTGAGTTCGTGCCATGTTTTTTACGGAGTTCGTGCTGAGTGCTGAGTTTGGATCACAACTTTGGGCTTCTGAGTTGAATTCAAGTCCAAGTTTTTGAACTATGTGCGAATGCATCCTTTCTACATATTTCAAGACCCCTTTTACATTCCATCCTGAAGTAACATATTGTGGGTTAGTGATAGAAAATTGGAGTTATCTTTGTGTCCTCAAAGGCCTTGTTAAGTGGTGGATAGTTTCAGAAGAATGTTCTTTGCACAAATGAATTATTTTTAGTCATAAGCATATGTGTCCATGCTGTCATGTAGAACAATTGTCCCAAGTCTTTCCAAATGCGAAGTGTAGGAGACAACACCGTCTCTCATCATTGGGCTTGCTCATTTGATAATTTTGATGTTGCAAGTCCATTATGCGTATGAAATCTAACAAATCCCTATAGATGAATGAAATAAGATTCTTTAATGAGCTTCTTAGGAGTTACTAAGAGCATTGGGACAATAGAGATCTCCAACTCAAACGTTAAGATGCAATAATAATTATTTCTTTATCACCTTTTTTAATTTTATGGTAATTTTTTCATTTATGATGATTGTAGTATTGTCAATTCTTAGAATTTATTGTAACATTATATTTCATATTGTCCAATTTTATCCTATCATTATAAGGTAATTTGTTATTATTAGCATTTGAAAATATACTACTACTAACTACATGTCTCTAATTCTACTTTTCGATTAATGACAGTGAACCACAGGGATGCGCTGCTCCCCCAAACTAAACCCCATGTTTCTAGGTGTCCCGCCACAATGACCGAAATGTCTTCGGGATGTTGGGGATGCCCATGAGTCCCTTGAGCATCCAGGGGATGCTGGGAAGTTTCCTGTCCCGAGGGCAACAAAAAGTTGTTTTTCTTTAATTTTTTTAATCTGCCTATGGTCGAACCTTAAAAGGCATGTGGTTCCCATCTATGCTCTGTTGCCATGACAAAACTGTTAAATATCCTTTGTTTTAATCACATTTGGTTTTCTGATTTTTTCATTTTTCTAACAGCTAGGTGAAGAGAAGAGGAAAGAGTGAGTGAAGGAGTGAAGGAGAGAGATTGAGTTTTTGCAAGTGCAAGAGGTGTGACATGGGGCAAGAAAAAGAAGAGGAAGAGGTTTCCACACCAACTTGGAGGGATATTTCAAGCACAAGGCAGGTTTCTCTGACAATTTTTTCTATTTTTTTTTCTTGTCCTTCTATTAAGTTTTATTTTCAAAATCTGATTTGAATCATTGGATGTTGAATCTTGATGATAAAATGACAAATGGAAATGAAACAATGAAATGAATACATGAATATGCATTTTGCAGCCATTGGAATGGCTGGAAATGCATATTTATGGATTCATTTCAATGTTCATTCTTCATTTTTCATTTTGTCATCAAGATCTAATATCAAAATTTTTATTTTTAATTTTATTTTTGAAGTAGGTGCTTATAGAATTTATATTGTTTATTGTAGTGTAAGAATGAGCTCTCATGACATGAGTGAGGATGAGGTAGAGGTTCGTACTCAGTGAAACTGAATATGAACCTGAGGTTGAGGGGGGTGACCATGGGGCTGATCCTATAGTCCAAACTAGTTCTATGGAAAGTGCAAGAACTAGTGTAGAGTGCCTCTCTTTATTACTGGCAGAGTATGCTAAGGGTCCATTTGATCTTAAGTCTTCTCTCAAATAGTTTGTAAGAACATTATTAATGCTAGGTAGGTCAGGGACAAGTGGTGGCACGAGGAAATGGAAATGAAACTTTTGTGGTCTAAAATGGTATGATATCATTACTAGAGTTTATTCTCACCTTTTTCTTTGAGGACAAGGTGTCCACGTGGATAAACATTCCTTTTTGGATGAATCAAAGAACCTCAATTATAGGGTTGAGATAAACAAGCTTTGGCGTAATTTCGAATGACACTTCAGCTACACTTATGCCTCCTACTTTGTCTACTCGAAGGACACATGTTTAGCAGAGCGAGCCACAAAGTTCTGGCCATACTTTGTGGATGAGAGTAGGAGTGATGCTAGGTTCTTCCAGTGTTGTCGACCATATAGGAGAAGGTAGGGGGAAATGAAATTTGCAAAGTAACCCCATGGCCAATTTGTTCAATGAGCAATTGAAGGATGAGATAGATGATACCAAGTTCTTTGCCAATGGCATCCCATTTCATGTAGCCCGATCTCCTTATTATAAGGAGATGATGTTGATGGTAGAAAGGGGAGGACCATCATATGTGCCACCAAATGAGACCAAATTGAGGACCTCAATCTTGGATAAGAATATTCCAAGATCAATGTGTTGATGGAGAAGATGAAGGAATGTTGGGTGCAGACTGGATGCAATATAATCATGGATGGGTGGATGGACATTAGCCATTGTCCACTTACCAATATCATGGTTACATTTATAGAGGGCCCATACTTTCTTAAGTCACTTGATTGTACAAGTCATCACAAACATGCTGATTTTCAGTTCCAAGTCCCTCAAGGAGGCTATTGAGGAGGTTGGGCCACAAAATGTGGTTCAAGTAGTGACAGATGTACCACATGTGTGCAAAGCTGCACGAAAACTTATTGACGCAGCTTACAGACATATTTGGTGCACTCTATGTTGTGTGCATGCCATGAACAATGCACTGAAGGACATGGGGCAGATTGAGTGGATCAAAGAAGTGGTTAGTGATGCTAGAGATGTGCAGATGTTTTTTTGCGACCACCACATTTCACATGCACTCTTTAGGAGCTTCTCTAAGGAGGAGTTCTTGAAATTGTTGAGACCAGATTTGCATCCTATTTCATTCTCTTGGAGACAATGCTTGAGTTGCATGAGTCATTGCAACTCATGGTTATGACAATAGATTGGAATTGGTGGTAGGGGAGGAGGGTGAAGGATACATTGAAGAGTGATGTGTTTTGACGTGATATATAGTCTCCATTGCTTTAGTTTTCTAGGTCATCAAATATGGGGATGGGGATGCACTGAACTTTGGAGAGGTGTCTGAGTGCATTGATTCTATGTTTGATTAGATGAGGGCTGTCATGCGAGAGGAACCCACACTAGCTTTTATGAGCAGATTTAGCCAATTGTTCAATAGAGATGGGACAAGCTCAACACTCCCTTGCACATGGCTGCCTATGCATTGAATCCTAAGTGGTACAATATTAGGCTTGGTAGAGTTACATCATATAGGATGTTCAGTTGAAGGTAGGATTCTTTAGGTGGATTGAGAAGATGTATGACCCTCTAGATGCGAACAGGATTTGCACTGAGTGGACCAAATTTGCCACTCTTAGGGGCTATTCTGAGGTGGCCATGATGGATATGGCATCTATGGCATAAGAGGACCCAATTTTGTGGTGGAATTGCCATGGACCGAAATCCAAGATTGCCGCTCTAGCCATTTGATTGTTATCTCAGGTGTCTAGTTCTTCAGCTGTTGAGAGGAACTGGTTTACCTATAGCTTCATCCACTTTCTTAAGAACAGGCTTACCTCTAGGAGAGTAGAGAAGCTTGTGGCTGTATACAGTGCTTTGCATCTCATGGACTGCAAGATATTTGTGTACAAAAAGAGTCCAACAACAAGATGGGATGTAGAGCTAGAGGAGCCAACATTGATCGATGAGGATGCCACAATTTTAGATGTAGGGCTGGTTGGTGTTAGTTTGGTGGAGCTTGACCATGAGGAGTCGAGTAGTTTCAGGCTTTCAGTGATGATGAAGAGTTTTCTTTTGGGGACGATTTAAGGTATCCCTTCACCACAGTTTGACATTTTGTACTTATTTTGATATCATGCTACTCATTGTAATCATCTTTATTATATTTTTCGATATAATAGAAATCTCCAATTTGAGATTTTTATTTGCAAAATTTTATTTAGAGTTCAATTATTTACACTTTTTGTGTTTAGTATTTGCAATTTTGCAATTATACTAATTTGCCAATGTTTCTTTTAAAATTTAGTTCATATACATCTTTTTATAACTATCTTTTCAAGTACTATATGTATATCAGTGCAATGCCCCTACTGTCCCCTTGCCGTCCCTTATAGGCCCTTAGTCCCCCCATCCCCCATCCCCTTGTTCCAAAGTCCTGCGCAACACTGATTAATAACCTCCTTTATTTTATTAATATATTGTTATCTTATTAATAATATCATTAAATAACATTACTTAACTTTTGAACCTTAATTTCAATTGTCTCTTAGCTTTCAAATCATTAATAGAACTAGTAATTACAATCTTCCAGTTGCCCCTTTTCTATCCCAATACACCCTTAGTGCACTTTTAGTTGTTAGCTTATTAAATTATATCATTTCCTTCTTTCTTATGTGGTTGAGCTATAATTTTATCTTTTTTATTAGTTTATAAGGTTGGTGTTGTTTCTTACCATTTCATCTTGTTTTTGCTGAATTTTTTATTTCCTAATTACTATTGGTTCTACTTGTTAGACCATTATTTCCTTTTTATCGGTTCTAATTCCGTTTCCCTGACCTCTCTTTTTCAAAGAACAAGCTCTGCAAATTTATCAAGCTTTTCCTAATCTTAGTGATATATCATGGAGTGATCCAAAATGTTGATGTTAAAAGCATAGTTACAAGACTCGGACTCGCCTCAGACTCGGTAAGCTAGATTCGGGCTCGGACTCGGACTCGGACTTGGCAAATTGAAAAACCTAAGAAATTCAAAGATTTTTAAGGATTTAAAACTTTTTTCATGCATTATTCAGTCAATTAACATCAAAGACACAATAATCGAGATAAATAGAAGCTACTTTGCACACATAAACAAGTTTACATTGATCACATAAGTATAAATGCGAATTTCTGAAGGAAATAAGTTAATTGTTAAACTAGTTACTAAATAACACATTAGAAATCTGAAATATAAATAGTGTCACTGTCAATAGTCTACAATATTCATGGAATGAAAAGTTAAAAACATATATCAAAATAAAAGCTAGAGCCTAGAAGACTAAGGCCCTATGTCTTCCTACGTGTACACCTAAGATAGGTCATGGAATATTTTGCAGCCATCTTCTGTCCCTGTGTCTGAGGCTCAACCTCAGTGGCATCCTCATCCTCATAATCATCATCATCCTCAGATCCCTCACTCTCAGCCTTAGGGTCCTCCACTGGGTCTCCTCCCGCTCTAGCCAATCGATTTGCTAATCTATTTTCTAAAACCCCTATATTCTTCTCCCAAGCCTTTTTCCTCTCTTCTAAGTCTTTACAAATGATGGAATGACCTTTTTAGGTCTTAGATTCATTAGAAAATCCTTGTTCCAGCTTCAATTTGACCTCGAAAAGCCAGGACAGGTTGTGGGAGATAACACTGCTGAAGGCATGCTGAATCCTGAAATTTGCCTAAGCCTGGAATTTTTTGAAAACCCCCAAAATCTAGAATTTGCATTTTAACTCCTATGAAGTTGAAACCTATCTCAAACATCCTGACAATATTTATACAAATATAACTTAAAGTATAAGAAAGAAATAAATTTCTTTCTTATACTTAAATGTTATAATTATATAAATCCTCCTGCCCCGGAGTTGAAAAAATGACCAGGTATGACATGTTACCAAGACAAAAATCTTAAAAACAATTAAATTTTTTTTAAAATTTTTTTTCCAAGTGGCTGGATGGGTCCGAGTCCAGGCCACGGGACTCGGCGAGTCCACTGAGTCCTAGGACTTGGCCGATTCAGCTTGCCGGGTCACTGTGCCTCGGCAAGCCTAGCTCGGCTCGGGACTCGCCGAGTCCTATAACTCTGGTTAAAAGTAATACACAGTTTAATTCAAGACTTGTAAGCACTTGTAAGAGATCAATCTTGAGAATTTGGTCAGCCTTTTTCACTTCCCTTTCAGCTTTGATCACCTTAGCTCTGAGGACAGCTTCATTGAGTACTCTAAACCCAGGCCACTCTTGAGGTCATGCTATTAGACTCATTATTGATCATTGTATGATGGTCTACTGTATTTCATATCCTGCTTTTGTTACAGTAGAATGAATTTTTGGCTATGTTCCATGACATTTTAAGCACGGGGATAGCAGAGGGAGGTGGGAGGATGTGTTTTGGGGACGGCAGTCTTGTGAGGGTTGGGGGTATTTGGGCAGTTCTTTGCAAATATAGTGTTAGAAAATATTTTAGTGCCTGCACTTAATTCTTACAATTTGTTATTGGCTTATCACAGTTAATTTTAATTTCCACACTTCTCAATGTCTTCAATTCTTTTAATTTCAGCACTCCTAAAACTAATTGTAAAAACAAATGTGGAAGGTACACTAATTTCCTGCTGTTCTTTTTACAATATAAGCCTGGACATGAAAGGTTATTCTTTGCAAACACATAGCAGTGCTCAGGTATTGTGTGTGCAATGGAGGACAGATGGTTGAGAGACATCTCTGATGCCGCTGGCTGTCCTGGGGAATGTCTAAGATATGCCCTACAATCTTGGGGATGGCTAAAAGTCCTATGTATATTCTTTCTCTTTTGTTCTCATGATTCGTCTTAGGGATGTTCCAACATTTTGCACAAAGTGGGGAATGGCCCAGTGATCTCCCATACTGTCCTGCTGTTCTGGAAATGCAGTTGGGAACAGCTGGAGGATGCTCTCTGCTGTCCCACCATCTTGTAAAGACAGGTGGGGATGGGTTTTCAAAGGGAGAATGTGCCCTCTTGTGACATTGTTTTTTGTCATATCACCCTCTCTCACTTTTGTATCATATTCATGGGCACAGTGCTCTTAGAGTTAGTATTGTGCTGCATGCATTCTTGTATTTCTATACATTTCACCTCTTTATTATTGCTTAAAGTTTTCTTGGTCAATCTACTGGCTTACCTATGTATTCATTTTATATTGATTTTTGTACTTGGAGATTCTTTATGTACTCCCTTTTTTGCAACATAGGCTGCACTTTTAGAGCTGCATCAACCTATTTTGTGTATTTGGGGATGGTAGTTTATTTTTCGACCTTGCTAATAAGCCAGTTTTCTCTAGGATTTTGGGGCTCTATTAATTATTCTAAAACCTATGGCGTGGTTTGTGAAAGATTTGCCTCAAGGATTTTATTTAATCCTAACACTATTTTCTTTTAATTAGCATCCTTCTTTCCATTTTGCATGGGAATAACATTGTTCCACTTTGATTACTTGACAAAGAAAAGCTCCAATCAATTTCCAGAATATTCATAACTCTAACTCGTGATAAGAGTACATCTTGATTGACAATATACACACGAGCAATTACTTTCCTAAGAAGTTTTTTATGGCCAGGTTTATTGACCAGCTACAATCTATATGATCCTTCGAGGGGACTTTCTAGAAATATGCTTTTGATTTCTGCTAACATAAAGGCCCTTCTTTCTCATGGTTTCTTCCAAGTGCGGTTAATTTAGGCTTTCGAGGGGAATTTTGGAGAGTTTAGAACAGTTAGAGATATAGAGTAGAAAATTGCATATATTCTGTCATTGTTTGTACCTTCTTATTATTATCCATGTTGACTCTAAATATCATTTAATTTCTCAAAAAAGTAAGCTTATATCATATATGCATGGTTTGAGTTTTTGTAATGGCTTTGTAACTAATATAATTCAGTGCATTTTAATGTAGCCCTGGGACATCTGTTGGCCTTAGTTGTGTTCTACTGGCTTTGGTTTTGGTTGGAAGGGCAGCTTTTGTGTTCCCACTTTCCTTCTTGTCAAATTGCTTAAAGAAGACACCAAGTTCTAAAATCACGTTTCGGCAGCAAGTAAGATAATGAACTGCTTCTAATGCTGGCTTTTTTTTTTGTATTGTCTTGCATTTATAATGCTGTGTTCTATCTGAGGTGAGCAGTAACAGTTTATATTCTTCTCCAGTTTATCATATGGTGGGCTGGTCTTATGAGAGGTGCAGTTTCAATGGCCCTTGCTTACAATCAGGTAAGTTTTTTATGTGGGTTCCTATATTAGGGGCAGATGAAAGTTTCACATTAAGAGGGTTGAAGGCTCTGCATTTTTCTACTTTGATGTGGATCTAGAGACTTATGATGGTTTTACTCTTCACAGTTTACAAGGTCAGGTCTTACAAAATTATCTCAAAATGCAATTATGATAACAAGCACTATTACGGTGGTCCTTTTCAGCACAGTGGTATGATAATCACTGCCTTGTATAATATGGGTGCATGATGTTTTGTACGGGAGTCATAGATGCTTTAACTGATGAGAGTGAAAATTTCTTTTTATTCTTACCATATTTTTCTCGTAACATTGTAATGTGAAGAAGTCATTCAATTCAAGCATTGAATTAAATGGTTTGCAGGAAGGAATTCCTTTAGGCTAAATAACCATTTACAATTATGCTAAACTCAAGTCATACACTTGTCCAGGTCTTTGGCTTGATTACAAAGCCTTTAATCAGGCTAGTATTGCCACATAACTCAAAGTCAGGAAATGGTTACACATCAGATCCATCAAGTCCAAAGAGCTTACAACATCCACTGCTTGGAAATGGCGAGACAGGAGAAGATGGGCAGCATATAAGAAGGCCAAGCAGCTTACGCATGCTACTTCAAGCACCTTCCTATACAGTGCATTATTACTGGAGAAAGTTTGATGATTCATTTATGCGTCCTATGTTTGGGGGCCGGGGATTTGTTCCCATTGTACCTGGTTCTCCATCAGGGGCTCAAGATAATGATGCATGGAGGGCATAATCTAATTGTCCATGCTGATACACAAGCTTATGGCTGGGGCTGTATGAGTTGATGACAATGGCATGCCTTGCCACTGTGTCTTCCAAAAGAGTTTGGATGAGATTACAAATCATGTGGCCATTTTATATATGCTAGATAATGTGGCTACATGCAGAGTTGGACTGTTATATTGTTATATGAGGACATATAAATGATTTATTCCTGACTGCTCTCTCTACTAGGAGAGCAAAATTTCTCTATCCTGGCTGACAAGTTTCTTATGCTTCAATTTTTGGCACAGTTTTGAAATTATTTGGTGCCCAGGTTGTATATTTGTCAACAGAAACTGCACAATTATCTAATTTTGGGGTGTGTATCATCTACATTGTGCCATGAGACTTGGTTGAAGAAGCTGGCACACTTTGATAAAGCCTGGTAAGATTTGGATGCCTGCAAAACAGTTCAAAAAAGTGAACTTTCCATTATGTAATATGTTCAGTTACATTTGTTTGTATTTGGGGCTGAGTGTTTTATATGCGTCTCAGGACATCCATTATATTTTTTGGATTCTATGAAATAAGTATTTAGAGAGTCAGATTATGTGCAACTTGTAGACCATGACTTGACTTGTCAAGCATAACTGTGCTATCGACATGCAATTTTGTTTGCATTTTGATGATTTTATTGCACAGAGGATATATGCTGTCTGTCTAATAGTCAAGAAGTTTCATTTAATTGGCTTTGTCTTAGTTAATGGATACAAGAGATTTTATATCATTTTTGTTTTCTATTTCAATTCTGATTGCAATTTAATATTTCTCATTTTAGTGCATTTAATCCCATATCATTGAAATCGTGTTACATTAAACTTTAAATTAAATAACTTATGCTGATTGAAGATACCACAATATGTAAGAAGCTTAAGAGAGCAACTAATCTGACAGCAAATTGTCCATTGGAACAGAGAGCCAGATATGTGCATGTGATCTTGCATAATTGCTTGACCTTACATTAATTCATTTCTAGCTCTCCATATAATAACTTGAAATTTTAAAGAATATGATGTATGACAGGTCCACTGCATAAAATTAAGCATTTTTGTTAATACATTCTTGGAATCTATGTTTTAACTATAGCAAAAATAAATTCTTCTGAATAATAGTATAGTCGTTCTTTAAAACAAATATTTTTGATTCAATATGTTTCTTAATAGGGCAATGTTATGCAAACATTCTGTGGTGTTGCTAGATTCACTAGATGTATATTACTCTGAAATCCAAACAATGTTAAACTTGTCACTGTCTTCTGTGAGGAAACTTTCTTTTGGTTATTGATCAGAGGGTTTTTAATTGTCCACCGAGTCTTCATCTTTATGATCATTAAGAGTACCAATAATTAAGAAATTAAGCTCAATATATATATATATATATATATATATATATATATATATATATATATATATATCGTTTCATACTTCATTTCTTCTGATTTTTATAAATTTTTAGCATATCTGTTATACTTATTACCAAAGAGCTTAAACTCATTCATTCGCAGGTTGTATTTCATACATTAGTCAGATATATTACACAATTTCAAGGTTAGCTTTCATTTATATTCTGTCCCTTTCTCTAGGTGTCTATAAGTGGACTTAAAGTCCCCAAGAAGATTACATACCTCACTAGAGTAGCCAAAAACAAAAGGACTATTTCTCAAATAAACATGGTGCTAGAAAACCACTTTTCACATATGAAGGTTCTATTTTGTATGTTTTTGTATTTTTGGAGGAACCCTTTTTGGAAGCATGCTAGAGCAAATTTATGTCTAGATCAACCAAGAAAACTGAGTTGACCTTTTGCTTTGTTCAAAATTGACTAAATTGTGACAGGGAGTCCTAGTGAAGGAATGCTCGAACACTTGCGCTGCTTTGTGCTTGTTGCATCTGCTCTCCTCTGCACCACAACTTAGTCCATTGCCCATGCGTGAACTTCCTTCATTAGTGCCAGGGTTCTCTTATGCACCTTTTCTCAGCAACAGAACTTTGAGAATCCAAAAATGCTTGCGCTTATTTTTGGGTACAAGTCATTAGGCTTCACTTGGGATGACTTGCATAAAAAAGTAGATGCATGGATGAGGGTTGGATTGTTTTGGTTTTGTAGGCTTGGCATGTTATTTAAGGCTGTACACTATTGAAAAAATGCTGAGACTACTAGTGTGTTGCTCAATAGTGATTGCCACCTAACCATTGATTTCGTTACAACCTAGCATCATCTTCACTTGATCACCATTTGGTGGTTGTCACCATTCCTTTTCGGTCCAGATGTGATTTTTGTTTCCCCTAGTTGTCACTTGGATATTCTTACAAAATATTCTTTTGGTGGCATATTATTAAAATACTCTAGGTGATTTTCTTTTGAGAATATTCCTTCCACATTAATGATCTACAACATTGTCAACAATCACATTAGTTGACTTGTACATCCCACATTAGTGCCATGAGCCATCCTTGGATTGTATATGCCATGCAAGTATTGTTGGCTATCAAACATATTCCACCACAAGCCTTAAAAATTGACTTGAATATGTAAGTCCAAGGAATGTGTCTAGAGAGGCAATGTTCAAATCTTAGATAGTGGCATGAGTGTACTAATTCTTGTGTGTGGATAAACTCACCTTCACTTGGAGCTGAACTAAACCTATGAGGGTATGCCTAGAAGTACGCTTGATAAAATATTAAGAACATAATGATCAAACAACTTGTGACCTCATCACCTTGATCCAAAGGTTGGTTTACATTGACAATCATCCCGCCTTCCAAAAGGCCACAAGTTAGGTTGACAAGTCACATCCATTTGAACCGACATTAGGGAAAGCAACTCACATCCTTTTTGACACCAATTTATCCTCTAGGTCTTTAGGATATCACCATCATCCTTAAGTATCTTAGACTCATCCACTCATAAGTCTTGCATCATCATCATCATCATCATCATCATTTGTCCTTAGACATTTTAGGACCATCTTGCACACCATCTCCCCTTGCATTATCTTCATCATCTTTAGGTACTTTGTCTTAGTCTCATCACCCTAGGTCATATATTTCATGCCACCCCAAACATGTTCAAAGGAGAGAAAGGATATGGATCCTAACCTTGCCACTAGTTCGTCTGACCCAATAATCGATCCCAACAATGCCATGGTCTCTTTTGACCCACAACAAGTACAAGTTGAGAACGTATGGGTTGACCCAAATGAAGTGCCTATCACGGGCTCTATAGAAACCTTCATGAACCACCCAGGACATGCAAAGATGGTTAGTGCAATCATATGCCAAAATCACAATACTATCCTTGCTAACTTCGCACAGGAAGGCACTCCCATGCCACCAGGGATTCCATAATTTAGTCCTAAATGCCCATTAGTCCTTCCAAGGGGAATATTCGACACAGTTGTGGAAGAAATTGTCGATCCGTGACTAAAGTCTACCCAAGTTGGCTTATCTATCCCCCACCTAATCCAACCAACAACCTCCCATCCCATAGTGCATACCATGCAACAATCAACCCCTTTTTATATCATGGGACACAACTAGCTCTCTCGCAAGCATCGTCTCCGCCTCCGGTAACACAAGTCTCCTCGCAAGCGCCACCTCTACCCCTAGCATCTCAAGTCTTCACTCAAGCACCGCCTCCCCCCCTGCACAAGGAACTACACAAGTGCCGCCATATGCCGCTCAATGAATCCCCACACAAACACCAACTTGACCCATTACCCAAAAAATCTTTGCACAAGTTTCACTCTCGTCTTTCATCTACACAACACAACCTCAACAACCGTTTTGCACAACATGAATGCCTCCTACCAGACCCCTAAACCTACCACTCATACCATAAGTCATTGTAGTCACAACTGTACTTCCATCTATTGCCACATCACAACCCACTGCAAGGCCAAGCTCCTCTTGTGGTCTCATTCAGGCACAAATGCATGCCCTAGGAATTCAAACACAATCACACATCTCCAACCCCACTATCCCACAACCAACCATGCAATTCACATCACAAACCACTCAATCTCAACAATCAACTATTGTAGCCTCTGCATTCACTAACTATTTGGCCATGCCTTCGTTTGTCACCGCTCAAATCTTACCACCGCCACGTCAACCTAGCACATCCACTTTCGTAAACTACCTTGCTCCACTTCCTAGCAATGTAAACATGCAAAATGCATACCCATCCTACGACGACGCTAACACACATCCAACTTACATAGGACAAACCTATGGCCAACCTAGATACCAACCTGCGCATCAACTACCCCCTTTGTACCATCAACTACTGCAACCCCAACACACCTACCCTACTGAACAAAACCTAACACCACCTCCACCTTAATATCATGGTCAACCACCACCTCCACACCCATTGTAGCACGTGTATGCGGTAGGAAAATCCTCTTATCAAACTCTCCAATATCCTCCTCAAAACCCGCCATATTTCCCAGACCCCCATATCAAGCAATTGGGTCCAACATATTGGGGGCACCCACTCCACCACTTGCCAGCCCTGAATGAGAAGAAATGAAGAATGCCCTCAAGAAGCTAAAAGTTGGGATTGAAAGAAAGACCAAGTTTGAGGAGGTTTGTCCTTATCCATTCGATTGCTCTATCACAACAGTGCCCTTCCCCAAGCACTTGGAAACTCCCAAATTTGACAAATACATGGGGAAGGGAGACCCAGTTAGTCATGTTAAGGAGTTTTACATGACTTGTCAAGAGGTTTCCTACTACGATACTTTCTCAGACACCTTTTCCCCAAAAGCTTTGGGGGAACTGCTTTGGAGTGGTTCTCCAAAATACACTATGGGTCAGTTTCGACCTTTGCAAAGCTATCTGAAAAGTTCATAGCATAGTATGCACATAACATTGAGAATGAACTATCTCTCTTGGATCTCTGCAACTCAAAACAAAAGGGAGGTAAGAGCTTAGCCGACTACCTTCAAAGGTGGAAAAACCTCACAACAAGACTATCATATCAACCCTTGGAGAAACATTTGATGAAGATATTCATTGACAACCTACATCCTCAGTTATCTCACTTCATGAGCATGAATTGTATCCAGACCTACCAAGATATCAAGGGAAAAGGAATGGACATCAAGAAAGGCCTCTTAGACGATGATACTATCAAGCATTACAAGGAAACCCGTCATGATAGACCCAATAATGTTCATCCTCATTACTAGAACAAGAACAAGAGTGTCGTCACTGATGGGGCCACCAATACCAAAAATGTCCAAGTTGTTGTGGCCAGTCCTAAACCACCCACATCAGCATACCAACAACCTTCACCAGAATACCAACAATCCAAGACAGTTTATCAACAACCCATGCAAAATTGTCAATCACTAACAAACCAAACTAATGCTATATCCACTACAAAAGGACAACCTAAGCCACACATCCAAAACAACTAGAAGCGGACATTCACCCCTCTCGGTGAACCATTAGACATAATCTTCCATAGGATGGGCAATGCCAATTTAATCGTGCATCCTACGACTCAACCATTTGACAAGTCAACTCCAAACCTGCATGGTACAAGGATGAGTATTGTGATTCTCACTGTGTCAAGGGACACACCACAATGAAGTTCATGAAACTCAAACATTACATTCAAGATCTCATATACAAGAAGGAGATCACAGTCGATGCACCTACCCAGGCTTCGACAAATGCAAACCTACAATTCTACCAGAATGTGTTCGCTCAACACAACACCGACAAAGGCCCTGCTAATGCAAACCCACCAGCCCAAAATCAAGGAAAGGGTAAACAAGGTGGCCACGACGATGGAAAGTTTTACACCACTACCTATATCTGTTAGCAATAGAAAGCCAACCACACAACTGAGAAGGGGTGGGAGGAGGGGGGGGGGCGGTGTGAATCAGTTGTGTATAATAATTGTAAACTTTAAACTTCTGAACCAGAACATTGATTAAGAATATAACAGTGCTAAACAAGATGAACAAGATAGACAAGAACATCATAACACAGAGTTTTGTTCTCAAGGAAAACCTTGCTAAGGGAAAAACCCCAGTGAGGATGGAACCCACTATATAGTGCAATAGTATAAAAATGTTCCTGTTAGGAGACCTAGCCCTATTAAGAGATGATACAATACATCAAGTACAACAGTCCCTGTTAAAAGACAAAACCTCTATTAAAAGGTCCTTCAACTGTGTTAAGAGTTGATGAGAACAAAAATGTACACTGCCCAAGCACATTGCTCCAAGGAGAAGGTTAAACCCACCTTTAGGACTTAATGTCCAAATATAATGAAGTGAACTTACTGTTCAAATGACTGAATTGACTAGTAGAAACTTACTTGCCTTTACAGCTCCATTGAAGTGCACAAGGAATGATCATAGATTCCACTCATACCTCTTCTCTTAAGCTCTACTCTTATTACAGTGTTCACATGCACAATCACACATACCTCCTATACACATTCCTCACATTACATTGGAGAATTTACTCTCCTTTATACAAGTTACAAGTCTCAATTAGGTCAGCCTATTAGGACTTCTCTAATGCACAAACAATTACATTACACAATGCTACGGAACACACAATACCCGATACAAATATAAACTAATTACAAATATTAATTTATTCGCCAAGATCCACAATTAACACTTGCCAATCCATGGAACACGTTACACCACCTAGTCGGCTCCTAAAAGAAATTATCCAAGTTCATGTTCTAGTGTTGTCATCAATATGACCCAATCAAGCCACAAATCCTAGAGTGTACTCCATCTTATGTTTTCTTCCATGCCTAAAGCTCGTATAACTTGATTCTAGCTCGCAACCAACTTATGCTAAAAAATCAGCAACTCTATCAAGCTCTTTGTCTCTTTTCTGTAACCAATCTTTACCAAAACAATTGTAACTCTTTCAAATAATCATATTAAGCAATGCGACCTTAGACATAAGGGCCATACATCTTCAGAAGGATAAAACTGTAATCACCTAAAATTTGTCTAGTAGAACCTAAGCCCCTAATTTCGATTAAATTGCCTCACAACAAATTCTAAATTTCAAAGGCATAATTTACTAGACATAACTATGTCAGTAACCCTAAGAATCCTCCTTGCATAGTTAATTTGAATAATTTCTAAACTTGAAAAATCATTTGATTGTCAAAACTTACTTTTAATATAAAGTCTTAGCACTTTTATTAAAAAGAGCACCTTGTGTAACTTAATCTTGATTAATTGACAATTAAAAGGGGATTTGCTATTTTCTCTTATTCTCCCATTAAGCTTGCCCAATCAAAATTCATCCTCTCACATGGATTGATCTCTCTCACCACTCATCTCTACCTAACATTTTTTGCATCTTAATCTCCACCCTCCATTCTTGAAACAAATTCTTTAAAAGGAAGCTCTTCCTTGGCTCAAGGGTTCTATCTAGATCATCTTGGTCACTTGCATTTTTGTATTCTTGCATTCTTGCACTCTAGAGTAATCTTGCTATTCTGAATTCCTAGTTCTTAGTTTCTCATAGCTCTCTTGCATTGTCAACTTAGTTTATTTCTTAGTGTAACCTTGCATTGTTATCTTGTTTTCTTTCATAGTAGCATTATTGTTAATCTTGCATTCTAGTTTCATCCTAGATTTGCATTGCTTTTGAATATTCCATCTTGGAGTAGTCAAATCACTAATCCTTCATGCCAAACTGATGAGCATCATAAAATGATTAAACTTGTTTCAAGTAGGAAACAATAAGCCGCTTTTGATAGTTTAGTTGGTTCATTTGAATTGAAATCCTATAGCTAAATTCTTGAGTTAATGGTTTATTGAGTGTTGGTTGCATTCCAATTGAATACTAATATTTAACCACACATTTTTGGCGCCTACTGTGAGGTCCGCATTAGTTTTTGGTCCCATTTCTTGCAGAATATTTTTGTTCATTTTTTGAAACTGTGATGAATATCACACCCAACAATATAGATTATCGTACAACACATTCTTTCATCGCATGTAGTTGCGAGTTTCATCGTACAATAATATGACTTAAGATGATTTATCACATGTAGTTCTGGGTTTCATCATACGATATTTAAGAACTCTGACTTTCATCACATGGCTTTATGAGTTTCCTCGTACAATAATATGGTGTTGACTGTGTTTCATTGTATAAAAAATAAAGAACATTTTTAGGGGTCTAGTTGCTTGAATAATGCTTGATTCAGATTCATTTTGGCTTTGTGAGGCCTCACCCCTAGCCCGTCATAGCTTTTCCAATTTTCTGCATTGGAGAAATTCTTATTCAATACTTTATTCTGATGCACTATGGTTTTAGACTCTTTTGTCATAAATTTTATCACTTTATATGTTTTATGGACACTGCCTTATGATATCTGACAACTACCTTGTGACACTAATATGAATTTGTACTTATGGATAATCTGGTTTTATGAATGCTAGGGTGAAATGATGAGATTTATTTATAAGGCTTATTAGGAAATTAATAACTGATGTAATTATGATGCTTTGGCTTCTATTAAGTGTTGCAAGTAAAAAAAAATTGCTTATTGCATGATGTGTAGATATATATATGTTTTAACAAATGAGATAAGATACAATTTATGTGCAAGTGAATTTTAATTGAATAGGTGATGTTGCAAGTGAATTGTAAGTTGAACACAATTGATTTATATATGTTGAGGATTATATTTCTTGGATTACTGAGAGAGATACCCTATCTCGTTATAGCTCTTTAGTTTGTGCAATTGAGAGAGATACTTATTTGATACTCTTTAAATGTTAGATGCACACTACTTTATGATGTTATGATGATTACCTTGTGACATTATTATGGTCTTGCATTTATGGTTAACCTTGTTTTATGAATGCTATGAAGACATGATGAGAATTAATTATATGACTTATTAAGTAATGGATATTTGATGTAATAATGATGTCATAGTTTCTTATTAAGTGCTAAAAGTAAATTTCTTAATTACATGTGTGTATATATATGTATTCACGAATGGGAAAAGTTAAAGTTTATGTGCAAAATAATTTTAATTGATAATGTGATGTGAAAATGATTTGTTAAGTTGTTTATAATTGATTCATATATGATGTGGATTTATATTACTTGGACTACAGATGTTGGATTTAGTGTGCAGGGAAATAGACCATGGTACTATTATCGGGGAACCAAACATAGGCCAATGTGAATTCAATCCGAGCCAAGGTTGCGTCTAATGAAAGACAAAACCTCATTGTATCTTATTTTATTTGTAAACGTAATGAACTTGTATGTTTCTATTCAACTTGTTAAATTGTAAATTTTATTTTATGTGTGTGCTCAAGTGGAAATGCCATGTGTCTTGTGAGGTGTAAAATATGTGTGTCACTTGACACTTGTATTGTGTACATGTGGCCATGACATGTTCCACTTGGGGATTGGATGACCACCAACTTAGGTAAGTACCTTTTTGGATCCCCATGTGAATCTCTTGGTTAGGGAGCTTGAGGAGATGTGTTGTCATAGATTTTCGAATTTGAACTTGTCATGAGTTTTTGGGGGGTTGAAAAGGTTCCTAGGGGTGTGTTTAGGCCATTTTTAGCTAGTCCACTTGGTATACCTATGGGTAAGGGTCATTTTTAATCATAGGATAACCCATAGTTGACCAAAAGACTTATCTAAAAATTGGATTCCCTAGATGACCGAAAATCAACTTTTAAAACCAAGCCTGGGTAAGAACACCATCCATTAGAATGATAGTCCTTTGCCCACCTTTTGGGCCAACCTTTGTAAGAGGTCTTTTCTAAAAAGCTTGTAAGGGGCTTGGGGAAGACCACCCAATGAAAAGGAAACCTTATCCCTAGGTGTTTGTGGGAGGTTGTGTGGAGGCCTTTTTAGTGGGGACTCTTCATTTTGGAGAGTTTGAATACCCACTCTCTAACTTAGAGACTAGGACTAGATTTGGAAGGAGGAAAAGGCTGGGACAAAATGGATTTCATCATCAACACTTGACATTTTTGCTTTGGACTTAGGTTGGTGGTTCCAACTTGAAATTTCTTCTTGTTTCTTTTGGTATGAGAAAAAAATGGTGTTTGTGTTGTAGAGTTCTTCATGTTCTTGATATATATGTAAGGCTTGTTTGTTCTTACATGTTAGTAGATGTGTTTTGCAAATCTTGTGTTTGGTTTTGTGTCTATTATGTGATTTGAAGTTGTGAAGCATTGTGTGTGTGTGTGTGTTTTTTTTATAATGTTGTTGATTGGGAGTCTCAAGGCCACACTCACCCTTGGAGGGAAGAGTAGCCTTGGGGGTGAAGTATTTAGGACAATCCATGGATGTAGAGTCTCTCCTCGGGGAGGAGAGGGACAAAAAATGGTAGTATGGGCTCCATGTATCCATTCCACTCTTTGTTTTGGGGGCCATAAGAGATTTTCTATGGCTTTATGCCTTGGGGGTCATAAGGGATTGTTGTGCATTTGGGAAATGGTGAGAAGCTGTTTGTAAAGCCATGTGAAGGCTTGTTTTGATTTCTTTTGATATAGGTTTTCCAAGTATGGTTGGAAAAGCTGTTGTTAAGCCATGAGAAGACTTGTTTTTATTTTACTTTTGGAATGGATTTTCTCTCCATAGGGTTTTAGTCCACTTCACCCCAAATTCATGGGACAATATGTGGCCCATTGTGTAAGCCATGGATGTGAGTTTTATTTTTGTACGTGTTGAATTTTTGATTTGCTCATTCTATTTGCTTGTGTGTATCCTACCTATGTTTGGTTTCCCTAGCTCAGGGGTGGTCTTGTAAAGACCTAGGTTGGGAGGTGAGCATCCCATGGTCTTTTTGATTTCTTATTTTTGCAGATTATGGACTTGCTTGGAGCTCATGGAGTGGAAGATTTAGTTTGTGAAAAGAAAAATATATCTAGAAGAAATATGTTTATGCAATGTTATGTAAAAGCTTTGAGATTAAAAGAAAACTGGTCTCTTGAAAGATTGAGAAAGATTGTGCATCACTCTTTGTATAAAAATAGAATGAAAATTGAGTAGGAGTTATCTATTTGCATATTTCTATCAATTTGAAAAGGCTAGTTGTATATGCATGAAATTCATATAAATTTGTAATATAGGGAGGAAGCATAGTTACATATTCTATTTTTAGTTAAATCAATAGGATGCTGGTTATCTTCCTTATTTGTTCTATATTCTGACATGTAGTGGCTAACTATTGGCCTTATAGGACTAAATCTGCACTTACATTCATATGTGAAACTTAGATCTTTAAGAAAAAGATTTTGATAGTTTAATATATCTCATGTAAACCAGTATTTACCTATATACTATAAGGAGACTTAAGATCTGTTGTTGTTTAGTTCCCAAAAAAAAAAGCAATAAAAGAAATCATGATTCGTAATGTGCCTAAAAATATGACTATTCTTGTATGTTTGAGAGTTAAGAAAATAAAAATATCAGTGCAACATTTACATCTATGCTAAAAATAAATCTGTTTACTTTTCATACTATCATTTTAAATGATGATGCTTTTGTAATAGAAAACTACATGTATTCCTTTCTTAGGTTAATCAACTTTTGGGAACTTGCAACAATTACTCTTTTGCAAAAAAAAAATGGGTTACTTTTAGAGGTAGTTTTCGTGGGCACTACAGGCTTTAACATTCTATTTTGTAGAAAATAACAAGTTTTTGCAAGGTATTTGATGGAGAATTCGCTTATCAAAGTCATCTACATTGCTTTGTTTTGAGACTACTAATGCTTTGTGATTGTAGGATGCTTGCCAAAGACATTTTGAGGCTACTAAATCTATTTGTGTTGCAGGTTGCCTTGGAGATACAAATCAACATTGTTCTTTCATAAATTTGATTTTCTAAGCATCTAGCTTAATTATGAGGCTTCTTTCTTGTGACTAGTTGAGTAGTAGGAGAGTATGCTCTTCACCTCCTAGAGGTTGAATCATAAATCTTGACCTACTTGTTCAATTGCAAATAGTCTTTGGTAAATAAATATGTGCTTGATATGCTTGGGATAAGTTATGGAGTAGAAGAGTATGCTCTTTTCCCTTGTGAAAAATAAAAAATATAGACCTTCATTAGCCTATCTACTTCTCTTTTCATTTTACCTTTAGAGGGCCTACCATTGAGGTAAAAATCTTGCGGGAATGACCCAAGTAGGACAAAGCAAAGCCAACTCATCCAACCCACTATAAAATTAATGCCTTGTTGGCCAAAAACCACAAGGACGTAGCTATTAACTATGTTGGGTTACTCATTTGAGTAGGAGAACAAATGTGAGATTAATGTGTAGGGATGAGAGGTTTCAATCTTTCTTTCAAGACTACCTTACTTGAAGCGCTTGTAGGGCTATAGGACTCAATTCTGCTAAGTGAAAGTGCACAGGATAGTTGCGAACAGATGCACTTACTAGACACCATTGGTTAGAAGCTACCCGACTTACCTTTGAAAGTATCATAAGCTTTGTACAAAGATTGATCCAAGTGGACTTTACCTAGATCGCCTCAAGACTACTCACCATATGTATTCCCTTGGATGCTATCCCCAAAAAAGCCAACATCACTTTGTGTGAGGCGACGTAATACCAATTTGTGTGCAAAGATTTTGATACTAGCATTGACCTTAGGTAGTTTTTTATTGACGTGTCTTTGAATGTGTTGAGACCCATGCAAATCATTGTGGAACATACACTTGACGCTTTTGACATATTGCAACACTCCCCCTTTAGACCTCACAAGTGTTGGTCTCCCCAAAGTTTCTTTGTCCTTTGGTGGATTGTTTGGAGACTCTTGTTTGATCACGATATTTCTTGCTTGAGAATATTCAAACCTGATTTAGGAACACTCAGACTCATCACATATTTGAAACCAAACCAGTCCAGATTGGTCAGATTTCCCAAAAACAATGGTAAATTGTCTTCCTCCTGCATTTTGTCATTTTCCTAAGCACAATATTTTACAATACAAGTGCTTCATCACACCCATTGTTGTGTTCCATCGTATGACATGATTGACCTTCATCATATTATCTCACCCAATGCCGAGTTTCATCGTATGATCCTGTGCTTGACTGATCACCAAAACTGCATTGAGTTCTCTAAATTTCAGTATCTTCACTGTCTGGGTTCCTTTTGGCTTTTCTGTTGTCTTGATCAACAGCCACTCATTTAAAACTGGTATTCTTAATTGATTGAATCCTTGCTAGTAATTTGATCCCTCTTCACTCCTGTTTTAAGATCTTGGAAGTGCTCTAGTTATTGTCTCAAAGTATCCTATCTCATTTGAAATCAAACCTTTCTCAACTTTGTCACAAGTTCCACTCAACAGGCATTCATGCCTCATTCTTGGTACCTTGTACTTAGTTTCTTGGTTACATCAACTTGGTCGCAAGTGTCACCCAACAAGCATTCATTCCTCATTCTTGATACCTTGCACCTCATTTCAGCTGCCTCATTATCTATTTACTTACCTTTGGGACAAGAGCTATCATAACCTTGATCTTCTTACACTAGCTTAGTAATTTTGTTACTATCAGTTTCTCAATCTCATCTTCCATGCCAGTTAGAACTCGTAATCATTCTTACAAGGCTACAACTGATCTGAAAGGAAAAGCTACTTACGATACCCCTGGATCATCTTCTCATGAAGAACCTTTGCATCAAGATCCCTTTTACCAGTCAATACTCTTTTCTCAAATTGACATGTCAAACTTTAATCGGGGCACTCGCATAAGACATGATTCTGACTCCTTTGGGGATGAAGAACCTACACAAGAAGAGATCTAAAAGTTCCAAGAAGACAAGCATTTCCATGAAGTGATGCAAGCCATCATGAGTCAGGATAAGGATTTCTATTTCATGCATCTTGCCTCAATGGGTGTGAAGCTTCCTCATGACTTTGATGTGGATGATTTACTACAAAAATAAGAAGAGCCTCCTCTCACCACTCTTACCAAACAACTTCAAGACCTACACTATGAGATCTCACAACTCAAAGAGGATAAGGACTAACCCTTTAACAAGTATTCACTTGAATCAATATGTCCTTTACCATTTGAAAGAAATCTCTACATGTCACCTTTTCCATCCAAGGTGGAGATCCCTAAGTATGAAAAGTATGATGGTAACAAAGATTTGCAAGACCATGTGCATGAATTTTTTTCCCCGAGCATGGAATTTATGCACGAACAAAGCTATATTATGAGACTCTTCCCTCGAAGTCTTGGTGGGAAATCTATGAGCTAGTTCACCTCGCTTGCCCCTGACATTAAAACCTTTGATGAGATGGTTCAGAAGTTCATCCAACAATACTCCTACAACATATCTCATACTGTTACCATGCTCAACTTATGTAATACAAAAAAAATGTGGGAGAACCCTTTGTTACATTCTTCAAAGGTGGCGAAGAATTTTTGCTAGACATCCTCAAAAAAATCATGAGACCGAGAAGATCGATATATTTATAAACACTTTGGTTCCTGAAATGAACCATGCACTGCAAATGAAATCATATGCTTCATTTGACAAACTCGTTGAAATGTCTATTGACATAGAAGATGTCCTTTTTTAGAAAGGATAAATCTCCTTACAACATAAAGAGCACAAGTGTTCTTCCAATAATTAACATTACAAAGACAAACATGAGTTTTAGACCAAAACCAAGGATGTTGTCAATGACAGAATTATGGGAACAACCTCTACATCTACATTGAGCAAACTGAAGGAGCCAACTTTCAACCTATCCATTGGTATTTAGACAACAAAATAAAAAAATCACTCAAACAATATCTAAACCCGAAAGTAATAGAGACAAGCCATGGATCCCTAGGCCTAAGAGAGACTTCACTCCTCTTGGAGAGTCACTTGAAAATGCCTTGAAGACACCTTTGACTAACAAGATCATCACATTTCCTGATAATTCAAAGCCTTATGACCATGAGATAAAACCTAAGTGGTGGAATGATAACCACTATTACAATTACCATCGTAACAAGGGCCAAAAGACTAATGATTGCATGAAACTTAAACACTTAATCCAGGATCTAATTGATATTGAGATGATTGTGGTTGACTCCCCATAGATGAATACTGACCATAAGGCCTTCAAAGAGCCTTTTCCCAAATATGAGAAAGGGGAATCATCTAAGGAAAAAGAGAACAAGATAGGTTAAACCTACCTTGACAATGACATTGTGATGCATATGCTTGAATCTTCTAATCGCATAATTAACGTCATCAAGGTTAAGAAAAAAGACTCAGGCTAAGTCTTCTAATGCAATTACTCATTCCCAGGGTAAGGTCGCTCTACAAGGAGCAAGATCTTCTTCTTCTAAAAATGCAACGACTCAAGGATCTAAGCCAACTACCTCATATGTAGCACGTGATTATAACCTGGTTGATCAACTTCAATGCACACCGACTCATATATCAATTCTTGAATTGTTTAAAATCTCCCCTGCACATATGGAGATTTTAGATCAAGCCCTCTTGGAGGCCAATGTGCCTAAGGACCTAGACATAGACAAGTTCCAGTCCATGGTCAACCATCTTGCTTCCTCACATTATCTAACCTTTTTTGAAGTAGATGAAAAATCTGTTAGTCACCCTCATAATCAACCTCTCCACATTGAAGTCCTTATACATAAGCATAGAGTGAGACATGTCTTGATATATGGAGACACAAGTTTAAATATTTGCACATTCAACTTGGTGAAAACCCTTGGTTTATCAGAGCATCTCATTGATCCTAGGCGAAAAATAAAAATCAAGGAATACAATGAAGAGGAATGTTGTTCCAAAGGCATGGTGGTCTTTCCCATCCAGGTTGGTCTGGTGCACTTGGATGTTATTTGTCAAGTCCTAGATCTCCCACTCGCTTACACCATACTTCTAGGTTTCTCATGGATCCACAAAATGTAGGTGGTACCTTCAACATATCATCAATGCATTAATTTCCCTCACAATGGAATTGAGGTTACTATTCATACAGAATCGGCTTATACTTTTCATAATGTGAAATAGGATGAAAGCATGATCCACACAATAAGGAAGTCCTGAGAAACCAAGAAACTGAGAGTTCTAGACAAGAAACACTAGATGCCTTTCAGAAGAAGCTGAGCATAAAAGAAAGTGGAATGGGAGAATATCAAATGGATGATTCATGCTTAATGGTCATTTTGCACCTCTGCTCTAACAATTTACAAAGAAACTGGGATGGTTAAAGGGAAAGTCCCTCTTGAACAAGAAAATGAGGAGAAAGCTATTTTACAATGGCTATACAAAGGCGAAGAAGATGAACAAGAGGTGAAATATGCAAAAATTTCTCCTGAGAAGTACGGTGTAGGCTAGCAACTCATGCAGAAAATGGGGTATGATGGAAAATTTCCCTTGGAAAAGGTAAAGGCCTTCTTGAACCCCTACATGTTGAATTCTATAATTTGAGAGGCAAAACTAGGGTAGGATACCATGAACAAAAATTCACACCATCATCTACAAGTGGTATGGTATTTGACGAAATTGGGGATTCTGATGATGAAGATTAAGATGTCATCCCTAGAGCTTATGAAAGGTTGTTACATATCCCTATAGATCAAGAAGAGGTACCCAAAGGACAACTTAGTCAATGTGAGGAAAACACATCACCAACAGTTGAATTGAATCAAGAATGTCCTATAGGGGAAAAACACTCTAACTGGGGGCAACTTGTTAGCATTGCACACATCCTCAATTTTACTTGATTCATTGACTCATGTGGAGAGTCTAGATAGCATAGATTACCATGCTTGCCTATACTGGAATATGGGGACTGCTCCCAAGCTTTGAATACTCAAATAAACAAACTAGCAACTGATACTCAAGATAGCCAATTTGACATGATGGATCTCAATCTAGAAAAAATTGAGGTGCAAGCTATAAATTAGAAGGATCATGATGAAGAATCTCCTTTGATCATAACTCAATACCTGGGATGATTTTCCAGTAGTCAAACTGATTCCCACGAGTACGAATGGGACCAATTGTCTGATTCTAAAATTGATATAGAGGTGGATGTAATACATAAATATGCTCATATTTCCACTTTCAAGGCTAGTGAAAGTTCTAATACACAACATAATTCAGAGACCAATCACAACCATCCTGCTATCGGACCTATTGTGGTGCCTCCTATTTAGGCTGTCTCTGAAGAGGAAGAGTCTCCTCCTAATAGTCCTATAGTTCCTCCCTAGAAAATCAACTGGAACTTTGGTTCACGCTCTAGGATTATGATGGTTCCTTTACAGAGATTCCTACACCGAAGAGAAGAAGTGGAACATGATCTTGATTCTCATTATATGCATAGATGGGTAGGTTCACAAAATACCCCTCATAACTTCTCTAGCAATCCTTTAATGAGTTTCACTCAAAATAACTCTAGGGAAGATAACTTTCTCGACTTATCTTCAACAACCATGAATGGTGATGCTAATACCAAAGTCTTTTATCTTGAGCTTGTCAGTTCCTTACCTCTCGTCTACCCTAAGTTGATTGACTGGAATACATCTGAGCCTATAAAATTATTGTCCTTTTTCAATGACCATAACCTACCATGTTACCTTAATGCCGTTGATCATCTTCCCTCTTCCACCAGTGCAATGAGAGATAGTGTGTCAATTGAAGATATCAAGTATCTTAGTCACCAAAGAAAAAATAAAAATAACAATCTGATGGTGAAAACCACTCTGTGGCAATATTAGATCCAAAAATAGTAAAAATAAATGACGTATGTAATGGTGAAAACCTCTCTGAGGTACCCGCGGATGAGATACTTGATATCCTCCTAGAACATTTTTAGGAATGATCATCAATGCTTATAGAGTGTACACAACAAGTGAAGTTTTGTACAATAGAAAATCCACGAATCATACATCTTGCACAATCTTTTTCTGAAGAGGAGAAGCAAAACATTATCCATTTTTTTGCAGCAAAGAAGATCAATTTTGTATGGTCTTATTATTATATGCCAGACTTAGACACAAATCCTATAATGCACCATTTATCTATTAAACCAGGCATAAAACTAGTGAAACAAAAATTATATCGTATTACTCGTTAAAGAAGAGATCGAGAAGCTACTCAAAGCTATATTTATATGAGTAATTGGCTATGGTAATTGGATCTCCAACATTGTACCTATCTCAAAAGATGACAAGTCCATACACATATGCATAGATTTTAGAGATCTGAACAAAGCTTGTCCTAAAGATGACTTTCCACTACCAAACATAGACATGATTGTGGACCATACTACTAGATTCCAAATGTATCCATTAATGGATGGATTCTCGGGATACAATCAAATCCACATTGCACCTAAAGATCAAGAAAAGGCAACATTTACTTGTGCATGGGGAACTTTCTACTAGAATGTCATTTCCTTCAGCCTAAAGAATGTTGGTGCAACATATCAACACGCAATGATGACTATTTTTCATGATATGATGCACAAAAACCAGAAAGAATATTTGGATAACACATTAGCTAAATATTATCCTAGAGATATGCACCTTGCTGATTTGGATAAGATCTTCACAAGAATGGAATAATTCAAGTTAAGTCTCAACCCAAGAAGTGCGCTTTTGGGGTTACTTTTGGTAAACTTCTTGGATACATTGTGTTCGCACGAGGAATTGAAGTAGATATAGCTAAGGTGAAAGCAATAATGGATATGCAACCACCATGAAATATTAGTGAAATGATGATGTTGCAAGAAAAGATAAAATCAATAAGGAGATTCATCTCGCAATTAGCTAACAAGGCACAACCCTTTCCTAAAAATTTGCAAAAGGGTTTGACATTCAAATGGAATGAGGATTGAGAGAAGTACTTTCAAAATATTTTAGAGTACCTGGTGAATCCTCCTGTGCTTATGGCTCCTGTTCTTGGAAAACCTTTGTTTCTCTACATATCAGCTACCACTTCCTCCTTAGGTGCATTGCTTCCGCAACATGATGATACAAGACGTGAATGAAAAATTTATTATATTAGAAGAACACTGGTGTCTTACAAGCTAAACTATACAATCATTGAGAGGGATTGTTTGGCAGTGGTGTTTTATTATCAAAACTTCAAACACTATATGTTGGCTTACTTTAGACAATTGATAGAAAAAATTGATCCTCTCAAGTACTTACTCAGCTAGGCGACCTTAACTACACAATTAGATAAATGGGTTATGATCCTCAACGAGTTTGATATCACATATGTTGACTGAAAGACAATCAAAGGACACATCTTGGTAGATCAGTTAGAAGATACACCTTTACAAGATACAAAAACTCTCATTACTGAATTTCCTGATGAATCCATCCTACATTTAATGCAATATTCCTAGAAAATGTACTTTGATGGTTCATTCACACAAGGAGAAGGTGCTGGAGTTTTGTTCATCTCTTGTCAAGGCTACAAAATCCCAAAGGCTTATAAAATGATCTTTCCATGCACCAATAACGTGGTAGAATATGAAGGAATGGCTAACAGACTCAAATTGGCTATCGAATAGAAGATCAAAGAACTCCATGTATACGGTGACTCTTTGTTAGCTTGTGGTGATTGATAAGGAAAGTACTATATAGGAAAGTACTTTACACTTTTCAGCTATTTTTGGGCCAACATGTAACTAATTCTAACCCTAAAGTGGAAAAATATTGTATAATATGGCTTAGGGTTAGGGATTTCATAATGTATGATTTTAGTACTTACGATAGAATTGAGCTGTAAGGGATTACAAATTGTAATCAGGTTGTAATCACTAGATAATAATAATCATGGACTCGCTGTTGGTGGATGTAGCCCAGGGATTGGGTGAACCACATTAAATCTTTGTGTCTTCTATTCTCTTCTGCGTGGTTTATGGTTTTCTGATATTGGTTATATTTGCATGTAATTATTATTTCTACCTTGTTAATCCTAACAAGTGGTATCAGAGCGAGGTTGTTTTTTCAGTTATCCTCTGCAAGAAGATCTCATAGTTTAGTAGGAGTCTCATGGTTGAGTGGGAGCAATGGCAGATGAGGGTAGGCTGAAGGTTGACAAGTTTAATGGGCAGAAATTTCAGTTATGGAAAATGAAAATGGAGGACTATCTCTATCAGAAGGAGCTATGGTGGCCATTGGAAGGAAAAGCCAAGAAAATGACAAGCATTTCTGATGAGGACTTGAAGATTCTTGATAGAAAGGCTCTTGGTAGTATTTGATTATGCCTAGCACAATCAGTGGCATTCAATATTACACAAGAAATGACGACTGAAGGCTTGATGCAAACCCTAGCAAAGTTGTATGAAAAGCCCTCCGCTTCAAATAAGGTATTTTTCATGAAGCATTTGTTTAATATGAAAATGGTGGAAGGTGGGTCAGTTACTGATCATTTAAATGAGTTTAATATAGTTACCAATCAATTAAATTCTGTTAATGTTATTTTTGATGAAGAAGTTAGGGCTCTCTTGATTTTGTGTTCTTTTCCTGAAAGTTGGAATGGATTGGTAATTGCTGTTAGTAACTCTGTTTCTGGTTCTAATACCCTAAAATTTGATGATGTTATTGGTGTTATTTTGAGTGAGAAAATTTGTAGGAAAAGCTCAGGTGGATCCATATTAGGTAGTGTCTTAAACGCATAAAGTAGAGGTAGAACCAATGAGAGAGGAAACAACTCTGGAAATTGTGGGAAATCAAGAGGAAAATCAAAGGGAAAGAGGTCTGAATCCAAAGGGCCAAATGATTGCTGGTACTGTGGAAAACTAGGTCATAAGAAGAAAGATTGCTAGTCTCAGAAGAATAAAGAAAGAGACAAACAAGAAGGTAACAAGGAGGCAAATGTGCTAAGTAATAAACCCAAAGATGATGCCTTGATTCTTTCTTTAGAAAATATTGATGATTCATGGGTTTTAGGTTCTGAGGCTTCATTTCATGCTACACCCCATAGAGGTTACTTTCTTGATTATGTCCAAGGGGATTTTGGGCTAGTTTATTTGGGAGATAATGAACCCTATCAGATAGTTGGAAAGGGAAAAATTAAGATTAAGTTGTAGAATGGGAATCATTGGCTACAACAAGAGGTAAGACATGTTCCAAGGCTGAGTAGGAATTTAATTTCAGCAGGGCAACTGGGTGATGAGGGTTGCACAGTTACTTTTAATGATAGAAATTGGAAGGTTTCAAAAGGTTCCTTAGTAGTAGCAAAAGGTGTGAAAGTAGGCACCTTATATCTTTGTATAGGTCATATTGTTCCTTCTACTTTAATTGTTTAAGAAGATAATGAATGTTCATGAACAGTGGTTGCAGTTGAGCAGGAAGAACATCAAACCGTTGCTATTGATTCTGACACAACATTGTGGCACAATAGACAGGCACATGAGTGAAAAAGGTATGAAATTACTTCATTCAAAGAAAATTTTACTTGGTCTTAAATGTGTCAATATGGATTTTTGTGAGAGTTGTATGTATGGAAAACAAAAGAGAGTTAGTTTTGTGAAGAGTGGGAAGGAAAAAAAAAAAGAGAAATTAGAGCTTGTGCATACAGATGTATGGGGACCAACTCAGGTACCTTCCCTTTGTGGCTCTCTGTATTATGTTACATTTATAGATGATGCAACAAGAAAAGTTTGGATTTATTTCCTTAGACAAAAATTTGATGTATTTCAAACTTTTAAGAAATGGAAATGCTTGGTTGAAAATGAGTCTGGTAAAAAGCTAAAATGTCTCAGATCTGATAATGGTGGTGAGTAATGTAGTATAGAATTTGAAGATTATTGTTCCTCTAATGGTATTTGTAGGCAAGAAACTGTACCAAGGACTCCACAAGAAAATGGAGTGGCTGAACGCATGAACATGACAATAATGGAGCGTGCAAGGAGTTTGAGGTTGCATGCTAGGCTGCCCTTAAAAATGTGGGCAGAGGTTGTAAAGAATACTATTTATTTAATGAATAGAGGCCCCTCTACTCCTTTGGACTTTGGTATGCCAAAGGAAGCATGGAGTGGTAAGAAGGTGAGTTATTCTTTTCTCAAAACCTTCGGTTGTGAAGCTTTTGCACATATAGATTCTGAAAATAGAACCAAGATGGAAGGTAAGTCAAAGAAATGTGTATTTTCTGGATATGGCATTGATGAATTTGGTTATAGGCTTTGGGATTTTTAAAATAATAAGATTGTAAGAAGCAAGAATGTCATATTCAATGAGAAAGTGTTGTACAAAGATTTGTTGCAACAACATGAGAAGAAAGAAAATCATTATGTAGTACTGGATGATACTCCAAAAGATGATGTTCCAGTAGTTCCTTATGCTCCGCAATAACAACAACAACAACAAATACCACAAACCCCAGTAAATGTTAGATGGTCAACAAGGATAAGTAGACCTCCAGAAAGATTCTCTCCCTCTTTGTATTCTATTTTACTAACAGATGCTTGATGCAAGGGCAGGGTCAAGAGGGGCCAAACAATGGCACACCCTAGTGATCCAGCTTGCTCAACAACATGCGGAAGCAAAAAAACAACATAGTGAGAGAGAGAATGCAGATCATTCATTTATTTTCATCAAATGGATTGATACATGCCAGGTTGTAAGGCCTTCCTGGTTATGACCATATATTACAATGAATTATAGAAGTCCTCAAACATGAGAGGATCTATCAGAATATGTCTAATCTTCTATCCCCTATCTCCTACTCCACTACCCCTAAACTATAACCAAACAACTACATTTATACAAGAGTCTACCGAACTGAGTTGGCCTTCAAATCCATGATTAACAGAAGTAACGGTTAGATCTGGGACCACACGCTTCCCAATGATGGATTCCAACATTAAATCTATCACCATAATAAATGCACAAGTTAGCCTCAAGGAAACATAAACTAAACCTGTTAGTAAGCAAGGACAATTGAGCAATAGGTAAGTAATGCCGAGCGCCAGTGAAGCAACTGACCGCTTAGGAGAGAACCGACCAGACTCAGTAACCAAAGGAAACTGACCAACACCGAACCAACTTGGTCAAAGAAGGAACCAAGCAACATAGACAACTTCAAATTCTTTTTGGGTGACCCAGGATTGCCAAGGACCCAAGATGATCTTGCATCAATGCTAGCGAACCTAAATGTTATAATGAAGCTATGTAGGTGGATACAAAGATTCAGTGGGAGTCTACAATGATAGAGGAAATGAACTCCTTGATGAAAAATCAAACTTGGGATTTATGCAAGTTACCTGCAGGTAAACGAGCTTTACAGAACAAATGGGTTTACAGGCTGAAAGAAGAGGATGGAGGTAAGAAAAGATTTAAAGTCAGGTTAGTTGTAAAAGGATTTGCACAAAAAAAAGGTATTGATTTTGATGAGATAGTTTCTCCAATCGTTAAAATGACTTCTATTCGTACTATTTTAAGTATTGTGGCTACTGAAGATTTGCATTTAGAGAAGCTTGATGTTAAAACAACTTTTCTTCATGGTGATTTGGATGAAGAAATATATATGGTACAACCACAAGGATTTGAGGTCAAGGGTAAGGATAATCTAGTGTGCAGATTGTAGAAAAGTTTATATTGCTTGAAGCAAGCCCCTCGACAATGGTATATTAAATTTGACACTTTTATGAATGAGCATGGATACACTCAGTGTCATTCTGACCATTGTGTTTATTTTAAGAGCTTGGATGATGATAGCTACATTATTTTATGCTTATATGTTGATGATATGCTTGTAGCTGGGTCTAACATGAATCACATTAAGGGATTGAAATAGTAGCTAGCACATTCATTTTCTATGAAGGATTTGGGGGCAGAAAAACAAATCCTTGGTATGAAAATTTGTAGACATAGGAAAAATAAGAAGTTGACTTTTTCTCAGGATGATTATATTGAGAAGGTGTTGCAACGTTTCTCTATGGAGAATGCCAAAGCTGTTAGCACACCTTTACCTAGTCATTTGAAATTGACTAAGGAGATATTTCCTAAGACATCTGAAGAGGATGCTAAAATGTCTAAGGTACCTTATGCTTCAGCTATAGGGAGCTTAATGTATGCTATGGTATGTACTAGGCTAGATATTGCACACACAATGGGAGTTGTTAGCCGATATATGAGTCATCCTGGTATTGAGCATTGGAATGCCGTCAAATGGATTCTTAGATATTTGAGAGGTACATCCAGTAAGTGTTTACACTTTGGGGGATCTACTACTACTGTACAAGGCTATTTTGACTCAGATTTGGCAGGAGATATAGATAGCAGGTAGAGTACTACAGGCTATGTATTTACTGTTGGTGGGACAACAGTGAGTTGGATTTCTCGACTATAAAAGGTGGTTGTTTTATCCACTATAGAGGCAGAGTATGTTGCTGCTACAGAGGTAGCCAAGGAGATGATATGGATTCAATTCTTCATGGAAGAATTGGGACATCCATAGATGGATAATTTTTTGCATACAGATAGCCAAAGTGCCATTCATCTTGTGAAGAATTTTGATTTTCACTCAAAGACAAAACACATACAGTTGAGGTACCATTTCATTCGATCAGTTTGAATGATGGGTAGTTAAAGCTGGAAAAGATACATACAAATGATAATCCAGCAGATATGTTTACAAAGGTAGTAACAAGGGAGAAGTTGAACTCATGTTCAGCTTCAGTTGGTCTTCTAGAACGAATAGAATAAAGGAACAGTCGAGTCCAGGGTGGTTCAATCTAGTGGGAGCCTTATATGGTAGCAGTACTGCTACAAGATCAGTCTCCAAGTCGGAGGATTTTTTAGCGTGGATACTGATCAGTCACCAACAGGGTAATCTTTAAGAAACCCCCCCTTCAAAAAAGGTGTAAAAAAGTGGCAAAAGTTAGAAAGAAAATAAAAATTTATTGGCAAAATTTATTTCTTTTGAAAGAAAAAAAAAATATCTCAATTTGTGAATCATTCATGCTCCTTAAAACTATGTGGAAAATTTTGGCGAATTATTGATGCTCCCTGAAACTATGTGAAACTATCTTGGTGAATTGTGTTTTTGTTTTATAACTACCAAAATATATATTGGCGAATATAAAATAGTATTTATATTATAAAAATATAAATTGGCGAATATAAAATAATATTTATATTATAAAAAATATAAATTGGTGAATATTCAAAACATAGTGATAGGACTATGTGTCAAGTTGGGTGCTATGTGTCATTTACTAATGACCAGTTTGTGAGGACATTTTGCGTAGCTTCGGCAGGCTAAAAGGAGGGTCAATGGCTAACGGTTACGAAGATACACAATAGTCATGTTGATGGTGTGCATGACTTCGGCTGTTATGTTGGCAGTTTAGAGTTGTAGGCCATGAAGATACACAAAGTTCAAGTAAGTTTGTGGTTGACAATTTGGCATTTGCGTAGCTTCGATAGGCTAAAAGGAGGGTCAATGCTGATAGTTACGAAGATACATAATGGTCAGGTTGACGACATGCGTGACTTTGGTGGTTATGCTGGCAATTTGTAGTTGAAGGCCATGAAGATACACAAAAGACAAGTTGACAGTGTGCGTGACTTCAAAAGTTATGATCACAGGTAAGATATGGGGGTTCCGAGGCCACATTGGCAGTTTGTGTAACTTAGCCATGAAGTTAAAGTGACATTGAACACTGGAGTACAATTAATGAGACTTAACGACGACAAGATTTTGATTAGATATTAAAAAAGGTTAATTTGTACAAGATCTCAGCTATGAATCATAAACATTCATTATCTTTCTTTTCGAAGCCAAGTCACATTACGTAAAACATTCCTTCATAATTTAATGCAGCTGCCAAGTTGTCAGTTCAAAATTTAAAATCGTAGCTAGGATATGGTGGTTCCAAGGCAACGCTGGCAGTTTGCGTAACTTGAGTGGTACATAATCCAGGCCAAGATTTTGATTAGACATTAAAAAAAGATAATTTTATGGGATATGAGCTGTGATTCATCAACCTTCATTCTTCTTCTTTTTAACTTTGAAGCCAAGTTACGCAGGATACAATATTACAATGTTTGTAATTTTTCTTTACCAATATTCATTAATTTCTTTTTCCCAGCCAAGCCACCTTACGTGAAACATTCCTTCAAAATCTATTGCGGCTGGCAAGTTGGTGATTATTTTCTTTATATACTCCTCGGTAGTGGAATTGCAGAGCATGTGCACTTTCTAAATTTCTAAATTTGGGTGACAAGTTGGTGATTATTTGTATTTTCTGGACGCTTTCACATAATGGGTCTTCTAGTAGTTGAGGGATCATCAAATGAGAACCCAGAACCTGTTATCCAACCAAATTTGGATATGGAGGAGGAGATTCAATAGGATGTCCTCAGTAATCTAATGTTTGCAACATGGGATCATGCTACCAGTTATGCTGGTTACCAAAGCAACATGTTCAAACTTGAAGTAGAACATGACAAGGTGGAGATGCAAGCCATTTTTGACGATCATGGCTTCGACCAGGAGGCATTCTAGGAGGAGATGAATCAGATGATCCCATTATTTGATGGTCTACGCATTGACTAATCTTTTTTTCTTTGTGGATCTTACAAAATTTTTTGTTACTTGTAAGTTGTAATTTGTAAATAGGAAATAATCAAATGTAATTTTCATTTTGGTTTTGGAAACGGTTGGAAGCTTGTCACTTCACCTTCTGGGGAAACCATAACCGTTCAGTGAAATTGTGAATCGGTGATTCAGTTTAAGTTACCAGTATTATGTATATAATATATTGTATACCAATTTTTGAATTTCATAGTAATACTATAGTGAGTAGTCTATAAATTTTTAATAATGTATACAAATGAAACATTGAGAAGTCAGAAGACTCTTTTTCAAATAGTGTTACTGTTTTTAGTTTTACGTAATACATGTTATTTGTTAATAATTTAAATTTCAATAGTCAATACACTAAATTCTAATACAGTAAGATGTTACATGAATCATGAAATTGAACAATAATTTTATTTTTTATAAATTGAAAAATATGTAAATTGTAATTACTAAATTAGAATGCTAAATCAGAGTACTAAATAAATTGGAGCCCACTCCAAGCTCCAAAGTTATGCCTGGTTGTTTCGTAACTTCTCAACGTTTAATTTAATATGATGGTGATCTATTCTAAAGTTATGCCTAGCTGTTTTGTAACTTCTCAATGGTTAATTTATTATGATGGTGATCAGTTCTGAAGTTACTCCTGGCTGTTTTGTAACTTCTTAATGGTTAATTTATTATGATGGTTATGGGTTCTGAAGTCCCGACTAACTTCATGCGTAACTTTGTATGGTATTGAAAAGTGAGAGATGGAGAGTAAGTTGCATGCCAAGTGGAAAGTGCAAAGTACAAGTGTCATGCGGCATGCCATGTTGTGTCATAACATCTCAAGGTTTCATTTTTTTGGTCAGTTTAACAGTCTCAAAGTTTCAAAAAGGTGTTGCATGACTTCGCAAGTCTCAAAGTTTTCAGATTTCAAATTCAAACGGCCAAGGGCCAAGGCCCCTGATTTGCAGGTAGCAATTTAGCAAAGTTGAGATAGGGACCTAGGGTTAAATGTACCATTAGCATCACTTCAACAACACACTAATTATTTACTCTTGGATCGCTGCCAAATCTATGCTGGAAGTGATAGTTGACAGTGACACTTTTCTGAAAAAGGTAATTACTAATTTCATGTGTGTGTGCTTGATGACATTTTAATTTTTAATAGAGTAGGTGGCCTGGTGGCTGGTAGCCTAGTTGTACTTGGGAGTTTCTTGTTAGTTATTAAATACAGTTCAGACTTCAATGACTTCATAGAGCATCCATAATTTCTAGAGTCAAAGAGAAACCAGATAGTTGAAACCTTTGGCTTTAAGTGCAGATTCGTAGAAAAGAAGCTTACTGCTTAGAGTTTAGTATACATAAAGAATGGCAAAAAAAGAATCTCCTAATGTTGTTGTAGTACCAGAAAAGAGTGTCATTGTGCATTCAAGAACAAAGAGGCCAAACATACATGCTGAAGAATGGATGAAACTATTGCTTGGATCCTCAAATTTGTAATCAGCTAACGCTTATGAATCAAGGGACCCTTATGCATTCTGCGGGGATGCTGTCTACCCAAACACAACTGGGTATGAGCTCTTCATGTTTTTCTATAACAATAGATTTAGAGGCCCTCCTATTTCAAACCCATGGGATAGGAACTTGGGAAAGTTGATAGTACTTGAGGTATTTTTGGATGTAGACCTCATGAAAGTGCTAATTCAAGCATACAATCCAGTGACACAAGCTTTCCACAAGCATGAAAATTCTATACTCTGCATGTTAGATAGAGAGAATTTTACTCAATCTTTCGACCTTCAGGGACCTATGAGCGTGGATATTGACCTAGCAGAAGAGGAGGCCTCATTTAATAGATAGAAAAGTTACTACCATGGAAGGGTTATGAGGAGGCATATTCCTAGAGAAAAGAAAGAGGCAGGGTTGTTACCGAAGAAGGTTGCAGATTCATTTGATATTGAGATTTTCTTTCCCTATTTCTAGAATACCATCTATGGTCTACACAAAGTTATTGGACTAGATGGAGGTTTGACAGCGAGTCCTGATATTTTTTTCATGGCTATAGATGTTCAGGACCTATACACCAACAAGGAGTTTGCTTTTGTGGGGCACATAATCAATGTAATGCACACTGATTTGATGAATGTGAAGACTGATTTGAAAAGCTTGAAGTTCAATCACTACTCAATGCTGATGCACCTAATCCTCTATTGCAATATTGGCTACATCAACCCAGGGTTCATCGATGAGACCGAGAATGCAGGAGGAACTGTTCTGGTTTGGCTGTGGACTAGGTTATGGCATAGGACTTACCATTTCTCTAATTCCATTGCTTTTTATAGTGATTTTGTGGATCCAATAATGAACATGTTAGGTATTGTGAGGGAAAGATTTCCTTTACTTGTTAGAAAATTTCTTAGACCCTTAGCATTTAAAATTGACAATGACATTAAGCACAATTGGGGTGATATGTTTTTTTTTGAGAATTTTACTATTATAAGAGTGTATGCTTACCCTCAACATCCACACATGCTGCCAAAATTTGTCCCAGAAAGATTGGCAATAGTAGAATTCATGTGGTAGCTTATCATGATGGATAGAGAGCACTTAGGCCCTAAAAGACATAAGGGAACCTTTCTGGCAAGGAGGTTCCAAATAGGGGAATTCCTGAGACAATTGAGATTGCCCTCTAGTAAAGCAAGGATGTATGACCCTTAAGACTTCGTTAGAGTAGCATTGAGAGAAATGAGGAATCACAATTTGGCTCTAAATCAACCTATGGCAGAGGACGATGTTATTAGAAATGTTTATAGTAAAGATACCTGTGAAGAGAGAACCTATAAATGGAAAAATATTGTAAGGGTAGAGGAACAATTGAAAAAGGCAGACCCTACCTTCCCCAATTTCTTTCCTGATCTCAAATACATTCGGAGAATTGACATGTGTATTGAGAATTATGAAGATATTACATCTAAATTGCCAGACATCCCTGAGGAGAAGGAGGAGGATAGAAGAAAGCTTGAGGAAGTTGAACCTGATGTGGTGTTTATGGTAGAAACAGAACAAGCTAAGCCATCCACATCTGAGCAACGACCATCAAAGAAACAAAAGTTGATGAATGTACCACAAAAGGCAAGGCAAAAGGCACTACAAATCTTGCCAGGTAATAGCCATTACTTTGCTGACTTAAGACAATAATTTTTGACATCAATGGAAGATGAGGGAGAAAAAACCCTAGATGAGTTAGAATTGGCTGGAGCTAGATTAAATGATAGGGTCATCCAAGCTAAAGAGTTTATAGATGATGATGAATTCATCAAGTCTGATGAGTTTAAAATTTTTCTCTTTAGAGTTAAGCAGAATGAATTAACACTGTCTTTGAAACTAGGGGAATCATAGGAAAAAACTGTTGAAATGATTGAAAAATTACAGGCCTATGATCCCAATAGTGAAATATTAACTATGGAGGAGGCAAGAGATCTTGTAAAGAGAAGTGGCATGTTGCTAATCCCTGGATGGGACTTGGAGTCCTCATTCCTAATTGACCAAATCAAGAGGCAAGATAAAGTTGTAGCTTATGAAGCTTTTGGCCCTGATGGACTCACAAGGGGTTTTGGATTCAATATGGACTCTAAGACACTAGCAATATGGTGTGTGGCCCCATAATCTAGTTGTATGCACCCAAAAATGGTCACCTAGACTTTGGGCCCCATTTATTTGATTTATCAATCCTGAATCAATTTTATCAATAATCAATATTGTCAACAATATCAATTCCTTAATCAAATCTTAGTTTCGATCATATATTGGATTTTTATCCTTGGGCTAACCATTTATCCTAAGTCTTTATTTGATTAAAAGGAATATTTCCTCCCTTTTTGATTAAATAAAAAGCCCACCTTTCCTCTTATCCTAAGTTGCACAAATAAATCATTATTCTATAAAAAAAGAGAAAAGCACTTTTTGTCTCATATGGACATAAAGTCAACTCTTATTTTCCTATTGGAGGATATGTGTGCACATGGATTGCTCCTCTTTCAAGATCCACCGCTGATTAAGACTTTTTGCCTCTTAATCTCAATGGTCCATTTCTTTGCATTTCTTATAAAAGGAGAACTCTCTCCTCCATTTGCATATACCATGTTTTTATGCTAATATTATGCTGCAGGTTTTAGGTGCATTTGGAGCTTTTGAGGATATTGAAGACTTGTTGCTTTAATCATTTAGTTGCATATTTGATTTCTTAGTTGCATGATAATGGCATTCTTAGTATAGATTTATTTTTATGCAATAGAATAAGCTCACATGGTCTAAATAGGAGGCATTGTAATCCATTGCTATTTCTTTTCATAGATTAGTTGCATTGTACTTTCCTTTCATAGCTTAGATTACATTCTCATTGTAGTTGCATTGCATTGCATTTTCATAGTGATTCTTCAGGATATTGGCACTCTTGCCCTCATCCTCACTTGAATCTCTCATTGTGTGGTTGACTAGCAAGGTCACAAGCTTGTAGCTCTAGCTGAGAGAAAACACATCATAGTCCCTTGTAACTCCATGCATAGAGAGCTATGAGCCGCTTTGTGAGGCCTCATTCTTGAGCAACCTTGCATGTAATGGTTCATAGAAGTGCACCTTTTTAGTGTGTACATTTCTGGCGCCCACCGTGGGGCAGAGTAGATAGGCTTTGTCCTTTGTTTCTTTGCATTTTCATCATTTTTTGGATTTATTTTTCAGAAATTTCACAGTTCTGATTTTCTGTCTTAGAGTATCGTGCGATACTTCTCAAAAATATCGAGCGATATACCTTTGTATAGAGGTGCGACACTTCGCGTGAGAGAAGAATCACCCACCAGTACTGAGGTATATCGCTTGGCATCGTGCGGAGTATCACCCGCCCATAGTGCGAAGTATCACCCAGACTGAGTTATATCGTGCGACTATAGGAAACTGTGTCGTGCGATACTGGTGAAGTCTGAGGTATATCGCCTGATCTGACAGAGACTTGCATTTCCAATTTTATCATCCGAATTTGATCATTTTAGCTTGCTATTTTATTTTACTGTATTTAGATAGGTCTAACCTGCATCTTTTAGCTTGAATCTATTAGTTTATTGCATATTTACATTTGGATTTTGATTTTGCTAACCTTGTGGGTCTAACAAGTTGTGTTTGTAGGTGCTCTCATTGCTTGAAAATTGCTAAAAACGCATGTCAAAGAGGGCTACTAACAGTTTTTGCAGGGCTGCCCAAGCATAAAAACAAAAAAACAAAAAAGTTTCTTGCTTGTTTATTTGCTTTCCTTTCAAGTGTGGCATTCACTAATTGTATTAGGAATCTTTAAAACCTTGTGAAAGAGATTTTGAGGTGGTAGGAGAAGTATGCTCTTCACCTTTAGGTGAACCAGAAAATCTTGACCCATCTTAAGGTTTTGGAAGTAAGGGAGTAATTGAACCTCTTTGCTTGGTGTGTTTGGGAGAGATTCTTGAGATAGGGGAGTATTCTCTTCACCTTTGTGGTGAACCAAAAACCTTGAACCTCAAGAGTTGATCTATTCTTTGTTTAGTTTAGGATCCTTTAGCGGGCCTTCTCTTGAGCAATCAAGAGGAATGACTCAAGTGGGGACAACCTTGTCATCATTTTCCTTGGTGGCAAGTGATTCCAACTCACTATAATCTCAAGGCTATCAAGGACACCAAAAACCTTGGTAGACATAACACTTATCTTCGTTTGATGTGAGTAGCTCATGGGATTGCGACCATAGGGAAAACATTGAACAAGAATGCTTAAGGTGCTCTTGAGGCCGCAAGGTCCCAGTCCTTTATGAGGAGCAAGAGGGGTGTTGTGAACAGAAATCCTTATTAAGAGCCATTAGATAGAAGCCACCTTGTTTAGCCGCTTATCTTCTTAGTGCAAGGATTGATCTAAGTGGTTTACCCGGATCACCTTAAGATACTCACCATATGTGTCCCTTTGGTTGTGTCATTGACATTTCCACGACAAAGTCAACATCTCTTGTGGGTAACCACTTGGTGTGAGGCGAGGGGGCATCAAGTTGTGGGTTAAGTTGGTAAGTATTGAGCCTTGACTTTTTAGGATAGATTTGCTTGAATTGTCTTCGATTGTGTGATGCCAGTGCAAACATTCTTACATACAAACAATCGATAGCATTCATAGGGTGCTTTTTCAATTCTGATATCACAAGTGTTTGTCTTGGCAAGGTTGCTTTTGCCCTTGTTTCAAGTGTTTGAGACATGTTTTATCCCTCACTGTTTGCAAACCTGCCAAAATTCTATTGATATTATGATTGAAATCAAAAACATCAACGCTCAGATTGGAAATTTTGACCAAACAGACCCAAAAATGCAAATTTTACACAATTCTGGTCAAGAGTTGAACAATTCTGCAATAGTATCGCACTCTTTAAAGTGAAATATCATGCGATACTTTGCACTTGCTAAAAATATCGCTTGCTTTGAAGAGAAATATCGCGCGATAGTTCTCCCTTGACGGACTATCGCCTGACCTGCCTAGAGTATATCGCCCGCCAGTGCTGAGGTATATCGCCTGGGGTCATGCGAAGTGTCACGCGGTTATAGGTATATCACCCTAGTAGCCTGGAGTATATCACCTGGTTAATTTCTACCATGCTTACATTTTGGTCAGTTTCAGTTGCTGTTAATCAGGCTAGGTCTTAGAGTAGGCTTCTCACCCTGACGTTTGAGGCCTGTCTTGACTCTAAATTTTTGGTTTTAGTCCTCCGGGATAGCATCATTTGATTTATGAAATCACCTTGAAATAATTGTCAAGTTAGAAGGTCATTCTTGGTGCCAAGGTTCATCTCTAAGATTGTTAGCTACATTCTTGGAAAATTTTAGTACTCTTATTGTCCAAATCGCTTTCATTTAAATCTCAATTTCAATTATCTTTTGGCCTAGTCCAACCTCCTGATTCAAAAGTGCAAGGGTAGTCACCCTTTGATTTGAACCACCTCTTTGACAGTGTTGGTAAAGCCCCTTTTTTTTATCTTCTCATTTCTTTTTTGGACAATAGAGGACTTTGATTATCCTAGTTTGGCGTTGACGCTTTGAGAGGTCACCTTATCATTGAGAGTATCTTTTTTTCATGTCAGTTATGACAAGGTACCAATTCAATCAAGGGAAGTGACCCCCTATTGCCTTTAGCCAGTTACCACCCATCAAGACTCGTCGACAACATAAGGGAAAAGGACCCCTTTTTGATCAATCTCCTAAGAGTGAATCTGAGGTTTTTTTTAATCTGGGAGCTAATCCTAGTGAAGTGAGCACCTCTTTTGTACCACTTTCATCAAGTATGGACATGAGTTACACTTTCACCTGACAACAAAGAGAAGCCATGAATCAAACTCTTGAGGATATCTTCCAACGACATAGAAGAGAGTATGGTGGTTCTTCTCATGCTAGTCTACCCGGGTCACCTCCCAACAACGTGAGGTATTTTGATGCTCACCAACGAGCTAAGAGACATCATAAGTAAGCTCACTCAGATTCAGGGTCGCAACACGAAGACCAGAACAATGAATCTAGTGATCACCACATAAACGCAGCCAATGCAATAAGGAATTCAAGACAATCCTCCCCACTTAAAGACACCTCTCGATATGCAAATACAAGATTGAGAAGCATTAAGAGAGAGAAGCAAGCCTATTTAGATGAACAGACTGCTAAAAAGGAAAAATTCAGACAACTAGAGGAAGAGGAACGTGCGTTGTTGGATATACAGAAAAGAGTCACCCAAGAAGAAGAAGATAGACTCTATGCACAACAACTCCAAAGTTGATTCAATGGGAGGGGAACCAATAGTGGGACCAACTCACCCCCATCCACCCCTTCACCAAGTCCTAGAAGAAGATCAAGGTCACCCTCATGATCCCTAAGCCCTAGAGGAAGAAGGGTTTCAAGATATGACCATCATAGGAGACAGTCGTCTCATAGACATTCAAAGCAACCCTCCCAATGAGCACATCATGGCTCACAACATGGAGGAAGTCATGCTAAATTTGATCATATGTATTTCATGACTATGCAACAAGAACCATCCTTTCAAGCATATGTGGAGCAATATGTGGAACAAAACAAAGATCAATTCTTGGAAAGTCTTATTAACAAAGGTGCTAAAGTTCCATATAATTTTGATGTTCACCAAAAGATCAAGAAACAGAGCCCTTCAACTGATGAGGTGATCTTACAAATGCAAAAGGATATAGATAGGATGAAGGCTCCCAAGAGCACGTTTCATTTGGACTCCATATGTCCTAACCCCATTGACAAAAGTGTGGTGATGGTAGAATTCCCTAAGAAAGTTGAGTTCCCAACATATGACAAATATGATGGCACTGGTGACCCTCACGACCATGTTCGACAGTTCTACATAATGAGCTTTTCCTTTCACCATGAAGACTCCTACTTGATGAGATTATTCCCAAGGAGTTTAAAAGTTCAAGCCATGGAGTGGTTCACAAACCTTTCCCCTCCAGTAAAGATATTTAAAGAACTTGTCCAAAGGTTTGTTCAACATTTTGCTTACAACCTATCGAGGTCGGTCACAATGCTTGATTTGTGCAAACTCAAGCAAAATCAAGGGGAATCTTTTGTCACATTTTTACAATGATGGAGGTGATTGTGTTTAAAATACCCAAGGACAATTCCTGAGGAGGAGAGAATTGATATCATTGTGAGCAATCTAATACCAGAACTAAGATATGAAGTCAAGAAAATTCATTTAATTCCTTTGATACTATGGTAGAGGTGGCATGTCGTATTGAGGATGTCCTGAAAGAACAAGGAATTTTGGCTAAACCAACAAATAACAACAATAGCCAAAATAAAAATACTAATGGTAACAAGGACAAAAAGAACTCCTATTGGAACAAAAACAAGCAAGTGGTCAACGAAGGAGTTGTCGACTCATCTCAACCCAAAAATGAAGGAGTTCTTAACCTCTCTCATGCAGTTCAAGCTATGAAGCTGCAAATGTCTTCAACACAACAAGATAAACCTAAGTATCAAAGGAGATCTAAAACGGAGAAAAGATAATTTACCAAATTGGGAGAATCTTATGTAGATGTTTTTAAGACATTAGTTGCTCATAATTTGGCACACCCACAGGATCCTACAAAACATCGTATACCAGATCCTTTACCTCATTGGTGGGATGCGAAGGCTTTTTGCATTTTCCATAATGGGATTGGACATGACATAGAAAATTGTTTTAAACTCAAGCATCTTGTCCAAGACCTTATTGAAAAAGGATAATTACAAGTGGATGGGTTAACCACTAATGCAGATCATAAAGCCTTTAAAGAGCCCTTGCCTAAGTATGAGAAAGGAGAGAATTATAAGAATGGCAAGGTGGCTATCAACTACACCTACACAAATGCAGAGAATGTTATTAACATGCTTGAAGTTGTGGATGATAGTGTCAACATGGTGAGAGGGAAAGATCCTTATGGACATAATGTGGACTCAACTCCTATGACTGATGAAAGACCCGCTGTGGTGATAAGAGGTCCTCACTCACAAGGAATGCCCCAGTCCCTCAATGCTGTCACTAGGGGTTAGGCTCAAACTTCCATTATTATCAGAGGTCCTAGCACTAGCAAGTCTAAGCAGCCCATGTCTAAAGGCGTTCCTCCTAAATCTGCCGGTGGTCCTGATTCCAATTATGATCTTATTGACCAGTTACAATGTACACCCGTGCTGATATCCATTTTTGAGCTTTTAGAATTATCTCCTAAGCACAAGTGCATCCTTGAGGATGCTTTGCGAGCAGCCAATGTCCCTAACAACTTAGATATTGATCAATTCTAGAATATGGTCAACCATTTGGCTAGCCCTCATTACCTCACCTTCTCAGAAGAAGACGAAAAATCCATCAGTCACCTACATAACTTGGCCTTACACATTGAAGTCATGATTCATAAAACCCATGTCAGGCGTGTACTGATAGATGGGGGTGTGGGGCTCAATATTTGTACCATGAGTTTGTTGCTGGCTCTAGGATATTTCAAGAATGTCATTGACACAAGGAAAAAGATCACGATCAAAGCATATGATGAAGTAGAAAGAAGTTCTAAGGGATTGGCCATTTTGCCTATTCACATTGGTCCAGTAGAAAAGGATATCTTATTTCAAATTGTTGATGTTGGACCTTTAGCCTACAACATTTTGCTAGGTAGGCCATGGATTCATGAAATGTAAGCAGTCCCATCAACATATCACCAGCGTGTTAGGTTTCCCCATAACGGTGTAGAAATTTGCATCCCTGGAGATAGTGCTTTGTCAGTTAATAACATTTCCATCGGATCACATGTACCTTTGAATAAGGAAGCTGACAGTCCTAGTAGTTCACTTGAACAATGCAAGCAGAGGTTTAAGACCATAGATCTTGGGATGGGAGATTATAAAATTGATTCTTTTACAAACATGCCAATCTCTCCTAGGTCTTATGGGAGACCATCACCAAATGTGAAGCCTTCGTCATCAGCAATGACATTATTTGGGAAATTTGTTGAGTCTTCGGTCCCCATTCAGGAAGAGAAAGAGGAAGTTGCCATAAGGGACTGGATCTATCACGAGGAAAAATACAAACACAACGAGAATTTTGCTCCTTCACCTGAAGCTTATGGGAAAGGGTATACAATGGTTAAAAATATGGGATATCCAGGATATGGTCCCCTTAGTCATAGGCTGGATGCTAAAGCTGAGCCTCTTGATCATGCTTTTTTTGGATGAAAGAATAAGTCCATGGTTGGCTTAGGTTTTGAGAATAAGAAGAAGAAAGGTGTCCCTGTCCCAGCTACGACAGACAGTGACAGTGACTCAGATTATACGCTTGATCTTTCTAATCAACAAGATGTGTCTGATGATTGGGTGCCCTCAACAAATCTCCTTTGGGGAGACTCCATAGATTTGATACTTAACAGTCCTACTATCCCAGCTGTGACGGATAGTGACTATGTGATTGCTAGATCGACAAAGGAAAGTGTTACTGTCCTAGCTATGACAGATAGTACCAATGCTAGCACTAGAGAGGGGGAAACCCTTCCTAACCTTGAGGCTTCTACATCATGAGGCCCAAATGATGACTCAGACACAGACTCCCATGAATATGAATGGGACTCACTTTCAGATGCAACAGTTGATCTGGACGTAGATATTGTCCATGCCTATAGTACCCAACCCGATGCGGCTAACGAGCATAGTGTAGGACTAGAGGATTGCACTCCTCAAATCGCCTTAGTGGATGATGCTTCATTTGATAGGATGAATCCTAATTCAGGTATCTTAGGAGAAGACTTGATGAACTCCAATTATATGGTCACCAGAGATGACACCTTTTGCATAAACAACATTGAACCTGTCATTGACCTACCCCTTGTTCACTTTGACCTAATTGAGTAGTCTCAGCGCCATCAAGAGCCTATCTTCCTCACTTTTCAGAATGATTACAAAATTGTCTGCTGTCTGAATGCTCTTGAACCCATGGTTTCTTCCACCAGTGAACCAACAACCAGCATGACAGAGCCTGATATTAAGTACCTCAGTCTAAAAATAAAATAGAAAGAAAAAAAGAAAAAAAGGTCTGATGGCGAAAACCACTTTGTGGCGGTGTCAGAACCAAAAATAGTAAAAAGAAATGATGCATCCGAGGGTGAAAACCTCTTTGAGGCACCTAAAGATGGGGTACTTAATAACTTGCTGAGTTATTTCCAAGATAGATCATCAGTATTGATTGAGCCAACAAAGCCAGTCAATTTGAACACAAAAGAAAATCCTCAGATAGTCCATCTTGCTCAGTCTTTATCAGAAGAAGAGACCAAGGCATATGTACAGTTTTTACAAAAAAAGAAAATTAATTTTGCATGGACTTATTCAGACATGCCAGGGGTTGACACAAATCTTATAATGCATCACTTATCCATAGCTCTAGGCGTCAAACCAGTGAAATAGAGACTCAGAAAAATGCATCCACATGTAGCTCTCCTTGTCAAAGGGGAATTAGAAAAACTTTTGAGAGCTAGATTCATTAGAGCCATCGATTATACAGAATGGATCTCAAACATAGTGCCAGTTTCCAAACATGATGGGTCCATTCGTGTATGCACAAATTTTAGAGATTTAAATAAAGCATGCCCAAAGGATGATTTTCCACTTCCAAACATTGACATGATAGTGGACATGACAGTGGGCTATGACATATACTCTCTAATGGATGGTTTCTCTGGATATAATCAAATTAAAATAGCTCCTGAAGACCAAGAGAAAACAACATTCACATGCGCATGGGGAACCTATTGCTGGAACGTCATGCCATTCGGATTAAAGAATGCAGGAGAAACCTACCAAAGAGCTATGACCACTATCTTTCATGATATGATGCACAAAAACATGGAAGATTATGTGGATGATACCCTGGCAAAATCAAGACAACGGGACACACACCTCGATGATCTGGAAGTAATTCTAGATCGCATGGAATAGTTTCAACTCAGGTTGAATCCAAAGAAGTGCGCATTTGGCATCACCTCAAGCAAACTTTTAGGATTCATAATATCAGCAAAAGGTATCGAGGTTGATCTTGAAAAGGTCCAAGCAATTCTAGATATGCCACCTCCTCAAAATATCAGCCAAATGAGAAGTCTTCAGGGACATCTTCAATCAATTAGGAGGTTTATTTCTCAACTTGCAGATAGGGCACAACCTTTTAACAAGACATTACATAAGGGTGCTTCTTGTGTTTGGAATGAGGATTGTCAAAAGAGCCTAGATCAAATCAAACAATACTTGGCTAATCCTCCGATTCTAATGCCTCCTATTCCAGGGAAACCATTGATTCTATATATTTCAGCTATAGACACTTCCCTGGGGGCATTGTTGGCTCAATCAGATGATACTAGGAAAGAGCGGGCCATATACTATATCAGCCGTACTCTAGTCTCCTATGAGATCAATTACAATAACATTGAAAAGTCTTGTCTTGTAGTGGTGTTTGCTTCTCAAAAGTTGCGACACTATATGCTTGCTCATACCATACATTTGGTTGCCAAAATTGATCCTCTTAAATACTTGCTTAGTAAGGCTGCCCTCACGGGTTGACTTGCTAAATGGATGATGGTCCTAACTGAATTTGACATAGAGTACGTTGAAAGGAAGGCCATAAAAGGGCAAGCTATTGCTGACCAATTAGCTGATTTCCCAATTCAGGATACTATGCCGGTCCAAGTAGAATTCCCAAATGAACACATCTTGTATACGACTACTCGCACTTGGACAATGTTCTTTGATGGTTCCCGCATGCAAAATGGATCAGGTGCTGGAGTATTATTTGTTTCTCCACATGGGTACAATATTCCAAAGTCTTACAAACTTTTATTCCCATGCATGAATAATATTACAGAATATGAAGCTTTAACCAATGGCTTGAGAATGGCTATAGAATGGAACATCACAGAGTTACATGTCTTTGGGGATTCCCAGTTAATCATCAACCAGGTCAATGAGGAGTATCAAACCAAGGATGATAAATTGATACCCTACAAAAAGATGGTTGATTCTTTGAGACGCTATTTCACCTTTGTGACATTTCAACAGATCCCTAGGATAGAGAACAAAGCCATAGATGCCATGGCCACATTAGCTTCCCTTCTTCAGTTGGAGACACATGAATCTAGATTTGAATTCTTGGTGGAAGAGCTACACCATCCCATCTTTGACTCATCTGAAAGCCATGTCATTTGTACCATTGTCACACACAAGTCTTCCCGATATGGTGCTATCTATTCATATCTTTGTGATGGCATCATTCCAGACACATTCAACCACTCTGAATGCCGAAACCTCATCTGTAACGCCTCTCACCACACCCTCATCTCTGGTGATTTATATAGGAGGGGTTTAGATGGGATGCTCCTTAGGTGCTTGGAAAAGGAGGAATCCAACCAAGCGTTAGCTGACATCCACGAGGGCATTTGTGGTGGACATTCTAATGGTCTTGCCATGGCCCGAAGGTTGCTTAGGGTGGGATATTATTGGCCCACAATGCAGATAGATGCGGTCACCTTTGCTAAGTCATGTGAAAAATATCAGAAATATGGAAACCTGATTCATGCTCCAGGTAGGGAGCTGATCCCCTCTGTTTCTCATTGGCCATTTCAGCACCGGGCCTTTGATCTAGTTGGGCAGATTCATCCCAACTCATCAGGTGGACATAAGTTCATTATTACTGCCACTGACTACTTCACAAAATGGGTGGAAGCTGTGCCACTTTTCGTTGCTTCAGGGAAGACCATTTATTTGTTCATCTTGAATCATATTATTTTCTGATTTGGAGTGCCTTCTGAGATCATTACTGATAATGGAGGACAATTCAATAATAAGGACCTAAAGCATCTATGCAAAAAGTTTAAAATCAAGCAACATTGGTCCTCCATATATTTTCCACAAGGAAACGGATAGGCAGAAGCTTCTAACAAAACCATTCTTAAAATTCTTCATAGGACAGTGCACAAGAATGGTAGGGATTGGCACTTACAAATCAATCCGGCACTATGGGCTTATAGAACAAGCATTCACACACCTACAGGAGCCACTCCTTTTTCTCTCACCTATGGCGCTGAAGCAGTATTACCTTTAGAAGTCGAGATACCATCACTTAGAGTCTCACTCAAAGGTTTGATTATAGATGAGGATTACCGCGCCATGAGGTTACAGGAACTAGAACTTCTAGATGAGAAGCGTAAGGCTTCCTTTGATCATATGAGAGTGTATCAGAAGCATATGTCCAAAGCATTCAACAAGAAGATTCGCCCTAGAGAATTTGAAATAGGTGATCTTGTTTTGCGAGAGAACCCTAAGAACCAACAGAACCGAGAGCAAAAGGGCAAGTTTGAACCTAACTGGCTTGGACCATATGTCATCACAACTGCTTTTGGTACCGGTGCGTATTTACTGTCAGATCCCGATGGAGACCAGCTCCCTGATCCCATCAACATTGTGCACATCAAGAAGTTCTATCCTTGATGCTCATTTCTATTTGGGGGCATCCTTTGTATATATCTTATTGGTCCTGAAAAAATACCAAAAAAATTGATATATGATGCTGAAAAAATCTTAAAAAGTATAAAAAGTCCTAAAAAAATACAAAAAAATCAAATATTCAAAAATTCAAAAAAATAGAAAACGTGCCTTGGTGAAAACCTAGCAATAGGTGCCTTGGTAGCAAAAATCCAAAAAAAAAAAAAAAAAAGGGGAAAAAATGAAAAAAGAATCCAAGTGGTGAAAACTTGGGAACAGGCGCTACTTGAGGCCTTTGCACTCCTATTTGTTAGCATGCATCATCGACACTTAGCCACTTCCCATCATGCCTTGACCTTATTTGGCTTAGTCTGGAATTGGTCTTTGTCTTTGTCTAGGGGGCATAACTGTTAGCATTGGTCTTTTAGGTGCGTTTGTCTCTTGGGGCATTTTACAACAGGTGTTTTTCAACACCACCCCAAAATAGTGCTTTTCAACACTACCCTTGCGTCGAGTGTTTCTTAACACTTATTAGGTGTCTTACCCAATAGTCTAAAGTGTAATGTGATATTTCTCACTAAGCAGATATGATACTCAGAGTTTGACTCTATGACCAACACACATGCACTTAAACAATCAACTCGCTGACGATATGATGACTTTATTTTTCTTTGTGTGCTGTCTATGAGGATTTCTTTGATGAGTGGTCTCTCCTTGAGAAGTTTTCGATGATGCATAGCTAGAAGACTGAGGGAATGAGAACATGTTTTCTTTCTTTATCTTCTTGTGGGTATATTTTGTTGATCCTAACTGTCATGAGCATTTATGCTGGTCCTACTTGACACTATGGATTGACAAGGTATTATCCTTGACTGTTATGCGAGTGCATGCTTCTAGCTATCCTGATTTTCACATGTCTTGATACAAGCATAATCTCACCATAACAAACTTAGGTAATCTCACTGCACTAGTCATCTTGACCTATATGTCTTTTGATGCCTAGGTGGGATTCCCACATTTCTATTTGATAAAGATCATATTCATATCCACATAGTTATGCTAGTGTGCATTGTATGATCTTACGATGCTACCAATAATGTTGGATGATGATTATTAGATGTCTATAAGCATTGTGACCTTGCAAGTCAACCACTTTCATAGTAGCGTGCATTTTTAGGGACATGATAGTCTAGTTTTGCATTTCTTGCATATGGAGAGAGCTCTCCTTTTCATCTTACATGGACCTATCAGTCAACTGCGCTCACTTTTCCTTCTTCTTGATCATGTCTTTCACTCCTTGTCCTTTTCATCTCGAACCTATTCTTGTTCATCACAAGGGGTTAATCATATCATCATATCTATATCAAAACTGTCATTTTCAAGAAACATAAGTCTATATCATACACATGAGAATTAAACATACATCTATGAGAGAGAACATACATAAGCATATACATAAGTATTTTGAGCAAAATGACAAGACAATATACATAAACTGATACATGCATCATAAGAGAGACATAAACACATGATACATCGAACATCCAGTAATCTCATAAATCTATAACAATATCATGATATACAATACAATATGAGATCCCAAAATCTAGATCAAAAGTCTTAGGATATGTCCAAAACATCTAAACCTAAGACCTAACCCTAAGACTCGCTACCACCCTCATGAGGAGCTCGTGGTGGTGGAGGAGGCATGGCTCTCCTATCGAGTACCACATCTAATACTCCTGTCCTCTAAGAGTATGATGGTGCTCTCTCACCCTCTGGAATAGCTTGCAGGTAGAGTCCGTGATAGTAGGCTGCTCTCGCTGACCCCCGTCGGAGCTCTAGTGCATCTGCCTGTGCCATCACCTCACGGTGTGCTATCTTTGCGCTGAGATCAGCTATCTGTTGATCTCACAGCTATAGTAATCTGAAGCTGCTATATCTCTGTCTCTTGAGCCTATATGTGGGCTCTCAGATCATCCCCACCCGTAGGCTGCTCCTGCTGTGCCTCTGCCTACCGGCGAGCTGGTCTTGCCTCATCCTCGAGCGTCACTGATCTCTATCCCCGTGACCATTTTCAGCCACCTGATCTTGATCCTCCTCCCTCTCCCCCTCCTGCCATCTCCTCCATCCCCTCCGTCCCCTCTATCCCCTTCATCTCCTCCGTCTCCCCCGTCATCCCCTCCGTCTCCTCCCTGCGCTGGTACCTGTGCATCTGGTATCGTAAACTGAGGGAATGACACCCTCTGCCACTCTGCTCTGTAGGTTGCATCAGCCCCTGCATCTGCCACATCTAGGAAATACTCCCAGGGCTCGCTCCTAATACACGCTGTCTCTATGACAGCCTGCTGATAATCCAACATGGGTAGCCACCCATGACCCTCCTTGTCCCTGGCCCTGGCGTATGTCGTAGTCTCTGTCGAGACTCGCTGCTGCCTCCCAAACTGCCACCACACTCGAGTGATACAAAACCTCTCCACTATCTTGCATATCGACCTACTAGTGGCCGAGTGCACAACATGTAACTTAGCTCATCGGTCGCATCTCCCCAGACCTCCACCTCCTTGTATGGCCTCCATGTGAATGAGGCTATCTCATCCAAAATCCACCTGTAGTACGTCACATCCCTAGTATGGGCATGTGATATGAACCCGAGGTACCTGTAGATGAAGGGGTACCTCCTCTCCCTCTGCTGAACCTTGGGGCGCACCACAGTGATGTGCTCCCACGCCCATACCTGTGCTAGGATGACACCACATGCCCATGTCCGACCATCTTTGTAGATGATCTCGTGTAACTCATGGTACATCTCTACCAATATGGCAGGACCCCATACCATCCACCAAGGCCTGCCTACCAAATCAACCAGTAACCGAGCCCATCCGAGCGGGAATCCCTTCTGACTGCGATCAGTCATCAGGATCTGTGAGATAATGGAAGCCACAATACATGACACTGGGTAGTCTCTGCCAAAATCATCTATCAGCCTCTCCCAACTGATATGCCTATCCAGAATAGTGACATCCTGGAACATCTCCTAGATCAGTCGATGCCCCTCAGTGACATCCTGATCATAGTACGCCTGTGGCAACAAACAAATCATGTTAGTTTTCATCATATGGAAATATTACATTTATGATTATATCTCAAAACATGATTATACTCACCGGCTCGCCATGACATGGCACTCGTAAGATCCTGTAGACATCCTCTAAAGTGATCGACACCTCTCCAGTAGGTAGGTGGAAGGTGTTGTGCTCACTATGCCATCTCTCAGCAAGAGTAGTCAACAACCCATGATCTATTTTGATGTACGAATATCTCAATAAGTACCTGAATCCCATGGCCTGGACATCAGTATTGCCCGGATCATCTAGATCTCGGACACATCTCATTCCCATCACCTTCGGCGCTCTGATGATCAGCACCGAAAAGACCTCCTGCAAGCCAAAAACCAAGCCAGTTGTTAGCACATATCATGATGGATGTCTAAACATCATTATAAAATATCGCTAAAACATAACATTGTCTAGACCCATGTCAATTTTTGCTCAAAAATGGGTTAAAATATCAAATTTTTTAAATTGGGCGATATTCTTTTTTTGGAGAAGTATCGCGCGATACTTCTCCCTATAGCGGGGCGATATACCTTATGCCGCGCGATACTTCACCCAGTATTGTGCGATCTTTCACCCAGTATCGTGCGATACTGGTGTCTTAGGTCGTGCGATACTTTGGGGACCCGCGAAGTATCACGCGACATTTCTCCCCAAAGGGCGCGATACTTCTAAAGTATTGCGCGATATTTCGCCCAACAAATTTTTTTTGAAATTTGAAAATTTAAAAAACGCGCTAAAAAAGCTATTAAATGCGAAAAATGCCTCAAAAAGCTTGAGTTTTTCGAAAACATACCGGGGTAGGATAGTGTGGTGGCCGGTTGTGCAACCGGGCGCGCTCGAATCGATGCCTGTGGACGGGAACTCCTACTTGCTAGGCCATTTTATCTCTCTCTAAAGCTCTCAAGATTCTCAAATCGCTAAAAGACAAATAATTTTTGAAAATGACATTTTGACCCCTTTTATAGCCTTTTGACTTTTTGACCTCATTTTCAAAACACCTCAAAATTGCACAAAAATTGCACCCCTAGTTAATTTCGACGTCCTGGATCCATTTTCGGACTTGAAATTGAAATCTGAGGTAATCTTCATAGTCAAAATCACATTTTAAAATCTTCCCTTCTTCTGCGCAGTTGACTGATCTTTTGAGGCCTAATCCTTCGATCTTTGTTGGGGCATTGTCATTTCTTCATTTCCATGTCTTTCAAACTTCTAGTCTTTCATTCATATTCATTCCATTCCCTCCTTTCTCACATTTGACTGCATCTTTTCAGTCAGGCTGGGGCATGTTTTAATGGTTAACCTATTTGACCTTTACCTTCGATTATGATTTCATTCTGATTTGATCAAATCCTTATCAATTCGTTGTTCTACTCTCTACCTGATTTTGATTTCGATTCTGAGGGGGCAGTACCTATGGGATTCTCATCCCCAATTACTTGATTCTCTTAATTCAGACATCTTTTGTGAGCTGTCACTCAAATTTGAGATTCTTATCTCTTACTTTGAATGTGATCCCGAATCGACCTCATGTTCAAAATCTTTTGGCTATGTTTGTCTGGGTGTGATCCCGAATCGACCTCACATCTGAGTTGTTTTGTGATCCCAAATCGATCTCACATTTCAACTTCATTCTTTGACTACATGTGTTCCCAAATCGATCACACATTAGTCAAAGAGGGGCAAATGTATGCACCCAAAAATGGTCGCCTAGACTTTGGACCCCATTTATTTGATTTATCAATCCTGAATCAATTTTATCAATAATCAATATTGTCAACAATATCAATTCCTTGATCAAATCTTAGTTTCGATCATATATTAGATTTTTATCCTTGGGCTAACCATTTATCCTAAGTCTTTATTTGATTAAAAGGAATATTTTCTCCCCTTTTGATTAAATAAAAAGCCCACCTTTCCTCTTATCCTAAGTTGCACAAATAAATTATTATTCTATAAAAAAAGAGAAAAGCACTTTTTGTCTCATATGGACATAAAGTCAACTCTTATTTTCCTATTGGAGGATATGTGTGCACATGGATTGCTTCTCTTTCAAGCTCCACCGCTGATTAAGACTTTTTGCCTCTTAATCTCAATGGTCCATTTGTTTGCATTTCTTATAAAAGGAGAGCTCTCTCCTCCATTTGCATATACCATATTTTTATGCTAATATTATCCTGCAGGTTTTAGGTGCATTTGGAGCTTTTGAGGATATTGAAGGCTTGTTGCTTTCATCATTTAGTTGCATATTTACTTTTTTAGTTGCATGATAATGACATTCTTAGTATAGATTTCTTTTTATGCAATAGAATAAGCTCACATAGTCTAAATAGGAGGCATTGTAATCCATTGCTATTTCTTTTCATAGATTAGTTGCATTGTACTTTCCTTTCATAGCTTAGATTGCATTCTCATTGTAGTTGCATTGCATTGCATTTTCATAGTGATTCTTGAGGATATTGGCACTCTTGCCCTCGTCCTCACTTGAATCTCTCATTGTGTGGTTGACTAGCAAGGTCACAAGCTTGTAGCTCTAGCTGAGAGCAAACACATCATAGTCCCTTGTAACTCCATGCATAGAGAGCTATGAGCCGCTTTGTGAGGCCTCATTCTTGAGCAACCTTGCATGTAATGGTTCATAGAAGTGCACCTTTTTAGTGTGTACACTAGTAAGCCCAGATTGGTTGACATCCAAGACACATCATAGGGTAGCTAATTAATATGGAGGTTGCAGGACACTATAGAATCAAAGATAAAAAATCTCCTACATCATGCATCCTCCATGAATAAAGTAGTGGTTGAGGACTTGGAGAATAGGCTAGCCAAGACATTAAGAGATTATATGGCAACTAGAAAAAAGTTTGAAGAGGAACTGAAGAAGAAATTTTTCCTAGATAAGACTGTGAAGGAGATAAAAGATGAAATAAATACTCTAAAAAATCAGTCCAGGGCATTTACAAATGTTTGTGATGCAGGGGTCCAAACTAAGCATGAGGGGGGCTTAGTTCTAGAACTTGCAACAAAAAAGATAATAATGGACATTGATCAGCCTGAGCCTGTTGATATTGGAATTGCTGAAAAGGAGACTTTGAAGAAGGTGCTATTGCATAGAGTAAATATTTTAAAAGGGAAGTCTCAAATCCTTCATAGTACTTTCATTTCTTTGTAGGGGACATAATATTAATGTTCTAATGCCTTATCTATACTAACCCCATTATTTAATACTTGGGGCCCATACTTGAAATTATTTGATAGGTTAGTTTTACTAATGGAAAAAAAAATGGAGTTACTTGACAAAATAATTGATGTTAAGGAAATGGTGTTATTAGTAAAGGATTTGTATTCATTTTTCACTAGCAAGTTACAAAATGTTCAGGCAAAGCTTAAGATTTTTGCTGAAGAGTCTGAAGGATATATCCTTGCTATTGTGGACAAAGAGGGACACTTGAAGGAATGGCAGGAGTGGGTTGATTCTTTCAACCAAATTTTTGAATGTAGCAAGGTGGCTTCTTATTTTGTTTGTGATGCTGACATTTCAACTTTTTATGAAGTTGTGGATGAATTGTACAAGAAGGAGATTGACATGAATAAATTTTTTGCTGAATTTCAAGCCATAACGAATGCCAAGTGGAAAAAATGCCTTGAAGACTTGGAGATAGTTAGAGAGGTAACTTGGCCATCAAAGAGGGAAACTGTGGTGTGGGAAAACATTGGAGAGATTCAAGCCTTGGTCTTGCCACATTGACATGGATGATAGAAGTAGTTGAGATAGTTCTGGTATTAGATGAAGAGCCAATAGAGGGAGGTTAGTTAATTCAAATAGGGTATCTTATGTTTGCGGTTCACCTACTGTGGATACACCTTTGGTGTAAAATTGCAAATCAAGACTGATTCTGAAGAATCTAGGCTACCAGCTATCACTCTAATAACTGTTTCCAAATTTGTTTAATTTGCCAAATGCCAATGTTAGTTTTTATTTTCTGAATTCTGATAATTGATCATATTCATTGATCATTGACAATGGACATTGATGTATAAATTTCAAGGAAGTTTTAGTTAATACAAATATACAAAAATATTTTGTAATTTTTTGATAGATCATAGAAGTTTGAGACTTCAAGTCTCTGTCCTCTCACCTCTGAGTTTGGTTACTAGTACTATGATAATTGATTCTTGAATTTGAAATTTTGATGTATAAATTTCAAGGAATTTAAATTTAATACAAGGATATTTTGTAATTTTCAATTTTTCTATCACTATGCTTATGTAATTTTGTAAAGAGCTCATTGGCTCAAGTAATGAATCTCAATTCTAATTCCTAAATCTTGAAGATCATAGTTGCAATTTATTTAAAATTGAATGTATAATTGTATATTACTGTGTGTGTGAAAATTATACCTGATCTGTAGACACAACACTCAGTAAAACATTAGAGGTTAGCTATAATCAAAATCATGCAAAATTGAAAGCTATCTAACCAAGTGATTTACTACCTTCTAGTAGGTGCGAGATTAATGTTCTCAGATTATTATCGAGATCAGTGACCTAGATGACACCTAAATGAAGGATTTGAATGCAATTGATCTAGATATGAGATTGAATACAATTATTCTATTTTTTGGATTTTTCTATGCAATAAGAATGATAAAAACTTGATATGAATCTATGCTATTGAAAATTGATATGCTATGCTAATCTAGAAATGATATGAAATATGAATGCAAAAATAAGATTGATCTCACAAAGATGTCGATTCGCAAGAGCTTTAATTCTTCAATTCCAATTCTCCAGCGTGATTGTGCAAAATATGAGATGATTTGTGAAGAGCTAAAGCCTTAATTTATAGAAATCCAGGGCTTTGGAGGTGCATGGGAAAAGCCATAAATCACTCAAATTAACTCATCTTGATTTTTGAGTTATCTGATCATGAAAGATAGTTAATTCTCAAAATCATGCAAAAACATGCAAAAACAGCTTTTTAACTCAAATTAGAGTTTAGATCAGCTTTTTGAACTCCAAAAGGATGTTGAGTTCCAAAAAGTCAATAACTTGCATTGATTTTCTGATTTAGAGTTTAACTGTTTCTTTTGAATATGCATAATAATTAAGAATTAAATAAATAAATAAAGTGATTTATCCTCAACTCAACTGATTTTTGAAATAAAATAATTAATTTATGGGTTAATTAACTATTTTACCAAACTTTTATTAAAAAATTATATTATTAAATAATGACAACATGCTTTAATTAATTAAATAAGAATTTAATCAATTAAAGATAGGAATTTTGATTTATTGTCAAAATTAAATAATAAAATTAATAATAGATAGAATTAAATTTAATTACATAATTAAGTGGCAAATATTAAATCTAATTAATTAAATATGAAAATATTCAATTAATCAAACTTAGGATAAATGTGATTTATCGCCAAATAATCATTAAATTAAAGATAATTAAGATAATTAGGAATATTACTAGGAATATTCCCCGATGCAGAATTTAAGATAATCAATTATGATTCGATGATGTTTAGATGTGCCTTAGGTTAGGACTTTGATGTTGATTTTGTTCGATTTGTCGATGTAGGAGGTTAATGAACTTATAGCCCATTTTTGGGGTATTACAATTACGTATAATGCCAATGCCAAATTGCCAATGGTCATATTATTGTATTAATATTTTCTTTTAGAAATTTAAGAATTAAGTAAAATTTAAATGGTTTTGATTCAAGGAATTAAGGAATTAAGTAAATGCTTAGTATTAGGAAATTAGGAAATTGACAAATAATAAATTGACTAATGAGTATGTACTATGAACTATGACAAATAATAAATTATTATATTGACAAATGACAATTTCTAAGAAATTAGGAAGCTTTGACCACCGGTCTAGGGTTTAAAATCTCTCTAAATCTGTTGTAATTGTGCTTGTAAACCCTTGCTTTAGGTCTTTTTGCCCTGGTAGGGTTAATCCTTTGAATTATCTTAAGTGTGCCCTAGTTTCTTATATTTTCATGTTACCTTTTTGGCCACTTAAGATTTCTCAATTTTCACGTGATCTTCCTTTCCTTGAATCTCATAATAAATTTTCATGTCACTAAAGTATTTGGCGAACTGGCGACTATGTGTTAGATCCTTGTTAAGTTTTCCCTTGGTCACTGAATCTCCCAATTCTGGCCATGGTTAGTCTTTCTTTTAGGAAATTGGCGACTGTATGGTCTCCCAATCTCTTAATATCTGATGGTTTTCTCATAACATTTAGGGATTGGGCGTGGCGGTTATCTCTTATTCGCTGAATTGGGTAGTCAGGCTCTAAGTTTTTTAGTGACTCAGCGAGGACTGTTGATCATCTTTAGGATCAATGGTGGTGTCTTAATCTCATAATGAATGGGGCCTACATCAAGTTATTCAATGATTCAGCGATTGAGTCATGATCTCCTATTCACTAAGTTTGGTGGCTCTGACAAAATAATTTGGCAAAGTTTATTAAAAGGTGAAATTTTCTTTAGTCACTTGATCTTGGAATAAAATAATTAATGTTTCAAACTTTGGGAGATTCAATGAATATCGTATTCATTGAATCTCATGATTAAATGATAATGGTTTAAAAGATTAAGTGGCTTAGTGATAGCCACCGATTTCTTTCAAGATCTATGGTCAGTGCTTAATCTTAGAAAGTAACTCAAGTTATGAAAAGTATTCAGCGATTGGGAGATTAAGGTTGTTTTCCCGATCTCCAAATGAGACCATGGTTAAACATTTCTTTTAGAGAATACTAGATGCCTTTGTTCGCTGAATTATAAGATAAATCAAGAGTTAAGCGAGGCATTCATAGATTAAGAGATGGAGTTGTTCACTAGATCTCCAAATGAGACCAAGGTTTCAAGTGCATGGGTTTAAGAAAGGCTTTGTGAGGATATTTTGCGTAGCTTTGGCAGGCTAAAAGGAGGGTCGATGGCTAACGGTTACAAAGATACACAATGGTCATGTTGATGGTGTGACTGTGCATGACTTCAACTATTATGTTGGCGGTTTAGAGTTGTAGGCCACGAAGATACGCAAAGGTCAAGTAAGTTTTTGGTTAACAATTTTGCATTTGCGTAGCTTCAGCACAATTTGTGGTGACTGGTGACAGTGTGCATAGCTTCAGCAAGCTAAAAGGAGGGTCGATGCTGGCAGTTACAAAGATATGTAATGGTTAGGTTGACAACATGTGTGACTTCAGTGGTTATGATGGTAGTTTGCAGTTGAAGGCCACAAAGATACACAAAGGATAGGTTGACAGCGTGTGTGTGACTTTAGAAGTTATGATTACAAGTTGAGCCTTTGTTCGCTGGATCTCTGAATCAAATCTGGTTAAGTGTTCATTGATAAAGAGTGATGATAGCTGTTGCTACGTGGAAAAGTACTCTGTCAAATTGGAAAAAATTAAAAAGCCATCCCATCAAAATTAACTGAGGGTTTTTATCAGTAAATAAGGGTTTTAAAGCTAAACAGTGATCATTGCTTTTCTGCTTTATTTCTGAGTTTTTAAATCAACCTGTCAACATCCACGCCATGACTAGCCTTGATTTGAAGTCGGTAATATGAAAAATTGAATGTGGAAGTGATCGAGGCTTGATTTTTAATGATTTTGGCAACTGCACAAATTCAATTCTCAATGATAAATAGATAGGACTCCATTGCTTTCTGTGCTTGAAGTTTTCTGAAGATAGTTGTGATTGTTAGTGCAAAAGCAGTGAGTGAGAAGTGAAAAGAAGTTATAGAGCTGAGAAATATTCATATTCAAAGATGAGCCAACCAAAGCCAAGCATGGTGTCATCTAGTGGAGGGTCCAAAGAACAAAGTGGTCAAGATAAGGGGAAGTCCAATTATTCAGATGAGTTCCTCAAATTGCTTCCCAGGTCCAACCAGAACAAGAAAGCTATTGATACAGCTTTTGAGGATTTAATGGATAATTGTAGAGACCCTATCACTCCTTCTAGTTTAGGTTACACAATATTCACTTATTTTTACAATAATAGACATAAAGCTATACCAATTTGCAATGCTTGGGCTTTGGGGATGGCAAAATTAATTGTGCCAGATGTTTTCTTAGATGTAGACTTAATCATTGAGTTGGCTAGATTGTATGACCCTATTTCAAAAAATATTAGGAAAGAAGATTAGTCTACCTTGGTAACCTTAGATAGGGGGTCATTTATGAAGGCTTTTGATTTCTATTCCTCTTCCTCTACTGAGATAGACTTGAAAAAAGAAAGGAAAAAGTACACAAGTCATGTAGGATCTGTAAAAAGTCAAATGGTTAGGCACATCCCAAAGCAAGGTAAATACATAGCTCCTCTTCTTGCAAGCATGAATGCCCCATATGAGTTCAAGTCCCTCAAATTCTATATGAAGTTTTTGTGTCATGGGTTGTGTAGAGTTCTGGGGTTAGATGGAGATGAAGAGAAATTGCCTGCTGATTTGCTGATGATAATTATGGACATTCAGAATTCCCATGCCAACACTGATTATGATTACATCCCATATGTAATCGATAGAATGCATGAGGGTTTGATGGATGTTAAAGAAAATAAGAGGCCCATTAGGTTCATGCATTACTCCCTCCTGATGCATCTACTTTTATATTTCAATATCAATAGTTTGGATGCAAGGATGTTGAATCTTAGGCTCATATTTGAAGGCCATCCTAATCCAGTGTAGTACTGGGTAAGAGTGTGGAATTACACCTCTAACGAGTGTGATTTCTATGTGTTCCAAAATTTTATTATTTTCCCAATTATGATTTTATTGGGGAAAAATGTGGCAAGGTTGCAACCTAAGATTTTGAAGCTTTTAAGGCCCATGCATTATGAAGATAATTGGCAAGGAAACCATAATTGGGGTGACTTCTACCTAGGGGAGAATTTCATAGATATCAAAGTTTATGGCTGCCCTCAACCCCCACATTTACTTCCAAGATTTGTACCACCTAGGGTTGCCTTGTTATAATTCATTTGGCAGTTGATCTGGACTGATAAGGAGCACTTGGCACCACATAGGAATGGTACCTTCACACCAAGGCAATTCAGGGTAGGTAGTTTCTTGATTGGAAGGAGATCTTTGGACCAGATTAGTAGCTGGCTAAATCATTTCAAGATGATTTCTGGTACATGTAGATACATTGATCCTGAAGATTTCATCAAGACTTCCAGGATGACATTGATTCCAAACATTGGGACAATAAGGGAGCATGAATGATGTGATGAGGAAGATATGATAAGAAACATCTTAGAAAAGGATTTGGACAAGGCTCGTAGGAGATGGACCAAATACTTTTATTTGTTAAAATTGGAGGCCCAACTCAAACCAGCCAAGATTGATTTTAAGGGGTTTTTCCCTGATCTCCCGTATTTGAAAAGGATGGAAAAAATGATTGAAATGTATGGCACCTTGTCCAGTCAAATGGAAGGGTGGCTTGAGGAGAAATTAGATGTGAAAAAGGAATGTTCATCTTTAGATTGTGAGGAATATACTGATGAATCACAAGAGGGTGATAGTCCAATGGACTCACCTATCATTTACTTGACTCAAAATAGGGACTCACCTATCATTGACTTGACTCAAGATCCACTAGAAACATGGGACACCTCAGAGCCACCATTGAAGAAACAAAAACTTGAGGTGGTTGAACCTTCTAAGGAGAAGAAACATAAAAAGATGATAGATAGAGCTTTTGCTCTAGTACCTGGTGATTGAGCTTATCATCACCAGTTGAGAAAAGCTATAAGAGAGGGAAAAAAGGTAGTGTCCAAAGAAGAAAAGGAAATGCCTCTTGCACTTGGAAAAGATGTGAGGGTGTTATATCAAGAGGAATTCCTCAGTGATAACTAGTTCATCAAAAGTGATGAATTCAAGAACTTCCTCATTTGGAAGAAATCACAGGAGATTGCTAAGGCTCTGCCAGAGGGAATGCAACCAAGTGAGTTGACCATGAGGGCTCTAACTTCATATGACCCTAGCCTTGAGACTATTACTATTGATGAGGCCATAGAAATGGTGAAATCAAGTGGAATGCTTCTGACTCTTGGATGGGATCTGACTTCAGATTTCATCATAGATTCGATTAGAAAGTAGCTAGAGGGTAGCCTATCTTATGAGGTGCACATTGGAGACATGATAAGGGGAAGTGGCTATGATGCTAAGTCCCAAGCTATTGAAATGTGGTCTCTTGCCCATAGGACTCAAAAGCCTTCTCTGGTGAGCATTGAAGATAAAATGGAGGGAGATAAGATCATATGGACTATTCAGAATACCACTGATCTTGAGGTGTCCAAGGCCGTGACATATTTTCTCACCTCAATGAAGCAAAGACAACCCAATTAGAAAACATATATGCTCTACTATTTGATAATTCAATGAAAGTTGTAAAGGAAAGAGACCTAAAGTTAATGAAAATCAAGGTCTTGGAGGATGAATTGAATGATCTAAAGATCAAGCTTGAAGAAGTTTCAAAGGAAGATCCTCCTCCAACATTGCAAATTGAGGTAGTAGCTCAACCAATGGCAGAGGCATCTGAAGGGCCATCTAAAGATTTAGAAAAGGTGAGGCTTGATGCAGCCCTAAAAGCCATATTGGATATTGTGTAGCATAGGTTTGAGAAAATAAAGGATAAAATGGACTCAATCCATCAATCAATGGACATGCTACATAAGATTAATGAAAAAGTGAATAAGGCAGTGTCATCTTTGGAGCCAATTTATAGTGTATGGTCAGGAAGGAATTTATTGTTTGAGAAACTTGATGCATTACAGCCTCATAGGCTAGATCCTCTTGAGGTTGTTACTGAGGTTTATGAGAAGATAAGATTAGTTAGAGCCACCTCAAGATTTTTCAAGGGAAAGTCAAATTAGATAAAGGCCAAGTTGGCCATGTTTAATAAGGATTATAGAAAATATTTTCCGTCTATCTACAATGATGATGGAAGTGTGCTAAGTGTGGATGAGTGGAAATCAGGCATGGGCCAGATAATGATTAAGCAAGAGGCTTTTCTTGATAGTGATGGTTCTTTGGACTTAGATGGGTGCAACAACATAATTGACAACTTGATTAAAGTTGAAAATGATTGCATTAAATTTGATGCAGATGTTAAGGGCATCACTGACTCCAGGTGGGATAGACAGATTAAGCTATTACAAGATTTGTAGGGATATGTTTTGCCTTTAGATGATGATGTGACAACATGGGATATGAGTACAAGGCAAAAGAAAAGGACGTCAGCTATCGAGGAGCTAGAAGTAGAGGAAGAAGAGTGAGGTACACTTGGCACCTGATCTTGAAAAATAGGGAGAGCATGTATCATACATAGAATGATGTAAGTTAGCTTGTAATGGTGGTCATCATTCATGAAACAACTCTAAGCATTAAACAACTACTTTGAAATATCCTCAGACAAAGGTGCCAACTATGAAGATTCCATTGTTGGGAAACTGCTTCCTATTTCTCCAGTCTTTTTATCATTATGTTTGTACTTTTTGTCTGTAGTGCAAGTCACTATCCTAGCTATCTGAAGCTTGTTGCATCCTTTCTTTGAGGATTCCAAGATAGCCAGTGGTATATATAGCAAGTTTTCTTCTTTTGTTAAGGGTGGTGGATATTACTTTGTAAAGGAAGTTCTGATAATAGCATTTTGTCCTATAGGCTATAATTCTCTGTCAGGAATGTACTGATACAGTTATACATCAATACAATATAGCATTTGCATGTGTTCACCATCAACAATTAAAATTACAAATTTCATGAACATTCTACATTACAAAAATCATGAATTCAAATTACAAATTACAAAAATCAAAATTCAAATTACAAAAATCATGAACAATACTTATTACTTGGAATATGAGTCAAATTGTCAATAATAAATATTCAGAATCAAGTCCATTATTAATTTATCCAACAAGTACAGTAATAAGTATATATTTTATAAAATTATAAATACCTATTAACCGAATGCATTGCTAATTCTAAATCACTTCACTCTTCAATTTCACTCAGTGTCAATGAGCAGTCTACCGCTTCTATATCCCACATGGAATCCAGCTCTTGAAATTGACTACTACTACTAGCAAGAGGTTCTTCTTCATTCTGAGTTGGGTACTCAAAATCAAAAAATTCTTCATCTTCATTCTAAGTTTGGGACCAAGATCCATCATTTGTCTCAGAACCACCATGTTTTGAAGTGTTCAAAAGCCCTCATCTTTCATGTAGGGAATTCCAAATTGCCAATGCCCTATCATAAGGAATGTCTCTAACATTGTACTTGATGGAAATTGAAATTGAAACAATTGTTGTATTGTCATTGATGTCAAACCTTAACTAGTAATACTGTTGCTACTTAGGAAAGTACTATATCTATTTGAGTGTTGCTGAGGGGCTAGGAAAGGTTGGTAACAATAGCACCTAAGGGAAAGGTTGAGTTATCTTGATACTACAAAGTGTACTTGACTATGTTGCACAATGATGAGATAATGTATTATTTATCTTAGTAAGACTAAAGACTAAACTGGTAGGCTTAACCGAGAAAAGAATGGGAAAATCATGTTTAAGCCGAGTTAATATATGCCAACCAAAATTCTAGTGTCAACCAAGCATCACTAAATTGCTGAGGAAGATAGTGTAAGCCGAGTAAATAGTTTTAGTAATGACCGAGCTTTCTACATGAAGATTGAGTAGTTGATCATAGTATTGACCGAGCATCAACAATTTTATATTTGAAGATAATTTAATTTTGGAGCTGACATTGTTGAATTCTTGGATTATGTAAAATGTGTTGACTTTATTTATTGATTGTTTGGAAGCATTAATGCATTGTAAAACATTTTATTGTAAATCTTTAAGAGATTTGAGATGATTCTAGAAAAGGAGCCGAAGAATATGAAGCAGGTAGATTCAATGAATCTGACCTAACCCTAAGATCTGTGAATGAGATTGAGTGACAAAAGATGAGTTAACCTAATTGAGTAAAGAATAAAGGGAACTTGAGCATTTGGATATGCAAGTGCATGGGTGAACAAAGAATGCTGGAAGAGTAAAGTTTTATTGACTGAATAAGTAGAAAAGGTTGAAGGAGAATTGTGGTGGTTGCTTGAAGAAAAGTTCTGAGAAAATTAGTGATGGAGATGGCAAAGTTTCAAAGTCAGTAAACTAGCATTAGTGTATGGAATCGGATCTAAAATTTGCAAAGTGAGTTGTATATTTTTCAGATAAATATTGCTGCTACTTTCTAACCATTGTAACAGTCAAAATAATTTTAACAAAGGTTGACCTAACAGTCATATGTTAAATCCTTTGAACAAGGTTGCATTCTAATGGAATGTATGTAAGTCCTATGACTAGGCTCACTTTTAATAGGGTGATTGAAATCCTTTAATCGGGTCACACTTGACAGTGTGTATTTTAACCTTTGACAGGGTTGGCTTTTTACCCAGCTCACTTTAGAAGAGTGAAAATAATAGTAGCATGTTACAAAGTGGTTTTTTCCAAATTGGGTTTCCACTATAAATCCTGGTGTTAATACTTGTGTGAATGTTTTGGTTTGAACATTTCTGTATTTTACAAGTTAAGTTACAGCTGGGTAGTGGACTACATTGTTGTATGTTTCTATTACTGAATTAGTGATGACCAAGTTTGTTTTGGTTATTGGATCTGATTTAAGGAAAAGTTTTTGAGATTTTTTTATACATCAGGACCTGAGAACAACTGATTCACCCCCCCTCTTTGTTGTTCTAAATCATATTAACAATTGGTATCAGAGCTTTGTTGCTTATTATTAGTGTTGACAAAAATCAAGTTTAAAGGGGCTTGAAGCAAATGATTAAGATGTATAAGAAGGAGGTACTGAAGCTGAACAAGGAAAACTTCCCTACATGGAAAAGCTTGATGAAGCTGCATCTGGTTGGTATTGGTGACTCTGCAAAGTACTACATTGAGAATAACTATGTCTCACCTATCACACCTTTGACTGCCAAAGAAATGAGAGCTAAGCAAGAACATAATTAGGCAATGTTGGAAATTGCATCTGCCCTAAGCTATCCAAAATTTGAGGACATCAAGGACTACACAACTACTAAGGATATGTGGGACACTCTTGCAAGGATCTATGGTGGTGACCTAAATGTGTTGAAAGCAAAGGCCGAGAGTCTTAGAGGTAAGTTTGATGAAATGAGAATGCAAGAAGGTGAAAACATTGTACAATATTGTGGTAGAATAAAAGAAGTTGTGAATGCTATTAGAGGAGAAAATGGGACTATTAATGATGAAACTATAATTGGGAAAGTACTAAGAACCCTACATCCTATATATGCTATTAAGATCTCAGCTATTCAGGAATCTAGATGTAACTCTACTAATGTGCTTACTTTGGAAAGTTTGGTTGGTAAGTTGACTGCTTTTGAACTCTCTAACTATGATAATTTCATTGTTGGAAGCATTGGAAATGTTGAATCTGCTTTCAAGTCACAGCTAGTTCTGAACAAGCCAAAGAAAGAGAAAGAAAGATGCATCAGTGAAATTGAAAGTGAAAGTGATAGTGACACTTCTGATGAAGAACTAGAAGATATAGAAGCTCTTATGGCTAGAAGACTGAGAAAGGGAAAAGGAAAGTATAAAGGTAAACTCCTTATTATATATTTTGCATGTAATAAAGTTGGTCATATAGTTGCTAGATGTCCTGACAGGAAGGATAAAGATGATGAAAGGAAAAGCAAACACAAAGATAGAAAAGATGATAGAAGCTACCGATGGAGCAAAGAATACAAAGGAAAAGGTAAGAAATCTTGTTACATTGTTGAAAAATAAACTGACACTGATAGTGATGGTTTGGAAATTGAGGTAGTCTATGTTGCAATGAAAGATGAATCTGATGAGGATGAGAAAATTGCATTGATATCTTATGTGAAAAAGAATGATAAATGAATTATTGATAGTGGCTATTCACATCACATGATTGGTGACAAAAATAAGTTTGAGACCTTACATCATTATAGAGGTAAAAGTGTAAAATTTGGTAATGATGCACCATGTCTGGTTAGAGGAAAAGGTTTGATTAAACTGACTGATAAGATATCTTGTGAAAATTCATATTGGGTTGAAGGACTTAATTATAATTTGTTAAGTGTTTCTCAACTTAACAAAATTGGTTACCGAGTGGAATTTCATCACAAGAAAACTAAAATATTTGATGCCACTCAAGAAATGATTGGAGGTGGTGATCATACTAGAGGTAATTTGTTCTATCTTGACCTATCTGAAGAAACATGTTTAATTACACAACTTGATGATATTTGGTTATGGAATAAAAGGCCGTGTCATGTTAACTTTGACAATCTGGTAGAGATAAGTAAGAAGAAAAAGGTAAGAGGTCTACCTAGATTGAAGAAACCTGAGAATGTGATGTGCAAGGAATGCCAGCTAGGAAAAATGACAAAGTCAAGTTTCAAGAGCAAATCCTTTACTTCTGAAAACATTTTAGATTTGATTCATACTAACCTTTGTGGAACTATGGATGTACAAAGTTACTGTGGTGCTAGATACTTTATCTTATTTGTTGATGATCATACTAGGATGATGCATGTGATGTTTCTAAAAGAAAAATTTGAAGCTTTTCAATTCTTTAAGTGGTATTTGGCTAAGGTTGAGAAGGAGACAGGTAGGAACCTAAAATGTCTTAGATCTAACTGAGGTGGAGAATTTACATCAAATGAATTTAATCTATTTTGCAATGATAGAGGAATTAAAAGACATTTCTGCACCTAGAACACCTCCATAGAATGGTATAGCAGAAAGGAAAAATAGATCTATCTTGGATTGTGCAAGGACATTGTTGATTGAAAAGAATGTGGCATATAAATATTAAAAAGAAGCTATAAGTACTACTGTCTACACTCTTAACTAGGTATAGATCAAGAAAGGTACAAATCTGACACCCTATGAATTATGGCATGGGCATACACCAAGTGTTAAATACTTTAGAATCTTTGAAAATAAGTGTTATATATTAAAAGACACTAGGAATGGAAAGTTTGATGCTAAAAGTGATGAAGGCATATTCCTAGGGTACTCCACAAAAAGTAAAGCTTATAAGTGTTTGAACTCTAACATTAACAAAATTGTGGAAAGTGTGAATGTCAAAATTGATGAGTATGCAGAAAGAAATGAAGCTGATAGAAAAAGAGAACCAAAAGATTATAGATCTTTTGTGTACATTGACGAAGAAGAAGAGGCAAGTAACAAACTTGAACCTGATGCCGAGTCTCGGGTAAGCAATGCCAAGTGACAGATAGATGATGTTGAGCGTCAGAAAAATAGTGCCGAGAGAGAACAAGAACATGCTGAGCTATAAGAAAATGCTATTGATTATCAAGAAGAGGTTGCCAAGCATTATGAAGTTGAATTTGATAATCTTGCTGAGAAACATGATGAAATAGAGGAGACAACAGCTGAACCTATTTTGGAAAAATATGTAAGAAGACATCACAAGCCTAAACAGATAATTGGAGACAAAAAATACTAGAATTCAGACCAAAAGACTAAGGATCCAACATGCCTACTATGTGAATTTGAACCTAAATCAACTAGAGAAGCATTGGAGAATGAAGACTAGATACAAGCAATGAATGAAGAGATTGACCAGATTGAGAAGAATGATACTTGGACTCTGGTGCCGAGACCTAAAAACAAAAATGTTATAGGAACAAAGTGGGTATTTTAGAATAAGATGAATGAAAATGGTGAAATCACTAGAAACAAAGCTAGACTGGTATGCAAAGGCTATGCACAAGAAGAAGGAATAGATTATGGGGAGACATTTGCCCCTGTAGCTAGATTGGAAGGAGTAAGAACTCTACTTGCATATGCTGCTTATAAAGATTTCAAGGTATATCAAATGGATGTCAAGTCTACATTTTTGAATGGTATACTAGAAGAAGAAGTTTACATAGAACAACCAAAAGGTTTTATCGATCCAGATAGAAGACACATGGTGCACAAACTGAACAAAGCATTATATGGATTGAAGCAAGCTCCCAGAGCATGGTATGAGAGGTTGCACAACTACTTGATACAGATTGGATTTTCAAGAAAAAATGACACAAGTAATCTGTACATGAAGGATGAAGAAGGTAAAGGTATCCTGTTGGCAAAAATTTTTGTGGATGACATTATTCTTGGTGGACAAGATGCATTATGTAAAAGTTTTTCAAATGAAATGCAAACTAAATTTGAAATGAATATGTTTGGTGAGATTAAATTCTTTGTTGGTTTACAAGTATATTAGAGGAAGAATGAAATTTTCATTACATAGTCTAAGTATGTTAATGAAATACTGAAAACTTTTGGGATGGAAGATACTAAACTAGTGGGAACTCCCATGGTTACTAGACAAAAGTTATCTAAGAATGATGATGTTGCAGAAGTGAATCAGACTTTGTAAAGATCCATGATTGGAAAATTATAGTATGCTATACATAGTAGACCAGATATTGCATTAGCTATTGGGATTGTGGCAAGATTCTCAGCCAATCCTAAGGAAACACACATGATGGCCATGAAAAGAATTATGAGATACTTGAAAGGAACTGTTGACTATGGTCTATATTATAAGAAGGATGACAAATTTGAACTCAGAGTTTATACAGATGTTGATTGGGTAGGAAATGTAGATGATAGAAAAAGTACTAGTGGTGGAGCTTTCTTTCTTGGACAGAGATTAGTCTCCTAGACAAGCAAGAAACAAAATTGCATTTCCCAATCTACTGCCGAGGCTGAGTATGTTGTTGCTACAGTAAACTGTTCAAATTTGGTATGGATAAAATAATTTTTGATAGGCATGAAAGAAGAAATCACTGAACCTATTGTTATTTTCTGTGACAACACAAGTGCTATCAATATTTTTAAGAATCCAGTGATGCACACTAAGACCAAGCACATTGCAATCAAGTATCACTACTTAAGAGAATTAGTACAAGATAAAGAAGTCTGAATGGAATATGTGAATACAAAAGACCAATTAGCAAACATATTCACTAAAGCTTTACCCAGAGAAGCTCACGAGTATTTGAGAAGTCAATTAGGGGTTCTTCTGCTAACTGAGGCTGCCTAGACAAGCTAGGAGTACTGCATCAAATGCGCTACAATAGAATATTTGACAAATTGATGCAGAAGTTTATCACACTTTAGGGCTGGCCTAGAGTTGTGAAAAGAAGAAAAGACAAAGAATCAGTCATAAGCAAGATGACAGAGGGAGAAACACTAAGCTGCACATATATTATCTACATCTGATGGATGTATGTTTTAGTTACTGCTTTGGCATTTTTGTCAAAGAGGGAGATGAACTGATATGATAACACATGAAACTGAAAGATAAGAGGGAGATCAACTGATGAATTGAAATGAAGGATCAGGATAGAGGGAGATCTGAATACTTTTGATGGTCACAGAAGTGAGGCTTATAGGATTTTGAATCAGAATGAATCTACAGATATTATGAATAATTTTTTGATGGATAGATAAGTTTTTTGATTGGTTGGTAATCCATGTGTTATTCAGGTGATATCATATGGTGTTGCCATCAATGCCAAAGAGGGAGATTGTTGGAAACTGCAATTGAAATAATTATTGTATTGTCATTGATGTCAAACCTTAACTGGTAAGACTGTTGCTACTTAGGAAAGTACTATATCTATTTGAGTGTTGTTGAGGGGATAGGCAAGGTTGGTAACAATATCACCTAAGGGAAAGGTTGAGTTATCTTGATACTACAAAGTGTACTTGACTATGTTGCACAATGATGAGATAATGTATTATTTATCTTAGTAAGGCTAAAGACTAAACTGGTAGGCTTAACCGAGCAAAGAATGGAAAACTCATGTTTAAGCTGAGTAATGTTAGTGTCGACCGAGTTAATATATGCCAAACAAAATTCTAGTGTCAACTGAGCATCAGTAAATTGTCGAGGAAGACAATGTAAGCCGAGTAAATAGTTTTAGTACTGATTGAGCTTTCTACATGAAGACTGAGTAGTTGATCATAGTATTGACCGAGCATTAGCAATTTTATAATTGAAGAGAATTTAATTTTGGACCCGACATTGTTGAATTCTTGGATTATGTAAAATGTGTTGACTTTATTTATTGATTGTTTGGAAGCATTAAATGCATTGTAAAACATTTTATTGTAAATCTTTAAGAGATTTGAGATGATTCTAGAAAAGGATCCGAAGAACATGAAGTGGGTAGATTCAATGAATCTGACCTAACCCTAAGATTTATGAATGAGATTGAGTGGAAAAAGATGAGTTAACCTAATTGAGTAAAGAATAAAGGGAACTTGAGCATTTGGATATGCAAGTGCATGGGTGAATAGAGAATCCTGGAAGAGTAAAGTTTTATTGACTGAATAAGTAGAAAAAGCTGAAGGAGAATTGTGGTGGTTGCTTGAAGAAAAGTTTTGAGTAGATCAAAGATGAAGATGGCAAAGTTTCAAAGTCAGTAAACCATAATTAGTGTATGGAATCAGATTTGATATTTGCAAATTGAGTTGTATATTTTTCAGATAAATATTGCTGCTACTTTCTAACCATTGTAACAGTCAAAATCCTTTTAATAGAGGTTGACCTAACAGTCATATGTTAAATCCTTTGAACAAGGTTGCATTCTAATGGAATGTATGTAAGTCCTATGACTAGGCTCACTTTTAACAGGGTGATTGAAATCCTTTAATTGGGTCACACTTGATAGTGTGTATTGTAACCTTTGATAGGGTTGGCTTTTTACCGAACTCACTTCAGAAGAGTGAAAATAATAGTAGCATGTTATAAAGTGGTTTTTCCCAAATTGGGTTTCCACTATAAATCCTAGTGTTAATACTTGTGTGAATATTTTAGTTTGAACATTTTTGTGTTTTACAAGTTAAGTTACAGCTGGGTAGTGGACTGCATTGTTGTATATTTCTATTACTAAATCAGTGATGACCGAGTTTGTTTTGGTTATTGGATCTGATTTAAGGAAAAGTTTTTGAGATTGTTTTATACATCAAGACTTGAGAACAACTGATTCACCCCCCCTCTCTGTTGCTCTAAATCATATTAACAGTATTGAGTTACAAACATCCTCAAGAAAGTTTCCAAATTTATGTCTAGTTTGTTTCTGATCTTTGATTTCAAAAACCCCAATGCAATGAAAACTCTTTCATCTTCCACTAACCCCAATATCATTTTTTGACATTAATCAGCAGGTTTTAAATATTCTGATATTGAATCACGCAATACTTCACTCTGCTCTATCCTTTTCCACAGCCTGGTTATTGCACCGGGTTCAAATGGATTCTCGAAGTTTTTTAATTGTAATTTCATACATGATGCAAATTGTCTACATTATTTTTTAAGATTAGCTGAATCTATAATTCCTTCAATTGGTTGTCCATTGCAATTTGCATGTTTTGAAAACTCTCTGATCAATTCATCAATTTTTTTTATGAAACATATGAGCATCAATTTGTCTATCTCTGACGTTTTTCCAAAAATGAGGAAACACACAACCCATGGCTTCAAGAATTTCTTCTCGAGGGAATCTTTCATGAATCTCACTTGAAAGTTGGTAGGAAATTGACTTCAAATTCTCACTAACAGATTTAACAAACCTGTCAAAATCAACCCTTTTAATTGGAAGTAGTCTGCCTCGCTTGCTCATCTTAGATTGGTGCATTGGTATTTCATATCATTTCACAAACACACATAGCTCATTTTTTGCATTGAATTGTAAAAATTTTTCATCATGATTCAAATTTGTAATTATTTGGCACCTAAAAAAATTTGGGCTTTGAAGTGTTATCATATCTGAGTATAAATTATCTAGGGTAATACATGTCATTCTACATAAATCTGAGTACTCATGGATATACATAGTCCTATCTTGGGCTTTCTTAACAATTTTGTTCATTAAATCTAGCATGGGGAGAAGACTGGCTAAAGTTAACAGAGTCTCTATATCACTTAACTTATGTAACAAATCAGGATCTTTGTCTACTATGAGGCGTTGCTCATATATTACTATGATCAAGGATTGATATTTTGTTAGAAATCTTTCTACTGGTCCATGCAAAGAGATCCATTTGGTCTCAACATCCTTGAGAAGCTTATTTCTTGGTGTTACTCCCTTTGAGAAATCTTAAATTCTACAAAACGTTTAGGACTTTTGCAGAAGTAAGAGTATATGTCACGAACTAGATCTTCAACTTTTGACACTATAGGAAAATCGCTTACAATTTTATATGCTAAATTCATTCGATGGGCCATGCAATGTATGCCAAGCATGTAAGGTGCAATAATAGTTTGTAATCTTGCACAGAGACCATTCCTTTGGCCTTGCAATACTACAGCTCCATCAGCTCCAACACACACTAACTTCTTTCCAATTATCAAATCATCCATACCAACAATTTCATTCAAAGCATTCTTCACTTCAAAATATAAGTTTTATGCTGTTGAATTGCCCCTCATTTTATGAAGGTAGAGTAGATGAGCTTGGCGGACATGTTCTTTTACTATATACACATGCATACAGACCCAAGCAGTGTTATCTATTGTAGTAATTTCATCTATGGATAATGAAATGAATTTGGACTATTTTACTCTCCTGTAAATTTTGCTTTTCCACCTCAGAAAGATAGTTTGCCATTTCCCATCTAACGTTTGTTGACCAATGTGACATAGGATAGTGAGGAAATTTCAAAAAAGATAATAAATTACCATATTTTGAGAAGTCTCTCATAGGATGCCCTATGGACATAATATGAAAAACAACACTCATCTAAATGGTCTTTGCCAGGTTTGCTTCATTGGCTACATGTTTAAACCCAGCCTTGATTGGATTTCACTACTAGCAATTACTGCCATTCTCTTGTTATACTCTTCATATTCTATGGCATACTTAACATGAAGACATTATTCCTTTTATTTCCATCTCACTACTAATATTTCTTGTCCATCTATGGTCTATTTTTTATAAACCTTACCAATATGCTTTTATATAGTGTCAAGCTTTAGCTGTAACTTCTTCTCTCTTTTAAGTTTCTAGGTACAAATCTTACACTTGCATTCTGTTGGTTGTTCATCATTTCTTAGGACTGGTTCAATGAACCAATACTTTTCTACCTAATCAACCTTAAAATTTCTTGCCATTTCCCACTCCTGCCCCATTTTTACTCCCTTTTTCTTTTCTTCCTACCAACATCATTATTATCTTCATTGCTAGCATTTTCTTCCAACTGGTTCTACATATCCCTTATAACATCTTCTGTCATGCCACCATTGTTATCTTCATTTTTTGTATTTTGATTTTCATTTAACTCAATGACAATCCCAACTTGTGGTACTGCTATTGGTGAGCTATTGTGAATGGCTTTTGTACTCACAATTGTAGATGTTGATGGAGCAAAAACATTTCCAACTCCAAAGAAAGCCTTTATGGTAGTATCTTTAAGTTTTGGGCATTTTGATGGCCTCCCAGGCCCTTCACTACCCTGAGGAGTCTTACCTTTGTCTAGCTTTCCAATCTCTTCACAGCCCTGACCATGATGAGAAGTCTGAGTCTCAACCTCCCTTGATATCTAAATCCCTTCAGCAGTAGTAGCCTGAGGATACTCAATCTTAGGATAGTCACCCTTGTCTGACATCTTTACCCAACGACCTCTCACTAGTCACTAGGATTCTAGCCTCTAGGAATTAAAATTAATAGCAATATTGTGAAATGTGAACAAATAATTGTTTACCTTTCTCATGCTTCCTCTGAATTCTGACTCTCTGAAATGCAGAATCCTCTGTTTACTATTGCAAGATTGTTATTTGTAAATCTGGTCCTCCGGCTCCAAAAATTTGTAACGACACACGATAAGACTACTTTTAAGTTTTCTTAATTTGATTTGAATTTATATCAATCCATGATTCCAAATTCCAATTTTCCAATTTTTTAAAAAAAAATTCTTGGGCTTTTGGTGAAAATGTGTCGAGTGCCGAACCTGATCAAAGCTATTTTTGGTGAAAAATTAAAAATACGTGGTGGTCAATAAAACAATTAATTATTGGGTTGGTGAAATACGTCGTGGACCAATAAAATAATTAATTAATGGGTTGGTGAAATACGTCATGGACCAATAAAATAATTAATTAATGGGTGGTGAAATAGGTCATGGTTAAGATAACAATATATACCATTTGGCTATTTTAAATTTTATATGCAATTCATAATTAATGTCATTGGCGAATAAGAGACCATTAAAAGAACCACATTAGATTAGTTATAGGCGAATATGATGGTCAACATCATCAAATGACAAATCTAATTGGTGAATCCAATGAATATTTAGCAGTTACCATGCCAAGATTGGGCAAATATGGGCTAGCCTATAGCTACGTGATTCACCAATTTCATGAGACGTATTCCCCATAATTCACCACTAAAAATTACATTGGTCACCAAGTGGGAGATTGTTAGCTTGTGGTGACTGATCAGGAAAGTACTTTACACTTTTCCTCCTGAGCTCGCCATATTTTTTTGGGGCCGAATATTTTTGGCTATTTTTGGGCCGACATGTTGTAACTCATTCTAACCCTAAAGAAGCAAAATATTGTATAATATGGCTTAGGGTTAGGGATTTCACAATGTATGATTTTAGTACTTGCGGTAGAATTGAGCTGTAAGGGATTACAGATTGTAATCAGGTTGTAATCACTTGATAATAATAATATTGGACTCGCTATTGGTGGACGTAGCCCAAGGATTGGGTGAGCCATGTTAAATCTTTGTGTCTTCTATTCTCTTCTGTCTGGTTTATGGTTTTCTGATATTGGTTATATTTTCATGTAATTATTATTTCTACCTTGTTAATCCTAACACTCTCAACTGGTGATCAACCAAGTTACTGATGCATATAAAACTCGAGATGAAAAAATATTTCCATACAAATACTTGGTTGATGATTTAAAGAAATACTTTGCATTCATCACTTTTCAATAGTTACCACATGCAGAGAATAGAGAAACATATGCTATGGCTACTTTATCCTCGATGTTACAATTGGAAGATCATCAATTTATCTATGACTTATTGGTGGAAGAGCTCCCTTTCCCTTCTTATGACACACTTGAATCTCAAATTGTCTGCACCATCATTGCTTCTGATACTTCCCACTATAGCTAGATCTATGTTTACCTTAAAGACCAAACCATACTTGACTCTTTGTCTTGGAATGACAAATTGAATCTCATCTAGAATACCTCCCAGTATCTCATAATTGCAAATGACTTGTTTAGGAGAGGTCTTGACAGTACACTTCTTAAGTTTTTAGGGCATGAGGAGTCAGAGAGAGCTCTTAGAGAAGTTAATGAGGGTATATGTGGATCACACTTGAAAAATTTATCCTTGGTAAAAAATATTCTTAGAGTAGGTTACTACTGGCTCTCCATGGAGAAAGATGCTGTCCACTTTCCTAAAATATGTCAGAAATGCCAGCTTCATGGTAACTTGATTCATGCTCCTACTCGGGACTTGCTGCCTTTCATCACTCATTGGCCATTTCAGCAATGGGATTTTGATCTTGTGAGACAAATTTATGCTTTATCCTCTAATGGACACAAGTTAATCATTACAACTACTAAATAATGTACCAAATGGGTTGAAGCGGTCCCTCTTGTCAAGGTGACAAGAAAACATGTGGCTATGTTTATACTCAACTACATCATTTGTAGGTACATAATCCCCTCCTCGATTATTATAGACAATGAAGGACAATTCCAGAATAGTGACAATGATGAAATCTTCACTAATTTTCACATCACAAATCATTCCTCATCTATTTACTATTTCCAGGGGAATGGATAGGAAGAAGCCTCGAAAAAAACAATCGTAAAGATCCTACACATAATGGTTAACAAGTTAGGAAGGGATTGGCATTTACAGATCAATCCAACTTTATGGGCTTAATGAACAAGCATTAAACTTCCTAAAAGGGCTATGCCATTTTCATTGGTCTATGGTTCTTAAGAAATCCTACCGATCAAAGTCAAGATACCTTCACTTAGGGTATCACTACATGGGCTTTTCACAGATGGTGATTATAGAATTTCTTGACTTCAAGAGCTGGAATTACTTGATGAGTGCAAAAAAAAAAAAACATTTGATCATCTGAGGGTCTATCAAAAGAGAATGTCTAAGAGATACAACAAATTTTTTTTTCATCATGAGTTTTAGGTCACTGATCTCGTTCTAAGAGAGAACCCAAAAAATCAACAACATAGAGAACAAAAGGGCAAATTCAAACCTAACTAGCTGGGTCCTTTTGTCATTACTCCAATATTTGGTTCTGGGTCTTATCAATTGGCTACTCCAGAAGGTGATGTTCTCAAAGAGCCTATCAATTCTCTCCACCTTAAATGGTTCTACAACTAGACATTCTGCATCTTGTACAACAACTTATGATCTTGAAAAAATTCTAAAAACCATATAAAGTCTTGAAAAAATCTTTAAAAGCATAAAAAGTCCTGAAAATATGACCATCCTAGTGAACAACTAGAAAAAAGAGCCTTGATGTATCCACAAAAAACATCAAAATATCAAAAAAATATAAAAACAACAACAAAATGAAAAAGAACCAAAAAATCAAAAAAAGAAAAAAATGTGCCTTGGTGAAAACCTACAAATAGGCAACTTAGTAGAAAAAATACAATACTTCCAAGGGGTGAAAACCTTGTAAATAGGAGTCACTTGTAATCAAAACTCCATCTATCAACATGTGGCTCCATCTATCAACACGTGGCTGAGCTCTCATGTTCTCATCCGCCTCTTTTCTTCTTTCTGTCTCCCTTGTGCCATCATGTACAAGAACTAGTCTTAGTTTTTTCACGGTTCTTATCTATCACCTAGGGGCAATCAAACACTACCTATCTGAGCTGTCAACATTTTACCACTTGGTCGATCTTTTGAAATTAACCTGAGTCATTATATCAGTCTTCCCTGAAGGATAATTTACCATTGACACTATTTGGTGTTTCTCAACTCCCTAATCCTACAATGTCTCTTAACACTACCAATCTAGACATTACTATTTTTCTCAACACACATCAGATCTTACACTTTCTACTACACACACACACACTCTTTCACACTAGCACAAAGGTCTTCCTTAACAGCCATAAAAAAAATTACAACTTAGACAATTGAAAATAACTGAGATATGGTGAACCATTTTCTTGTGTGTTGTCTGTTATCATTGATTTTCGCTTGGTATGTCTTCTAAGGTCACTCAATGATGTCTAATTGACTAGAGATTCACAACTAGGGGCATACCATGTTTTATTTAACTTTTTCTTGTGGTGAGGTTTCAATAATCCTAGATGGTCTAATAAACTGGGTGTCTATGGTAAGATCCTCCATTATGATTGAAATTCCACACATACCTTGACCCTCTTTATTTGGACACTTAGGTGAGGTTTGAATTATCTCGTTGTCTATTGATTGTGTGTGGCATGCACAATGACACTCATGGTTATCTAGTCTTCTTATGCTTCAATATAGGTGTTATCTTACAACATCAAATTGGAAACCATGTTCAGGTCATCTCTACACTCATGCCTTGATGGTTACATGTGTTTCCTATATTTTATCTGATAAGATCATATTCATATCTCCATGTTCACTCTCACACCATTGAAGGTTGTACTGACCCCAATGTCCCAAATGCGCAAATGATGATAAATGAACATCTACAAGATTAGTGACTTGACTCATGTCTTAGGATGCATTTCATGTGAGGGATGCATTTTTTTAGTTTAGGGTCTTGGTTCTCTTGAGCTATCTTTCCTTTCTCTTCAATGAAGTGATTAACTACAATATATTTTGTTGACTTTGACTAATATATGCACAAACCAAGGTTGGTATCATCATAAAGGGGCCTAGAGTGCTAAGTTTTCATTATCCCATATATGACTAAGTATGAAGAGGAGAAAAAAGAGATACATCAAAATGAACATGATATCAAAGTAGAAAGCACAAGTACTATCTACATCTACACTATGTAGCATCTGTGTGATCAAAAGTGTGACACACATCTATGAACCATTACACTTGAGAAAATTCATGGAAGAAGAGATCTCAAGTAGTAGCTCATAGCTTCCTAGTTGAAGCGAGTTTAATCTTTCTCATAATGCTCATAAAATTGACATGAAGGATTAGTGACTTGACTAATCCAAAATGGAAGATTCAAATCTAAGAATGAAGCTAAGAGTGCAAGAATGCAAGCTAGAATGAGAGATTTAAGCTAAGAATGAATGCAAACAACTAGTATTCTAGAATGAAGATGTAAGAGTTAAATATATGAAGTAATGCAAGAAAGAAACTAGATTAACAATGCAAGATTAAGCTAAGAGTGAAGCTAAGCTAAGAATTCAAATGAAAAGATTGTAAGAAAGTTAGAATGCAAGATTCAACAAAACTAAGATGTAAAATGATCAAGATTGTGGACTAGAATATGCAAGATAACAAGATGGAACCCTTGAACCAAGGAAGAGCTTCCTTTTAAGAAATTGCCTCAAGAATGAAGGGTGAAGATTAAGAGGCAAAAGAATGAGTGGATGAGATGAAGAGGCAAAAGGAGATGCAAGGAGATGCAAGGTTAGGTAGAGATGAGTGGTGAGGAATAAGAGGCAAAAGGGAAATGTTAGGTAGAATAAGATAAAATAGCATTTGAAGGAACAAATCCCTTTTAATTGCTAATTAATCAAGATTAAGTGTGTGCACACTTGTGAATGTGTTCTTTTAGTAAAAGTGTAGGAACTTTATATTAAAAGTAACATTTTAGCAATTAAATAAATATGTAAGCTCTAGAAATTAGACCATAGTATAAGCTTGATATACAATTTTTGATTTAATTATGCAAAGGAGATTTTAAGGGTTACTTTGCACCATGATGCTTAGCAAAGAGATGATTTGATCAAAATGGGGGCTCAAGTTATAGTAGACCAATTTTAGGTGATTACATTTTCCCCTCTTTGACTAATGTGTGAGTGATTTGGGAACACATTGAGTCAAAGAATGATAATGTCAAGGTAGCTAATAGAGATTTGACTCTGAACCTGATTGAATGAAGATCGATAAGTAAGACAAGAGTATCCAGCCTGATATGAAGTGATGAGACTGAATATATGTCCAAAGAGATTGAGATAGCTAATCATCTGAGAGACAATACCAGACTGATATGGGTCCTGATGAACCTAATATTCCCCAAGAGATAAAAAAGATGCTTGTCTAAATGAGCTGATATGAAGTGATGAGAACACTCTTTTAGAAAGAAGAGGTGGATAATCTCAACTTGATATGAAGTGATGAAGCTGAGATGCCCCGAGCGATGATTTTTTAGTCCTAATTGATTAAAATTTGGTTCAAGTACTAGATTTATAGATTAGGAGATTTGATTGATGAAAATATTTATTATATTGTCACGCCCCCTCAGAATTGAGATCAAAATGAGGTGCAAGGGGTGAAGATTAGCCTCATAAGTCCAGAAAAGAAAGTGAAAGTGAGCAAGAAATGATAGCATCAACATTCAACTATGTTAGAAGATTTAGAATTTTTATTTTGATCCCAAAAATTAGGATCAAAGGAAAGGTTTTTCAATCAAGTACCTCGACAGAGAGAAAGGAAGAAGTGAAAAGAAAGCATAGCTCAAGGGAACCAGAAATGCAAGGATAAATGCAGCCCTAGAATGAAATGCAACCTAAAACATACCAATGCAACCTAAGACTTTTGGAGTAGTCAAGTCACCGATCTAGTAGACCATTAGTTTTCATCATTTGAGCTTTTGGGACATCAAAGGTTAGTACAACCTTCACCAGTGCGAGAGAAATCATGAAAATATGAATATGACCCTACTAGAGAAGATGTAGGAAACACACATAAGCATAGAGACATAAGAGTCGAGATGACCTGAACATGGTTTCCAATTAATGTTGTAAGATAGCACAAGAAATAGACAAGGAGATAATTCCAACCTAACCTAAGTGTCCAAATAAGGAGGGTCAAGGTATGTGTGGCATTCCAATTGTGATGGAGGCTCTTATCACAAACACCTAGTTTATTAGACATCTCAGGATCTTTGAAATCACACCACTAAAAGAAATCAAAGAAAATATATTATGCTCCCTATCGTGAATCTCTAGTCAAGTAGACATCATCAATCGACCTTAGAAGACATAGTAAGAAAAAGTCAATGATAATAGGAAGCACACAAGAAAATAGTTCAGCATATTTTAGTCATTTTCAATTTTCTCAGATGTAATGTGGTGCTGGTTTTTAAGAAAACACCTTTGTGCTACTGCCAAAGTACAAGTGTGCAATGAAAGATAGTGCAATATCTGATATGTGTTGAATAACACAATGAAGCCTAGATTGGTAGTGTTGAGAAACACTGAAGGATTAAGGTGTTGAGAAACACTAAGAGATGTTAGTGAGAAAGTGTCCAATAGGAAGGATGGATAAATTGACTCAAGTTAAGTGCAAAAGGCTGACCAAGCGATAAAGAACTGATAGCTCAGATAGGTCTACAATTTCCCCTAGATAGAAAACAAGAACCAAGGATAAGACACATACAAGTTCTAGCCCAATACAACATAAGGAAACAAAAAGTGAGATGGATGGAAGGAGATAATAGCTTAGCGATGCATTGATATGTGGAGCACTGATTACAAGTGACGCCTGTTGCTAGGTTTTCACCACTTGGGAGAATTTCTCAGGATTTTTTCACAACTTTATTTGCCTTTTTTAGAGATTTTTTTTAGGATCATAGATTTCTATACAGGAAGTAGAGTGCTTAGTTGTGGAACCACTAAAGAGGAAGAGTGTTGAGAGGATCTTTGAGAATAATTCTATTCATAGTAGTGACCAATTGAGAAGTTTTAGAACCAGATGTTGAAGCAACAATGGGAGGATTTGACTAGTAGTGTCTGACTATCGAGAGTTCTGTAGTCAAGGAATGATCATTCAAATGAGATCCATAAATATACTCATGGATGTGTCTTAACTCTTTGTTAGATTTCCCATGTTCTAAACACTTAGGGAGAGTACGATCTAGATTTCTCTTAGTCATGTCATTAGAAATGGGGAGATACCGATATGCACTTTTGGGAAAGGCAAGATGGAGTGAAGAGTGTGAAGTATGAGAGGTAATGATGGTGGAATGAAGTGGGAAGTGAGAATTTGGAAGCTTTGGTGGTAACTTTGATTCTCCTTTGATATCCAAGTCTTTTAACTTGGGAAACCACATGGCTTTTGATTTTTATTTTCTTTGGAGTACTTTTGATAATTTTTTCATGATGGATTTTGAGATCCATTTTTTCTTCAATTTTTCCTTTTTTAAGGACCTTTGTGGTATTTTGAATATTTCCTTTTGATTTGTAGTCACATGTCGATTAGATGGGACATGGTGACCTTTAGGTATGAGTGGATTTTGATTTTTGTGCTACACATCCAAGTTACTTCTGAAAGACTCAGGAATTATGGATGAGTGAGATTGATATGATAGGTTTATATGGAGAGATGGATGAGAAGTGGGTGAGCTATGTGATTTAGGGAGGAAGGGGGATAAGGGATTAAAAGGTTCAAGTGCAAAGACACCAGTATCATCCTCATTGTTCATGAATGAATTAGATAGATCAATAAAGTTATCTTCCATAGAATTTTGTTGATAGCAATTTTTCCTAGAAGAGTCAGATGAGTTCAAAGGAGTATTATATGAGTCTAACTGATCTGGTCAATCCTGAGAGCTAGGTCACTCTTCAGGTAGTAGAAGTGCATGGATATGAACCATTTCAATTCTAGATCGGCCTATATTCCATGAAGCTATGACGAGATGGGGTCTTATGTATCCATGATTTTTTGGAACAACTAGAGCATTTATTTGAGTAGATGGCCTAGGAGGCATAGGAATGATTTCCATAGAGGGGTGGAAAGGATCATCATGATTGACTTGATCTTGAGAGTTAGAACTTTCTCCTCTTTCAAAGTTGGTAGGAGGAGCGTATCTATGTATAACATCAATTGGTATTTCCATAGTAGCATTTGATAAGGAATCACATTCATACTCATGTGAGTCCATTTCACTATTGCGGTACTATCTGATGTAGTGAGTTAGAGACATTGTAGGAGGCAAATTTTCTTCATCATTGTCATCTGTTATAGGAGGTGCATTCTCAGTAGCAATATCTTTCTCCATAGCAAGAGTAGTAGATTAATTTAGAATAGGCATACCCTAAGGCATATCCAAGATATAGGAGACGTCATCTAGTTTCCCCCAATCAGGATGCATATTGTTAGAGTCATCAGTATGTTCAGTAGTAGAAAAAGTAGTAGTCTATTTAGTAGAGTGGATAGACTCCTCCTGGTTAGGGCTAGGATCATGTTCTTGAGGTACCTGATTAGCAATATAAGTCTCTCCTTGATACTCTAGATTATAATTCTGAATGTGTAAAAGCCTTTCATTAGTTATAGGCTTGATTTATGCTTCTTCATCATCAAATGATTCCTTATAGGTAGTAGTGTTTCTGCTAGGTTTGATAAGCTTGTGTTCATGATAGCCAATACCAATTTTTTCCTTGGGATTTATGAATTCAACATGTAAAGGTTCAAGAAGACCTTTTCCTTTTCCAAGAGGATTTTTCCATCATGTCCCATTTTTTGCATAAGATGATAGCCCATACCATATTTTTCAGGTGAGATCTCATTATGTTTATCATTTAGTTCAGACTCTCTGTTCTTGAATAGTGAGGTAGAATTTTCATCCCTTTCTAGTTCTAAGGGAATTATAGCTCTAATAATTCTAGTACCCTCATGAATAATGGGTGTTGTAGTTTGTGTAGATGATTTTCCATGTGATTTTGAATATTTGGGAAAAGTGTCCACTCAATAGGTTCCCATGTCAGTAGGTGTGACAAGTATTTGTTTCCATGATTTGATAGAGATTATATTTTAGGAGGTGATCCTTCTTTGTTGTGAGGAAAAATTTGATATGACTTCTTAGGACTATTGGGATCATATGCTAAGTCTATAGGAATAGTGATCTCAATTCCATCATGAGGGAATTTTATGCAGTGATGGTATGTTGAAGGAATTGCTTGCATAACATGGATCCAAGGGCGACCCAAGAGTATGTTATATGCTATAGGAATATCTAGAACTTGGTAGATGACATCCCACTAAATAGGACCCACTATGATTGGTAAGACTACCATGCCTTTAGAAGAGATTTCCTCTTTGTCATATGCTTTGATTATTATTTTTTGTCTAGGATCAACAACATGCTGTAAGAAACCAAGAGCTTTAGATAGTTTAAAAGTACAAATATTCAGACCTGCGCCTCCATCTATCAAAACATGCTTAACTCTAAATTGATGGATGAAGACTTCAATGTGGAGGGGTTGATTATGAGGATGAATTACAGAGGTGTCATCTTTTTATGATAAAGTGAGATAAGGAGGAAAAGTGATGTGCCCGACCATGGAGTGGAACTTGTCAACGCCTAGGTCTTTAGGAATATTTTCCACAAGAAGGGATTGATTAAGAATATTCATATGAGAAGGAGAGATGTCAAGTAACTCAAGTATCAAAATTTGAGTTGTAGCGTGCTGAGGTTAGTTAACCAAATTAAGATCTTGTACAATTGATAGGGTAGTTGGTTGAATAATTTAGATTGAAATCTTCTAAGGAGAAGAGGAGGAAGATGAAGCTTCTCTTGATGGAGTTTGAGAGATAGGTGCCATGTTAGATGATTCAATTTTAGGTTTTCCTTTAGTGTGATCAAAAGATTAAATCATGTTGATCATATTATCATTGTTAGTATAGGTGTAGACAACCTTTTTATCCTTTTCCTTAGAAGATTATCCCTTTTAAAATTTAGGAAAAGGCTCCTTGAAAGCCTTGTGATCATTATTAGCTTGTGGAGAGTAAATAACAATGGTTTCATTATCAATCAGTTCTTGAATGAGATGCTTGAGTTTCATGTATTTGTTGGTTTTATGGCCTTTATTACGATGGTAATGATAATAGTAGTTGTCATTCCACCATTTAGGCTTGATCTTAGGATCATAGGGCCTTGAATTGTTAGACAAAGTAATAATCTGATTAGCTAAAAAAATCTTTAGAGAATTTTCAAGCGACTCTCCAAGAGGAGTAAAGTTTATCTTAGGCTTAGAAGCCCAAGGATTATCAGTTTTAGCCTTCCCAAAAGTAGAGAGATTAAATGCCAGTTCTTTAGTAGTGGTATATTGCGAAGTTGAAGCCACAATTCTGTCATTGATGATATCCTTAGCCTTGTTCCAAAATTTTCTCTTAATTTTGTTGTGCTTCTTGTTAGAAGAGGATTTAGATTGAAGAGTTATGTCACCCTTATGAACAAGAACATACTCTATGTGAATAGATAGTTCAACCAATTTATCGAATGAGGTATGATTTTACATCTATAATCCATAATTTATTTCAAAAGCTAGAGAGTTGATGAATATGTTGATCTTTTCTTTCTCAGGAATCTGGTGAGGATTACATGAATATAAATTTTTCCATATTTGAAGGAAAGTCAAAAAAGACTCACCCCGACATTGTTTGATGTTACAAAAATCAAGCATAGTGGTAGCATGTTGAATATTGTAGGAGTATTGCTAAATGAATCTTTGCACTAGATGGTCAAAATATTTGAGAGGGGGAGATAGTTTAGTGAACCCCTCCATGAATTGACCACTAAGACTCCTAAGAAAGAGTCTCATGAGTTAGTGGCTTCATTAAAGAACTCCATTCTAAGTGCACAAAACTCTCTAATGTGACCATGAGGATCTTTGGTACCATCATACTTCTCATATTTAGGAAACTAAACCATTCTAGGAAAAGGTTGCATGTGTAGATCCTTGTCAAAAGAAAATGAGAAAATAGTCTCAAGAGAGAAGGATGTTCTTGGTTGATATTTCTCTTTTTCTAAGTGTTTCATCAAGTCTTCCATCTATTTTCTCATGATTTCTAGTTCAGATGGTTCTTCCTTTCTGATTAGATTATCAACATCAAAGTTCTGCAGTAACTTAACTCCTTGTGAGGATAGATGCAAGAAGTATTGATCTTTGTTTTGAATTAGAGTCAAATTCATGAAATTTTGCAAGCATTTGTCTTTCTAAAATTGTAAGATATCTTCCTCAATGATTTAATTGTCTAAATCACCTCCTTGTGATCCATGTATGGTGTGTTGAGAACCTTGTCTAGAGTTGGGAGGTTCTTGGTTGATTTTTCCAAATTGTTTGTCACCTAATTTATTTAGGAATTCCTCAATCCTCTTACTTTGGTCATTCATTATTGGAGTGTAAGAAAAACTATGTGCTAATATAGGAGAGGATAGGGTAGATTCTCTAGAGATGTTGACAAAGGGTTTGAAACCCCAAGGTATGGGACTTTCTTTAGTTTAGTTTTCAAAATAGCTTCAGGTTGTTTTCCTTCATGAATCTATGATCTAGTTGTGACTGACATGAAAGAAGATTATCAAAACCCAAATAGGATGACTTATGATGACTTGATGTTCAAGCTAGGTAAGTAAAGATGTTCACTTGTCCAAAGTGTAAAAAAAAGGGATAGAGAAAAGATAACTTGCCACAAGGTGCCCAAGTTGCAGGGAGATGCTTATGCATGACACTTGTGGACAAGAAAGAGGTTGGATAGAGAATCCAAGAGAGTTGATCAAAGAGATGGTGGACAAGTGAGAATTATACTAGCAAAGTATGTAGTCAAGAGACCAAAGTAATATTTTCTAGCTAGAGGGAATTCCTAACATGTTGGAATGTACCAAATAACAAGATAAGATAAGGATGGCAATGGAGAAGCAATGTTGAAATTTTTTAAGCTTGGTCTAAGAATTTAATTCAAAGGATTGCAAGTGTGGTTGACAAGTTTGGAGCATTCCCTAGACAGGGTTTGTTTTGAAAGCATGTAGTGAACAAGCAATAGTCTTAAGACAATCCAACATGGGAAAAAGAAACCTTGAAGATACAAGCATATGTGAAGTCTTAGTAAGGTGTCAAATATACCAAGTGTATCATGTGTATGTTCAAAAAATGTTCCCACAAGTCTTAGCACAATAAGACACATAAAGAAAGCCACCAAAGGTCAAGTGGGCAGTGTACCAACCTTTTCCCACAACTTGGTACCCCTTCGCCTCACATAAAGTGGTGTTGGCTTTGTCATGGATTTTCATCCAAGGGAGTACATATGGTGAGTGTCTTGGGGTGATATAGGTTAAGTCAACTTGGATAAATCCTTGCACAAAGGAAGGCACATGACCAAAAAAAGGATAGCTTCTAAGTCCCAAGGTGTTTAGTAAGGGCCTCCGTTCATGACCACCCCTTGTAGTTCTACAAGCGAAATTAAGGCCTATAGCCCTACAAGAACCCAACATGTATAGTTTTTGCAAGAAATATTTAGACCTTTTGGCCCTATAAAAAATTAATATATTCCCCTTGTAACCTTGTAAACAAGATTACAAGAACCCCAATCAAATGTAGTCTTTCTTAGCAAGATTTAGACAACTAGGCCCTACACATGAAGAAGCATTAGGAATAGAAAGTAGCCAAGTCTTCTCTCTCTTTGGATTGAAAGAATCTTTTGATTATAGTGGGGTGGAGTAGCTAGATTTTCTTGTTCCCCACTTGGGTCATTCCCAAAAGATTTCTCTCTTGGCAAGCCCTCTAAAGGTAAATGCAAGAAAGTAAAGATGGATAGTTAGTGGAGGTCTAGATTTCTAATTTTCCCATGAGGAAAAGAGCATAGTATCCTGCTTCATATTTTCTCCCAAACACATCAAGCACATGTTCATTTACCCAAGACTAATTGCAAGTGATCAACCAAGTAGGTCTAGATTTCTGATTTTCATAAAATTAAAAGAGCATACTCTCCTACTACTCAACCAATCACAAAACAAGAAGCCTTCTAGTTAAGATAGGTGCCTAGAAATCAAATGTAAGAAAACACATAGCTCATTTGTATCTCTAAGGAAACCTAAAAGAAAAAGCATTAGTAGTTTCAAGTTGAAGTCTTTGACATGCGAATCCTACATCACAAAACATTAGTAGGCATGAAGATATTGAGCTATTTTGACAAGAAAGACCCTACAAAACCACAAGTTAGATCATTAAAGGTATGAAAAATGAAGCAATGGCCTTGCAAGATCACTGGTTAGTCATATTTAGAAGAGTAGATAATCAAAAAATGCAAGAAAAATCAAGTGGTCTCAGCCAAAACTCAGACTGTGACATAAATAAAATCTGGGCGAAAGTTAATCAGACCGTCAAAAAATTGTACGACATACCTCACAGAGGTAAGATGACATTTCAGGTTAGCATGACATTCCTTATAAAGGCAGTGTGACACTTCTCAATAGGGCCATGGGACACTTCTCTGCATGGAAGAATGACACTTTAGAGAATATAGAGTTTCACACAACTGTATAATGAAATGTCACCTGGGTATTATTGTAATACCTCTCCTATGGTGATACTTAGACTTTGCTGATTTGGACATTTTTATTATGATGGTCAGGACTATACATTTACATTTATGTTTTGTGAATGATGATATGATGGATATGCTCATTTATGGTTATCATTTATATGTTTATGAGATTAGAAAACCATCTATTTTTATATGTTTTATGGATCTAACCCAATGATTTGAATCTAACCATTATCATGATGTTTTATGTTTCATGGATATGTGTCGGATGTGTTTTCATGACTCAGGATGAAGTCGTAGTTACTCACTTAGTTGAGGTCCACATGATGTATCGATCCTGGTCATCTGCTTGCATATATATGATTTATATATTCATATGTATATATATGTATCTCTTCTTGGTGATGCAGGATTGTAGGTACCATGTATCATCTCCACCTGGCTTCACAGGTCTGAGCGATCCCTCAAAATCCTCGATCATTGTTGTTGTTATAGAGATATCACCAGGTTCCATAGGAAGAAACTTCACCTTTGATCCTTTTATCCTTAGGTGGGAAGTGCCGAGTCAGTCCCTTGTGTGGATATATTATGTGATCTCTCGGTTTACTGGTTTTGTGGGTCTTGTAGTTAGTTTCTTGTCTTTTGTATTCATTGTGAATGAAGTTTTGAGTATAGTGGTTCTAGTTGTCTTTATGGTACGCTCAATTCTATTAGTAGATTATTGATGTGAATTTGAGGGTATGATTTAGTAATTTATCTTTATTATTAGCTACTTATGTACTAGCAGCTCTTGTTAGGAATGAGTTAGTATGTGATTGAAATATGTGATTTTAATATCAATAATAATAAAGAATTTTATGGTATTATCTTTATAATATCCATAATAACAAAATGTCTATGGCAATAAAAATAAAATAAAAATAATAATAAATATTTTTAATAATAGTGGTATGTTTCACCTTGTATATATATCACTATTGCATTTTGTAAAGAATATGGATTAAGTGTGTAAATAATAATATGCTTCATAATAATAATATTATGTTTGCAATAATATTTATAATAATAATAATAATATATGTACACATAGGCATATGGGTGCACACATATGCATATGCATACATATATTTATATAATTATTGGTGAGTAAGTAATTATTACATTCTATTAATGAATAATTAGATTAGTTAATGATATGGTTGTAAATAATAATAATAATTATTAACTTCCCTAAAGTAAAGGAAACATAAATTTGATTACGGTAATAGATTATAGTTTTATTAAAAAAAATTATTTATCCCTTTATGGGAATGGTTTTACAAACTGTATTGTTAATGGATAACTGGTGGATAGTTGCATCGGTTGGAGTACCTGTGCAACTACTCCCCAATCTATATACAGGAAAGACTTCCTGTGTGAGAGGGAGTTGGAGGAGAGTTGTTTCGAGAAGAAGATAACAAGATTAGTATTATGCTGGTAGGACTATTGTATTTGTGAGGAGAGAAATTTATCATTCTCTGAGAGTGGCATTTGGTTATTCCCGGAAGAGGCTGGAGATTGCACCCAGGAGGATTTGAAGGAGTGCTGAAAAGGGTTGAGAGGATTGGACTGGTCTTCATCAACTGAATCTCCACAAGACTCTAGGTTGGAATTCATCCTGAGAGTTATCTCTCCTTTGTGATATGAAAAGATGAAAATCTAGTTAAATGTTTCTTTGTATGTTCGTTGTTGATATAAATTACAGAATGCTATGTTTCATATATATTTTATTGTCCCTGTATTAGTGATTTGAAGAATAGGAACATGTTGAATGGATTTATTTACTGTATTGCGTATAAACAAATATTTATGCAATTATAGGAGGTTGTAGGGTTCTTAGCATTCTCCTTGTATTTCCTCTCTTATCCAGAATGTCCATGAGTTCTTTGAGGCTTTAGAACTTTTGTTTCAAACCTACAGTTTCATATTTTTCTTTGCACCACTTTCTTTGCCCAGATCTAGAACAAATATGTTGGATAGATAGGATGGATTGATGGGCAATTTTTGAAGGGAAATTGGGAGATCTCAAATGGGTCGTGCTCAGATTAGGCAACCCTAGTTCCCATAATGCCCAGTTTTACTTGCAAGCCAAAGATGACAGTCATATTTTGTAGTTTCTGGCAATAAGTTAGTGATGACCGAGTAAGTCAGTGATGATCGAGTAAGCTAGTGATGACCGAGTAAGTTGGTGATGACCGAGTAAGTCAGTGATGACCGAGTAAGTCAGTGATGATCAAGTAAGTCAATGGTGACCGAGTAAGTTAGTGATGACCGAGTAAGTTAGTGATGACCGAGTAAGTTAGTGATGACCGAGTAAATTAGTGGTGACCGAGTAAGTTAGTGGTGACCGAGCATCTAGTGTTAGTTGAGCAGTCTATGTTAACCGACTAGACTGTATGAACCGAGCAGATTAGTGTTAACCGATGAAAATAGGATTCAGGCTTTATACAATTAAAACATTAAAGTATAAGTTTACGTACTTTAATTTCTTATACTTGTATAAAGGGTTTAGGTACCTTTTGAATTGATTGGGATAGGTTTCAACTTCCTAGGAGTTAAGTTGTAACTTTTAATTTTTAGATTTTTAATAAAATCAGACTTAGTCAAATTTCAGGCTTAGTCAAATATCAGGCTTAGAATGAAGTTCATGGAACATTATCTTTTGGTATATAGAACTTTGAGTAAATCACAAATGTGTTCATTCCTTTTTTGGTAGAGGTTATGTTCAGTGCGTTTGGATGCCTTAATAGGGTTAGGATGTGTGTAGGAAGTATTTTAGGGTTTAGGGTTGTCTAAGAAGATCAGGACCATTCTAAACATCCTTAAACGTTCCTAATTTCCCCTAAAACATCCATAAATTATCTTATTATTTTCTACTCTTTGATGCAGTCTTACAAAAGTGTTTATGATATGTTTTTACTAAGTGTATGATGTGGTTGCGATATGTGGGTTAAGGGTAGAAAACCTAACGACACCTAGTGAGTGGCTCTCAGTGCGGGGCCGTGGCCCTAAGTGGCTAGTACCAGGATAACCGATTGAAGAGTTATTTTAACAAGTGATAATTTAATTAAAACTTATGGGAATGGGTTCAAACTTTTAAAAATATTAAATGTGCCTCACCCATGTCATTAGTGCTAGTAAAAGCTATGGATGGGAGTGGGAGAAGGTGCCTATGCGTAGGTATGATCAAATGGTGCTTGTCTATATGAAAGGCATTCGGTTATGCATGTGCCTACTTGGGGGCTGAGGCCCGGAGTGGCTAGTACCAGGACAACCCAAGGGGTGAGGGCTATGCGATGACACTCACTTAGGTTGTTGCTTAGAGTTTCTACCAAGCCTTAGAACCTATTTGGGGAAAGATTTATACTTGGGCTTTCTTTTCATTTGTTATTTGGGAAAGGTAACCTGACCCTAGGTTTGGCCTACCTATTCCTTCTTTGTGGACCCTGGTGTTTATCTCCTAGCATGGGGGAGTGGGCCTTTGGGTGTCCATGTGGTTAGATGGTAAACATTTTATCGAGGTATCTTTTGCGGATGTAGTGTTGAAGATTCATGCTTGCTTATGTACCAATTTTTGAAGAATAAAGGCTTTGTAATTATCTTTCATGATGTAAAGTTATTGTTACCTCCCGAGCGGAGATGAATGTAATGTAATCATTGATGTAATTCAAAATGATGTATTTGAAATGGGTAGACTTAGGAAAAAAGGAAAAAGGGGATGTGAACTTTATGTATAAGATGTATGTTGGAAAAGAAAATGATTTTTAGTTAAGTAGTATGATTTTAATTAGTGATGATTCAAGAAAAGGCTATTGAAGAGAAAATGTATTATTTGCAATGTATCAAATGATTAGATGGTTCTATTTGATTTAAAGGTTATATTGTTCATAAAGGATACTTAGGAATATAGATGATTTTAAATGGAAAATTGAAATGAAAGTACTATGTAGTTCTTAATAAAGAATATTATAGTGATATGATGTAATTTTCTTTGAGAAGTATATCTTGTTGTTAGTTTACTTAATGGACTTAAATGAATCATGCATTAGATAGAAGGGAACCTTGGGAGGAAACTAAGTTTAAGTTTTGTTCATATAATTATTTTAAAAATTCAAAATTTTTCATAAATCATTGCTTGGGTTTTTCTTTTATAAAGAGAATCTTTGTTCTCTTCCCCGGTTCCCTTGTGGGGCATGACAATTATAAGAAATGTTGTACAACCTTTGAGCCTGTAAAAAATAAAATTTCTAAACCTGTGACAACAAGAAATTCAAAGCACAAGAAATGGAGCCAAAAATGAATGCTCAACCCCACAGTGGGTGCCAAATATGTGTGATCAAAAGTGTGACACACTTCTATGAACCATTACACTTGAAAAAATCGATGGAAGAGGAGATCTCAAGAAGTGACTCATAGTTTCCTAGTTGAAGCAAGTTTAATCCTTCTCATAATGATGATCAAATTTGCATGAATGATTAGTGGCTTGACTAATCTAAAATGGAAGATTCAAATCTAAGAATGAAGCTAAAAATGCAAGAATGAAAGCTAGAATGAGAGATTTAAGCTAAGAATGAATGCAAACAACTAGTATTCTAGAATGGAGATGCATGAGTTAAATCTATGAAGTAATGCAAGAAAGAAATGAGACTAACAATGCAAGATTAAGCTAAGATAATAATTCAAATGAAAAGATTGCAAGAAAGTTAGAATTCAAGATGCAACAAAGCTACGATGTAAAATGATCAAGATTGTGGACTAGAATATGCAAGATAACAAGATGGAACCCTTGAGCCAAGGAAGAGATTCTTTTTAAAGAAATTGCCTCAATAATGAAGGGTGAAGATTAAGAGGCAAAAGAATGAGTGGATGAGATAAAGAGGCAAAAGTATATGCAAGGAGATGCAAGGTTAGGTAGAGATAAGTGGTGAGGATTAAGAGGTAAAAGGGAAATGCTAGGTAGAATAAGACAAAATAGAATTTGAAAGCACAAATCCATTTTAATTGCTAATTAATCAAGATTAAGTGTGTGCACACATATGAATGTGTTCATTTAATAAAAATGTAGGAACTTTATATTAAAAATAATGTTTTAGCAATTAAATAAATATGCAAGCTCTATAAATTAGACCATAGTATAAAATTGATATAAGATTTTTTTATTGAATTATGCAAAGGGGATTTTAATGATTACTTTTCATAATGATTCTTAGAAAAGAGATGATTTGATCAAAAGGGGGGCTCAAGTTCTAGTAGACCAATTTTAGGTGATTGCAATGTCAATGATAAGAATATCAAGTACAATCATCATAAACATGAAATGAGATATATTACACAAGGACATAAAATGAATAATCAATTATAGTATACCTGAGCATAAATAGGGACAAGCACCATGATGAAACACATAAGCATCAAAGATAACAATTATGAATCAAAATATCCCATCATATACATATACATACATACATACATACATATATATATATATATATATATATATATATATATATATATATATATATATATATATATATATATATATATATATATATATATATATATATATATATATATATATATATATATATATATATATATATATATATATATATATATATATATATATATATATATATATATATATATATCAAAATAAGTTTCTCAAGTACAAAAATGATACATCCTAAATGTAGATATAACAAGTGGGTACATCAAAATATAGAATAAGAGGATGGGACAAGAAGGGGGAAAATTAGGACTAACTCCCTCCCTCTGCCTAATCTTGAGGTGGAGGAGGAGGCACATCTTCTCTAGCTAGCATTGGTACTAGTACAACCCCCTCAGATTGGGCTACAAACTGAGAATATGAAGGTTCCCTAGCTACAACTGACACTGTCCCAATATATAATGCATAAAAATACACTACTCAAGAGGCTTGATATGTGTCCTTCTACTGTAATTGGTCTCGCACACTCTGAAGCTCTTATATTTGGCAATATCTATCTTTCTCTACTAGCTATAACTAGGCCTCTACCACTTCCCTCTACGTCCATACCTCTATGAGGTCTTCTCTGAGCTAGGACACCTCCTATGTGGTGATCCCCTATGCTCCATCTTCCCTAGGTGCCTCGACGAGTGGTACCTTCGCTTCCACCTCCTCATCCCTAGTCTCTTCTCCCTCTCCTAGTGGCCTCCCCTGTCGATCTCTCCTAAGGAGGTGTCCCCTATTCACCTTCCTCCTTACCAACCTCCCTCCCTCATCCTCCTCCATCTCCTCCTTAGTTGTCACCGCTATCCCTAATACCCCTAATTATCCCCTCTCTTATAAAGGAATTTTCTGACCTGATACTTGTGGTCAGCTGGTGCTCACATCTTCCCATCCTTGATCCATACCACTCTATCCTCTGCTTGTCCCTCCCATATGTGGCTCATTGATAGGGTCCTCCTTATCAAATCTAGGAACCTACTCGGCTAGATCTATAAAATGTGGGAAAGGGGTGATCTATCTAATGCTTCCTATACTTCAGATTGATCCCTACATTAGTAATGGAAGAATGGTAATCCTAGTATACCCTGACCCAAGTCTCATAGCTCCTGAACAACAATGACATACACTAGCACTGGTACTAGTATGACCCCCTTAGACTGGGCTACAAACTAAGAATATGAAGGTTCCTTGGCTACAACTGACACTACCCCAATATATAATACATAATAATACACTACTCAGGAGGCTTGATATGTGTCCTTCTACTATAATTGGTCTTGCACACTTTGGAGCTCTCATATTTGGTGATATCTATCTTTCTATACTAGCTATAACTAGGCATCTACCACTTCCCTCTACGTCCATGCCTCTACGAGGTCTTCTTTGAGTTGAGACACCTCCTATGTGGTGATCCCCTATGCTCCCTCTTCCCTAGGTGCCTCGATGGGTGGTGCCTTTTCTTCCACCTCCTCATCTCTTCTCCCTCTCCCAGTGGCCTCCCTTGCCAATCTATCCTAAGGAGGTGTCCCCTTTCTACCTTCCTCCTTACCAACCTCCCTCCCTTATCCTCCTCCATCTTCTCCTTAGTTGTCACCGCTATCCCTAATGCCCCTAATTATCTGCTCTCTCCTCAAGGCCTTTGCTAACTTGATACCTGTGGTTAGCTAGTGCTCACATCTTCCCATCATCGATCCATACCATTCTATCCTATGGTAGCCCCTCCCCTATGTGGCTCATTGACAGGGTCCTCCTTATCGAATCTAAGAACCTACTCGGTTGGATCTATAAAATGTGGGAAAGGGGTGATCTATCTGATGCTTCCTATACTTCAGATTGATCCCTACATTAGTAATAGAAGAATGGTAATCCTAGTCTACCTTGACCCAAGTATCATAGCTCCTAAACAAAAATGACATACACTGGTCATGACCCCCAATCGACCTACTCATTAGCATAGCAGGCACACACTAAAAATTCTGTAGGCATATCTTGACATTGCCCAAACTAGTGCCAAATAAGACTAATACAAAATCACTCCACTATGGGAGCACTCCTGCAACACATGATACATTTTATAATTCAACATATAAGGATATATCAAGATAAACATGCAACATTAACAAAATCTAAGAAACCATAAGATCTTACCTATTGATTAGAAGCCTACAACTTAATATGAATGAGTATTCTTAGAAAGAGCCCATCCATCTCTCGCAACCAAGATATGGTTACCACACAACTGTGTTAGAAAGTAAAGTCCACCAAGATAACTAAGAGGGGGGGGGGGGGGGGTGAATCAGTTATCAGATAATTATAACTTTTATCATCTTCAACAACATTAAACCATATAAGCAAAATAATTACCAACCATAGAAAGATATTCATACACAATTACACAATAACACAAGATATGTTGACTAGGGAACCTCTTGATCAAAGAGTAAACCTTGGTGGGAATGATGCCCACAAAAGATGCACTAATATGAATATTCATTGTGAAAGGATGGACTCTGTTAGGAGTTTTATGAAATACATTTAGTACATATAAATCCCTGTTAGGAGATTTTGAATCCCTGTTAAAAGATTCTAACCCTATTAAGAGTTATGGAAGATAGAAGGACCCACTGCCCAAACAGCTTCAGGGTAAGATCACTAAAATCACTATCCAAATAATCTTTTCATTATTCAATAGAATAATATGTTACCTTTTCTCTGACTGTGCCAAACTACACTCACTGCTACATTAGATCTCAATTTCAGATCTTTGTACTTTGCATGTCTTCCTTCACAATTTTCTTTCACAAATTCATAATCAACCACTCTCTCTATACAACAAGGAAAAACATTCCTTCCTTTATACCACACTTAAATAATTACAAATGAGTCGACACACAATTAAAAAATAAAATATTCCACACGCTACACTAAAATTACATAAAACTGTCAGCTTCCAAATACAATAAATTTTCACTCATGTGACTTTGAAGTTTGCACTATCATCCATGTCACTATCAATGTGTCTCTAACTTCCCTTTAACTTTGCAAAGCCAGATTCCATCCCGATTAGGAGATATAATCCGATTGCCAAAAACTACCACTCAGGAACACTGCCTAAATACTGCTTCCACCAAAATGATCATAAGTTTCATGAATAAAAGAATTACTATCTGTACTCTTAACCATAGACATTTAACATATCAAAGAGTATATCCTCAAGGTCACATAGCTCTAATTGCAATATCCCACATGTGCTAATAAAAAAACTATCTACCTCTCTGCAAGTCTTCAATAAAACATTGTGTTGACATCAATTACAATCATAGTCATGAATGCAACAACAACTGCTATAGAATGGGTGCAAAACACTTTAGCATTCATTCCTAACAATCTCCCCCATTGGAATTGATGGCAACATAGATATAAAACATCCAATGTTCCAAAAATCCAATACTGCAACACTGCTTCTTCAAATCCTCTTCATCAATCAAATCTTGCTTCGTTACCCTATTTAGTTCTCTCATATTATTTTTCATGCATACTTCTCCCCCATTGACATCAATGATAGAAATTTCATCACTATGTCAACAACAAATCAATGTCAAAAGATACTATTTAGAAGAAAAAATACATTTACTAGAGTCCTCATGACTTAGCTCAGATACACATACTCCCCCATAGAGGAAGTACCAACATCTAGTCCAGAAGAAAGATAGGGCTCATAAATTACTAGATGGATGCAACCAACTGCATCACTACTCAAAAGTAGGCTGGGGCATAACCCCAAGCATACCTCTTAGATACTCAAATGTATCCTTAGGAAAAGGCTTTGTAAATATGTCTGCTATCTGTTCCTTTGTGCTTATGTACTCTAGTCTGACTTCTTTCTCAGCAACTTTCTCTCTTACAACATGATACTTGATCTCTATATGTTTTTTCTTAGAATGTAGTACATGATTCTTAGACATACTAACTATACTGGTGTTGTCACAATGTATAACAATAGGCTCAACAAATTTAATTCCAATAGCCTTCAGCATCTGCTTCATCCAAATTATCTGGTTACAATTGTTTGCTGCTGCTACATACTCTACTTCTACTATGCTCTATGAAATACAATTCTACTTCTTGCTTAGCCAAGAAACTAATCTTCCTCCAAGGAAAAATGCTCCTCCACTGGTGCTTTTCTTATCATCAACACTACCTCCCCAATCAACATTTGTATATGCGCATAGGGTAAAATCATCAAATTTTTCATACCACAATCCATAGTCCATTGTGCCTATTAAATATCTCAGTATCCTCTTTACTACTGCATAATGTGATTCTCTAGGTTCAGCTTGAAATCTTGCTACAATTCCAACTAAATGTGCTATATCTGGTCTTGTGTGTGTCAAATACTACAATCCTCCAATCATGGATCTATATTTCTTCTGCTCAATTGCTGGTGTTTCATCTGTGCTAGATAACTTATGTCCAGTTACCATAGGTGTTCCAACTAGTTTACAGTCCTCCATTCCAAATCTTTTCAGAAAATCATTCAAGTACTTTGTCTGGCTTACAAAGATACCATCATTTTTTTGTGTTATCTGTAATCCCAAAAAGTATTTCATCTCACCAATCATACTTATTTCAAATTCAGTCTTCATTTCATCAACAAATTTGTCACTAGTTTCATCTTCTCCTCCAAAAATAATGTCATCAACAAAAATAACTATAATCAACAAACCATTTTCAATTTCTTTTGTGTACAGATTGCTATCAATTGTTCCTTTAGAAAATCCTAACTTTAACAAATACTTATCTAGTCTTTCATACCAAGTTCTAGGTGCTTGCTTTAGTCCATATAATTCTTTCTTTAGTTTACATACCATGTCTCCTTCTTGAGTCAAAGGAAAACCTTCAGGCTGCTCAATGTAGACTTCTTCTTCCAATTCTCCATTCAAAAATGCTGACTTCACATCCATCTGATACACTTTGAATTTCTTAAAAGTTGCATAGGCCAAAAACATTCTTATTGCTTCAATTCTTGCTACTGGTGCAATAGTTTCTTCATAGTCAATTCCTTCTTGCTGTGAGTATCCCTTACATACCAATCTTGCTTTGTTTCTTACAACTTCTCCTTTTTCATTCATCTTGTTTTTGAATACCCATTTAGTTCCAATTACATTCTTGTCTTTAGGTCTAGGGACCAATTCCCATGTCTTGTTCTTTTCTATCTGATCTAGTTCTTCTCTCATAGCATTAATCCAATGTTCATCTTCACAAGCTTCACTAGTAGATTTAGGTTCAATTTGAGAACTCAAACATAAATGTACCTTATTTTGAGTCAAAAATCCTCTGTCCAAACTTCCAATAACTTGTTCAATAGGATGATGTCTTGATAATTACCTGTTCGGTGTCATAGTCTCAGATCTTGCTTCAACTGTAGATTCTTCTCTAGATTCCTCTCTAGTTTCTTCAGCATGACTTTCATTCAAAAATTCACTATCAGTTTCATAGAATAATTCAGTAGTTTCAGTGTTAGGTTTAGGATGAGCTTCTTCATCAGATTCATAATCAAGCATTCTTTCCTGAATTTGAACTTTTCATCAACTTTCACATTTGCGCTCTCAACAATAGTTTTAGTTCTCTTATTGTAACATCTATATGCTTTTCTCTTCAAAGAATATCCAAGAAAAATACCTTCATCACTTCTAGGATCAAACTTTCCAATATCATCATCTCTCTTTATATAACATTTGCTTCCAAAAATTCTAAAATACTTAACTGAGGGTGCATGTCCAAACCATAATTCATAAGGTGTCTTGTCTGTGTCTTCTCTGATTTGTACTCTGTTCATTGTATATACTATTGTATTAACTGCTTCTGTCCAAAATGTCTTCGCTAAATCATTCTCAAATAACATATCTCTTGCTGCTTCAGTCACTGATCTATTTCTCCTTTCTGCAATACCATTTTGTTTAGGTTTTCTAGGGGCTGAAAACTGTCTCTTAATACCATTCACTTCACAAAAGGTGTTAAACTCTCTAGAAGTAAATTCACCACCTCTGTCAGATCTCAAACATTTAATCTTCATTCCAGATTCATTCTCAACTTTGTTCTTAATTAATGATCTTAAACTTATCAAATGCTTCAAATTTTTCTTTCAGAAATGTAATCCACATCATTCTTGTAAAATCATCAACAAGAATCATAAAATACCTTTCTCCATAGAATCCTCTAGTCTTGGTAGGACCGCTTAAGTCTGTATGAACAATCTCCAACTTCTCTGCTGATGTGAACTTCTTACTAGGAAATGAACTTCTCTTCTGCTTAGCCATCACACATTCTTTGCAAATCATATTAGTAGGCTTCATAATTTTAGGCAAATCCCTTACTGCAAGTGTAGTACTTACTTTCACAATATTATCAAAGTTTATATGACAAAACCTTCTATGCCATAACCAACTATCATCAATCTTAGTAATCAAACATGTCATCTCAGTAGGATTCAACTGAAATACATTACCTCTAGTTCTAGATCTAGTTCCAATTAGATTTCCATCTTTATCCTTTATCACACAAGTTTTCTCAGTAAACCAAACTTGATATCCCTTATCAACTAACTGTTCAAAACTCAAAAGATTATGTTTTAATCTATCGACAAAGTAAACATCATCAGTATTAGTCTTTCCATCAAGAGTAATAGATCCTATACCTTTAATCAAACAAGGTGCATTGTTACCAACTCTAATAACTCCTCCATCATAATTGTTAAACTTTATGAACTTTTTCATATCACCAGTCATATGATGTGAACAACCACTATCTATAATCCAATCAACTTTATTTTCAACTTGGGAAATTGAGGCTTTTTCTTCCTTAATATTAGTTTCAAAATTTTCTTCTTTAATTGCTACAAATCCTATTTCATCATTATTCTAAGTATCACTTTCACTTAGAGTTCTTTCAATACTAGCTTCAAGGTCTTCATCATTAGCATAGTAACATTCCTTAGATCTTCTAGGCTTGAATTTATTTCTATACTTCTTTACTCTCTTAGGACATTTAGATACAAAATGACCATATTCTTGACAAGTCCAACATATAAAAATTTTCTTACCATCTAGTTCTCTTTTCACAAGAAAGGCAATACCTTCTTCAATCTTCTTGTCTTCTTCATTTCTAGATCTGCTACTGCCAGCATAATCTCTGCTCACACTGATGCTTCTTGATAATGTAGGGCAAACACTAAGAGCACTGAATGCTATCTCCATTCTAGGTAAGTCTCCTGATAACCTCAGGTTCATCTCTGCTGCTTCCAATCTTCCAAGAAGAGTCTCTCTTGTAAAGTTCATAGTACAAGGTATAACTTGTTCAATCATCTCTGTTGTCTACTTAAATATAGGAGTCAATGCCCTCAAAATTTTCCATATCACTTCATTCTCTATCTTTGTTCCTCCACAAGATTTTATCCCTGCAACAATTTTTGACATTCTACCAATATAGCTTCTAACAGATTCATCTTCCAACATTCTTATATCTTCAAATGCACATATCCAATTATGTAATCTAACTCTTTTTTCATTTTCATCACCTTCAAAATTAGAGTGCAAAGCTTTCCAAATTTCATGAGACTTTTTCAAACATTTTACTTGACTATATTCATTCTCCGGAAGTGCTGTCAAAAGTGCTTCTCTTGCAAGTATGTTACACATGAATAGATCTCTCTCATCATTAGAGAATGTCTCAAGATCTTCTTCTTCTTCAATGATAGTCTTATCATTCTTTGTAGTCAACCAATAACCTTGTCCTAAACATAGTATATGTGTCTTCATCTTTTCTTTCCAGCTGTCAAAATTTACTCCATCAAACTTAGGGCTTTCTTTCCTGAAATTCGCCATGGATCTCCTTAAGCTGTTAAAATTCTCTTTCAAGGACTTACTGCTCTAATACCAATTGTTTTAAAGTAAAGTCCACCAAGATAACTGAGAGGGGGGGGTGAATCAATTATCAGATAATTATAACTTTTATCATCTTCAACAACATTAAACCATATAAGAAAAATAATTACCAACCATAGAAAGATATTCATACACAATTACACAATAACACAAGATATGTTAACTAGGGAACCTCTTGATCAAAGAGTAAAACCTAGTGGGAATGATGCCCACAAAAGATATACTAATATGAATATTCCTTGTGAAATGATGGACTCTGTTAGGAGTCTTATGAAATACATTTAGAACATATAAATCCCTATAAGGATATTTTAAATCCCTGTTAAATGATTCTAACCCTGTTAAGAGTTTTGGAAGATAGAAGAACCCACTGCCCAAATAGCTTTAGGGTAAGATCATTGAAATCACTATCCAAATAATATTTGCATTATTCAATAGAATAATATGTTACCTTTTCTTTGACTGTGCCAAACCGCACTCACTGCTACATCAGATCTCAATTTTAGATCTCTGTACTTTGCATGTCTTCCTTCACAATTTTCTTTCACAAATTCATAATCAACCACTCTCTCTATACAAAAAGGAAAAAAATTTCTTCCTTTATACCACACTCAAATAATTACAAATGATTCGGCACACAATTACAAAATAAAATATTCCACACGCTACACCAAAATTACATAAAACTGTCAGCTTCCAAATACAATAAATCTTGACTCGTGTGACTTCAAAGTTTGTGCTATCATCCATGTCACTATCAATGTGTCTCTAACTTCCCTTTAACTATGCAAAGCCAGATTCCATCCCGATTAGGAGATATAATCCGATTGCCAAAAACTGCTACTCAGGAACACTACCTGAATACTGCTTCCACCAAAATGATCATAACTTTCATGAATAAAAGAATTAATGTCTATGCTCTTAACCATAGAAATATAACATATCAAAGAGTATATCCTCAATGTCATATAGCTCCAACTACAATATCCCACGTGCGCTAATTAAAACACTGTCTGCTTCTCTGCAAGTCTTCGGTAAAACACTGTGTTGACATCAATGACAATCATAGTCATGAATGCAACAACAATTTCTATAGAATGGGTGCCAAACACTTTAGCATTCATTCCTAAAAAACTATTGTCATGTCATCCAACTAATGATGCCAAAATGTAGTCTTGCCCAAATTGGGCTGATGAATATAACCAATGTATCTAAAAATATAGGGCATACCTGCTCCTTGGGCTACCTTGTTACTCCTAATTGCATTAAGAGTTTTCATCAGTGTCATACATACAATAAAAACTTAAAGAAAATAGTTCAGTCAGTCATAATTACTAAAAGTATAGTCACTAAGCACATATATTACTGAGTACAGTGTTTACCGAGAACACATGATTACTGAATGCTAGTATTACAATGAGGCATAGACACAACATTTATCGTGTAATCCAGAGTTGACATAAAAATTTGGAATGACATAGAAATCAAGGTGAACAACTTTTACCGAGCTAAAATAGTTTACATAAATCACTTGGTAAAGATTTATTGAGAATGAAACATTGATTGGTTAAGATCCCTATGCTATTTTGAATTAGGTTATTCATTTGGATCGCTGATCAAGATTTTACAAGATGGTTACAAAACCCTAATTAGGTTAAATCATTATGATTTAAAGAATCATCAAGATGTCAATTTTATGAGGAGAGAGATATATGAAGTAGCTGCCATAGGGAGATATCTGAAGATTAGACAAGGTTATGTTGAAAGGATTTTGACAGATTATTCAATTTTATCAAAAATAGTTCAAGGCTATTGATAAGTATTGAAGGAGACATTCATCACAACAAGGTGATTTTATATTTGTACTTAAAGGATATGTTATTCAACAAAGTAAATTTCTACCACCAGATCAATTTCACTATTACTTTCTAACAATTGTTACAGATAAATCTCTTAACAAATTAGACTTAACAGTCTTATGTAAATCTCTTAACCGAGTGCACACTTGAAGAGTATTTCTAAAATACTCTAACAAGGTAGATCTTAGCAGGTCCTTTATGTTATTCCTAACATGGTAAGATCATTAGAAGTGATCAATTTGTATGCTTCAACCGATAACTTTGTTACTGTAGTAGTGAAGCTTTGTGGGTTCCATCCCCACCATAATTTTTACCTTCTTACAAGGGTTTTTGTGATACCAAAATCATAGTGTTATGTGTATGAAGTTTCATGTCTACTTATTTGATTAGATTATAAGTATTTACATTTTAGTTATGTTAATGAATGTATGGAGACTATAAATACCACATTTAGTTAATAAAGGAACTTATTTTTAAGTTTGAAGGGAATTTTTTTTTAGGGTTACAAACTCACCCCCCCTCTCAGTAACTCACCTTTCCATAATCCTAATAATTGGTATTAGAGCTAGTTCTCTTGTTGATGAAGTTTAATAATTGAAGAGAAAATATATAAGATATGGAAAGGTATAAGCTTGATAAGTCAATTGAAAATTAGAAATTGGAGATGTAGATTCTCATGGAACAACTTAAGGATGACAGAGAAAAATTGAGAGAGTCATTGATCAAAAGAAAGGAATTGGCATTTCAACATAATGAAACTGATTATCAGGAAGAGGAGATAGATGAATTATCTGAAGGATCTAGAAGCATATATGATGCATCTGAAGGAACCATATCAATTCTATCTGAAAAGAATCAACACCTTACCAAACAAGTGAAAGCACTATAAATTGAACAAGAGACTCAAATGATAAGAATGATTGATGTCAAGAACAATGCAAGACAGGCTGAACAAGAAATAAATTTGGTTATTAAAGATAGAAGACAAATAACTATAAAATTGGAAGAGAAGGAATTTGAAATACTAAGGCTTATCGAGAATCATTTTGAAATTTCTAATTAGATGGTTGTCATGAGTCAAGAAATCAACCGAGTAAACAATGAGCTTTCTAGGAGATTGGAAGATATTGGTGAATTAAGGGAAGAGAGTGAAAGATTGAAGAATGAAGTGAAAATGCAACAAAAACATAATGAGATGATAAATAAAACTAAAGAAAGTACTAAAAGGATGGATGAATTCCTAAATAGTCAGGGAAGACTGGACAACACTAATGGTTTAGGTTATACCGAGCAGAGAGTCATCAAGACAAGCTAAACAAAAGAATTTCTATGAAAATCCAAGGACAAAGAAGCTCTCATGCCATCACTATGGAAAACCAGGTCACACATCAAATGTCTGTAGAGGCAAAGCTAAAGGTATTCCTAACTCTACTCTTATATTTGATGATTATTGTTATAATTGCAATGAGTATGGACATCAAGCATATGAGTGTAGATCAAAGTTGAATAAGTCACATAAGATACACTATACAAAAAACCACTGTTGGACTTACAACAAGCATGGACATATATCAAAGGAATGCATGAAAAAAATGAAACAAGTCTGGAAACCTAAAGGAAAAAACAAGATATATCAACCGAGAAGACAAGGTAATGCTTACACTTGGGATTAAAGCACTTGGGATAGTTGTAAAACATGTGGTTGATATGGTCATATTACTGAAAACTTCATGAGAATGTATTGGAGAGGAAGATCTCAAAATTGGACAAATTCTGGAATGACATGTATGCACTGTCATAAGGTCAGTCATCTAAGAAGAGATTGTAGAGACTAAGCACCAGAATCAAGTGTTGATGCAAGTGAGAATACCATTGAAGGAATCATGAGGATAATGAATCAAATGTGGAGAAGAGAAACAAATGAAAATGGATGAACATTCACAATAGTCAGTGACACCTCATCCTTTGGATTAGGTGATCTCACCACCTCCACCTAAGTCAATCAAGTAAGTATGGGAACTAAATTTTAATCGGTTATATCTTACACCCATTCCTTATATCTATTGAAGGAATACTAAATCAACATGAATTAAGATGCACTAGGGTGTTATATGCTATTTACTTGAAATGAGCATAGTTGGTTAAGCTGGACCGAGTAAGAAATTTCCAGTCGGTGAAAGTGTTAGAGACAATTGAGTTGTGCAATCAACTGAGAATTGATAGTGTTCATTGAGCTAAAATATCTATTAAGTGATGAGAGCCATTTACGACCCATTCTATGCAATATTTTAATACATTTCCTTTAGTTTCATACTTATTTCCATATTTCATTCCCATCCCATTTCGACCCATTTTACTATTTTACATTGCATATGATTTAATATATATAAGTAGTATTTAATGAGGTTTTGGGATTAAAATATGGAAAATGCATTATTGATTTCTTTTACTAATCTTTATTGTTGTATCATGTTGATTTGTGGAATATATCTTCTTGTTGCCTACTCCATAAGCACTTCCTATCGCGTTTGGACGTGAACTATTATACTTCCAACTGAATGTCATCACTGCATTCTACCATCAATAAAATTTATACTACTGCAATCTCATTTGAGAAGATATGCTGATTGGACATATGGTGTTTAAACTACCTAATATCTACCTTTGTTTCCATCATGCGATGATCTCCAGCCATGAAAGGGAAACTGTAGCAAACGACCAAGATAACATTTTGTTTCATATACTCACATGGGAAACTTTATTAGTATTCAGTTTCCTATCTTTACATGCAATTACAAATATAATTCATGTGACCTTATTTTGTTATATCTTCTTTTCCGTAAGCCATCTATGTAGATATCTAATAAATATTCTGTTAAGTATTTTTTATAAGCAATGACCTATATATATGGTCAAATCTCAAGACTTGGATACATAGATTTCTATAAAAGGGACTGTTGTACATAGGTCTGAACAACATCATTATTTTGAAATAAATAAAAACATCAGTTTGTGCATGGTTGCAGTAGTGTAGAACCTGATTATTCTCTACCCATCGTGCAAGCTAGGAGTAAGGGCCCACTCCTTGGTAAAAAATGGTGATGTATTTCCATTAGTGTGTTTATTCTATTTGTATAAATTTATATTCCTTGCTTAGAATATCATTACAGTAGATCTTCATGTTTATATTAGTTAGTCAATTTTTTATCAGTCATCTAGTATTTAGAATATAATATAGAAATGATTTTATTACTATTTTATCCATAGATTATTGTCATTGTTATTTTTTATCAGTCATCAAGTATTTAGAATATAATATAGAAATGATTTTATTACTATTTTATCCATAGATTATTGTCATTGTTATTTCAGAAAGATGGTTTTGTTTTTGATCTTTATATCGTCAGGAGGTGACAGTTCATGTCGTTGCAATCGCTTTGATTTCCTGTAGATTTAGTTTTGAGTGTTTTAGCTGCATCCATAATTGCTCAGGTCATAACTGAAATCCCTTGATGGCATACTACTCGGACACCTTTCGCAAGCTTATGCTCTTAGATTGACACATATAGACCAACTGAACTTCATCATAAATCATTAATTCTTTCTTATTATTTTCCCCCAGTGTTGGCCTATAATTTTGGTGCCATTGCCAGGGAAAGGTGTCAAGGGAATGTTAGTTTGATGAGTTGAGTTAGGAACAATGCGTTAGGATAAAAACTTTTGCAATTTCTAGCCTGGCTTAAGTAATTAATCTTAATTTGCATTGCTTAAATCATATAGATGCATTGCTTTAGAGTTTTGTTTAAGAGTTTTCAAGTAGGCCTTAGAAATTAGATTCATTAATTGCTTTAGAAATTAGATTCAATTTTACATCATCACTAGTTGTTGTGAGTTATTGGTAAAGAAAAGAAGCCATTTTGAAGAAAAATGTTAAAAATGATGCATTTTAAAGATTGTTCAAGTATGTCAATTTTGGGTGAAAAATTGTTTCAAAAGTGGAAAATTTGAAGGGAACGCAAGAGGCAAAATGTGCTTGGTGTTGGGGGCGCTACCCCAGGACCCCACAAGGGGTGTTTCCCCTTGACCCCACTGGTGGATGCCGCCCCCAAACCCCCGCCTTCAAATTTAAAAACAAAAGATGAAATTGGTGGGGAAATCGCGTCGACTAAAGGTGATATTTTTATATCCTCTCTACCTAATGAATGCAACTTAAATGATCTTGATCTTCCATTATCACAGGTATGCAAGAATTCTATCTCTATGTTTGAACATGAGAAAATCATTGATGAATTCTTAGAGCAATGTGATTTTGAGGATGAAAATTTAACCACTTGTTGTTCTAATTGCTACAGGAAAGATGACCAACACATATGCCCAAATAACCAAGTACACATGGTGAATGAGGTACAAGCTATATGTAAGTCTCACCATGATAAGGGTGAAAGTGGACAAGTTTTTCTTGTAACTAATAAACAATTTCAAACTCAAAATCAAGAAGATCAAGGTATGTATTATGTTGGTAACATATATTGTCACTCTATTTCATTACAAAGCCAACATATTTCTTCAAAACATACTTCTCCACCTAGTATGCATAATGAATGTAATCATCCATGCTCACAACAACCCATATATCCCACTTATATTCCACCATATCCATCCTTACCATCTCTATTATGCCCATCCTCCTTAATCCCATCTACTTTATCTCCTTCACACTTCTTACCATATTTATTTTCTCATTCACATCATATTCTACCCACTCCAGCATATCCACCAAAGGCAACTATATTTCCTTATACAACACTTTATAATAAGGTGGTTAATAGTACATATAAACTTTCATGGATCCCTTTACCACCTAATAATGTGCTTGAATTTAGTGAATCAATATTGGAGTGTATTGATGCACTTAAGGAATATGATTTTGGTTTACGTAAATTAGAAGAACAATATCATTCATTGAATTATAATCAACTTTGTTCTTCTTTTATACTTAGTGAATCACAAATGCCCACAAATGAGCCCCTACTTCAAATTGCATCAATTTTTAATATTGGACTCATAAGTATGTGTGTTAATAAATTAATCATGTACTAAAACATATTAAACAATGTGTATTTCTCATTCCACAAACATGTTTTTGGATTCTCCAAGATCTATATTTTATTACTTTTGTACTTATACATATTGATCTTTGGAGGCCTATGATTAAAATACATATTCCTCATATACTTGTTGATTTGGGACCAATAATTGATTAAGCACAATTATAAGGGATTATATGCATTAATGGCCAAATAAAATATGTTGCAAATGGATGGTTATTCATTTCCAAATGAATCAAAGTATCAATATGTATATATTTGTCAATATTGATTCTTTGTATTGCCAGCCTATTTCTTGATTCCTTGGATTGTCCTAATAACTCCATGCTTTTGTAATGTGAAATTAAGCTAGGGGGATATCCATTGAATTTTTAAATCTTTGGGTTACCTAATTTCTTTGGTTATCCTAATGTTCTTGTGACCTTGTTATATGAAATTAAGTTGGGGGGAATCCCTCCAAATTTTTGATTCTTGGATGATTTCCAATCAAGCTACATTGATTGTTTTGATTGGTCCTTTTAGCAAACCTCGACATGTGACATCTCAACAATTTAAGGTATGTATTCCTATGCTGATTGAATCACATTCATTTGTTTTTATCACATGTTTGTTCATCTTAATAACTCTACTTATCATTTGTAAAAAAATGCATTACTCTTAATGGTAGGGTTATTAATTGGATAAAATTGCTTTACTATACTTGATATGCTTGGTTTTGAGAATATGGTTATAGGTCTCTTGATATGGTGGGATGATCTTAGTACCAATGCTAGTTGATGATGCTTCCCCACACAAGCATTGCATAACACACTATGTTGGCTATGTTAACATTGTGTGGGCTTGTTAGCTATCTGGCACATATCAGTTTCATAGCTCGTGCTTCAACATTTGAGATCACAAGAAGGATATGACATAAGACATTACAGATCACCACACTCCTTCCTCAAGTTGTGTCTCCTCCTCTCTGATGTTGTATGGACACATTGGTGACTACTATTAGTTTTCACTCCATACTCATGTCTTTGGTAATGAAGGAAATGCCATCTTATTCTATCATCATAGAGAAATGTGAGTAGCACCATCACTGTGAGTGATTCTCTTACCCAAGTGTGCTAGTGTGCTCCAAAGTTCTCCAAGAAGATTTCAAATTTAGTGGCATGAGATATGTAGATCAAAGTTGATTAGTGTAGTGTTTTAGTGTTCCTAACTTTGTGGAGATTATTCTTGGTCATCATTTCAAGTTCCTTATGCAATCAAGCTTCAACAGTGCCTTTTGTGAGGTCATGGACAAAACTCAATCTTTGGATGGTATCATTTTTCATCATCCATGTAAGCATTTCTTGTTCTTTGGTCATTCTATGCAGTTATTGAAAAAGAAAAAATGAAAAAAATGAAAACAAAAAAAAAAGGAAAAAAGCAATAAAAGATCCAACAATGAAAACCTTCGGGCGTTGTTGGCCAGTCAATAATTAAAAACTAGTTTCTGGTAGATATTAATTGCAAAATAAATTCTTAGTGGTGAAAACTATTTTTACAACACCATTAAGCGGTGAGTGATGGAAAACTGGCTTGCCAACAATCTCTTGTCATTATCAAAATTTGAAAAAAGAAAAAAGAAAAAAATGAAAAAAATATTTAAAAAAAATGACAAAAGCAATTGCAATAATTGGTGTTCTTGTTTTTTCAGCTAATCATTCTATTTCAGGGACACTCATTGGCTTTTGTGGTTCTGGACACCTCCTGTTGCTCCCACTTAAAGCTCTTATTTAGCATGGTCACCAACACTTTGATCACCTATCATATACCTATTCAGTTGAGGTGTTTCCACTGAATGTGCTACTCATTGTTTGTTCTACACTACTTCAGTTTGATGGTGGTGGCTCCTACAATTGCAGTCTCTATCCCAATTTTTGGTTCCTTCCTATGGTATGCTCTCTCAGTTATTTCAGTTCAATGGTGGTCTTTTGTGTTGTAGTTCTAGATGCCTCTCTTAGTTCCTTGTTGATTGATTCATCCATTTTGGTGGCACCAGTTGTTGAGTTTCTCTATGTTCCAGCCTTGGTCTCTCTACACATGCATGTTGGTAAAACAATCAATTTTGTTTTTCATTATTTTATCTCTTAACTTTATTTATATTACTTATTATGTTGATCACTATGCAACACCCCTCCCTATCCTCTCCTTGTTTCCTGTGGACGGTCAACCTTTAAGTTGGGGGGAGGAATGTCATCCTATTATCTTCCATCCATCATCCTTAATAATTCCATCATGCTATCCATTATATCCATCATACAATAACCTTTGTTTTGTCTCTCATCTCTCCTATTTCACCCATTTAAACTCCTCTTGTGCAAATTGAGATAAATTTCTCCTATATGTAACCTTTTGAACCATGATGCTATAACAAATGAAAAGAAAAAAAAAAGAAAAGAGAAAAGAGAAATAACTTATGAAAAGTTGAAAGAGATATCCCTATTAAAGAAGAAAAAAATAACAAAGCTTGTCATGTGAAGCAAAGAAAGGGATTTATGTTTATGGGTTATCATGGTTCGGGGTGGAGACAAAGCCAAAATGATAAATCCAAAGTACTTCTAGTTCAAACCAGAGACCCCTTGATAATATTGATTTCACGAGGGCATGCAATATGCTAAGTTGGGGGGAATGATGAGAGCCATTTATGACCCATTCTATGCTATATTTTAATACATTTCCTTTAGTTTCATACTCATTTCCGTATTCCATTTCCATCCCATTTCGACCCATTTTACTATTTTACGTTGCATATGATTTAATATATATAAGTAGTATTTAATGAGGTTTTGGGATTAAAATATGGAAAATGCATTATTGATTTCTTTTACTAATCTTTATTGTTGTATCATGTTGATTTGTGGAATAGATCTTCTTGTTGCTTACTCCATAAGCACTTCCTATCATGTTTGGATGTGAACTATTATACTTCCAGCTGAATGTCATCACTGCATTCTACCATCAATAAAATGTATACTGAAACAATCTCATTTGAGAAGATATGTTGGTTGGACATATGGTGTTTAAACTACCTAATATCTACCTTTTTTTACATCATGCGATGATCTCCAGCCATGAAAGGGAAACTATAGCAAACAACCAAGATAACATTCTGTTTCATATACTTATGTGGGAAACTTTATTAGTATTCAGTTTCCTATCTTTACGTGTAGTTACAAATATAATTCATGCGGCCTTATTCTGTTATATCTTCTTGGCTGTAAGCCATCTATGTAGATATCTAATAAATATTCTATTAAGTATTTTTTATAAGCAATGACCTATATATATGGTCAAATCTCAAGACTTGGATACACAGATTTCTGTAAAAGGGACTGCTGTACATAGGTTTGAACAACATCATTATTTTGAAATAAATAAAAACATCAGTTTGTGCATGGTTGCAGCAGTGTAGAACCCAATCATTCTCTACCCATTGTGCAAGCTAGGAGTAAGGGCCCACTCCTTGGTAAAACACGGTGATGTATTTCCATTAGTGTGTTTATTCTATTTGTATAAATTTATATTCCTTGCTTAGACTATCATTATAGTAGATCTTCATATTTATATCAGTTAGTGAGTTTTTTATCAGTCATCTAGTATTTAGAATATAATATAGAAATGATTTTATTACTATTTTATCCATAGATTATTGTCTTTGTTATTTTTTATCAGTCATCCAGTATTTAGAATATAATATAGAAATGATTTTATTACTATTTTATCCATAGATTATTATCATTGTTATTTCAGAAAGATGGTTTTGGTTTTGATCTTTGTATCATCAGGAGGTGACAATTCCTATCGCTACAATCGCTTTGATTTCCTGTAGATTTAGTTTTGAGTGTTTTACCTGCATCCATAATTACTCAGGTCATAACTGACATCCCTTGATGTCATACTGCTCGAACACCTTTTGCAAGCTTACGCTCTCAGATTGACACATATAGACCAGCCGAACTTCATCATAAATCATTAATTCTTTCTTATTATTTGCCCCAGTGTTGGCCTATCATTAAGTTAACAGAGTGATTTTATTATTAACTGAGTTATAGCTAGAAAATCATTTAATGCACCACACATAAGACAAATAAGGTTTTTGTGTATAAATACACAACATATGAACTTATTTTATCACATTGCATTTGAGAGCAAACCAAGGTAAAATAGAGCGAAGATTGAGAAATTTGTTTCCAAGATTTCAAGAAGATTTGAGTTTTTCACAGAGCATCTGGAAGTGATTTAGGAAGTCTAAGATGTAACCAAGTAGCTTGCGCAAAGATTATCAAAGTCCTAAATTTCCATTCATGATGGCATCGACTTCACGATCTGCTCAATCCAAAGAAGAGAAAGGGAAGAAGGTGATATTGATCAAGATCGTGACATACGTAGATCCTAACTATAAACTTATCTATGAGTTTGTGCACGAACCGATGACAAGGGTGCATTTTATTTAATACTACCTAGGGTTATACTAGTAAAAGATGTTAGGTTTTATATACATTGAAAAATCAATGAGATTGGAAACTTCGAGCTCTAGGACACCTACCAAAAAATTTTCACTGATGGAAAACTCAAGAATGATCACAAACATTTGGAGGTAAAAGGGTTAACCAACACACTGTATTTTTTGAAAGAGTTCAAAATAGAATGTATAAGGATTTTACTGAGCTGAGTACACAAAGAGAAGATGTGGCTGGACGAACTAGTAAGGATAAAAAAAGATGTCATACATGTGGTTACCAGATATCCTATCTATGATAAAGCCAAAGGTCTTCGACACCCATAGAAGAATGATATTTCAAAACTAACTAGAGCAGAGTGGGATGATAGAGGCATGAATATTAACACTCTAAGTGACCCTGAGATGAGATTCAGAGCTTATGTAATTTCCTACAAGATATTTTAGTCGAGTAGACCAAACAACATTTCATGTGGAGCTGTTGACTTCACATACAAAATTGTAAAGAAGGGTTTGTAACTTGACTTATCCAAGTTGATGTTGAGATAACTGGAAGAAAACATGTAGACTATCTGAGTGGCAAGATCAAACACATGCAAGTTTGGATCACTTTTGGTATTTACATTTTTCTACTTTTAAACTATTTTCCCTCAGTTGGTAATGTTGAATGGGATGTAAACTGACTGGTCATAATGCAAATCAATGAATTTATAAATAACTTAAACAAGAATTTTGAGCCAGTCATGGATGATTACTTTAGTAAATTCAAGGAGAGAATGCATAAGAGAACTAGGATTCCTCACAATTAGGATAAGAGAAATATAAGGATTATATTTGCTTCCTAGTGGACATCAACACCACCTTGATAAAGGCAGTTGAATCGAGGATTACATGGCTACCCCCTATAGAGTATGAGATTGATATTGATTGAGCCACCAAATCAATAAAGGCTCTACTTGCTAAGCCAAAAGACAAAGATGCTACATAGTTTGGAACCTATGAAGAAGCCAAATCTAGAATCAAAATGGGACTAGTAGTAGAGAAGATGGGAAGGAAAAAGGATAAAATGGTCAAAACTTTGAAGAAACAATTTGGTGTTATAGGTGAAGAAGCTGAGAAATTGGTTGATGAGGCAACCGAGGAACATGTATCAGTCGGTAAAGATGATGATGAAGAGGCAACTGAATCCAATGGGATAGAACATGTAGAGCCACCAAAGGATGCAAAGGCAAAAGGTAAGTAGGTTTATATTTCAACTCGAGAAAGGACAAGGTTAGCAACAAGAAACACACCACCTAATAAGAAAGGAGTAGCAAAAATAAAAAGACTAACACTGACCCACACTTATCAAAAAAAGATGTTGGATATTGCTAATGCATGGGGTGGTGATTGATACATTTAATATGTTTAATCACTATGTTACTAAAAGGGCATTCATACTGTTGTCATTTGTGGTTTGTCACTGATGTCAACATATGTCTCTGTGAAGAGTACAGGCTGATTATGATAGTGTATGAACACTATACAGATGTTTCAAAACTTGTGAAGATAGTTGAGAGTACAAGAAGATGTTGTGATCTTATATCCAAGATTGCATCATGTAATGTTCCATATTGAGAGAGTTACACTTGTTTTGGTAAAGACTAGTCACTAGACAAAAATAGTAAAAGATGACAGAGTGAGTTTCTATATTTTTGGTATATCTTACAGAAGATATGGATTCGGTACATGCAAGTTTGGGAGATGAAAGACAAGGCACTGAAGGATGTTCATTGGTTAGTGCAAGGTATGGAACATTGGATGACATCAGCTATGGCATGTGATCTGGAGAAGACTTATTTGGGAGCCGACTTCAGAAGTGTAGCGTGCATTTTGTTTTGCAAATATAAATTAAGGATGTCGGTCCTTAATTATTGTAATGGAATCATTGTATACTTGTTTTAGGTACCGTGTGTATCTTAGTAAGAGTTTATGTAAATAGGAAAGCCTAATTGGCTGACCTAATCATGTAGAATGTAATAGGCACTAGTAAATTTTGCCCTAAATTTTGACGAGAAAAGGTCAAATTATCTACAACAATTGGTTGAATAGGCGACTAAAACTATTGTTGATCTTTTTTCATCGAATTATCTACGTGATGATTAATAGTCACAATTTCAACTAGACTAGTGGTTGAATTATCCACTGCAACAATCCCTTGGAAGTGGAAGAATAAAATCACCACCTTGGCTAGGTCAATTGGTGTGAAGGTCAAAATTGAGACGTTCACTAGGAAATTTTAGTGTTGAACTATCCACGGTGGTTCATGGAAAAGATCATCGAATGCATAGCATTCTGGTCGAAAATGAAGTCAAACTATCCACGGTTGTTTGTGGAAAAGACCGTCACAAGCATAGCATTCTGGTTGAAAATAATAGTGTTTAAAGGTCAAAATTGAGACCAATCCAAAATGTTGTTTAAAAAAAAATTGTGGTGCACCATTTCAATATATTCCTAGTTTTAGTTGAATATATTGGTTGTCTATAATTAGCATTGCAGTGTCAAATGCAACATGAATTCATAATATGTGTAGGATTTATGGTAACTAAAATATAGCATAAATTACAGTCCAATGAGATGAGATCAAGAGATAAAAATACTAGGGCTTCTTCTATTATAGATATTCAAGTTAAATCCTCAGAAGAAATGACAAAGTGTTGAAATTGGGAAAGATAACACATCCAACTCTCTGGGTATGACATACCCCAACAAACTTGGTCTACTACAAATCCCAATTGAATTCACTAGAAGATACACCTATTAGTCATGGTATTTAAGCTGGTCATGATGCAAGAGGAACTAACCAATCAAAAAAGAAATTTTACTCAAGTAGATTGGTAAAGGATATGCATAGATCATAAGGAAAGAAGCATCATATAAAATATTCATCACACGTTGTGGCAAAGTGCAAGACATATTTGCATGAGGACCAATATTGTGAAATAAAGTGGATAAATAGCTAGAATCCTTACTTACAAACTAGAATATGCACATAAGTCCTTAAGGTGCCTCCATGAACTGAAAATAGTAAGTTAGAAATAGGAGGAAACACGAATACCAGAAGTAGAGACAACCAAGGTCCTATTTTAGTTGTGATCAACTAAGTCATAGAACTATAGGATGCACCATAAGATAGGATAGTAGAGTGAGAGAAACAAAGTCAATTCCACTAACAACACCTCTTCACTGTTTCAAGACAATACAAAATGTTCATGGGCTAATGTTAAAAGCCAATGAAGTACTACACTCTCAGACCAAACATTAAATCCTTCAAATTCATCAAAGAATTCTAATGAGTAATATCACATACCTAATTAAAGGAAACTAAACAAAAACCACTGCTTAAGCTGTAACTTGAAAGCACTCTAATACTCCAAATTACTCAAAAGTAGACCATCATGTTAACTATACAACTAGTATTTTCTACCTATTTTGTAATCAATGCATCCATAACATGAGTAACTTAAACCTCATCATTCCTATCAACCAATCTTGGCTGCCAAAAAGTTACCACTGGCAACACTAACTCCTACATCATGCCAATGATCATTTTCACCATGACGATGAAGACTTGGTATTGGTGGCCCAGGAGAAAGTTTGGCTTCTATAGCAAACCGAATTGTCCCAGCTGCCTCCATAGCTACTTCCAATGATTCAGTGTCTGTAATTTGATATTGCCCAACATATTTGGCCTTGTTTCCTACAAAATTAAATATTTATGTTAACCTAAAATGTTCCAAGACATTGTGGGCAATTCCCAGTGTTAGCTTTAGTTTATCAGAAATGCTGTTAAAATCTCAATGATGAATCACTGCTTTCATCATCTTATATTATCCTATAAAGTTCTGACATCTAGATGATAGCCATGGCAACATATATGCAAGACCTCATAGAATAATAAATATTTGTCATTAGGTTTATAAGTGTGACCTCATAGAATTCATTATCACTTAGCATTTAGCAACATATCAGGTCATACTTCTAGTTGACATCTTTAAGACAAATGACAATCAAGATCAAACAGCTAAAAAATATATAATAGTATTACTACTAAATATTTTTGACACAAGGACAGCTAAAATATATCATCACAATTGCAAAAAAATGGATATGAACAACCTCCCATCTCTAATGTGAGACCTTTATATTTGGAGGCCAACAAGAAATATGTAATTACCAAGCCATTCTTGAAATAATGGAAATAGATTTCATGTTCACATAGATCCTAGATCATATCTCAAAAGCCCCTCCTATTAATAAATACCCCACAATATGCTTTGAAGTATACAAAAGACAATATATATCAAAATGTCTAAATGCACATAAAATAATTGAATGGAAACTGAATAAATAACTAGAAAATGCTAGCTGAAGCATGTAGAAATACCCTAGTTCACTTCCAAAATTATACATCATATAAATAGATGTTCCTAGTTTCTTGTCTAAATGCAAGAGAGCTCTTAAGCTTTACTCCTACTGATCCTCATTTCAAGATTCACCTTATAAATTAATTGCCTTCTTTGCTATTTGAACTCTATAATTGTTGAATCTCTATTTCCTAGGTTACAAAGAAAGATCTATCAACCCTTGCTTATGTAGGCTCACTGTTCCATTTATAAGGAAGTTGGATTTCTCATTTCCTTATATAAGTGTGTCAAGGTAAGTCTCTTTAAAGTTTTGCAAATTTGGGAAGTGTCCCATTCCTCTATCCAATTGCTTCCACTGTCACTGTTTAGAGCCTAAATTGGCATTTTTGAAACACCTTTAGTTGTTGTCCTTTGGGTTCTGCTATTGCACCCTAAATATCCACCTTGAATCCTAATAGAAGAGCATGCACTACTAAATTATCACAATGGTTAAACACATGTCAAAGCAAGATGAAAGACGGTGTCATAATTTAGAAGCAACCCTGCTCCACCTTTATATCAGGGCTAAATCTATAAAAAACAAGTATGATCTACTGACATGGATGGTTATAACATCTATGCATTGGATAGGATTTGATAGAGGGGGTTGAGGATGTGGTGCAAGAGCACTAAGGTCACAAGTAGGAGGTAGGATGAGCCATAGGGACACTGATGGATCCCGGGAAGGAGTGGAAGACAAATGGCCTTCAAAGGTCATTGAGACATGTAATAAGGCCTATCATGGTCTTGAAATGGTATTTTTATCACATGTTGATCATATTGTAATCAAAGATTTAATGTAAGCCTTAATGGCATTATGAAGTCTCAAAAGTACCTAGGGGTCACTAGGAATGGACTAAGGGTTGATCCTAGGTTAGGTGTTAATGGAATTGACCTATAAGGATCTTAATAGTTGTAATAAGGCCAATAGAGCCTCTAGATGATGCTAAAAGCACTAAAAGTGCAAGATTTTATAAATTGCCTCTAATGGCAAAAATGGCCTAAAATGGCCTTAATGGGGTTAGTTGGGTTAGTAAAGGTTATAGGATGATAAAGGTTATCATTAAAACCTTTAGAAGTCTTTAGTTTTGGCAATATATGTTTAGGTTGTCGAGTTGACAACTTTGTTGTCAACTTGACAACAAATCTCTAAGTATTTCATGTTGTGAACAGTCAGTTTTGACTATTGTAGACAGTTACAAATAGTTAAGAGGTTGCTATCAGGTTTGAGGGAGAAGATGGAGTATATTTAGAGGTTATTCCATGTGATTAGAGGGGAGAGATCATACTGAATATGAAAAGGCACGAAGTGAAAGGTTTTTGGAATGAATAAAATTTAATTCTCTGCAAATTAGTAACTCACTGTCCCATGGACAGTCAAGACACCAGTGTGTTGTTCTGAGCATGATCTCTGCTTTGTGTGGATGTAAAATGTTTATTTGTTTGGGATTTTACTTGTTATTATTTCCATTACATTTTTTTTTCCCTGAGAACACTAAGAAACTATCTAGTGTAGTGACAAAGACTGGCTCCTTAAGGGTAGAGTCAGCGGTCTATTTTGAAGACCTTAACTATGTAAGGGCACTCCCATCCTTGTGATCTCTATGACTTGGATGGGAGATGTCTAATTATATTATATGTACATTATGGAAGTTTGATGTAGGGTGGAGCGCAAAGTGAAAGAACAAGGAGTGACTGGTGAACACATAGTGAAGGTGCACTTGGAAAGCACCAAATGGTGGATAGGAGTGATTTGATGGCTGGAGTAAGAATGTGATGGTGGAATATTTCTAGAGGGATGTATTGGAGAGTGTTTGAACCATATTTGTACTTGTGTGTTGTGAGGAAGGGCATTTTCCACAAAGCCCTAGATTTATGACCCTAGGAACAAGGGTTTAATGGTTTGGGAGTTGGGTGAGTAGTGTGACCAAGAAAAGTAGAAAATTGGTGGTTTTGAAACCTAATATAAGACTATTTAAGGTCATAGAGTCTTGGAGAGTAGTGGAGTATAGGGTTGCTTTGATAAAGGGGGCTAATTAGGCCTAGGAAAGAGAGCAAGCAGCAGTAGAAAGGTTCACCGGTCAAGGAATGAAGTCTTGAGGTTGAGATGGGTTTTGTAACTCCCAAAAGGGTACTTGGAAAGATAATTACTTTACCAAGTTGTTTGGAAATATATACTCAGACATTTATATATGATAACAATAGCTTATTCTTTTCTGTTAAATTGGTCTAAGTGTGTTGTCGTCCAAGCACAAGTACTTGGCCTCAGGTCAATAGCATCAAAGAACCTCATTATTGTCTATCAAATCCTAGTGGTATTGGAGTTTCTCATCTAAATCCTTCTTCAAATTTTGCATGTCTACTCACACAAGGTCCACATGGAGAAAGTAAGCTCTAGAAGTTCATGAACCTTGATCTTACTTATCTCCATAATCTCAATAGAAGATGGAAGACAAATTGATAGCAAAGATGCAGCAACAAAGGGATGATTTGGAGAAACATTATGAATGGATATAGGCTATAATCATGAATCCATATTAGAATGTCACATAATATCATATAAACAACAAAAACACCATAAACTTGTAATCATAACATCATGATCATACCATCGTATCATCATATGCTTCAAGTTCAACATCAAAATAATAAAATGTCAAATGATAAATCATAACATCAAGTTCAAGTAAAGGAAATAGAGCCTATACAACCATATTTGTTTGTCATACCCTTTGTGCAAGGAACTAAAAAATTATTCAAATTAAACAAGTATGAACTATAAGAGACTAAGAAAGAAGGAAAAGGTGTTACCTCACTAGGATGATAGTAATAATGAGACAAAGAACCACAAAGACTAAATCCAAGGAGACCAGATCTGAACATCCGGGTTCATTCAAATTCAAAAATTGGTTTGCCTTCATAGCACTGTCAAGTCAACATCACGAGCATTATTTTGTGTCTAGAGTGTCATCAATGTTTTTAAGTGTAGAATGAAATGGTTGTAAGTATGCATTTCTACCACATGCAAATGATTTTGAGATACAGACCTATGCAATCCAATCTCCCAAGGAATAGACAACACCACTTATTGCCATCTTTGCCAAAACAGGATTTGTCATAAAGCGATGTTAGAATAGTTACTAAAATGGTCATAAATTATGTTCTTATAGTAAAAGAATACTTTGACTTAAGAAAAAAACTACACAATATTAAAACATGACATTGTGCTTTAAAAACTAAAAAGGTACCTATAACGAAGAACTTCATTTCGACTTGCTAATTGGTTGTCACTATTAACTCTAAGCTTATCTTTAAAGTTTGAGCTTCACTTGGTTTTGAGAATAGTTTAATAGTCTCTACTAAACAAGGCCAACCACGTGAAGGTGGAAGCTCATTTGGCCCCTCCCCCCCCCCCCCTAACATCACTTTAAATTCCCCATTAACATTTAATAACATTCATTCATTCATCCATTTTTGAAATATAACATTCAATCATTATAATCACATGATAACATTCATTAACACACAACATTCATGAATAATTCATTAACAAAAAATTCATTAACATGCAAAATTCATGAATAATTCATTAACACACAACATTCATGAAGAATTCATTAACACATCATTCATCAACATTACTAGTAAAAAATTACATCCATTAAGACAATGTTCTTTCATTAGCAAAAAATGTTAATTACAATCATTTCTTTTTGGGTTTCTTGCTATTTTTTTTACTCATGTAATTTCTAAGAGGAAGATCAATGTCCTCATCATTCCCCTCCTCTACTAGATCTAATTCCAATGCATGTCTCCTCCTCACCTGTTCAGGAACACAAGGCCGTTGCGCCAAAGGGGGGTCCGCTGCAATAACAACTACTTCATGAGTTAAATTCACACCATTTTATATTAGTGAATTATGAGTATTTATTTAAGTAAAAGAACTATAAATCAAAAAATTAATTTAAAAGAACAAAACATAGATTTTCTTTATCTAAATGTGCCACATGATCTACATGGTGATTAGTCTGAACATCCTTCGGCACTTGTTCAGCACGACATGATTCTGTATCCTCTAAAATATACACAAAAAGGTTACACCAAGTTCAATTTAACATGTTAAATTGTATTAATAATTACATAATTAGTTTTAAATAGAAAATGAGCACCTCCATGGATAGTACGATGCACATTAGGGGCTTCATGATGCAGCGTATGATCTATGTCATGATTAAGAGGCTGCATTGCAATGTCATGCACATTATTATCAAATAGATTGTTGCTCAAGTATTCAATTTCTAATATATTTTTTGGCATATTTACCTATGCACATGATGTAGGAGACTCTTCAATTGGGCCAGTGGAAGCTTTCTGTAGGCATTCAGCCATGACTTCATAGCCTTCCTTGAAGGCAATTTTTTTGTGTTGTTCCGTGGCCTCTAAATTAAAATCAGAGCCCTGCTTTTTTTTATTAATTAACAAAATTATTTGCATTTTAAAAATAATTTTTCTTTGCAATTCATTTACTGCTACTTACAATTTGTGCTTTAATTTTTGAATATCCACTAGAGCCAAGTCTGTGCTGCCCAATCTTTTCCAGCCTAGCCTTTGTTGCCTTTGATGTGTCCTGCAACCTATGAAAAGTTTGAAATATGTTAGATGATATAGATATAAAGATCACTAGTTAGTGTATTATTACATTAATGTACTAGTAGTTAATACTATTGCATACCTTCTCACATTTGCTGGTGTAATCCTCTTTGAGCATCCCCTTTTTCCTTTGCATCCAAAATGAACTCATTCCAATCCCTCACTGGAATAAAAGGAGGACGCTCATACTTTGGGTTCTAGATGAGACTCTTTCTATATGAGTCCCTCATAGTCTTAAGATGTTTGCAAGCTCTTTCTAACACCATCTTTTGATCAAAAATATTATTACCAAATTCATGCTCTAAATCTTTAATGAGCTGATCTTTTAATTTTTTTTCTTGCACGTTCCATCTTTTAAGAAAAAACACAAAATTATTAGATATAGCTAGTAAAAGAAAAGACCCGAATGAAAGGAAAAATGTTGTACGAATTAATAATATGAAAAAAAAATAGTGGGATAAAGTTAGTTCACTTATGATGTTCCACCTTGTACGTATGGTGGGCCTGAATATTTGTAGTGCGAGGTCATAAAGCTTCTTATAAAATGAATCATTTCCTAGAAAAAATGTCATGGGATAATCAATCTAAAGCTTGTTATGAATAGGTAAATGCATATTACAATATAAAAAATAATTATTTAAAGTACCTAGAAGCTTAAGACATTTAAAGGCATCGATTCATCATTGTCAATCAACAATGACGTCTACATAACTCCCATGCTAGAAACACGGGTAGCTCCATGAAATGATAGTAAATTATCACCAATACATGTACTCTGATCTATATCTAGCATATCAGATGGTGCCATCGGTGTATCTCCTACTCCAAAAAAATAATCCACTATGTGATGCACCCAAGATTAAAGTACAAATTATCAACTCATAATTAACACAAAACCAAATATAGCAAAACAAGGATTTACCAGCTAGAATAGATCATGAAGGCGTCGATGTTTGCATGCCCCTTGTTGCCGACATTGCACTCGACAATCTCGAATGGACATCCGTCGACCTCCTAGGAGGAGTCTCTTGCACTTGATGACCTGAACAATACATTGTTAGCAAAGACATCCTGAAATAATAAAAGTGAGAGTTAAATTAAGAAGTTTTTGAATGTTCCAAATAAAAAATTCCTTGTAACTTGTCAACTAGAGGATTATTTTACCAGTGCCAGCAGAAGCTCTGCTAGTACCAGCCTCACTGCGTTGTCCTTGACTAGGTTCTGGATCAGTTGCCAAAAAATCTTGTAACAAGAACACATATTACATATTTTACTTCACAACATAAAAGAGTATAAAATATAAACCTTTATTGAACTTTTGTTATAACTAAAGATTCATTACTACTTACTTCATAACGACATGCTTGTGCTCTCAAATCAGATAGCCTCTTCATCGTCTCCTCAGTTGGAATATTTTCTTCATCCAAAATTCTCATTATTTCTAAATTGATTTTTTAAATTTTTTTCTTCAACATAATTGTTACATTGGGCATTTCCACAATATCATCATCAGAAGGGGTAGCTATTGCCTTTGTACTTACTGCAGGTGCTTTTCCCCTATCTTGAACATCAAATTGTGACAGGAATATCAGTAAAACTATCATAAAAACTCTAAAACCATAAATAAAATAACGTAATAATATAACATTTTTCAACTATCTAATTTGTATAATTTTAATAAGGTTTACCCTTGCTGAAGAATGGGTGGGAGGAGCATCCTTGTGGTCTCTATCATGTGCGGGATCCATATCATCTTGTGACAAAGATTAAACATAAAAACTTCAGTGAACTGAAAGCAATAGACTTAGCAAAAAAAAACTTATTAATAAAATGGTATATAGTACTTACCACCCTCAAGATAGTAACTTTGTTTATATCTATGCGATTTAAATGGTAATCTATTAGCAGTTCTTCCCCTGCACTTATTGATTTTATCGCACATACAAAAACTTGATTCCCCTCATGCGCCTCAAATATGCAATTGGGTTGCTTATTAGTTGAGGAAGGTCACGTACTATTTATAAAACCTGCAATATTACCTGTTGCTTTTAGTCTCCCATCAATGTACATTGCAAATCGTTTACTTTGATCATTTTCTTTCCATTGTATATAATTAGCTGATAGTGCATACCTACGCATACTTTTTTTATATTGAACAATCCACATCCAATCATTGTAATTGTAACACGGACTGACATACTTGAACAATTCAACAACTTTGTTGTAACATACCTTTATCCCATCCATGGAAAATAGGCCCAAACCATGTAATGAGGATTGAGCAATGCGATATATCCTCTCATTAACACAAAAATTAGTGTTAATTGGAGGTAGCTCATTGGGTACCCATTCTTTCTCAATGTGTGTGTACCAAAAGGGAACCTTGATGTCACCTTTGGTCTCATCATCATAAGAACATGACTCCCCATTAGCAAGGAAAAATTGCATGCGTTTATCAAATTTTTTTCTAATCTTTTGACCTCTAGTTGATCTCCCTATTTTAGCCGTACTACATGTAGAAATTTCATCTACCATTCCCTCATTTCCCTCATTCGATGTAGATAGATTTGACAAGTACCTATTTGGTGGGTCGTGCAATCCATCAAATGAGATATTGTCACATCCCCACTTCAAATGAAATTTTGATAATATTTAAATAATATATATAGAATAATCAAGTCCTGACCCATACGTATGGTTCTTCTTTGTCTATATATACATTATATGATTATATAATATGTCTATTTATAACATACGTGCTCAGTGATAAACAAGAAGAATCTAAGAAAATTATGTCTATTTATTGACTTATACCTACTGATCCATGTCACTATGCATGATCCATGCCAATGGGTCAAATTTCTTGCATACATTAATCATTTATCTTGAGTTAGCTAAAAATTACATGATATGTATGCTACAAATAACTTAGAAGATAACATGAACAATATGCAACATCGTAAACATGAACAAATTTACCTTATATATGGAATGCAAGATCGTCAACAGAAGGGGTGACGATTTCTGTAGTCAATTGCCTATTTGCAAAAAGGGTGATAATCAAACACAATATAAATATTGGTAATTATAAATCACATATGTTGTAATCATTAGAATTGAACACAATAAATATGTAATCATTACAATTGAAAGCAATAAATCATGTCAATCATTGCATTGATCATTTCAATTATGTCATTGATCATCTTCATCATCATCATCATCATCATCATCATCATCATCATCATCATCACCATTGCCATCATCACCATCATCATCACCATCATCACCATCAGCATCAACATCATCGCCATGATCACCATCACCATCACCATCATCATCATCATCATCACCATCATCATCATCATCATCATCACCATCATCTTGATCTTCATCATCTTCAATATCTTCTTCTTCCATAACATTATATTTTATCGGCCTTCCTCTTGGATCATGTCTAACAACAAATGACCAACCCTATTTATGTGGAACCTCTGAGTAAAACACTTGCTCACATTGGCTTGGAAGAACATAGGGCTCATCTCCAACTAGTTCAAATGACCTTGTATTAATCATTGTAAATCCATTATCATATTGAATAATAGTTCTATCTAGATCATTTTAATTTAGTCATAACCTATACCATTTCATGATGAATAGAACTACTTTGAAGGAGTTAAAGTCACACTCAATTATATCATCCAAGATGTCATAGTATTGATTTTGAGATTGTTGAGGATGTATGTCATTTCTAGATGATATATTGGTGACCTCAAAAACTGCAGTTATCCCAGAATCACAAGTTTTCTTTGTGTCATCCAACTTTTTAATGCAAAATTTGTGGCCATGATAGTACATAGCTTTGTGGTGCTTGACCTATAATTTTTCAAGTGTGTGTAAATTATTTGCATCGTGAGTTGATACGAAACATACATTGAGTCATGATCATTAATAAATTTGTAAGTACCTCTCCACCTCTTAAACCATGTGCTAGATCAATTACCATTGGCGTAACATTAGAATCTTCATTACGATGAGCTTCTCTAACCAATGAAAAAACACCTTCCCATGTTAATGAGCAACCATTTTGTTGACATCATTCAATCCATACCATCATCCAATCAAGATTGTTCGCAATATACAAATGTATTGCATCCCACTCTCGACCAATTGTATAAAAAAAATACACCAATTATAAATAACTTATATTGAAGATTTATAAGAATTAATTAACTATAATAGCATCTTAGATTTACCTCTCACTTTCCTCAATCTACCTTTTCCCATCATGTACTCCCCTTCAAATTTGTTAACGAAGTTAGAATCTCAAATACGATCTACCTAGATCTTTGCTGCAAACTTAGGAAGATATTCACTAATGTACACCATGGTCTGGTATACTATATATCCCTCCACCATAGAACCCTCAGGATGTGCTCTTTATCGAATCAAGTCTTTCAAAAATTTCAAGTGCCTCTCAACCATCCACATTGACCTAGTTGGTACAGGTCCACACAATTCAATCTCCTCAACTTGATGTATGAGGTAGTGTTCTTGTGCATTGAAAAAAGTTGAAGGTAGACACTTTTGCATTTCACACATAAGAAGAGGAATTTTTCTCTTCCAATATTTTATATCTTCTTTATTGATTTCTTTAGATGATAACCACCTCATGTATTTTCCAAGATCATATATAACTTATTTGACACTGTCGGTGAAGTGGTGTGGGAGAGATAGAGGTAGATCGTATTACAATATTTGTAAAATGATCTTGTCAATATTTTATAAAAGAATGCAATGAAAAATACATGCAGTATACAAATATATAGTGAATAAAAAATAACATGAATTACCTTAATAAATGTATGCCAATCATGTGTTTTCATCCTTGGCCCAAATTCACTTTTCTTTGATATGAGATCGTTTATGTTCGCAACAAATCCTGTGGGAAATCGTATTTTTTTTATGACTTCTTTTATAGCATTGCTCTACTGCTCTAACAATAACCAACTAATGACACTTGTATCAATCAGGTCTCCATTGTTATTTGATCGAATGCCATTTTTCATTGCATGGTTGGATTCTTCAATGTCACTACAAATTTTGACAATTTGGTCTTTGTCACGCCTTCCATCCAAAATTTTCCATAATGTCTCTATTACATTCTTTTCAATATGCATAGGATCAAACAAATGCACAATTGGGAGTTGCTTGTAGTATGAAAACCTAGTAAATTACGTCGGATAACTTTTTAATCCTTTTGGAAGTTGGTCATTGATGCCTTGATGACCTTCACAAGCATCAATTACATCATCAGTAAACAAAACACAATATCAAAATATAAATTTGAAACAAAAACCATCAGATAGAATGACATTACCTTGATGATTTATTTTATTGTATGTCAACTTCCATAGGCGAGGTGTCATTCTCCATGGCTTTGATGTAGTCTCTTCTTTCCCATTGAAAAGATGTTTTTTCAGTAATTTGGTACTTATGATTTCTATGGAGAAAGTGTCTATTCTCATCGAACACCTGCTTTCTTAAACTTTTTGAATGATGAGATTTCATCTTTGGACCACAAACTGGACATGCAAATTTTCTCTTTATCTGAAGACCTACAAGATCATGTATAATTGGATTAAATGTGTTAAATTTGTGTTGAAACTATAACATACCAAAAAAGAGGTGTTAAGAAGAGAACATACCACAAAAATGTGTTAGCCCAGGGGCATCATGTATTGTCCATACAAGCATTGCATGAAATTGAAATTGTCTTTGTCCTATTGGTCTAGAGATGTCATACATAGTAACCCCATTCCATAACACCATCAACTCGTTGATAAGGGGCTCAATATATACATTGATATCTTTAACTTGGTACTTACCTAGTTGAATGAACAAAAACATTACATAATTATTATGACCATTTTGATGGATTATTAATAATAAATTAATTTAGATGACCATTAAATCAAAAAATACATGGAATAATCAGTGCCAACATTATGTGCTCCCTCTTTATGGACAACCAAAGAGGTATGTTATTATTGATAACAAAAATAGGCCACACTGAGTAAGTAGATCTCATCTCTCCAAAAGGATTGACACCGTCTGCTACCAATGAAAGCTTGAGATTACGAGGTTCTTCTTTAAAGTGTGGCCATTTTTCCTCTATTTCCTTAAATGCAGAACCATCCGTAGGCATTCACATAATGTCATCTTGACTTCTATTGTGTGCATGGTAATCCATAAATTGTGCCAAGCTATTGCACCTAAATAATCATTGCAGTCATGGAATAATGGGAATATGCCGAAGAACCTTGTGAGGCACCTTTTTTGTTATTTGATCTGATTGATATCTACTAATATGACAAATAGGGCATTCTGTTGCAAATTCATGCTGTTTATGATATATAATATGATCGTTCGGACATGCATGTATTGTTTGATACTCCATTCCAATATCTTTCATAATGGCATATAATTCTCAGTATGAGTGAGGTAGAATGTTTGATGGTGGTAACAAGCACTCACCTATCAACCTATGACCAAAAATATAATTTGTTAATTTAAAGAATATTAATTGCTACATGATTCACCCAAGGTTAATTGTAAGGGAATTATGACTAAAATAATGAAAAAAGATGACATACCTTAACATACGTATCATTGCTACATTGGATAAACCATTCATAACCTTCAAGTTCACCAACAACAATACAGCGACAAGAAGAGTTGTTTCGGAGCCTTCATATAGGGGCTCGTGTGCCTTCTCAAGTATAGGTACATCAAGCTCTGTGTCAACATCATCATCATCATCATCATCATCTTGATCATCATGATCATCTTGATCATCGTGATCTTCTTCATCATCATGGTCTTCTTCCATGATATCATTACCTTCTACTTCTATATTCACACCTCCATGTTCCCTCATTTGGAAATCCACATTCTCTAGATTGTCATGGTCCATAACATGAAACTTAGGGACGTTGACCTATATGAAAATGATGACCTTATATTAACCATGACCATGATGTCATCATCAAATCATCTCTTATGTATTTTATAAATTATTAAAATACATACCAATGGACGAAACTTGTTTCCCCCTTCAATGTGACCATGTTGCCTACAATGTTCCTCAGCTGTTTTGATTAGATATCTTGGAGTCTTTAAGCACTTACAAATTTTTCAAGGACAATAACATTTTCCATCACCTTTTCTTTTTAAGTTAGACCACAGTCTAGCAATTGTCTCCCTATTTTTTTGTGCGTTGATATCGTCAGACATGGTCTTTCTTGAATGGAATGACTCATTGGTGGAAGAAGGATGATTTGTTTGCAACCTGTAGATACAAATCATTACTGAACAACCATTTTCTCAACTATAATTTTCTCAACGCAAAGGGACATTTATCATACCAAATTACAATAGCAATAGAGGGTGTATAGATAGAAAAATATTTGTAAAGAGTAGATTTAAATAAATAAAATTAGGTAAAGAACTAGGGAAACTAAATAACATTGTAAGACTCCTTACCTCCATATATAGGCTGCTCTTAAGTAATGAAAACACAAATAAAGCTCTCCTAATCATATGAATACAAGCATGGATTTTTTTTATTTCATTGTTAACTCGAGCACCCTATTTCAAATAGAACATTATCATAAAATCTCATAGGCCTTAAATTTTTGTATTTTTTTAATGACATTAACATGGTAACTTTCCAAAGTTAAGCACCTCCAATAATACTCCCAAGACCATTCTTGTGGCTTACCATAATGACAACTCATTTCTTAGTTTCCTGAACTATTAAATTGCCTCTACAAGTCCATAGTACTTCCAATACTAGTAATCTATCTACTTGTGAGATTTTCATATCTGATCTCTTAACATATTTGCTAGAAGCCCTCATATTTCTCTCAGTAAGAATAGTTGTGGCATAGGATCCTTCAACTGTTTGTGGACCTTTTATCTTGTAAATAATGACCAATCTTTCAATCAAATGCACCTTATGTTTGACGCATGATGGTAAATTTCTCATTGTAGTGAAAAATCTATTGTTTAAATCAACTACACATGAATATGAGACAGACAATGAGGATGCACAAACAAGAATGATTCATATGTTTCAAGGTACAAAAATCTCCTAGATAGACAAAGGGTCCACATACAGTTGAAGGATCCTATGCCACAACTATTCTTACTGAGAGAAATATGATATGAAAATCTCACAACTAGATACAGCTGCCCTAGGCAAGGCAGTTTGCATAATTGGACAAGTTGAAAGGTGCCATCAAGAACCTATAATTTCAACTATTGGTATAGTTTTATGGACATGGTATGACTATCCCAGAATGACAACATTTTGGTGAGTTAATTTGTTTGTGTAGAAGTATGAATGGATTGGATCAACAGATTGGAATAGATATGGGTGGAGTGTAGAAGAGTTTAGAATGATGTTAGAGTTTCTTGTGGATGAGAAGGCAAAGCCA